>OY757912.1:111883209-112065709 GCA_963585895.1 Sepioteuthis lessoniana | reverse complement strand
TTGCACAAATTCACAAGCACACACACACGCACATATATACTCTGACTCCAACTGGCTCCAAATGACTTTGACCCTTACGTGGCATCTGTATATATCATTTCATTTCGCCCACGGCTTCCGATCAACCACGTGACTGCTTCCGCTTATTTAACCAGGTGCCTCCTGATCAGAGACATCTCTGATTGACGGCTCGGTCAAGGGTCAATAAGCAACACAACATCGCAATAAGCAGGTCTGAACTTTAGTCACGTTACAACATTCACTTTCGAACTTGAGAAAGGTATGTACCCTATCATCTCCTCAACTATGTGCTATAAGAATGACTTTGGCATTAAATAACCCACAAAGATTGACATGCCATTAAAACAAATAACAAACCAAACTATAAATCTAGCTATATATGTGGCTTGCAAGTCAACTCAATCTATCATTATCTATCTTAGTCTATTGATATCTATCTGTCGATCTATCAATCTGTCGATCTATCTAGCTAGCTAGCTAGCCATCTGTCTATCTATCGATCTATCTATCTAAATTTATTTTTCCATTTTTGTTTTCTTCTGCAGTACTTTTTTTCATTCACTCTTTTTTCATTCTATTCTTTATTCTTTTATATTCTTCAATTTTCTTTTATTTTCTTGTTTGGGTTTTTTGAGGGGGTGGCAAAAGTTTGTTTTTTTTTCACTGCATCTTCATTCATTTTTTATTTTCTTAAAATAACAAAATGAAATAAGTTTTGCTATGTAGCATTTCTCAGCCCAAAATTTCCACTCTATTCTGATCATATTCACTCACCAAAATGAGAAAAGCAAAAATGTTTTAAAAAATTTCATCAAAACCAAAACATTTGTGCTTATTCTACTCCATCTTTTTCGGTTTGATATTTTTTTAATTTTTCCTCTTTTTCAAATTTAGACTTTGAATGACTAAATCATTTTAGTTCGCACAAACTTATCTCCCTTTACCTCTTTTTGGAGTTTTCTTTTTTTTTCTTTTTTACTTTATAAATCCTGTTCCTTTCTTTCTTTCTTTCTTTCTTTCTTTTTTCTTTCTTTCTTTCTTTCTTCACTAATTTCATTTTTTTACATCACTTTCTTTTTCTATTTTTTACTCAGTCTTATATCTTTCTTTTATTGAATCACTTTTTTCTTTACTTCTTTCTTTCATTTTTTTCTCTCTTTTTCCTTTTTATTCTTTTCTTATTTTCTTTCTAACGTTTTATTTTTTCTTATTCATTCTGCTTTTTCTCTTTTCCTATGTTTATTCTTTTCTTATACTTCTCTATTTAGTCATCCAATTTTTTAAATTTTATTCAATATCAAGTGATTTGGAGGTGTTTTATAGCAACTCAACCTCGTGAGTTATCTAATACCAAATCCTGTTCATATACGACGATCATTAAATAAGTTTCCAGATTTTTTTCGTATTGGCACTTTTATTGATAGTACACACATGAAACTCTAGTCCCCTTCGAAGTCATCTCCTCCGGCTGCAATGCACTTTTTGTACCATTCCAACAACTTCTGGAAGACCCCATGGAAGTTCTCTTGTGTGAGTGTGTCAATGACCTTCGTCACAGCCTCTTTCATCTCCTCAATTGTCTCATAACGACAGCCTCTGAGCTTAAGGAATAACCAAAAGTCACAGGGAGTAAGGTCTCGACTGTTGGGAGGCTGAAGAACTGTCTTGATGCCCATCTTGCTCAAATAGTCTGTGACAAGGATGGAGTTGTGAACTGGTGCATTGTCCTGGAGGAAATGCCACTGACTCGATGTGAAGAGTGCTGGCCACTTCCGATGGAATCTCTTCCTGAACTCCCTTAAAACCTTAAAATAGTAACCCTAACCCTTTGGCCAATCCACTCGGGTGTATTGACTTCCTTACTCCTCCCATACCTTTCATCATCCTTCATAGACTTCCTGCCTTCGTTGAATCTCTTATGCCACTCAAAAACTGATGCTCAATTCATGCAAGATGGTCAAAAAGCAGTCTGAAGCATTCCATGTTTCTGTGGGATTTTTTACAAGTTTAGAACAGAATTTTATTGCATATCGTTCTTCTAAAGTGTCCTTACGTCCAGATTGCATTTTTGAAATTCACCAGCTGTGACAATCAGGCTTTAGTAGGGTGTATTCCAATTGCTGCTGTAGCTGTTTTTTTGAACGTGAAATCATAAGAATTGGTCAGTCATCTTATAAGATGTATAGCAATAACATAGTGAATTTTCAAGAGTCTACGACAATTTTAAATGCCTGTACAAAAAAAGTCTGGAAACTTATTGAATGCATCACATGCATATATATATATATATATATATAATTCGTATTTTTATACAACTTTATTTTTAATATAAGTTATAGCTCATTTGTTTGCACACAGCTGAATAGTTAGTTTCAATTATTGCTATTTAACAATAATAATCCTTTTTAATATTTATAATTTGCTTGCATGCAGTTGAATGCTTTCAAGAATTGCTATCTATGTGAAGATAAAAGAGAGTTAGGTAGTTGTTTGCCATAAGAGCAATTTAAAGAACATAGGTGCTAAGGCTTGAAATGACCAACTAATTAACTGGATCAGGCCTCTCTGACCAACTGTCTAGCCCAGTAAGAGCCAAAGTGAAATGTTACAGGTCATGTAATCACTTCAGTTGCTCAGCAACCAGGATCCCATTCTCAAGCATTAAGGATCCCCACTTACAGATAATGGGTAGCCTCACTAGGGGGGAGATTTTTACTCCCCTATGGAGATGCAATCTATGTATTCTGACTGGGTGACAGTATTAAGTGTATACTCTAAATAAAATGTACATTAGAGTGTTCCGATATATCTTTATTGGCTCTTGTCTTTATATAGAAATCTGGCTGTTTCTATCTATATACCTAAAATGAGAGAGATAGAAAGTCATTCCATTCACAAACTTGGGATTGTAATATGCTAAACTAAAGTTTATGAGTTTTAACATTTGATATTAATTGCATATTGCTCCACCTAAATACTGAGCACTTTTCTTGGTTTTTACTTACACACACATATACATACACACACACATATACACATTATATATATATATATATATATACCGACGCTGACTACGCCGACGACATAGCGCTACTGGCCAATACACCCAACCAAGCCGAAACACTACTGCATAGTTTGGAATGAGCCGCTGCAGGCATTGGACTCCATGTCAATGTACACAAAACTGAATTTATGTGCTTTAATCAGAAAGGCGACATCTCCACACTAGACAGAACCTCCCTGAAACTGGTTGACGAATTCACCTACCTAGGAAGCAGCGTCTCATCAACTGAAAAAGACATCGACACACGGCTAACGAAGGCATGGACAGCTATCAATAGGCTTTCAATCATATGGAAATCAAACCTGACCGATAAAATGAAACGCAGTTTCTTCCAGGCTGCGGTCGTGTCGATACTGGTGTATGGATGCACTACGTGGACACTGACTAAACGGTTGGAGAAGAAGCTCGACGGCAATTATACAAGAATGTTGTGAGCAATATTGAACAGGTCCTGGCAGCAACACCCCACATGATGCCAACTGTACGGCCACCTACCACCTATCACGAAAACTATACAAGCTAGACAAACCAGACATGCCGGACACTGCTGGAGAAGCAAAGACGAGATCGTAAGTGATGTGCTCCTGTGGACCCCCGCATATGGCCAATCAAAAGCAGGACGACCAGCTCGAACATTCATACAGCAGCTATGTGATGATATGGGATGTAACCCCGAAGACCTGCCGAAGGCGATGAATGATAGGGAGACGTGGAGAGAGAGGGTCAGGGATATCCATGCTAGCCGCATGTCATGATCATGATCATGATGATATATATATGAAGAAAAAGTGAAAAAAACAATAATCCAAAATTTGATGAATTCATCAAATTTTAGATTATTTGTTTTTTCAACTTTCCTTCATACTGTGAGATTTATTTCCTTATTTACTTCCATATATATATATATATATATATATATATGGAAGTAAATATATATATATATATATATGGAAGTATATATATATATATATATATATATTTGATTGAACATTATAGATTTTTTTTTCTACATATTTTTTTGTTAATCCTTTCGAGTTGTTGTATCAACCTTATGATATTCGGTGGGAATTGGTTTATAAACCTTCCATAGTTACTTATTTCCCAAGTACTTTCTGCCCAGCCTAGGGCCATCATCAGCATATATATAAGTAAGTAAGTAAAGTTGGCGACTTTAGTCGAGAGTGACCCGAAGGCTCCCTTTTCAATAGCTACTACACCAAGGTGTAAGGGAGGGTGCTACTTCTTTCCCTGGATTGCTCCACTTTACCCTTGATCCTTACCTTATAATGCTGAATGTTAAGCAAGGTATCATCGAGTACCATTTTTTGAGTCTTTGGTATGACTCGACCTGGGATTGAACCCAGGTTTCCCAGGCCATTGGCAAACGCTCTAACCATTATGCCAATGTGCTTATGGAAGTCCTTCAAAAATAAGATGATTGCTTCCTCCAGTAATAGACTGAGAATTCTGTTATTTTCTATTAAATGGGTATGTGCTTTTTGTTTATTCTTGGATTGTTGGTGTTCATCCCACACTGATGACATGCTGACATCCATATCTCCAGTTCCACAGAAGGAAAATGATATATTTCTTGAGAACAGTATAGAGATATGCGATGAACATCTTTATTTAATACACCATTTGACCGTTGACTAGTGGACAGTTTACTGTATAAGATTTAATCAAAGTCAAGATTCAGGTATACTGATGACATGCCCAATGATGGATACCTCGATGTTCTTCAAATCAATCTGAATGATTCATTTTTTATTTTATATCTTTTTATTTCATGCTTTTACTTTATTCACAGGTGTGATAATTTTTTAATATATAAGAATATTTGTTGGTTTCTCCACAAAAAAAAAAAACAGGTATGCCATCTGATGAGTTGGGAATAACTCATCAAAATAAATTTATTATCCTATTTACCCAACCCCTCCTCTCAGGCAGGATATGACACAAAGTCAATTTTTAAGCAGAGTTTAACAGGTTTGAATTCGGAGTTTTCCTTTTCCTAGACTAGTTGCCTCACCAAGGCTGAAAAACCTAGTCTGCCCTACTATTTACCCATAGCTGGAGGGAGAATAATTGGATTCATACCTTTCCCAAGGGTATTAGTGCTAAGTGAAATGCAATCAGTCTCGTCCAGGATTTGAAATCGTGTTGCCGTGTCCATTTCCTACGACAATAACCATTACACCACGGGCACCTCCTAAATTTATTATGGCACATTGAGTTTTCTTCCTTTGCATTACAAACAAATATGTATATATATATATATATATATATATATATATATATATATCATCATCATTATCATCATGTCATGCCGCAAGCATGGATTTCACAGACTCTCTCTCGCAATTCGTCTCTATCATCTATCACTTTCAGCAGGTCTTCTAGACTACATACTGTGTCTGTACAGAGCTGTGATAGGTAAGTTCTTGTTTGTCAGCTAACACTTGCACGTCCCAGTGAAGGGGTCAATAGGAGAATGTCACTTATAAGTTAATCGTTTCTTCTCCAGCAGTCTACCACATGTCTTGTTCATCTTATTTAAATGGTTTTAGAAAAGGGTAGTAGGTGGACATACAGCTGCTGTTTTGTGGGGTGTTACTTCCAGGATTTGTTCACTATAGCTCGTAGCATTCTTGTGCAGTTTTCGTCTAGCTTTTTCTCAATATGCTTAGTCAGGGTCTATGTTGTGCATCCATATAGTAGAACTGACACGACCATTGCTTGGAAGAAATTGAATTTTATTTTATCGGATAGGTCAGACAAATATATTTATATATATATATATATATATGTATAAGGAAAAAAATGGAAATTGATCCAAAAGTATTTGAAATATAAAATATGTTTTGAGGATGTATTTATTTATATATGAATAATATGCTAATGTTTATCATTTCCTTTTTTTAATAAACTATCTTCAGGGCAATGTTAGTTAGTGATGTTATAATGTCTCATCTGAAAATTATTTTCAAATGGAAAAAAGGAAACAAAAGAAGGAGAAAACTTTTAGTGTTCTTTTATTGTTTCATAATGTATGTGATATAATTAGTGTTCAAAAATTATTTCTTTCATTTTCTTTCTTTTTAGTCTTTATATTTTTTATTTTTATTTTTTCTTAAAGAAGATTATATAGTTGCTGTAGATTTAAAAATCCTTTAAAGCCCTTATAAGAATTGAGAATTTTTTAAATTCTCAAAAACAACATCTACATTTGTAGTTTAGAGAATTTTTTTTAATTTTCAAGTTTAAAAAAATTCTATTTCTAATTTTGATTTTATCTTTATTTTCATATAAAATGAAATAACGTATTTGTTGTTTACAATGAAATTAAAGAAAGTTTAGTTTAGAAAATATTTTGATTGGAAATAATATCAAAACTACTAAGAGTAATTATAATTTATTAATAATTGATAAAAACTAATGTAAATAATCGATATTGTAACTATTTAGAACTAATTCAACAAAATAAAGCAATAAGTTGAAAAAACTAGGCCTTTATATATATATATATATATATATATATATATATATATATAAAGGCCTAGTTTTTTCATATATATATATATATATATATGTATGTGGAGAAAAACTGAAAAACAAAGTAATCCAAAATGAAGAACTTATTGTGAAAAAAGTCAACACTATAATCAGAAGTAAGAAAAGATGACATCGAGCATTATTAGATATTTAATGAAATACAAAAAAGGGAGGAAACAATATACAGAGAAAGGGGGAACATAACATTCAATCAATAAATCAGCATTCATGATTTAAAAAATTTCATGTGACTGTGTAAGGTAATGAATTAAAACAAATGGAATCATCAAGACATATAGAAGAAGAAGAAGAAGAAGAAGAAGAAGAAGAAGAAGAAGAAGAAGAAGAAGAAGAAGAAGAAGATGTAAAGCAGGAGAAAAGAGAGAGAAGAAAAGAAAGGAAAGAAAAGAGAGAGAATAAAAAAGAGAAGAGAGAGGAGAAGGGGAGGAAAAAAGAATAGAGAGATAGAAAAAGGAAGAAAAAGTGGAAAAGAATAAAAGGAAGTGGAAACAAACAGATATATCATACATAAATAAGTAAATAAGATTAAATCATAAAAAATCAACCATACGTAAATTGATATATATGTATACATATATAAATGTTTATATATATATATATATCAGATCAGTGTTGTGCACTCCTTTGAAGCAATGTATGTGTTGTTTACACAGTAAAAATGATTCTGTAGAAAATAAAAAAATATATTTATTAATTGATAAATATACAGTGGTGTAATGGTTATCATCGTAGAAAATGGACACGGCGACACGAGTTCAAATCCTGGACCAGGCTGATTGCATTTCACATAGCACTAATACCCTTGGGAAAGGTAGGAATCCAATTATTCTCCCTCCAGCTATGGGTAAATAGTAGAGCAGACTAGGTTCTTCAGCCTTGGTGAGGCTACTAGTCTAGGAGAAGGAAAACTCTGAATTCAAATCTGTTAAACTCTGCTTAAAACTTGACCTTGTGTCATATCCTGCTCAAGTGGAGGGGTTGGTAAATATGGATAAATATACAGTGTTTAAAAATAACTATAAAATTTCTATAGGTGTTACTTTATGTTATTATGATTCTAGAGTCCATACCTGTTCCCCATCAACACATCATTGGAATCTTATACAAATGGTCTCTATAATGTCAGTTCTGCTTTTCTAATAAAGACACTCCCTTAAAAATATCAACTTTTTATTAAATCTCCAGTGGGAGAGTCTAAAAATGAGTTGACAAGAATGGTGAATGTGAAGCCTGTTTGAAATTATATCATTAAGGTACTCCCATAAGAGGGATAGCAGTTTTTTTGTTCATCCTGTATATTATTTATTTCAGTTGTATCATAAGGCATTCAATGAATTTATACTTATTATAAAAGTATTTCAAATGAAGGTGTCAAAAAGATGGCTACATCCATTTTGAAAAGACACATTTTCTTTCTTTCTTTTTTTCTTCTCCCTCCCTCTATCTATCTATCTATCTATCTATCTATCTATATATATATATATATATATATATAAGGGTCTTTCAATAAATAAAGGGAATTTTTTTGAAACCTAAATTAATTTTTTTCCATAAGTGTAAACTCTGCATTATTTGGAATTGGTTTACTGCAAAAAATTTATTTAATCTCACAAAACTATTTGTTACAAGGTTATTCAAAATGGTGACAAATCAAGAAGAGTGCTTCTGGCTTGAACAGAGATCTCTTATCAAATTTTGGGTAGCAGAAAAGTGCAAACCATGTGAAATTTACAGAAGAATGTCTAATGTGTAATTGGGTAAACATGGACTTGCCATTTCAAGACCGAGTTGAAACACACTGACTCTTGGATAAAAAAATGGTTGAGTAAAGAAATTCATGTTGACTGTCTTCTGGGAAGAGAAACAACCCATTACTGTTGTTTTCCTTAAAAAAGTTACAACTGTAAACAGTGCTTGTAATTGTCAACTCTTTAGGCAAAAATTTACCTTATTTATTGAATGACCCTTATACATATATATATATATATATATATATATATATATATATATATATATATAGTTTATGCTATCAAGAGACTCAATCAAGTTATACCTTTTGTAATGAAGACTTAAGCTTGGAAGCAGACATTCATCTTTGAAAATATGTCACTAATATAGAAAAATCAATTTGTATTAATTTGTTTCTATGATGAAATGATCGGATACTTTCCAAGAAAATATGGAGTAAATTTGTGTGAAGACAATAGTAAGCAAATACAAAGGGTGTTCAGCTGTTGCTGATTATATGAAAGACAAAATAGACCTTGTGTGCTCACTGCATTTTTTATATTTATTGCTGACAATAAATATATCATCATTTTAGATGATATGCAAAAATTTGAATCAATATCTTTTCATGATAAAATGATATGATACTTCACAAATAAATTTGGATATTTTTTTTTTGTAAGCAAGTATACACTTCATTCAGCAGCTTCTGATTCGGCAAAATAAAAAGTGGGTCAATACACACAGAATTTTTCAAAGGTTTTTGCCCATAGTAAATATCTAATTTTTAAAAATTCTATATCAATTGAATTTATTACCTATAATATTATTATATTTCTTGAATGATGAAAGAGAAAATTGACTAATGCACATAGCATTTTTTATATTTTTTTATCAACAATAAATATTTCATAATTTTATTTTCATCTTATTTCAATTCACATGACCAGAAATTTTGAAATACAGCATTTAACATAAATAATTTGATAATACAAATAGAAATTATTATAATTCAGAGGTATAAATATTTTTTAGACTTTAATGAATTTTGATCAAGAAGTTATACTGGGAGATTAATTGTAAATGCAAATACTTCTCACTTATATGTTAAATTGATATAATCATGTAAATTATCAGTTGCTTTGTTGTCAGACTTTGAAATATGCCAACTGCATCCTATGTAAAGAGTTTAGAGCCCTCTCTCCCAAAGATGTATGCTGAATAGGACTTTAAACACTGCATTTGGTGGTAACCGTAAAACTAACCCAGCTGATGATTTACCGAGAATGTTCTGGAGCATTGGAAAGTATGGAGTACCCTTCATTTCCATTGTCATTAATCTCAGGTCCACTTTGGTAGAGGATGGTTGTACTTTTAAATTTTGCTTTGAAAGTTATTTTCATTTTTAATTACAGTTAATTATCTTTAATTTAACTTGCAATTCCATAACAATGTAATCAACTTATTTTTCAGGACACACCACTGATATATATATATATATATATATATATATATATATATATATATATATATATTGTAGATGGTTGGGTTTTTTGGTATATCAACTATGATAAGTTATTTAGGAGAAAAAGAGCAATAAGGGAAAAAAGAAAACAAAAAATATACATCTGCAGAGGCCAAAAGTTGTCATGGACTATTAATTCCAAGTTGGACAGTCACAGACACAAATCCAGGTATTAAAAAGAACCACAACTCTATCAAAACAGTCACCACTATGAAAAT
The DNA here is from genome assembly GCA_963585895.1 of Sepioteuthis lessoniana. NCBI lineage: Eukaryota > Metazoa > Mollusca > Cephalopoda > Myopsida > Loliginidae > Sepioteuthis > Sepioteuthis lessoniana. Next base: position 112,055,577 of record OY757912.1, on the reverse strand, counting down.
CAAATGGAGCACCCAAATCAATCATTAACTTCCTGCTGACTTTGGGTTTGGTTTAATTTGGTTTTATGGCATATCAACCATTGTAGGTAATTCAATGCCAAATCCTGTTCTTACATATATATATGATTTGTAAACACATTTTTAGATACTCACAGGTAAAGGATCAAACAGTTCTATTTCTAACTATTCAATTTAGCATAAGTCAATGAAGTTAAATGGTTCCTAGTAATGCTATGTATCACTAACAATTCAATTAAACATCAGTCATTTGTTTACACACAGTTAAATATTCAAACAGTTCTATTTCTAACAATTCAATTTAGCATTAGTCTTTTGTTTGCACTCACTTTAAATGTCAAAGTACACTGTTTAAAGGTCAAACATTTCTATTTGACACATATATAGGACCCTATCAGGTCCTACCACTCAAGACCAACGTGAACCTGGGAGCAATGGAAATGAAGAAGTACTCAACATTCCCTCAAACTGGAGCCACAGCATCAGATTGCTTAGTGTCATAATTAGGACACTCATTAGAAAAATCTTATCCCTCAGTAAAGATGACCCAGACAGATATATATGTGTGCTTGTGTGCTTGTGTGTATTTGGCATTAAATAACCTACAATGATTGATCTACTATAAAACCAAACCAAACCAAAGCAAAAACCCTGCAGATATGCAGTCGGTGTATTCTACAGCCCCAGCCAACTGGGCCCACTAAAGACTTTAAAAGTCAGAAACACATGCAGAAGCAAAAAAAATAAATAACCTTAAACCAAATTCACTCATGAAACTATGCCTTTTAAAGTATTTATTCTTTTCTCTCATTGGACCAATGAAAAAGATTTAAAAAACTTATATACTCTATATATGTATATATATATAATTATGATAACAATAAGAATTTAATACTAAATGCATCTTTAATCCATAAAATCTTTACATAAGCAATATCATAATATTTCAAGTGTATAAAATAAGATATAAAACAGGATTTGAAACTCACACCTGAGAGTTTCATGCTTTTGATCTGATATCTGACTTTTCCAACTGAACAAATGTACACTTTTTTTTAGTCACATGGTTATTACAAGGTTAGCATTATAAGTCATGTGGCTCAATCCAATACCAAATTATAAAGTTGATATTCATTTTCATGGCAACATCTCACTACAAATTCTATCTTTTATTTAGTAAATTATTCAAGTCTAGAAAGCTTAAGACACAATCTACAATTTCCCAAACCCTCATTACAAGGTGCTACATTTTTATAAAGAAAATATGTAAACAAAACTGAAAAGAGATGGACTTGTGGTGTACAACAAAATGATTAGGCTTATTTAACCACAGGCAGAGACATGCATCCATTGACCAGGAAAAGAAGCTGTTTTGACTTTATGTACACCTGTCAAATGTACATCCATGTGTGATGGTCAATTTTCAAGTCTCTACTTTCTGTCTCTCACATGTGTCCATTCTCCAGGTCCCTACAAATCCCACAATGCACTGTCTATGGGAAGCAATTCCCTTTCTATCCCTCAGAGGGAATAACTATGATTTTTTTTGTTAGGTCCGATCCCTGGTACAATGATACACTCTTTTTTAGGATGAGCGACTTCTAGTTCCTTCCAATGTTTTTCTTTATAATCCCAGATGTATTGAGAGAGTCTTGTGCTATTTGCATATTGCTCATTCCAGAAAGAAGGTTTTGTGATTGTTGTAACATTCTTTGCACACACATACACACACAAACACACATACACACACACACACACACACACATATATATATATTTACTATGATTCCAACCGGTAATAAAACCTAAAAACCAGAAGTGGGCGGAATGTGGCGGAAACTCTTAACCCCTCTTCTACCCCCTCCTACCCTTCCTTCCCGTGTCTATTCTGAATTTTTTTATCCATTAGATCTGAAGAAGTCCTGTTATTTTTGGTGTTATTGATTCATATCAGTACCTATAACAGGATGGAAATAAATTTATAATCCTAATGTGACCGGTTTTTGTTTTTCTTAAAGAAATTATTGCTCTGTGATGTCAGTTACTTTTAGCTCTTTACCAGGAAAATTTAAATGTTCATAGTTGAATGATTTTTTTGTCCTGATGGAATTATTCCTGACTCCAGTTTAACTGGACCAAATAATACATACATATATATATATATATATATATATATATATATATATATATATATATATATATATATATATGAATTTATCTACCCCTCTGCATGAGCAGGATGTGACACAAGATCAATCTTTAAGTGGAGTTTAACTGATTTGAATTCAGAGTTTTCTTCTTCAAGACTGGCTGTCATACCAAGATTAAAGAATCAAGGCTGTCCTACTATTTATCTATAGCCAGATAGAAAATAGTTGGATACAAACCTTTCCTAAGAGTATTAGCTCTATATGAAATGTGAACTGCCTTATTCGGGATTAGTAAATTGTATATGTCTAAAGAATTTGTATATGTATAAGGAATTTGTATACAATCTACAACTCAGTAGTAGTTTTATTCTGCTGTTTCTGGAAAATTAAGAGGTTTTTGTTTTTAGATTTTTGTTTTTTTCTTTTGCCCGCCTACATTGTTGAGTAAGTGTATATTCTGAGTATTTTGTCTTCCTATGGTTGTTCTCTGATTGGTTGGTTTGTTGGTTTTTTTGGCATATCAACCCTTCTCGGTTATTTAAAGTAAAATATTGTTTATACATATATATATTCATATATATTAGATATATATGATTTGTAACTGATTCATTTGTAGGTAACATTTTAAACAAACTAGAGCTCATTTGTTTACACACAGTTAAATGTTTTTAAGTATTCCTATCTAACATGAATAATTCTGTTTAATCATTTCTTTACACATAGTTAAATGGTTTCAAGTATTCCTAACATGAATAATTCTATTTAATCATTTCTTTACGCATAGTTAAATGGTTTCAAGTATTCCTATCTAACATGAATAATTCTATTTAATCCTTTGTTTGCACACAGTTAAATAGTTTCAAATATTGTGTTGTGATGTGCAAGGTTAGCACTTATTTGTGGCTAATCAAGCTTCCCAGTTATTCTTGGATAGAGACTTATATAGGCTGTCTCATACACTCATGCAAATTAGGCAGATTAATTTGCCAGTATCGCTACATCTTCCTGAAACGTATGGGTCTTATGCTCCTTGTAGGTCTTGTACTTCTACTGATTGTTTCTTTTTCAGGATTGCTTTGCTCTCCTTGTCTCTCTCTCCCGTATTTCTTTCTCTGGGAGATCTACATCTGTCCCGCACTGAGCTGTCATCAAGGTCATCTTTTTGCATTATTTGATCTTCATCCGAGTTTTCAAACTCATTCTGGTCCACCTGATCATGCATTATTTTTCATCTTCTGACGTTTCATTTTGTAAAGGTTGTTCCAATAAATCATTAATGGAAGGAAGCGTAGAGATTTATTCCTCATTTTGCTCTTCATATTCGCCCTGGGACCTTATTTGATCTGCATGGGCTAATATACTGTTCCCCTTTTCTCTATTTATAATAGTTGTATTGTGGCCTTTTTACATGATAAATTCTGCCCTTTCTGGATTTGATTCTTTGTTCTTTTTATACCATACTTTTTATTGGTGAAATATGACATCGTTAGCGGAGCTCTAACTTACCTTCCTATTAAAGCTGAAGGACTTTCTAGTCTTCCGGCGTGTGGTATTGTGCGGTAGTTTTAAAGCAATAGAAAAACATCTATTTTTTCTTTGTTGCTGAGAACATGCTTTCAGTCCCATTTTTACGGTCTGTACCATTATTTCCGCCAACCCATTCGATTGAGGGTGATATGGCGATGTCTTATACGGTTTACACCTTATTTTTTCCAACCATAAATTAAGATCTTCATCATAAAATTCTGGTGCATTGTCGGATACCAGGGTTTTTGGTATGCCGTTTCTGGAAAATATGACCCTTAGAATCTGTTTTATCATAGAACTTTTCTGGTCTGGCACAGCCTGAAAAAAGAGTCTACTAGTATTAATAAGAGTCCCACTCCAGTAATGTATGCATGATCCATATGCACACGACTCCATGGCCCCACTTTTCTTCATTCTTTACATTTTTTGCATCTTTTTATATATTCTTCGACATCTTGTGAATATCCCGGCCACCATGCTACTAATTTTATCCTTTTTTGTGTACCCGCTACTCCACAGTGGATGTCATCATGTACACATCTTATCATCCGTTTTCTTTGTGTTTCTGGGGAAATTATCAGATCTCCATTACAAATCACTCCATGTTCTCTCGTTAACTTATGTCTCATTTATTTGTAGGGTCTTTCCGCCCTGGAACAATTTCCCCATATGTTTTTCTTGTTCTCGATATTATCCTACTTAGTACTGAATCATGTCTAGTTTTTGTAGCCATTCTATCTTATAGGACTTTACACTCCTATAATTTAATTTGGGCGGTATGCCACTTGTTCCCTCAAAGATGGCGGACGCTCAATGTTCAGTCTCGGGAAACCATTGGCCAGGAGGACCACGTGATATGCTTACAACTACGTCGGCGTGCAAAAATTCAAGTCCTGCGTCTTGAGCCACTGATAAGACGATTTTTTCGATAAATACGCTGTCTTAAAACACATTCGAGCTCTTTTACGAAATTTCTTCGTAGCGGCAACACTCTCCTTTTGACGAAATTCCTTCGTGGCGGCAACACCTTCTCTTTGACCAAATTCCTCCGTATCAGCAACACCATGCCTCGCAGACATACATATACAAGAACTATGAGACGTTTTCCCGTCTTTAAAAAACTACCGGTTTCTAATCATAGAAAAAAGACATTTTAATTTTACAATTCTTTGTGTAGTTTAGTTGTGTTACACACACACACACACACACATACGCACACGTCACCCACAATCTAAAGACAAAACATCAGTCTCTACCCAATGTAAAAATGTATCTTCAAATTCTTCTTCTGTTTTATCTTTTGACTCCTAGTAAAATCGCAATTTTGATAGTGCATCTACGTGTGGAATTGAATTTCCCTCGACATATTCTATATTAAAGTCAAATGCCATTAATCTTATTGCCCATCTCGATGTCGTGACTTTGGGTAATTCTTTTCTTGGATTGAATATAAACGCTAATGGTCTATGATCACTTCTCAAAAGAATTTTTTTCCAATTAAAAACTGTCGGGCTCTAGTGGTTGTCCACACAATGGCCAAGGCTGCTTTTTCTATATTTGAATAATCAAATTCAGTGTTCGTTAGTCTTTTTGATAAATACATTGAATGTCTTTCTTGTGATAATATTCCAGATATTGAATGTTCATTTGCATCTATACTTAACGTGATGTCCTTTTTCGGATCAACAATTTTCACTACTGGTTTCTTTGCCATAATTATTTTTATTTATCAAAAGATTTTTGTTGTTTATCTGACCAGATAAATTCAACATTCTTTTTTCTTAAATTTGCAAACGGTTCAGTCAAGTCCGTATATTTTGGTACATATCGCCAATCCAAAAAAGATTCAAGTTCTTTTTTATTTGTAGGCGTAGCTATTTTTATCATTTTTTTTTATCAAGGCTTGGTCTGGTGATATACCTTCTTTTGAATTGGAATAACCTAAAAATGATATTTTATTACAATTATTTACGCATTTGTTTTCATTTACTGTCATTCCAGCGTTTCTTAATCTAATCAAGACGACGTCGGTTTTCTATTTGAATTCATTTTCACTCGTATCTCCTATCGTCTAACTAACAAACCATATTCTTTTATATCTTCTAGAACTTGTTCGACAGCCCTTTGTAAAATGGCGCTTGCTGTTTTTATTCCATATAGCACCCTTCTTCATTTCAGTAAGCCTATTAGCGTATTTATCAACGTTACTTCTTTGCAGTTATCGTCTATTGATATTTGGTGGTATGCCGTTTTCAAATCTATTTTTGTAAAAACGTTCATACCTGCCAGTGCATGAATTGCAAATTCAACATTAGGTATAGGATATGAATCCGAGCAAACTTTGTGATTTACGCCTATTTTATAATCTTCACATATACGTATGTCTCCATCTGACTTTCTTAGAATTACCATGGGTGATGCCAACTTGCTACCCCTGGGAGGAATATGTTCAAGAAGGTCCAGTTCTATTAATTCTCGTAGTTTTGCTACTACTAATGGCAACAAATGTACTAGTGATATTCTTGCCTCATGATAAGAGGTGGTAACATTTTCTTTTAATTTTAAACTCGCTTTACAGTTTTTAACTTTCCACTTTTTTCCATTTGTATCTCATTAATTAATTTGGTAGAATTTATGTTGAGCATGTTGCGGGGCCGATAAATATACCGATCCCGCTAACTTTTGAAATATAAGTGATTGACAACGAACTAGGCAAGAATGACAAAACAAGGTGATTGCTTCGAAAGGCCAAATTTTATTATGGCGAATCTAAAAATCGAAATAGCGTACAGCGGATAGTCACCGCTGCCGGAAGGAGATCGCTGGTGCGAGATCTAGTCGTTGATGCAGGACTGGATAGCTGGTGCAAGACTGGTAGTCGGATTGGTGGTCACTAGTAGCAACTGTTGTAGGACTGGTGCAGGAAGGTGGTCGCCGGTGCAGGACTGGTAGTTGCTGCTGCAGGGAAGAGTCACCGGTGCAGGAAGGTAGTTGCTGGTGCGGGAAGGTGGTTGCCGATTCAGGAAAGTAGTGTGTGGTGCCGTTTTAGAGGGTATTATGTTAGACTTTCAGAATTAGGCCTGAAAAGGTCTGTTAGATTGAGAGGCTGGTAGTCGAGACTGCTGCATTATGCCGTCACAGTAAGTGTTTGAATAGACTTTCTGACTAGCCCTGAAAAGGGATTTTTAAGCTGAGAGGCTGGCAATGTTCCTGAGTCGTCTGCTGGCTGGAATCGGGACGTCGGCTTTGGGGGAAGCCTTGAGCAGTGCCTCATGGGCAGCTGCTGCTGATAAAGCTTCGGTTGTAGAGTGACCAGAGGAGAATCGGATTCCTCCAACACCCTTGGCTGGCGTCCCGCCAAAACCATAACTCGGCCGTTTTAATACCGCTGCTTTTATATCTACTGCGCATTACTACTCTATGTGGTCTAAGTAGAATGAATTTGTTTACTATCACAAAAAAATAGTGAGAAACATTCTACTTCGACGAGTTTTTGGGGTTTTTTTTATTACTATATATTTTGTCCATTAGTTGTAAACTGTCCTTAGAAGAACCGGCTGAATTTAATGTTTTTAAAAGACGTCCTATGTGGAGCGATTTGGTTCCTTGACAACTAGTCCCTAGATAGCTATTGGCTAATGACATCAGTGACTCATCACTTCTTGGAAATGGGTTTGTTTGTTTTGATTTTTTTTTTTTTTTTTTTTTTTGGTTTATGAGTTTCCAATAAGTCCGTTGTTCTTTTTACAAGTTATGACAATTATTGATATTATTTCAAATTTATCTTCTAACTCCAAGGAACCTTCAAAGTACCCTAAAGTTTATATGGCCGACCCATCCAATTGGCGGAGTTGTAAACTGCCGGTATCCATCTGCATATCCACACCGAAGTTGTTGATTTTAACCTTTAGTATAATGTCTTTTTTCTTCAGTTGAATTTTTTCTTCATTCTTGGGGGGGGGTTCTTTTTACAGAAAAGACTTCTATGTTGGTTTTGTTTTCTCCAATTCTTTCAAGGTTTTTCTTTTTGAATTTGCATACTGCTTGAAAATGGTTCTTTTTTAAGCAATTTGTACCAGCCTTCCCAAATGCTGGGCATTTTTTCCTTTTTATTTCATGTTCACGTCCACAATACGAACATTTTTTATATCTTTTTTAACATGTAAGTATCGGCGAATATTTGTTCACTGGGTTGACTTTTATCAAGGTTGTATTTATGTATTAATTCTTGTTGCTGAATAAAGTCAATGCAGGTATTTAAAGACATATTTCCTATTTGTAGTTGTTCCATTATCTTATATTGGTATGATGCATTTTACATACATTAATTTAACCCTAATTGAATTAATTCCTCTTCAATCGTACGTTCTTCCTGTTCTAGTTTTTCAAACTCGCAATATCTTCTCGTATTTCGTAGACGATGTAAATATTCTATGATTGGTTCGTTAATTTCTTGTTTCATTGATATTAACTTCGTTCTTTCTGCCACGACCAACCTTTTCTTGGTCCTCATATTTCTTCTGATGATCTAACTTATTTTTTAGAAAGTCAGGTCTTTTATGTTTGTGAGATACGCCATGGTGGAGACTTTCATTGTCGCCTCGCATCCAGCTGTAGCCCCAAAAGACCTGTAATCTCATTTTCTCCTCCCTTTTCCTTGTCATCTTTCAGCTTTTTAGTTCTTGCGCTCGCAGCAAAACATCGTAGTCACGTATCAACAAAATCGGGATCCTCCAGAAACAATTGGTATCCTATCGGCGACGCCATTGTTATAATTTTTAAGGTTAGAACAAGCTAGGGGCTGATCAAACTAATATTTGTCTCTGCCTCCCACCAGACAGGCTTTGACACAAGGTCAAATGACCCGAAGGCCGAATTATTGCGGGGTGTGGGGGGAGTATGTAATTTGGTTATTTCAGTATATTGCTCTCTAAATTATTCCTACCACAAATACAACACAAAACATTACAATCGCGCAAAAGAAATGGAATAGAACACAACGAACATTAAATAACAAACAATTTAATATGCATATAACAGAATATGAAAAACAAAATACATGATGTGTAAATGGCCTTTTGGAAAATAAAGTTTGAAGAAGAGAATAAATTTGTTGAAAGAGGTGTGTATGTTCATGTTATCAGAGTCCGTAAATAAGTCGTTCTTACTTACATTAAGTTTATAGCGGGTTTTATGATTGTGGCGACAGCGTGTCTCGTTGATGAAAGAAAGTTTGTCGGGTTTTCCTTTTGAATATAATTCTCGGCCTTTTGAAAAGAGGTCATGAACTTTAGTTGAGGAAGGAAAGGAATTAGTTGGACATAGTATCGGCTACTGGCTTAGTGGCTTGTGTTCCTCTGTGTCTTCGTTTGTGTGTAAGCTTGTGTCTTGTGTGTCTGGCTTCCTAACTCTGTGTTATTTATATCCTACAGGTGGATCAAAGAATTGCCCTAAAATCTTGGCGCGTAGACATTTATTGACCAATCAGATTTGTATTTTACTATTTTATTTTCGAGCCTAAATATTTTCTGTTAGTTCACTTCCGATCCTAATTTTCTAGAATGTTCTATTCCATGTTTTTAGCTGATTGGTTGAAAAATATAAAAATGTAATTTAAATGCTAATGCGCGTTTGATCCTAAATTTCTAGAATGTTCTTAAGTATGTTTTTATTGGTTATTTTAAGACTAGAAGAAATTTGTATCCCATAGGGGGTCAGGGGAGGGAATGTTCGAACAGGAGCCGAGCCTCGAGCCCTGCTTGACTATGTTGGTCATCGGCCCAACAAGTACAATGTGTGCCTGATGAGCCAAGCAGGACTTGGACCCAAATCTGGGTCCAGGTACGTATGCCTGATTATAGCTTAAACTGGACAGCAAGGTCCAGTGCTATACAAGGGTGACAAAGGTGTCAATGATGCAGGGAGCCCATCTGAAGGTGTCCCAGCCGAAGGTGGGGGCCTTTTGGCCTCAAGTCTGCCATGAAGCATTGTGCGTCTGGCACGGATGCTAGATAGTCCGCTGAAAAGCCTCTGTACGAAACACGAGCTGATCGAGCAATAATTTACGAACGTCCCACCAGACGGACGAGTGTGGCACATGGCTTTTTTTTAGTGGGTCGGGCACAGGGCAAAAAAATGCCTCGAGCCCCCTAGGCATTCCCCTAAAAAGGGCACCCCAGGCGCCAGGCAATAAACCTAACCCCTCCCATGAGGGTTAAAGCCTGGCAGGACTGCCCCCTGAGGCTTGAGGAAATTAACCATCTGGTACAAATGCCAGACAGTCCGCTGAAAAGCCTCTGCACGAAGCAGCAGCTGATCGTGCCGATATTTGCCATACGCCCAACCAGCGTACGAATGTGGCACAAGGTCGTTTTTAAGGTGGGTCCAGTCGCAGGGCCGTTGCTCAGATGCGTCCCGCAGTCCCAAAAATGCCTCGGGCCCAGTTGTCATTCCCCTTAGGCGCCAGGCGATAAACCTAACTCCTCCTAGGAGGGTTTAAGCCTGGGAGGACAGCCCCCTGAGACCAGAGATTTTTCCTGTGATGAGACACACCCGATTGAACCGTAGGGCATGAAACATGGCTGGCTGAAATGTGACCCACACACTGGAAAGTCTCGTGGAGAAAAGTGTGCCAGCAGCTGATCATGCTTCCCAGTTATTCTCGGTGAGAGACTTATATAGGCTCTCTCTTACACACATGCAAATTAGGCAGATTAATTTACCAGTATCACAACCTATTATCATGTAGCACTAACAATCCATCAGTCATTTGTTTGCACACAGTTAAATGGTTAAACAGTTCTATTTGCCCCATAGATTGTATCCTCACAGATATTATCACTCCAGGTCAGAGTGGACCTGAGAGCAATAAACGTGTACTCCACATTATCCAGAGACCCAGGACTGGAGCCTCACCATCAGATGCAGTTTTCTACCATAACTAGAACGCTAGTTTTATTTGACCCAGAGACAGGACCCTAACAGGTACTTCTGGTTCAGTTCAGTTTCTTTGTTTAATGGAATATCAACCTTTGTAGGTTATTTAATGCCAAAGCCATCTTTCTAGAGCTATAGTGGTACTATTTAACCCATAGCTATGAGGATAAAGGGGTTCATACCTTTCCCAAGGGTATTTGTCCGAAAGTGGATGTAATAGCGCGACTGGAGTTCGAACTTGGTTACTACGATTCCAGAGTCCATCGCTTTAACCATTACACTATGAGGACACCCCCTACAGGTACTTCTACAACAGGACATAGTGGACCTGGGAGTAATAGCAAAGTTCCAGATTGTTTATTGTCATATCCTGGACATTCATTGGGTGTGTGCGGATCTTATTCCTCTGCAAAGATGCAATTGGCATATTCTATATCCCCAGTCAACTAGGCTATTGTCCTCTGAAGAAACAGGAGAAAAAAAGAATCTTTTTAAAAATGATTCTGATTTTAGAAGCAATATATATATGTTATGACTGATTATTAAGGGTCAATAAATAAATCACTCAACATGGAGATATAAGTGCCACACAAATGTATCCAAAAGTCTCTGAGGAGGGTTCTCCTTGGTTCAATGTACATGAAGACAGGCAAGGTGCTTACTACGGCTGGCTGCTGCTGCTCTCCGCTCTACCAGCTTAGTTCTTGATCAATATACCCTTTGGGTAAGTCCATTATTCAGGTCATAGGTGAGTCACCTACAAGATAGATAGATAGATAGATAGATAGATGGTTTATGTTTTTTAAAGGTGATGACTTGTCCCTGGAAATAAACCTACAAATTCATAATCATCCATTGTTAATTGTGATACTTTAAAACATAATGTAGAAAAGAAATCAACTACCAAATCTTTAAAACTTTGAGTAAAGCTAGGTTCATAAAAAGATACTACATAAAGAGCTTTATATAAGCTTAAAAAATATGGAACTGTTTAAAAAATGGAAATACTTTTGAAACACCTTATGAAGATTTTCATATCTCATACAAGATAAACAAATAGAATCAGTCGTGGAAACATTTCTGTCTACAAAATGAGATCTTGAAAGCCATTTTCAAAATATATAAAGCATTACTAGAAAAAATTGTCTACAGAGCATTTATAGCTGCAGGTACTTCCTAATCAAAAAATAAACCTTTCATCAAAGGAAATTAGATTGAAAAATACCAATATCTTCAAATAATTGACAAACAATAAAGATATCTTAAAAAGAAGAAACAAAATTCAATAATAGTTCATTTATTTCTTTCCTTTGATATAATTTAATGCAAACTTTAAGAAAAAGATGAAAGGATTATATATTATATCATTTAGACTATTTATTTATTTATCCAAACAACTTACTTGGTTTCTTTCATTGTATGTAGATCTATTGATATTTACAACTGATCAATACTATTTCTCCAAAAAGTATTGGGTAGCCAAAAAGGCTTGTTTGATTCATTAAATACAAGTTTTTTTTAAAAACGACATTAATTAAAAAAATAAATTAAAAATCATTTGCAACACATACTTAATAAAAAATATATTTGTCTTTTGTTTCACTAACTTTTGTCATCTTTCTACCAACTTCCTAATTGCATCCTCCAATAAATTTCTTAGCAAAAAACTGGTCTTACTACCTTTTGCGGTTTTCCAGGGGATGGAATTTCTTATTTTCATTTATTCAGGAGCTAAAAAGGGAATAACTGATAAATATGGTGGATGAATGAAACCATCCCAGTCAACAACTTTTGCCTGGTTACTGAACCACTGATGGACTGTTACACCCTTTTCTCTTTTAATATCAACTTTTCTGAACGTATATAGAGTAAAATATTTTAAACCTTGATTACAAGTATTTATTAATCAAGGTTTTAAAAATTCTTCCACCATCTCTCTATCACTCTATCCATACTACTGATCTAATATCTCATGGGAAATATCACTCAAGCAATCAGTCTACTATCCATAAAATTGGTTGTATCTTCAAGTTATGAAAGTCTACCGAATAAAACTATTGAAAGGGGTAAAGGTTTTTAGCATATTGCAAGCAACTATTTTAACAATATTTGTTCGGATTTGATCATTTCATCTCATCTCAAATTTCATTTAAATGAAGGCAATTTATTGACCGAACAGAACCTGATCCACATAATCCATATTCTCAGAGAATTAGAGGAGGAAAAAGAAAAAAACAGAACATCAGGACCTGACTGGTAATGAATCTTTGTTCATATACATAGGCCAGCAGAAAGGTTGTTTGTAATTACTAGAGATACTAAAAGGAAAAAGACAACTACAAAACAATGAGATCATGGCAAGCAAGACAATGATTGCTGACAAAAGACAAGAGTAAGTCAAAATTTTTGTAATATTTTAGTAATATATGGCACAATTTGGCAGCTCCAAATGCTTTTGCCAAGCTCATAAAAGTAGTGTACCTCATTGGACTGGGATATGCCGAACTTGAATGATATCATGACTTGGAGCACTATCACAGATTCCACAGTTTCAGACCTATCTGACCTTGCCTGATTACTGAGGTTCTTGAAACCCAAACAAAATTTCTGGTTACTCTCTGGTTACTCTATTGTGATTAACTGCACCTTTACCGTTCACACAACAAATGTTTTGGGTTTCTTCCACAGCATTATGGCAAAGGTAAAATTTATAAAGCAGAAGTTCATCTGTACAACTTTCAAATCATACAAGGAGTGAAACAATGCATTAGGTATCAGCACACCAAATACCAGGATACTACCAACCACAGTGGGTACCTTCCATTGGTCAAGTGATATACACACCACAAATTACCACATTCACCCTAGTAGTATCTTCATATTTGATTGACTGATTGATTGATTTTAAAGGTATAACCCATATAGAGTTATTTTATGCCAAGAGGTTTGGAAATCTAGTTCATGCCACATTTGTATTTACATTTTTTGTGCAGTTGTTCCTTATCACTATTTTACATCTGATTGTGATACCAAGTTTTCATATCTAATCCAAATAATTTTCACACACTTGTATGGCTTCAAGTATTCTTATCTAATACTAATTATTATAAGATTTCAAGAAATTATTTCCATTCAATAATAGTCATTTGTTGGTGCAGTTATATGGTTTCAATTATTCTTATATGATAGTAATAATTATATGGTTTCAAGTAATTTTTCTGTTTAAAAATGATGATTTGTTTGCCCATAGTTATATGGTTTCACGTAAGTAATAATAATTCTTAGTAAACAATCATAGCTTTAAGTGACTATTCTTAATACAAATAGTTTACAGTTATATGGCATCAAGTATTCTCATTGAATATAAATGATTTTTAAAAAATTGTATTTGACCCATAGAAGGAACGTGAACAGGTACTACAACTTCAGGTCAGAGTGGACCTGGGAGGAATGGCAATAAAAAGGTGACTCCATACTCCTTAGATCTTCAGAACAGGAACCTCACCATTAGGGGCAGTTCATTGTCTCACCGAAAATATCATATTTCAGAGGAGGTCTTACCCCTCTGCAGATGATATAGTCAGTATATTTCAAGATCCACCAACAGTGTGATTTCTTTATTTTTGTTGTCTTTATCATGCAAATGTATTCTTTGGCCTGCCTTGGGTCTATGTTGTATTTAATAGTCCTTCACACTTTGCTTACCATATTTAAATTTCAATCATTTCAATAAAATTTCACAATTTATACATAAAAGTATCCAAACTCTCAGTATACAGAAGGCTGAAAAAATCAATAGCATTGCCCCCCAAAATAATTATCACTTTCACATTGCTTTTAAAAAGTTAATTCATGGGAGTCCCTTGGTGTAATGGTTAAAGTGTTGGACTGCAAGATTGTAGTAAGCAATTTCAAACTCCAGTCACTCCCTTGGAAAAGGTGTAAACCCAGGTGTGGATTAAATAGTACCACCACTGTTTTTCTACAAGGATGGCTTTGGTATCAAATAACCCATGAAGGTTGATATACCATTAAAAACAAAAAAAAACAAACCAAAGTTAATTCTCTGCCTCACCACTATTATCATCTATAACAACACCCTCAACAAACCAGCAGAAATGTGCTGGCATGATAGAGAGGTGACAGGTCAGCATTCAGTCCCCAGCAGTTCCAATTGTGAAAAATGCACTCATCTCATTGGCTGGGGCAGTCACATGCTTTCAAAGAGATTTTGAGTCAGTTTATGACCGTTGAAAATTTGGGGGCTCAATGATTTATAAATGGAAAAAATCTTTCCTTTATTAACTAAAAAACTACATTACACCTTCCTTTTATGGGAAATAAATGCATGTTTTTTGCTTGTTTTTTAACAATGTGTTTATTGTTTCCTTCAAGTAGCTAACTTTCTGTTTTGAGACTTTTATATTTTTAAAATCTGCAATGTTACATTGATTATTCTTGCCCAACTGGAAGGTCTCATATGTTTCAAAGGTATTCTTCATTCCCTCAGTCCAGGTCTTCTTCCTGCCTTGTACTTTGACCTTCTTTGTGTTTTATGCTCAGTAAATAGGTTCATGAGTCAGGTATCCAAACCGTTTGTTTCTCTTTAGGTTGATGTGATGATAGACTGTTGTCATTACAACCATTTCTCTGACTCTTGTATTTCTCATCATGTCTCAACATGTTTTGTTTACAGCTCTTCTCAGGCATCTCATTTCACAGGTATTGATTTTTCATTCAAGTGTCTTTGTTAATGTCCATGTTTGACATTGGTATGCAGGATTGAGGATGAAGATAATATTAATGTTTGGCCTTGATCTAAATCAGGATATTTGTTCGATCCAACAGCAGTGAAAATTAGTAGAAGAAATTAAGGATCCAATCTCTCTTTTTAATCTTCTAGTCACAGTTTTGGAGATTTAAGGAGAGTTTGAGTACCCTTTCATTGTTATTACTCTCAGATCCACTCTAAAATGGCATGGAAGTACCTATTAGGACCCCAACTATTGGTCAAACAAATCGGTTTTAAAATTATTTGTATTAGATAGAAATCATACTGTATGTAAATTATTCTCCATGCTTACATGATGAGACTAATAAAGTGTATTATAAATATCATGTGGAAAGATAAGTATGATTATCTACTGAGGATATGCTCACACAGAAGGATCTTAGATGATAAGGTTACATTTAAAGGATAGACCAGGAAAGACTACCCAGACAACTACTATATTCTCAATTGTATAAGGAAAAAAGAAACCAAAGCTGACTCAGGCTGATATTCAGGTAAACAACAAAATGCCACATGAAGAGACATGATACCAACCCCAGGAAATGGTCATAAGAAGTTCACTTGGAGGAGCAAGTTATATCAATTGAGCCTAAAAAATGAATTGAAAATGATAGTGATTTGGACAATAATTATAACTGCTTTTTCTTTCATTTATATTTTTATCACAACATTCAGATGGTCACCTGCAAGAGAACTTTAAATCAATGTGAAATAAAAAAAACAAAACAAAAAAAAACAGGCTTCCAAATAGGAGATGAAAGTTCAAACCTTGTCGAAAGCTACTTTTTATTTCCATTTCATGCATCTCACTTTAATGATCACCTTCTCAGTGGGGCTTAGAATATGCTAATTACATCCTGACAAAGAAAGGTGTATCCTAGCTATGACACTAAACTGCATCTGATGGTGAAGCTCCAGTTCTGAATCTTTCGGGGAGAGTGAAGTTACCTATTTATTTTCATTACTCCCAGGTTCATTCTGACCCAGAGCAGTTGTACTTATTAAGATTTGGTTTGGTTTGGTTTGGTTTTATGGCATATTTAATGCCAAATCCATTTTTATAAATATAAACAGTTCTATTTTAAACAATTCAGTTTAGCATAAGTACACAGTTTAGTTCTATTTGACCCATAGATAAGACCCTATCACGTGCCGCCAGTGCGGACCTGGAAACATTGGCAATGAAGGGGTATTCCGCATTCCCTAAAGCTCCAGCATTACCGGAAACTTACCATCAGATTACTTAGTACCATATCTTGGATACTCATTGGGGGGGTCTTACCCCTCTGCATAGAAAGAGTCAGTGTATTCTACAGCCCCAGCCGACAGGGCATTTGTTAAGATTTGATCTATGGGTCAAAGTCAGAGTGGACCAGGGAGTAATAGCAATGAAGGGATTTTCCACACTCTCCAGAGCTTCAAAACTGAGACTTCACAACCAAATGAAGTTTTATGTCATACCCAGGACTCAACAAGACTGTTTGATTTTCATTACACACTAATACTCTTGGAAAAGGCATGAATCCATCCCCTTTCTTGCCAGCTAATAGAGCAGACTAGGTTCTTTAGTCTTGGTTAGGCAACCAGTTTAGGAGAAGAAAAACTTTGTATGTATGTAACAACCCCTCTGCACAGGCAGAATATTACACAAGATCAATTTTTAAACAAAGTTAAACAGGTTTGAATTCAGAGTTTTTCTTCTCCAAGATTTGTTATCTAACCAAGGCTGAAGATCCTGGTCTGCCCTATTATTTAGCCATAGCTTAAGTGAGAATAATTGGATTCATACCTTTCCCAAAGGTATTAGTGCTATGTGAAATGCAATCTGCCTTGTCCAGGATTTGAACTTGTGTTGCTGTTTTCATTTTCTATGACAATAATCATTACACAATGAAAACCTCCACAAAATTCTGTATTCAAACCAGATTCATTTTGCTTAAAAATTGACCCTGTGTCATATCCTGCTCATAGTAGAGGGGTTGAACACCTCCACAAAATTCTGTATTCAAACCAGATTTATTTTGCTTAAAAACTGACCCTGTGTCATATCCTGCTCATGGTAGAGGGGTTGGGTAAATACAAACAATCAATGTTAAAAGTTTTCTTAAAAGAGTCTTTCATTTACAAATGAAGTTGTAGTTAAGAACTTAAAATGGAAAGAGAAGGATCAAACAAGAATCTCATCAAATGAAATACATTTTTGGATTTATCAAATTCCTTCATCATCAGCAGGATACGACACAAAGTCAATTTTAAGCAGAGTACAGCTGGTTGGAATTTATCATTTTCCTTCTCTTAGACTAGTTGGTATTCCAAGGCTAAATAGCCCAATCTACCCCACTATTTTTATCCATAGCTAGGGAATAGAAAAGAGATGAATTTATACATTTACAAAGTTCATATGCACAAAGTGAAACACAAACATCCTGATCCAGGAGTTGAACTCAGGTTGCCAATTCTATTTTCTATGACAATAACTGTTATGCCACAAGTGAAGATTTCTTCAGGTAACATGCAGATGGTATTCATCATTTAGTTTGCATGATAAATATCTGGTAAATATACCACATTTTGTGTGGTTTGTTATGGATATTAGTCCAAAAGTAAACATAATAGTGTGTCTGGAGTTCAAATTTGCATAAAACAATGTGAGAAAAAAATCGGAGAGAATAAAAAATTTCTCTAACAAGCTAGCATGGAAAAGTCCAAATATTTCTTGATTTAACATAGAAAGAATAGTCCAAATATTTCTTGATTTAACATAGAAAGAATAGTTCAAATATTTCTTGGGTTAACATTGAAAGAATAGTCCAAATATTTCTTGGGTTAACATTGAAAAAAATAGTCCAAATATTTCTTGGGTTAACATTGAAAAAAATAGTCCAAATATTTCTTGATTTAACATTGAAAGAATAGTCCAAATATTTCTTGATTTAACAAAGAAAGAATAGTCCAAATATTTCTTGGGTTAACATTGAAAGAATAGTCCAAATATTTCTTGGGTTAACATGGAAAGAATAGTTCAAATATTTCTTGGGTTAAAGTAACAAAATTGATAATATCATCAAAAAGTGAGAAGGAGAAAAATTCAAAAAGAGAAAAAAAACTAAAAATTAATATGACTTTCCCCTGGCTTACCCCAATAAAACTCACTTATCTCACTATTCAAATATGTGAGTGCCTTTAATCTCACTAAAGCTACTTGTCATAACACAAAACTCATTTCTTTTAACTAATGCAAATAATTTGCAATGTCCCAATATAAATAATTTTCAAACAAATCTATTTGACCCATAGATTGAACCCTGACAGGTATAACCATTCTAGGTCAGCATGTTGCACAGAAAATCTCCTAAAAGTTGACATTTGACCCCAATTAACAAAATGCATATTTACAATGTTTGTTTGATTTGGTTTCTTTCTTCAATAGCATATTAACCTTCATGCGTTATTTAATGCCAAAGTCATTCTTGTAGAACAAAAGTGGTACTATTTAAACTATAGCTTGAAGAAAACGCATAGTTTAAGCATTATTTCACAAACAAAATACAGCATAACATTTTGTAAAATTCAGCACTTTAAGTCCTATCAATTTAAAATGCTGAATTTTACAAAATGTTATGCTGTATTTTGTTTGTGAAATAATGCTTAAACTATGCGTTTTAAATGTAAAGACACGCTTACTCTACTATAAAGCCAAATTGATGTTAGTCTTTCCAAATGTCAGCGAACAAGGCAGAATGTTTTTGAATCTCTTCTATCGAATAATTTAAAAATTCGTAAAGAAAGCCCTAACAGTAGTTTAGAAGAAAAAGAAAAAGCCTAAAACACCTAATGCTACCACAGCCCCCCCCCCAAGAGAAAGGAAGAAAAAAAAAAAAATTTTTAAGCTCTATAATTCCTGAAGCCTGCTAGGTTCCCAACTGTAGTAAAAAAATAAATAAATAAAATAAATAAATAAATAAATAAATAAAAAGCCTAGGAAAAGTCCCAATACAGCAAAAAGAAAAAAAAAAAGCAAAAGTCAGTACCAGTGAAAGTCATACGAAAGTACCTTAATCTTGGACTTTAACTAAGTTAAAACTTAAGAAAACTTAGACCAAAATTACCCCCCCCCTTTTTTTTTGCGTACACATGGGAAGCAGCATGATGTACGTAAAGGTATTTGAATAAACCCATGGACGACCAAACTCAATACCTAAACGGGTCCTGGACGTGAGTTTGACGACTTTACGCTCAGGATCGTTAGTTCGATCGGGGAACTACTGCTGCTCCTCTATAAGAGTGGCTTCTATAGAAGAGAATAAAACAGCCATCGAAAGATAACCATGACCCACACTCAAACCACATACACAAACCGCATCGCTCTTCGCGCGGGTAAAAAAGGGGCGTGTCCTGCTGAGGTTGGAGCCCTGGCCTCAGTGTTCGAAAAATCAGCTACAGAGCTCAAACAATCAAAACTACTAAAATGCAAGCAAACACTACAAATAGCCACATTTAACGTAAGAACCTTAAATAGAATAGGACAACTCCCAGAGCTAATCGCATCGGCCGAAGAACATAAGATAGACATAATATGCATACAAGAACACAGATAAACGCACACCGAAGATATCAAATATCACGAAACTGGCAATGGCTGGTCGCTCGCCACTGTATCCACATGGAAAAACTCTGTCAACGCCACAGTAGGAGGGGTAGGATTACTTATAGGACCTAGAGCATTAAAAACACTTAATAGCGTTGAGAAAATACAACCTAGAATGATGGCAGCTACATTTAACGGAAACCCCAGAGCAACAATCATCTCATGCTACAGCCCCACCAATGTTAGTGAAGAAACTGAACTAGTCACCTTCTACGATGAGTTATCCTCATTAGTGTGTAGCATCCCGAAACACAACATGTTAGTCATTGGCGGAGACATGAATGCCCAAATCGGGAAAAACGGAAACAACAAATACAGCCTCCACAACACGTCAAATAGGAATGGGCAACATCTAACAGATTTCATGATAGAAAATAGATTAGCATGCCTCAATACAAACTACCAAAAAAGAGAGGGAAAACTATGGACATACACGTACGCAAACAATACTAAAGCTCAGATAGACTACGTCCTTATAAACAAGAAATGGAAAAATAGTGCACTGAATTGCGAGGCATACTCCTCTTTTGAGGGTGTGTCCACCGATCACCGAATAGTCACGGCGAAAATACGGTTAAGCCTACGAAAAAATGCCAAATGAACAGCGACCACCAAACACTATGACTGGGCCCAATTAAACAACAAAGATATAAGAGATAAATACGTATTAGAATTAAGAAACAGATTCGAAACACTACAAGAAAGGACGGAAAAAAGTACACCAAACGATGAATACGAAAATTTCGTCAAGGCACACCTCGAGGCAGCAGCAAAATACATTCCAACAAAAATTAAAACTAAATATAGAGTCCCATGGGAAACTTTAGCGGTGAGAGAAAAACGTGCACTAGTGAAAACAGCCTCCAAAAACTATCGAAAAAACCCAACAAACACAAATGCCTTAAAACTAAAAACGGCACGATATCAATTAGCAGGCATATATATAAAGGAACAGACAGAATACATTCAAAATCAGATAGATAAGATTAGAGACTCGGTGGAAGATAGACAATCTAGAATAGCCTGGCAAACAATAAACGAAGTGAGCAGAAGAAAGAACACAGCCAAAGCAAAACTTAAAGTAGCAAACCAACAAGAAAGAATAAAACTGTGGAAACAGCACTTCGAAAACTTACTTGGAAACCCACCAAAAATAACGCATGAACCAATCACCAGAATAATTAGCAAACAATTAGACATTAAACTAGGACCGTTCACACAAGAAGAACTCGACTCGGTTCTCAGAAAAATTAAAAATAGGAAAGCTGCAGGGCTGGACGAAATTCCCCCAGAAGTATGGAAGACCAGACAATTCGACGACATACTGCTCCGCCACTGCAACGCAGTATACAATCAAAATCTGATAGATAGATGGATGAAGGGATGCATACTCCCCTTCCCTAAAAAGGGGGACCTCGGATTAGCCAAAAACTACCGAGGCATAACACTTACATCCATAGCTGCCAAAATCTACAATGCCCTACTACGAAACCGAATAGAACCCAAAATCGACAACATACTTAGAAAAAACCAAAATGGCTTCCGAAGAAATAGATCCACGACCTCACAAATATTAACCATCCGAAGAATCCTTGAAGGTGTACGGGCAAAGAACCTACAAGCGACATTAATATTTGTCGACTTTACCAAGGCTTTCGACTCCATTCACAGAGGAAAGATGGAACAAATCCTACTAGCGTACGGCATACCTAAAGAAACCGTAGCGGCAATAACGATTCTCTATAGAAACACTAAAGTAAAAGTACGATCACCGGATGGAGACACAGAATACTTTGACATTGTAGCAGGAGTACTACAAGGGGACACGCTGGCCCCGTACCTCTTTATCATTTGTCTAGACTACGTACTTAGAACATCGATTGACAAAATCAAAGAGAATGGCTTCAAACTGACGAAGAAAAGAAGCAGAAGGTACCCCGCAACAACAATTACCGACACCGACTACGCCGATGACATAGCGATACTGGCAAATACACCTGACCAAGCCGAAACACTTCTGCATAGTTTGGAACGAGCAGCAGCAAGCATAGGCCTTTATGTTAATGCACACAAAACGGAATATATGTGCTATAACCAAACGGGGGACATCTCCACTCTAGAAGGAACCCCTCTTAAACTAGTAGACAATTTCACGTACCTAGGAAGCAGCGTCGAATCAACCGAAAAGTACATCGAAACGAGGTTAATGAAAGCATGGACAGCTATCAATAGGCTATCGATTATATGGAAATCAGACCTAACCGATAAAATGAAACGCAGTTTCCTCCAAGCAGCGGTCACATCGATACTGCTATATGGATGCACTACATGGACGCTAATAAAACGGCTGGAGAAGAAGCTAGATGGCAATTACACAAGAATGCTGCGTACAATCCTGAACAAGTCCTGGCAGCAACACCCCACAAGACACCAACTGTACGGCCACCTACCCCCTATCACAAAAACTATTCAAGTTAGACGAACCAGACATGCAGGACACTGCTGGAGAAGTAGAGATGAACTCATAAGAGATGTACTCTTATGGATCCCCACACATGGCCACACAAAAGCAGGACGACCAGCTCGAACGTACATTCAGCAGCTATGTGAGGATACTGGATGTTGTCCTGAAGACCTACCTAGGGCGATGAACGATAGGGAGGAGTGGCGAGAGAGGGTCAGGGATATCCGTGCTACCAGCGCGAAATGATGATGATGATGATGATACCTGTCCAGAGGGTATTACACCAAAAGTGAATGTAATATTGCAACTGGAGTTTGAAATCACTTACTACAATGTCACAGTTAAGCACATTACCCATAATGCTGTGGGGACTCCCTCCAATGTATTTGTTCTTTTAAAACTAAGATAAAATGAAAACCTCTTCACCTCCTCAACTTTTCTTTAACAACTTTTAAAACCCCATAATACCACAGTTGTAAGTAGTCTTTTTCAAAATTAGAACTGGTCACCAGATCTAATTGTGCCATATCAAGTGTTGTATCATGATAAGGTAATGATACACAGTGAAACAGAGTTAATTATTTATTAACTCAAGTGGTACAGTCCGACTAGTATCATAAGTCTCTCACTGTAGGTGTTAAGACTGAAGTTGGTCTTCTACTGATCGAACTCCTTCAGAGCTATCTTTCTGCTTCTGTTTCTGTCTCTGTCCAGCTTTTATACTTCCGCAATACCAGAAGTAACATAGTACAAGCCATTATACAACATCAAGAATACCTCTTTTTTGTCAGGTGGGGGGTGCTTCTCTTACTTCTCCACATGAAATACAGTCAGCATATTGTATGAATGCTGAAAGGATGATTTAACTTTTAAGTTTAATGTTAAGATTAAAATAATTTTCATGTAAATCTTAAATGCATTACTTCTAATTCTATAGCTTTCACAAGAAATTTGTAATTCAACTTTATAAATATAATCTAACTAGAAAATTCCTGGCCTTCAGAAATGTATTTTCAGTTCATTTTTAAAGGGTAGAATCGATTGGATAATATGTGATAACAGCAAAAACAACACAAACAATAAGTTCAACAATTCTCAGTGCAATAATGACATTTACCCAAATTATAGACATTATAAACTATACCTTTTCCCCTCTTTGGACAGATGATATAAATCTATGTTAAATTTATCTGTTGTCATACCTGAATAAATAAATTTTTTAAAAATCTCTTGCATCAAGCATCTAGCAAGGCTGTGACAGTTTCAAGTGACTATGGATGTTGACAGGAGACCAATAAAAGAAATTAATGAGATGAGAGGATTTTATCAGCTCTCTATATTTTATGGTTTGCAGTAGAAAGAGAAAGAAAATTCAGCTGGAGTTGATAGGGTTCCATGTTGGTTGGTGAAGTCTTTATTGTTCTATGTAGGATTTTTAAGTCTTTATTGTTCCATGTTGGATGGTCAAGTCTTTATCATTTCATATTGGAAATCAACTCTTTATTATTTCAAGTTAGATTATCAAGTCTTTATTGTTCCAAATTGTATTATCATGTTGTTATTATTATTTCAAGTTATATCTCAACTCTTTAATATTCCAAGTTGGATTATCAAGTCATAATTATTCCAGTTATTACTCAATAAAGACTTAACCTTCCAAAATGGCTGGATTGTTAAATCTTTATTGTCACTTATTCTGAAGATTGATAAATCCATAAAAATATAGGTTTTCGGGCCATTGGCCTAATGAGTAGAATGTTTGCCAATGGTCCGGGAGACCAGGATTCAATCCCAGGTCTAGTCATACCAAAGAATCAAAAGCTGGTACTTGATGCTGCCTTGCTTAGCACTCAGCTTCATAAGGTATGGATCAAGGATAAAGTGGAGCAATTCAGGCAATGGAGTAGCACCCTCCCCTACACCTTGGTGTAGTAGCTATTGAAAAGGGAACCTTTGGGTTACCCTTGACTATGGTCGCCAAATTTATTTACTTTTTATATGCAATATAATCACCATTTTTATCAATCACATTTTTCATTTCATTATACATGATATACAAAAATACTAATTAATTTGCGGACCACCTACAGAGCTTGTGTCCTTTTGATAAGTAGTAGGTTTGTGTGTCTTCTTTAACCTTGGTAAGGCAACAAGTCTAGAAAAAGAAAAACTTTGAATTCAAACCAGTTGCAATTTGCTTAAAAATAGACCTTGTGTCACACTCTGCTTATGGTGGAGACATTACATACATACATACATACATACATATATAAATACATATATAAATACATACATACGTACATACATAAATACATACATACATACATACGTACGTACATACATACATTCCTAAATATATGCATACATACATGCATATATAGATATATAAGTTCTCCCATATGACTCAGTACATTAGTTCTGGGTATAACATTAAACTGCATCCAGTAGTGAGGCACCTGTTTTGGAGTTCTGAGGACTGAAGGGGTCATCTCTTCATTGCTATTATTCCCCGGATTCACTCTGACTCAGGGTGGTTGTGTCTATTAGGTTTATATCAATGAGCCAATTAGATCTGTTTTGGATTTAAATGGATTTTGAAATGCAATGGTACTTTTAGAGTTACAGATATCATCAAAGGTTTGGTTTGGTTTGGTTTCTTTGTTTTATGGCATATCAACATTTGTTGGTTATTTAATGCCAAAGCCATTCTTCTAGAAGAACAGTAGTGGTACTATTTAACCCATAGCTGGAAGGATAAGGGGGTTCATACCTTTCCCAAGGGTATTTGTCCAAAGTTATCATCATAGGAAATGGAATTGGGGACCAGGGTTCAAATGCTGGACCATGTTGTTTACATTCTCCATTTATGATAATGCCTTTGGGAAAGCATGAATCCATCTGTTCTCCCCCTCCACTCCCCAGCTATGGGTAAATAGTAGTGTAAATTAGGTTCTTTAAACTTACTTAGACAACCAGCCTAGGAGAAGGAAAACTCTGAATTCAAACCAGCTTTGATCTGCTTAAAAACTGACCTGGTGTCATATTCTGTTCATAGTTAAGTAGTTGATTAAATACATACATTAATAGATTGGCTCTTGAAATGTTAAGTTATATTCAAACTAAGTCTGAAGTATTTAATGATTGTGAATGTTATTTATAGATTGGCTCTTAAAACATTAGCATTGCAACTAATTATGAAGTGTTCAACAGCTTAAAATGATTGTCAAGATACATCTTCGTACAAAAGGGCATAATTGTTAAATTGACTGTGGCATAAAATTACATAACAACAAATCAGCCTATCTATAGAGCTAAGTCTTATTAGAAACACTCTAGCCTGAAATGCACTATCTTCAACAACAGATGACTGCATCCATCAAAACAATGATAAGAAAGAATGTAATAGCTACTAATTTACTTGATTTCAACAGAGCTAATAGAAACTATTTACAGCTGACTCACCATACTAGGGTAAACGTTTGGTTTGGTTTGGTTGGGTTGGGTTTTATGGCAGATCAACCATTGTAGGTTATTTAATACCAAATCCTCTTTATACACATATATCAAATATATATGATTTTGTTTGTTTGGGTTTTATGGCATATCAACCATTGTAGGTTATTCAATACCAAATCCTCTTTATACATACACATTAACTATATATATGATTTTGTTTGTTTGGGTTTTATGAAATATCAACCATTGTTGGTTAATTAATGCCAAATCCTCTTTATACATATATATTAACTATATATATGATTTGTAAACACATTCTGTTGGTATCATTCTTAAATGAGCCTGATCTTTTTGCTTTCAAGTATTGATATATAACCATCACACTTTAACCATAGTTATTTGTTTGCACAGAGTTAATTCTATTTGACCTATAGATGGGACCCTACCAGGTGGTACCACTCTGGATCAGAAATGACCTGAGAGCAATGATAATGAATGGATACTCCACATTCCCAACAGCTCCAGCATTACTGGAGCCTTGCCATCAGATGGTGAATGTTATATCCAGGATACCCATCAGGGGGTGGGTCTTATCACTCTTCAGAAGTGCAGTCAGTGTATTCTACAGCCCCAGCCAACTGGGCTAATATTAGGGTGGATCAAAAATTTTGCAATATTTTTGTATTACATGTTACTTTGCAATTTATATATCAGCAGTTCAAGTCATGAAAAGTACCTGCTGTGTGTAGAGTAAAGAGGCAAGACAACAGACAATGCACCTGACCAGAAGTCAGTAAACATATTTATAGGTCTCTCATGTGGTAAGCGGTAGAAAACTGCAACACTCCACTACCACCTCAGATGTGTACCTCTATACTGTGGTAATATTGTAGTTGTAGGTGCATTGACACATTCTGAATTGCTTCACTCTGTGTATGATTTGAAAGCCTCACGGATGAATATGCAATGTAGTCTAATTCAGAATGGATGCTTTATGAGTTCAAACTGAGCCATAATACTATGGAAGCAGCTAAAAACATTTTTTGCACTAAAATTGAAGGCACAGTTGATTACAACACAGTAACCAGAGGGTTTCATGAAATTTTGGTCAGATTGCAAGAACCTTAACAATCAGACAAGATTAGGTAGGCCTAAAACTATGGATTCCAAGCCATAAAGTTAAATCTGATGAGTAGCACATTGAGAATATCAGGCAAGCTCAGGACCTGACAATCCAATCTGCCTCACCATCTTCATGACCTTGGTAAAACCATCTAGATCTGCATCTTCTCCCTCACCAAAAAAAAAAAAAACACTAAACTACATTTAGTGATAAGGCTCCAGTTTTGGATCTCTTTTCATGGTCTTGACTCCCAGAGCTACACTGACTTGGTGTGGTTGTACCTATTTTCTATAAGTCAAATACATTTGTTTGAAATTAATTAGTAATAGATAGGAATACTTGAAAACATATTACTGTGTTATTTGTGTTAAAAATTGTCACTTGAAGCTATAATTGTTTTCCAAAGATTATAATCAATGATTACTTGAAATACTTGAAAGCCCATGATTGTAAATAAATTATTAGTATTGGATAGTAATATTTGAAACCATATAATTGCTTGCTAAAAGAAGACAGACTTTGGCATTAAATAATAAATTTATATCATAAAACTAGCTAACAGCAATAACAAAAAATTGTGCTTGTTAAGGCAACAGAAAATGAAGGTGTAAATATGCACTGTTGTGCTACTTTTATAACAATTAGTTAACAGTTAATACTTTGCAGTTAACTCTGTGTTCTGATTGGTTTATAATTTCTGGCCTCCTCATCTGACTTATGCTCATAGTACTTGATTTGACTGTTGCTAGATTATTTGACAATATATAATGACCACATTATTCATTTTGGGTGTGAACAGTATGATTTTTGTTAGATTTAGTAATGATAGCAGCAATAATTTCATTCTTTGTGGAGCTCTGGAGATTCTCCAAGCTTAAAACTCTCATAAACCATGAGATTTGTTTTCTCAGTGTAAAGAAAATCTTAGCTCTAATAAAAAATTTCAACCTTTGTTGGGTTATTTAATGGTGAAGGCAGTCTTTTTGTTTTACAAGTGATTATATGGTTTCAAGTAATTAATAATCATTTGCAATTAATTATAGCTTCCAGTGACTATTCTTAATACAAGTAACTTTGCACACTGTTATATGGTTTCGAGTAATTATTCTAATTTGATAATAATCAACATTTGTTTGCATGCAGTTATATTGTTTGAAATATTCCTATCTGTAGGCACTGCTAGCACAAATTTCCCTGGCTCTCTCTTTCCATCTTTCATTATCATCCATCACTCTTGGCAGGTTTTCCAAACTACATATTGTTGAGCTCCTGTAGGTAAATTCTTGCTGGTTGACTAACACTGGCATATCCATGGGTAGAGTTCAATAGGAAAACATCTCTTATTAGTTTGTCCTTGCTTCTCCAGCAGTGTCCCATATGTCTTGTTCATCTTAGATGGTTTTAGAGATGGGAGGTAAGGGGCTGCAAAGCTGTTGTTTCATGGGATGTTGCTTCCAGGATTTGTTCAATATAACTTGTAGTATTATTGTACAGTTCCCATCAAGCTTTTTCTTTATATGTTTTGTCAGTATCCATGTGGTGCATCTATAGAGTAGTAGTGATATAACTGCTGTTTGGAAGAAACCCCATTCTATTTTATTGGATAGATCAGACTTCCATATGATCAATAGCCTATTGATAGTTCACGCCTTTGTTCGGCGAATATCAATTCCTATCTAATACTTGTAATTTTAAAACAAATCTGTTTAATCCATAAATGGGTTTGGTTTGATTTCTTTGTTTAATGGCATATCAACTTTCATAGGTTATTTAATGCCAAAGCCATCATTATTGCAGAACAATAGTAGTACTATTTAAACCATAGCTATGGGGATAAGGGAGTTCATGCTTTTCTTAAGGGTATTTTTCCAAAAGTGAATATAATAGAACAACTGGAGTTTGAACTCCCTTACTCTGATGTCACAGTCTAGCATGTGAGCCACTGCACCACATAGACTCTACCCCATAAATTGGACCCTAATAGGTACTACCACTCTTGGTCAGACTAATCCTATTTAATATTAGTCATCTTTACACAGTAATATGGTTTAAAGTAACTATTCATATTCAATAATCATTTGTTTGCACACAGTCATATGGTTTCAAGTAAATAATAATGATAATGATAATAATGATAATAATCCTAATAATAATGATGATAAACAATTATAGCTTCAAGAAAATGTTCTTAACACAAATAATTCACAAAAAGATACATGAGTAAAATTTTTCTATCTTATACTATTAATTTTAAAATAAATAAATTTGACCCCTGGATGGGACTCTAACAGGTACTACCACTCTTGGTCAGTGTGGATGGGGCAGTAACAGTTATAAAGGAAGGTGCCCGTGGTGTAATGGTTATCGTCGTAGGAAATGGACATGACGACACGAGTTCAAATCCTAGCCAAGACTGATTGCGTTTCATATAGCACTAATACCCTTGGGAAAGGTATGAATCCAATTATTCTCCCTCCAGCTATGGGTAAATAGTAGGGCAGACTAGGTTCTTCAACCTTGGTGAGGCAACTAGTCTAGGAGAAGGAAAACTCTGAATTCAAAACCGGTTAAACTTTGCTTAAAAATTGACCTTGTGTCATATCCTGCCCGAGCAGAGGGGCTGGTAAATATGATAAAGGGGTGAGCTCCAGAACAGGACCCACACCTCCAGATAAAGTTTAGGGTTATACTTAGGACACCAAGACTGTTGATCTTATTCTTTGTATTGATTTTTTAACTGTACTGTAGTGGTTCACATTTGATTAACAGTGTTCAAAGAAAATTAAATAGCCAAATATCCTCAAAGAGTGGAGTACCCCTTCATTGCTACTGCTCCCAGGTCCACTCTGACTTGGAGTAGTAGCACCTGAGAGGGTCCTATCTATGGGTTAAATAGAACAAACTATTTGTGCAAACAAAGGAAATGTTAAATTGAGACTAGTGGAAAGAGTGTTTGTCAATGGTCTGGGAGACCTGGGTTCAATCCTAGGTCACGTCATATCAAAGACTTTAAAAATGGTACTTGATACCACCTTGCTTAACACTCAGCAATATAAGGTACATATCAAGGGTAAAGTGGAGCAATCCTGGGAAAAGAGTAGCGCCCTCCCCTACACCTCGGTGTAGTAGCTATTGAAAAGAGAGCCTTCTGGTCGCCCTCGATAACGGTCGCCAACTTTACTTTTTTACTTATATTGTAAACCATTTAACTTATATAGTGAAACCATTTAACTGTATTAAAAAAGACCTCAGGCTTGTTTAAGAAAGTTATCTACAAAATGTGTTTACAAATCATATATATATTTAATATATATGTATAAAGAGGATTTGGCATTAAATTACCTACAATGGTTGATATGCCATAAACCCAACTAAGCCTAACCAAACCCTCAAAGAAGCACAACTTATATTTATTAGCAATTGGGTGTGGAACATTAATTGGACTGAGCACATCAAATAAATAAATCTATCCAATCTATACGGAGATTCTGGTAGATTGGGCTCTTTAGCCTTGGTTAAGCAACCAAGTCTTGGACAAGGAAATCTCACAATTCAAACCAGATTTACTTTACCTAAAAACTGACCCTGGGTCACATCCTACTCATGGGGGGGGGTTAGTAAATACAAACAATCAATGTTAAAAGAAATATATATCACTGTTGAGCTAAGTTAAAAGAGGTTTTTCATTTATGAATAATAAGTAAAAAGTAAAGTTGGCGACCATAGTCGAAGGTGACCCAAAGGCTCCTTTTTCAATAGCTACTACACCGAGGGGTAGGGAAGGGCACTACTCCTTTCCCTGGATTGCTCCACTTGATACATACCTTATATTGCTGAGTGTTAAGCAAGGAAGTATCACGTAACATTTTTTGAGTCTTTGGTATGACTCGACCTGGGATTGAACCCCAGGGCCTTGGTTAACACTTACTGCTAGGCCAATGGACTGGTATAATAATGTAATAAAAACTCTGAGAAAAGTGAAGGATCAAACAAGGAACTCATGAAATGAAAACAGATATGAAATATATTTTTGAAATGTTAACAAACAATTTATTTATATATTTATTTACCCAAACCTTCCACAATGGGCAGGATGTAACACAAGGTCAATTTTTAAGTCAAGTTCCACTGGTTTGAATTTATCATTTTCCTTCTCCAAGATAAGTTGGTATTCCAAGGATAAAGAGCCCAGTCTACCTAACTATTTATCCATAGCTTGAGGATAGAAAAGAGATGAATTCATATCTTTTCCAAGGGCATTAGCACAAAGGGAAATGTAAACACCCTGATCCAGGATTTGAACTCAGATAGCCACTTCTATTTACCACAATTACTATTATGCTTCAATCAAAGATTCCTTTAAGTAATATGCAGGTTCTATTCAGTTCATATAATTTGTAAAGTCCATCCAAGAAAGTTGATATGAACATAGAGTGTTTTGCCCAGAACAAAGCATTGATGTTGATAAATTTACTAAGGACCTTTTAGATGTTTGCCATGAAATATGCCCGAAAATTAACTCTTTTCATACATACTCAAAGACATCACAAACGGTTTCATGAAATTTAAGCACATAAGGTCAGATAAATCGATTTATTTCTTCTTGCTATGCATCTGACCTCCCACCAAGCCAGAATGTGGCACAAGGCCATTTTGTTGTGCGGACCACACACAAATCGAAATTCATACATGGCATGAGCCAAAAATTTCAGCCTTGTCGGTATTACCTTATTGGAGCGTCTCAGACCCCAAACAATCAACTCAACTTTGCTAAGCTGGTAAAGTCTAAAGAGATTGCCCCCGAGACCAAGTTTTGCAAATTAGCATCAGTTACAGTAAAAAAATAAAGTTTGATATTATCGAAGAGAGACTATGGTGGTATATTGTTGGATATTCTAATATAGTCAGTTAAATATTCCTCTGTGTGTGTGCGTGTGTATATGTAACTAACACGGATATTATGGTAAAAGACTAAATATTAAAAGTGTCCTGTAGACTATAAAATGTATGTTGACTAAGTATTTCATGCGAGGTATCAATATACAGAAATACAGCAATGTATTCTTGGAGGAACATGTCTTCTCCCATGTTGGTTGTTTGTCTCTTTTGGGGTTTGACAAAATTTCTGAGGCTGTGTTCGAAGCTGGAACAAGTCTAACTGAAAAGGTAGAACAGGAAAGAAAAAGGTTGCAGAATGTATATACACCCATGTTACATGTATTGAATTAT
The DNA here is from genome assembly GCA_963585895.1 of Sepioteuthis lessoniana. Classification (NCBI taxonomy): domain Eukaryota; kingdom Metazoa; phylum Mollusca; class Cephalopoda; order Myopsida; family Loliginidae; genus Sepioteuthis; species Sepioteuthis lessoniana. The sequence goes on along the minus strand of OY757912.1, from coordinate 112,023,235 downwards.
GTCTTACTAACTGGCAAGGTCAAGCTGTTTCTGGAAGTCAAAAATGGAGAGAGAGAGAGTGCTGTCTCTGTAAGTCAAAATGTGAGAGAATGAGTTCTTGGAAGATGAGAGTATATATAGACAATCCTTGTCATGTGGTCAGCTCCAAATACGTGGGATAGAATCAAAGTTGTGAACACAAATCATATGACTTTCCTGACCAATAGGTTTCCAAGACTGATTTGTTTACCAATGTCCATCATCTTTGTTTCGAGAACAAGTGGTATCACAGCCATTTTGAAATATAGGAGTGTAAATCCAATAAGACTGCCAGATAACTGCAGTAAAAGATGAATGCTGAAATGTAATATAAATAAGACATGCAAATAGAAAACAGAGAATAATACTTGTGGATGACAAGCAAACAAGGCAGTAACAGTCATGGTTAATCATCAAAGATAATACAAGTCAACAAGTTGAGCAAATTTTGTCAACCATTATACCAAATTATGTACCCTTAGTCATTTACTAAACTTAGTTTAGTTTAGCTCAAGGCCAGAAGTAGAGAGCACTCAGTGAGAAGCAAACTCATTTACAATGGTCGGTTACCTTTGTTTACTATTCATTACAACATGTAATATTAAGCTTAGTTTAGTTTAGCTCAAGGCCTGAGTATGGTGCACCCAGTGAGAAGCGAACTCATTCACAGTAGTTGGCTACCTTTGTTTACTATCCATTAGACCATGAAATATTAAGTTTGGTTTAGTTTAGCTCAAGGCTAGAAATATGGAACACACTCATTAACAATGTTCAGGTAGCTTACTTTGCTAACCACCACACCACACAATACTAAGCCTAGTTTAGTTTAGCATATAGCCAGAAGTATAGGGTGCCCAGTGAGAATCAAACTCATTTACAATGGTTGACAACCTTAGTTTGCAAACCATTACACCACGCAATATTAAGCTTAGTTCAGTTTAGCACAAGGCCAGAAGTACATTGGGAAAAATAAGTATTTCATCCCCAGCTGATTTTCTGAGTTTGCCCCTTACAAAAATAGGAATGGTCAATAATTTTCAGGGTAAGTCCATCTTGAAAATAAGAGATAGAGTATTTTAAAAAATTCAAGAAAATCACATTATACTAATTTTTGAACATTTATTTGTTTTTTATTGAAAAAATAAATATTTCACCCCCTACCAACCAGCAATGATTCAGGCCCTACAAACTAGTTATGTGACCAGGAGGCATATAGACTAATCCTATTAGTCAATTATTACTCCAAATCAAGTACTCATTACCTGTATAAAAGACCCTAGTTCATAGAATCCTTCTATAAATCAGAATCTAATCTCTTCACAATGGGCAAGATGAAAGAATTGTCTAAGGACATCCAGGATAAAATTGTATACCTGCACAAGACTGGAATGGGTTGCAAGACGATTGGCAAGCAACTAGGTGAGAAGGAGTCAACTGTTGGTGTGATAATAAGAAAATGGAAGAAATACCAATTGACTATCAATCTCCTTTGATCTGGAGCTCCATGCAAGATCTCCAAACTTGGAGTAAACCAGATCTTGAGAAAAGTGAGGGAACAACCCAGAACTACACAGAAAGAGCTTGTTGATGATCTTAAGGCAGCTGGGACCACAATCAACAAAATGACCATTGGTAACAAACTACGTCATAGTGGACTGAAATCATGTAGAGCCCACAAGATTACCCTACTCAAGAAAGCACATGTACAGGCCCAACTGAAGTTTGCAAATAAGCACCTGGATGCTTCAGAGGAGGGTTGGGAGAAAGTGCTGTGGTCAGATGAGACTAAAATTGAACTTTTTGGCATTAACTTAACTTGCCGTGTTTGAAGGAAAAAAGATGCTGACTTGGGCCCCAAGAACACCATCCCAAGCATTAAGCATGGTGGTGGAAACATTATGCTTTGGGACTATTTCTCTTGTATGGGGACAGGATGACTACACCAAGTTGAGGGAAAGATGGATGGGGCCAAGTACGGGGAAATCTTGAGTGAAAACCTCCTTGCCTCAGCCAGGACACTGAAGATAGGTTGTGGGTGGGTGTTGCAGCATGACAATAACCCAAAGCATACAGCTAAGGCAACAAAGGAGTGGCTCAAGAAGAAATACATTAAGGTAATGGAGTGGCTTAGTCAGTCTCTGGACCTTAATCCTTTAGAGAATCTGTGGAGAGAGATGAAGATTCGAGTTGCCTAACGACAACCTACAAATATTAAGGTGTTGGAGAGGATCTGCAAAGAAGAGAAGGCTAAAATCTCTACTGGGATTTGTAAAAACTTGGTAACCAACAACAGGAAATGTCTGGCTGCTGTGTTTACCAACAAGGTTTTTTTTACCAAGTACTGAGTTATGTTTTGTTATCGGGTGAAATACTTATTTGTTCAATACAAAACAAATAAACGTTTAAAAAGTATTATAATGGGATTTTCTTGAATTTTTGAAAAATTCTCTCACTTTTAAAATGGACCAACCCTGAAAATTATAGACCATTCCTATTTTTGTAAAGTGACAAACTCAGAAAATCGGCAGGGGATGAAATACTTATTTTCCCCACTGTATAGGGCACCCAGTGAGAATCGAACTCATTTACAATGGTCAGATAGCTTAGTTTGCTAACCATTACATCATGCAATATTACATTTAGTTTAGTTTAGCACAAGGTCAGAAGTATAGAGCACCCAGTGAGAATCAAACTCGTTATCAATGTTCAGGTAGCTTAGTTTGCTAACCATTACACTATGCAAACATGCAATACTACGCTTAGTTTAGTTTAACACAAGGGCATCCAGTGAGAATCATACTCAATAACAATGGTTGGGTTGCTTTTACTTTTTGCCATTTTTTTAAACATAAATTAATAAATGATATAATAATTTCAAGTAGTCAGAGAGTTTAAATCAGCAATTCTTAACATGGGTCTTAAAAATCTTTAGAATTGGCCAGGAATTGGTGCAAGCTGGGTAATTCATTGCTGATTGAAAAGAGAGGAAACCTACCCCTGAAGCTGACCCAAAGTTTGGAAGTTCAAATGGACAAGCTGATAAAGGGATATTTTCTACAACATTTTGTTTTTGTAAATAAAATAGATTTCCACTAACATGGAATTTCTCTTTGTGATTATGTGGGACCAAATTTTCTTAGCCACTAAAAATGGGTCACAAAGAAGAAAAGGTTAAGAAACACTACTATAAATGACTCAGTCATCCAAAAAGCTGGATAAATGACCTTACAATGAATATCCAAACTAGTGACTTACATAGATTCTTCCATTTTTGTTAAAATTATTCTTGTTAATAAATGCTCTTATGTTATTGTGGACTTTAAGTACTTAATGAAAAATATCATTTTGTTAGAGGTAATCAATATCAAAACAATTTGTACAACTCAACAATGTTCATTGACTAATTGATTTTAATATGTCAATTCATCTTGGATTATTTCATATGCCTAGAGGTTAGGAAATTGCATATATTGTACATTTATATTCACATTTTATGTACTTTCCTATGGTTTGGTTTGGATATTTGCTTAAATGGCATATAACCTTGTAGTTTATTTAATGAAAATCCTATTATATATATATATATATATATATATATATATATATATATATATCATCATCATCATCATCATGTCGTGCCGCTAGCACAGATATCCCTGACCCTCTCTCTCCCTATCATTCATCACCTCTGGCAGGTCTTCAGGGCTACTTGTATCCTGCTTTTGCTCAGCCATATGTGGGGGTCCATAGGAGTACATCACTTATGAGCTCGTCCTTGCTTCTCCAGCATTGTCCTGCATGACTGGTTTGTCTAACTTGGATAGTTTTCATGATAGGAGGCAGGTGGCTGTATAGTTGCTGCCTTGTGGGGTGTTGACCATATATATATATATATATATATATATGATTTGTAAGTAAATAGTCTGTTGGTAACATTATTTTTAAACTAGTAGAGAGCTCATTTGTTAGCACACAAAATGGTTTCAAGTAGTGTAAACTAATAATTATTAATAATTTGTTTGCACACAGTCTAAATGGTTTCAAGTATTGCTCTCTCAGTACATCTGACCCTCAGCCACTGCTTTCTAGCACTAAGATAAAATAGGTTTGGGCATTGTTTGCTACAAGGGCAATTTGAAGAATACAGTTGAGGCAATCATAGAGCTACAAGGGTTTGACATGACCAGCCGACTGATCAGACTGGACCTCTTCAACTGCCTATCTATCACAGTAAGGGTCAAGGTGGAGTGTTACATCATTTGACCACTTGCTGGGTAGAGGACTGCTCAGACACCAGGATCTTATCACTAGCATTACAGATCACCACCCTGGTAGCCAGGAGGTTTTACTCTACTGCAAAATTGCAGTCAGCATATTCTACTGCCTCAGCCGATAGGGAAGAGGTTTTTACATACAGTTATATGATATCAAGTATTCCAATCTAATACAAACAATTTTTAAACAGATCTATTTGACAACCACAAACAGGTCAGAGTGAACCTGGGAGTAATGGTGATGAAGGGGTACTCCACATTTTCCAAAGCTCTAAAACTGGAGCCTTACCACTGGATGCAGTTTAGTGTCTTACTTAAGGCACTCCCCGTTTTTGGGAGAAGGGCTTACTACTCTGCAGGGGGTACAATCAGCAGATTCTAAGCTCCACCAAAAGTTTTATTGCTATAGCCAACTAAATGGAAATGAGATACAAAAAGAGTAAATGAAGACGTGCTCATAAAAAATCCTTCATGTCAAATATGTATGTATGTATGAACTTTTTAAGAGATATAAAAGTTTGTGAGAGGCTTACTTATTTGAGAAGAGTTCCCTTAGTTGTTGGTTGTATGGAATTATTTGACATGTCTATATATATGAAAGTAAGCAAACAGTATTGTATATAGTATCATGTTTAATGCTTCTAGTGATCTGCTGGCAATAAACATCCCAGTGGGGCAAAAACAGGGGCTTGCTTCTAAGGCATATAGTGAGGGAAGAGGGAGGGAAATGCATCTCGATGCTCTTCTCTTTTATATCTTTGTTGTTATGAGGTTGCTGTGGTAATAGAGGATGAAGTTTTCTACTCGTTGTGTGAAGAGTAATGCAAGCAAGGGAGTTAATCCCAAATTTGATCCTTTTTACTTTGACCTTTATTCCAATAAGCAAGGATGCTCAACAACCTTATTAGAAGATAATACTTTTAGTGACCAAATGCCACTAAAACCATATCTAACTTTATCAAATCAAAAAAATAAATTAGTAAGATAAAAAAAAAGAATAAGAAACACATCAGTTAAATAAAATTCATAACTTTTGACTCCACTAAGACAACAACAATAAAAAAAAATGAAATTGTGCTGTTGAAGAAGAGTTATTGAATAAAATGTCATTGTCTTTCTCTAACTCTTACATCAGCAACAACAACCTTGATCTGATCAATGTCCACAACCTACTACTCCACGATTTAATTAGGATTTAATATCTTTATTGGTTTTTCTGTTAGGGACATACAAATCACAAATATAATTCTTATTTTCCCAATTTCTTTCATGGAAGCAGCAGTCAGAAGACTTGAGCACATTATGAACAATCACGGATTGATTCCATTCCATCAGACATGCTGAGAATTGCCATGGATTCCAATGGCATTTGAGTGTTTGGAATTCCAATGCATTAGCATAAAAGCAAGCTTTTTATAGACATAACTCACATTAGACATGTTTTAAAAAGACAAATATATATATATATATATATATATATATATATATGTAATTAGAGAGAAGGAGAAAGAAACAGAGAGATATTTGCATATCATACAACTTTCAGAGACTTAAATTGAAACCTTTTGCAACTATAAATTGTAAGCATACCAGTTGGCCTAGGCCTTGGCCTAAGCCTTGGCAAAGTTTGCACACACAAAGTTTGTATCTTGCATATGGTGCAGCCATCTAATATTAGGCTAAAATTTAATGGTCCAGTCAGTTGGGGGTGTAGAATTGGCTGACAGCATCTCTGCAGAAGAGTAAGCCATCCTTCCTACAAATTAGTGTCCTGGATACGACACAAAACCATGTGATGGCGAGGCTCCAGTCCTAGAGCCCTGAGGAGTGTGGAGTACCCCTTCATTATCATTATTCCCAGTTCCACTGTGACCTAGAATTGCAGTCCCTTTTAGGGTTCCATCTATGGGTCAAATAGAACTGTTTAACTATTTAGTATACTTGAAGCCATTCAACTGCAGGCAAACAAATGACTGTTGAATTGAACTATTAGTATTATATGGCAGTACTTGGAACTATTTAACTTTATGCAAATAAAACTATTTGTGTTAGACAGCAATATTTGAAACCATTTAACTATGTGGAAACAAATGAGCACTGACTCATTTAAAAGTTTATACCAACAAACTATTCATTTACAAATCATATATATCTGCCTGTGGTGTAATGGTTATTGTCGTAGGAAATGGACACGGCGACACAAGTTCAAATCCTGGATGAGACTGATTGCATTTCACATAGCACTAATGCCCTTGGGAAAAGTATGAATCTAATTATTCTCCCTCCAGCTATGGGTAAATAGTAGGACAGACTGTGTTCTTCAGCCTTGGTGAGGCAACTAGTCTAGGAGAAGGAAAACTCTGAATTCAAACCTGTTAAACTCCGCTTAAAAATTGACCTTGTGTCATATCCTGCCCGAGCGAAGGGGTTGGTAAATATGATATATATCTAATATATAAATACAAACAGAATTTGACATTAAATCACCTACAAGGGTTGATATGCTGTAAAATACAACCACTCTAAAATTTAGGTCTCTGAAAGTTGCATGATAACCAGTCTAGGAGAAGGAAAACTCTCAATTCAAACCTGTTAAGCTCTACATAAGAAATTGACCTTGTGTCACATCCTGCTTTTGGAGGAGAGGTTCTCAGATATATAATGGATCAGTACTTCAACCAGTGTATGGGTTCAAGGTTTTTTTGCTTTGTTTTTTAATGGCATAGCAACCTTCATGGATTATTTTATGCCAAAGCCATTCTTATAGAACAGTAGTAGAACTATCTAACCTATAGCTGGGGTGACAAGAGGGTTTAAACCTTTCCAAAGTATATTAGTCCCAAAGTGAACACAATAGCACAGCTGGAGTTTGAACTTACTAACTATGATGTTGCAGTCCAGCATGTTCACCACTACACCATGTATGGTCTCAACATTATGGCATCTGTCATAGCAAATTGAAAATGCAAAAGCATCAATCCTGAAAGATATTCATCTGACCTCCACACCCTAATATCATGAAGCTAAAAGTGTTGTATACTCATATGCAGATGCATGCAGAATCATAACAACGACACCATAAAGACGAGCGACACAGTTCTTTAGAAAAATACACCTCTCACTTTATTTGAAAGGGTTTGAAAGGGTTACTGAAGGTTTTACTGTGAGAGGGAGTTGGAGACCAAACAGAACTGAAACATATTGACCCCCACTCTATTGGCCATAACAGCGTTTCTTTCTCGTTCTCCTGGGCTGCTCAAATGGGGGCCTGGGGGCCCACTCTGCTGGGTGCTGGTTTTCTCTACCATGTCTTATCTCCAACTGATTGAACTTCCTGTGCACTGAGTTATATAATAGTTCGATACCAACCTTCTTCTTGTGGGCATCACAAATCGCACTCATTCAACCTGTCCACAGTCAAGGTTATATTCTGATATTCCTAGACCGGATGCACCTGTTATTTACACAGGTGCATTTCCTATTTTGACAGCCTGGCCGGGTCGGAGGTCAATCTACAACAGAAGTTCCTACTTGAAACTCAGTTCATCAAGTCTAGTAAAGTTGCAAAATTCATACAGCTTTTTTCCCCCAAGACCAACTGAAATGTGAAACAAATTCCTCTGTTCATGTTTTCTAACAGCATGTGATTTTAAGCTCTTTAAGACAAAAATTAATTATTATCTTATTGGTCCTTATATGCTGGGTCCTTCACCATCCTGATAATTATGAATAAGTTCACTACAAACAATTTTTTTATCAAAAGTTAATTTTCTTCTAAACTAAAGATACCAATATTTTATCATTTCCCTTGGAACATTATACAAATGAAACCATTATTATAAGGTATTATTTATCAACAAACTCTGTCACACTGAAACTCTGTAACCAAAAATAAAATTGCATAGATAGATAGATAGATAGATATGCAACCCCTTTCCACATTCAGGATGTGACACAAGGACAATTTCAAGTGGAGTTTAACAGATTTGAATACAGATTTTCCCTTTTCATAGACCAACAAGTTAAAGAGCCCAGTCTTCCCTACTACTGATCCATAGCTGGATGGAGAATTGTTGAATGCATACCTTTTGTAAGAGTATTCATTCAATGTGAAATACAAACAGCCTCATTCAGGATTTGAACTCAGGTCACTGTGTCCATTTCCAATGATGTTAGACATTACAACATGAATATATATATGTATATATAATATATATATAAATGCTTCCTGCTTGTGGTGAAGGAGTTTGGTACATACATATATACATAGATATGTTGAATATTGACTTGAAGTCCACTTTTGACATTCTGTGTAAATTGAGTAGATAGCATAACAGAAAATAGACCAGTTTCCTAAAGTAAGCAGATGCTACATGGAAATGTTGCATGAATTGTGTGGGTGGTATACTGGAAGAGTCCGATGCTGGAAGCAGAAAAACAACAGGAAGTACACCTGTTTCCTAAAGTAAACAGGATGTAGTATTTCCTCGGTGGAAATGCCATGTAACTTGCCTGGGTTTCATGTTAGACTGGAGGTGTATCCACGTGCAACGTGTTGGCAGAAGGTGTGACCATGAGGATTGTGTGGGTGTCCGGAAAATTATATAAACCAAGGAAGATTTTGACCCAGGAGAATGAAGCATAAAGCCGGAGAGGGCTCTCAGAAAAACTGCCCCGTTGCCCCCGTGTATGTGCATTTCAGCTATCTTTGATTTGCTCTTACTCTACCCATACGTACATTATGCATAATAAAAAAAAACAAGGAAAGAAGCAGATTATATTTTTATACATCAGCTTTGTTGTTATTCATTCACTGTATACAACACATACATACATATATAATTTGTCCCATGTGATTTAGTGTATTAGTGCTCTTGGTATGACACTAAATCAAATACAGTGTTGAGCTTCTGATTTTGGAATTATGGGGAGTGTAGAGTCACACATTCCATACCATTACTTCCACATCCACTCTGATCTCTAGTTGGTAGTACCTGTTAAGGTTCCATCTTTAGGTCAAATGGCTCTTTTCAAGATAATGATAGTGAAGATATAAGTATATTCCATATATAACTGGAGACCATGATTTTTAAACTGGCTTTAGCATAAAATAATCCAACAAGGTCGACATGTCATAAAACCAACCGACTAAAGCATCAGTATATTGGGTAATGTGTGTATCCATTTATGGGTAATCATATTGGATCCGCTCATTGGAGATTTTTCATTGTCTCTGTGGCAAATGTAGTTTTTAGAGGGCCAGGTTCCTTATACATTCTTCCTTATTTCTTTACAAGATTTTTGGGCCAGCAATGGTCAATATTATGTTGTCTGCTTTTTACCAAAGCCACCTCTTAGCTAGACTTTAAAAGGGTTAAAAGGCTCCAACTGACCAGCTACTTACTCACTGCTTGGAAAGAAATAGTTTTATGCCTTTACCCAAGGAAAAGGTATGCACCCCTTATCCCCCAGTTATGGGTTGAGTAGTATCACTCCTATTCTTCTACAAGCATGGCTTTGGCATTAAATAACCTACAGAGGTTGATATGTCATTAAACAAAGAAACCAAACCTTTTTTCCAAGAGTATTAGAACCAAAGCAGGCAGTATTTGTGCTGCTACCTAGAAGCTCATATACCTGGGTGGCCTGAATTCCAGTCAATTAATCCCCATATCTACATCATTATTACCTACAATAAACACAGTGGCTAATGTGCTGGACTGTAACATCATATTAAGTGAGTTCAAACTCCATTCATGCTATTATGTTCCTTTTTAAATGAACACTCTTGGTAAAAGCATGTACTCTTTTATCAACAAGGATGGCTTTGGCATAAATAAACCACGAAGGTTGATAGGCCATTAAACAAAGAAACCAAACAAAATATTTACTTAAGAGTATTAGTACAAAGTGAATCTAAACTGCTTCAGATGGAATTTAAACCCTGTTTGCCAGTTCTGTTTTCCATATTGTGTACCATTATGCCGCTCTATATCTCCTACAAAAGAGAAAGAGTATGGAATTTCTTGAGAAGGGAAAATATCTTATCCATTCAAAACACTTTCTTTGGACTTTCCCCATCCATCTGCCTGCATTAATCATTCTTTTCATCTTCTTATATTGACTTCAAAACTCAGGATCACCACACCCATCTTCTCACAGCAAACAAATTCCTCAGCTTCAACCTGACAATTTATTTCTGCTTATTTTTTTTTTTTTTTCAAAAAAATTTCTTAAAAACTATTTTTCTATGAGGAACTCCTTCTAAAAAGCTGAAAAATTTTTTTTTCTACCAAGTCATTCTAAATTAGAATTAATCTGAATTCATTTACAGATTTTTTATTTTCACTTTTGAATCTTCATAATAAGAGCCTCACTTTGGCAGTAAAGTCCTTTCTGTCAAATTTATACTCAAGAACTTATCTACAACAACTTATCAATGATAACAATTTCTCAGCAATAATTCATCAACAGATACACTTTACCTACAATGGTATATAAAGGTAATTTAATGAAAATAATCGGTTTGGGCAAATGTATAAAAATTGATATCCTTGATTTTAACTACATTGTCTAGTTTAAATATTTAAATATGTTTAAACTGATAATATAATTTTGTTGATGAATCATATCTGTAGATAAATTGTATTTATCTGTAAATAAATTATTGTTGACAAATTGTTGGTTTTATTTCTTTGTTTAATGGCATATCAACCTTTGTGGGTTGTTTTGTGCCAAATCCATCCTTGTAGAACAGTATTTATACCATTTAACTCATAGCTGGAGGGTGATGAAGGGGTTCTTACCATTCCCAAGAGTATTAGTCTGAAAGTGAACGTAATAGCATGACTGGAATTTGAACCCACTTTCTACGATGTTGCAGTGCAGCTCATTAGCCACTGCACCAAGGAGACTTCTACAAACAAATTGTGTCTGTAGTTATAAATGAATTGTTGTCTCTCTAGATGAATTATTGTTATTATCATCATAAAGTCATGCTGAGGGCACAGAGTTTCCATACTCTCTATCCCTATCTGTTCCTATCATCCGTTGTTCCTGGTAGGTCTTCTAGACAGCATCTAGTGTCCGCACAGAGCTGATGTATATGCATCTATGTGTAGTTTATCTATTGATAAATTATTGTAGATGAATTGTATCAGTAGATAAATTATTTTAAATGAATTATTGCTGACAAGTTAGCTTTTCTTGATGGCCATTATGACTGGAGTGAATTTTATCCTCACTGGCTGCACCCAACATGTCATATTCTGCAAGGCTAAACTTAACTTAGTAATATAAGTGCTTCACTATAAGTAACTATTCTAGCAGACCATTATTACTTTTGTTGTTTTGATCAACTCACTACAGTTGTAGCCTTGTGGCAGACTTAGTTAAACTCAATGAATTTTGTTTTTTACTTGTATTTCTTTATTTCAGATTTAGAATATGAAAAAAAAACAATGAAAAATTAATTATAATCAAACAATTTATTTGTAAAGCTTCTATTTTCATTTTTATCTAATGGTAACTCAACACTTATGGGCTATTTAATGCGAAAATTTGATCTATTTGTAAATGTGTGATTGTAATCATAACTTTATTTCCAATACCCCATTACATTTTGTAAAAGTGCACTTTATTTGTCAAAAATCCAGTGTTTGCTATTGACCCAGGAGACCAGGGTTCAAGTCATACAAAAGACTCAAAAGATGGTACTTGATGCCACCTTGCTTAACACTCAGCATTATAAGGTACAGATCAAGGGTAAAGTGAAGCAATCCTGGGAAAGCAGTAGTACCCTATCCTACACCTCAGTGTAGTAGCTAATGAAAAGGAGCCTTCAGGTTATCCTCACTACAGCTGCCAACTTTACTTACTTATATTTAGCCCAGTTGGCTGGGGCTGTAGAATACACTGACTGCATCTCTGCAAAGGGGTAAGACCAACCCCACCCACCCAACAACTGTCCTGAATATGTCATTAAACTTCATCTGATGGTGAGACTCCAGTGATGCTGGCGCTTTGAGGAATGTAGAGTACCCCTTCAATGCCATCATTCCTAGGTCCACTCTGGACCAGAGTGGTAGCACCTGATAGGGTCCTATCGATGGGTCAAAGAGATCTCTTTGGCATTTAAACTGTGTGCAAACAAATGATATATGCTGAATTGAATTGTTAGAAATTGAATTGTTTGATCATTTAAATGTGTATAAACAAATGATAGATGTTTAATTGAATTGTTAGTTATATATAACAATACTTGGAACCATTTAACTTGTTGACTTATGCCAAATTGAATTGCAAGAAATAGAACTATTAGACCATTCAACTGTGTGTATCTACAAAATGTGCTTACAAATCATATACTGGTGCCTTCAATAAGTTTCCAGACTTTTTTTGTACACGCATTTAAAATTGTCATAGACTCTTGAAAATTCAGTATCTTATTGCTATACAACTTTTGAGATGACTTACCCATTTTTATGATTTCAGGTTTAAATGAACAGCTACAGCAGCAATTGGAATACACCCTACTAAAGCTCGATTGTCACTGCTGGTGAATTTTAAAAATGCAATCTGGACATGAGGACACTTTAGAAGAATGATATGCAATAAAATTCTGTTTTAAACTTGGAAAAAATGATGCCACAGAAATGTATGGAATGGTTCAGACTGCTTTTGGAGCATCTTGCATGAATCAAACATCAGTTTTTAATTGGCATAAGAGATTCAAGGAAGGCAAGGAATCTGTGAGGGATGATGAGAGGTGTGGGAGGAGTAAGGAAGTCAATACACCAGAGTTGATAGGCCAAAGGGTTAGGGTTACTATGTTAAGGTTTTAAGAAGTTCCCAAAGACATTCTGTCGGAAAAGGCCAGCACTCTTCAAATCAGGTCAGTGGTATTTCCAGCAGGACACTGCAGTCCACAACTCCATCCTTGTCACAGACAATTTAACCGAGTTGGGCATTAAGATAGTTCCTCACCATCCCTATAGTCCAGACCTTGCTCCCTATGACTTTTGGTTATTCACTAAGCTCAGTGGCTGTTGTTATGAGACAACTGAGGAGATGAAAGAGGCTGTGATGAAGGTCATTGACATGCTCACACAAGAGGACTTCCATGGGGCCTTGGAGAAGTTGTTGGAATGGTATAACAAGTGCATTGCAGCCGGAGGAGATTACTTCGAAGGGGACTAGAGTTTCATGTGTGTACTATCAATAAAAGTGCCCATACGAAAAAAGTCTGGAAATCTATTTAATGATCCTCATATTGGATGTATATGTAAAAGCAGGATTCAGCATTAAAAAACTTACACTGATTGATATGCCATAAAACCAACCAAACCAAAGAGCTATATTATATTCAGTAATCCTATCTAATACTAATAAGTTATATCCAATTCTAAAATTTAAAATAACTCTTCCAATTTAATAATAATAATTTGTTTGCACACAGTTATGCCATTTCAAATAATTAATATTACTCATTTCTTAGCAATTTTCGATTTAATTAACTTAACACAAATAACTTGCATACTGTTAAATTGTTTCAAACATTCATATATAAAAATCAATAATTCTATTTAATAATAATTTGTTTGCACACAGTTATATGGTTGCACATATTCTTATTCAATATGAATAATTTCAAATCTATTTGACCTACATATGAAATCCTTACTGGTAATATCATTCCAGATCAAAGTGGACCTGGGAGTAATGACAGTAAAGGGGTACTCCACATTTACCAGAGCTCAAAAACTGGAGCCTTACCACTAGATGTAGTTTAATATCATAATAGGACATCCCTTTTTTTTTAAGGGAGCATTTGCTCCTCTGCAGGAAATGCAGTCGGTATATTCTAAGCCCTGCTGACTAGGCAATTTACTTTTATTGTTCCTATGATAAATTACAAGATTATTTGCATTTAGATCAACACTTCTGTTTGTCTATTTGCATTCAAGATGGTGACAGTAAACAGAAGAAAAAGTGACAGCATCAAAAGAAAAAAAAAAGAGAGAACAAGTTAAAATGAAAGAGAAACTAAAAAAGACAGAAAGAATTGGAAAAGATACAGTGAAGGGATTTCATTTGACTTTTTTTTTGTTCAATTTTTTTTTACTAAGATTAACCCAATGTAAATTCAAAATTGTTCCCAACTCAGCAAAGGGTCATGATGATATGGCAATGAGAGTTGGCAAGTGAATGGAAAGAATAGTTAGAGAGTGAAGGGTGAGTGATGATAAGAACATAAATGTACACTCTTATTCATAAATCAACACCCAACACACCTTATTTATAAGAAGTTAATTTTTTTCTAAACTGAAGACACCAGAATTTTATTATTTCTAGTGGAACATCATACAATCAAAATGGATATTGTTAACTATTACAGAATCACCAATCAATAAGTACACTCTCAATTTTTTCAATAAAAAGTTAATTTTCTTCTAAAACAAAGATACCAGTATTTTATTATATTTAGTGAAATATTATACAGTCAAAATGGATGTGTCTCAAGGTCACTTTTTTAGTAGGGTACAGGTGGTCTGAATTTAGAGCTTTCCTTCTTGACTAGTTGCCTTACCAAAGCCAAAGAACCCAGTCTGCCCTACCACTCACTCATAGCTAAGATGAGAGACAGTGTATGGATTTATGCCTTTCTCAAGGGCATTAGCACAAAGTGAAATGCAATCAACCTCATCAAGAATTTGAACATGGGTTGCTCAATCCATTTCCGATGGTGATAATTGTTACACTAAGTTTGCCTCTTTTCTTTTGAACGCAATATTGCCTAATGATAACAAAGATATAAAACAATGACTTGTTTTGATATCTGTTTTATATTGAGCATATATATACTCTAGCCAAGATATTATATCCCAGGTTTGATAATAAGCTGTATCCAGTGGCAAAGCTCCAGTTTTAGAGTTCTCAGGGAGTGTACAGTCAACCGTTCATTGCCATTACTGCCAGGCCCACCTTGACTCGCAGTAGTACTGGTCAGGATATCGTTTATGGGTCAAATAATTGGGGAATGAGGATAAAGATAGATTCATGCCTTTCCCAAGAGAATTAGTGCAAAGAGACTCAGTGTCACCCATGATTTGAACTCAGGTTGTCAATTCCATTTATAATGATGTTTATTATTAAGCTGAGTGTGCCTCAGGTCTAGTGAGTAAGATGGGTAAGGTAGATTTTTATAGTCCAGTTCATTCAGTTTCTGATCCTTTTTACCCAACCCCTCCGCTCGGGCAGGATATGACATTAGGTCAATATTTAAAGTGGAGTTTAGCAGGTTTGAATTCAGAGTTTTCCTTCTCCTAGACTAGTTGCCTCACCAAGGCTGAAGAACCTAGTCTGCCCTACTATTTACCCATAGCTGGAGGGAGAATAATTGGATTCATACCTTTCCCAAGGGTATTAGTGCTATGTGAAATGCAATCAGTTTTGTCCAGGAATTGAACTCGTATCGCCGTGTCCATATCCTGTGACGATAACCATTACACCACAGGCACCTCTGTTTCTGATAAATCCTTTGCAAGTGTTTATTCATTTCAATGGAAAATTAGTCTAATTGACCAATGTTGGACATAAACATGTTTGTTCTTGATGCAAGAGAAAAAAGAACAATAGATAGACAGATAGATCGATATATATGAGAAATTTATATATGTATGTAAATATAATTAGGATAAATATATATATATATATATATATATATATATATATATATATACACTAATGCATATATACTAATATATATACTTATATATATATATATTAACCTGGCCATTAGCATAATGGTAAGAGTATTCACTAATAGTCCCAGAGACCTAGGTTCAATACTAGGTTGAGTCATACCAAAGACTCAAAAAAGTTACGTGATGCTTCCTCGCTTAAAACTCAACATTATAAGGTATGGGTTAAGGGTAAGTGAAACAATCCAGGGAAAAGAGTAGTGCTGTTCCTACACCTCCGTGTAGTAACTACTAAAAAGGGAGCTTTCAGGTAAACAATGGTTGGCCAACTTATATATATATATATATATATATATATATATATATATGAAACATGTCTTCTTTTGATATCTATGTTATAATGATTATATATCAACTGTGGCCTAGTTATTATATCTTAGGTATTATACTAAACTGTATCCAGTGGCAAAAGTCCAGTTTCTGAGGAGTGTAGAGTCAACCTTTCATTACCATTACTCCCAGGTCTGCTCTGACTCAGAGAAATTTCTTTCAAGTTTCCATTTATGGATCAAATAGTGTGAAAATTATTTGTATTAGATAAGTATACTTTAAACCATATAATAGTGTTCAAAGTATTTGTATTAAGAATAGTTACTTGAAGCTACTGCAGACACCTTCTAACACCACTAGACTTTACCACATTCATAAAAGAAACACTCCATAAGTAATGCTTCATATTTCATCATAATGCCTCAGATCTAAAACAAAGGATATTGGTATGACAGAAGAGGTTGAATCTTCCTGCCAATAATCCATGATTTTCTATTTTATTACAACTCAATGCCAGTCTGGCTAAATAGCATCTGACCTGAAAGCAGAAGTTTGTCCCTGAATTCCTCCAGGTGGAAAAAATTTTGCTGATTTATATCCATTGATGCTTGCTAAACACTTATAGAGACAAAACAGTATATGTGAGCCTAGTTAGGGGCTGGGTAATGCATTTAAGCAATGGTGACAACAATGGGAATAACAAGCCATGTTTAATCCAGCTGTCAATGAAATGAAAAATGCCTCAACTAGTTTATCCATATAAATCAGGCCAATCAAAGATAGACTACACAGAAAAAAATTTTCCTGATAATGATGACACAATAACAGCTGTAAAACAGTTTATCACATCAGCTGGTACAGATTTTTACAAGCACAACATGCAGGTTCTTGTTCTTTATTAATAAAAAATGGTGATTTTAGCTGAAAATTTGCCATATCAAATGGATTTTTGTGCTTCATGAATCTATTGCATGTATTTACTCAATCGATCAGCATGAGCAGGAAGCAAGACAAAGTTAGTTTTTAATCAGAGTTTAACTGGTTTAAATTCAGAGTTTTCCTTCTCTTAGCTTGGTTACCTAACCAAGGTTAAAGAGCCCAGTCTGCCCTACAGTTTACCTACAGCAGGAGTTTGGTTTGGGTTGTTTTGGTCGGTTTGTTTGGGTTTTATGGCATATCAACCATTGTAGGTTATTTAAAACCAAATCCTCTTTATACATATATATTGAATATATAGGATTGGGTTTGGTTTGGTTTTATGGCATATCAAACATTGTAGGTTATTTAATGCCAAATCCTCTTTATACATATATATTAAATATACAGGATTTAATTGGGTTGGGTTTAATGGCATATTGACGATTGTAAGTTATTTAATGCCAAATCCTCTTTATATATATATATATATATATATATATATATATATGTTGCCCAGTCGGCTGGGGCTGTAGAATACACTGACTGCACCTCTGCAGAGGGGTAAGACACCCCCCCCCCAATGAGTGTCCTTGATATGACACTAAACAATCTGATGGTGAGGTTCCAGTAATGCTGGAGCTTTGGGGAATGCAGAGTACCCCTTCATTGCCATTGCTCCTAGGTCCACTCTAGCCCGGCGTAGTAGCACCTGATAGGGCCCTATCAATGTGTTAAATAGAACTAACAGCATACTTATGCTAAACTGAATTGTTTGACTAAACTGAATAGCATGAAATAGAAATGTTTTTAACAATTAAACTGTACTTACGTTTTAACTGTGTGCTTATGCTAAACTGAATTATTTGGAGTGGAACTGTTTTTTGACATTAAAATTGTACTTACACTAAATTGATTTGTTTAATAGAGAACTGTTTTTGACATTTAACTGTGTGTGAACAAAATCTGTACTAAACTGAATTAGCTAAATTAGAACTGTTTGAATAAACTGTATAGGTTGAAATAGAAATGTTTTTTACAATTAAACTGTTCTTACATTTAAACTGCGTGCTTATGCTAAATTGAATTGTTTGAAATTGAACTGTTTTTGACATTGAAACTCTACTTACACTAAACTGAATTGTTATGTATAGAACTGTTTTGACATTTAATTGTGTGTAAACAAAATATGTACTTATACTAAACTGAATTAGCTGAATTAGAACTGTTTGAATAAACTGAATTGTTCGAAATAGAAGAGTTTTTGACAATTAAACTGTGTACTCATGCTAAAGTGAATTGTTTAATATAGAACTGATTATTTACATAAAAATGGATTTGGCGTTAAACCAACCAACCAACCAACCAACCTTAAATATATATGATTTGTTTGGTTAGGTTTTATAACATATTGACCATTGTAGGCTATTAATGCCAAACCCTCTTTATATATATATATTAAATATATATGATTTGGTTTGGTTTGGGTTTATGGCATATCAACTTTTATAGCTTATTTAATGCCAAATCCTCTTTGATATACATATGATTTGTAAACACATTTTATTGATAACATTTTTAAACAAGCTTAAGCTCATTCTGATGCACACAATTAAATGCTTGCAAGTATTGTTATGTATCACTAACAATTCAATAAAACATCAGTCATTTGTTTATACACAGTTAAATGATCTAACAGTTCTATTTCAAACAATTCAGTTTAGCATTAGTCATTTGCTTGCACTCAGTTTAAATGCCCAAACAGTTATATTTGACCCATAGATAGGACTCTATCAGGTGCTACCACTCCGGGCCAGAGTGTACCAGGGAGTGATGGCAATGAAGGAGCATTCTGCATTCCCCAAAGCTCCGGCATTACTAGAGCCTCACCATCAGATTGTTTAATGTCATATCCAAGACACCTGTACAGAAGGTCTTACCCCTCTGCAGAGATGCAGTCAGTGTATTCTACAGCCCCAGTAGAATGGTCAGAGCAGGAGAGAGAACAGATGGATGCATATCTTTCCCAAAGGTATTAGCATTATGTGAAATGAAAACAGCCTCATCCAGGGTTTGAACTCCAGTTACTATGTTCATTTCCTACAGAGATGACCATTACAACACAAGCACCTCCTTCATGTATCTGTGGTAATTTCCATGAAAATAGATTGGAAGTATTCCTTTTGGAGCTCTTTACTTAGTTAATAATGATGACGATTCAGAAAAAATATTGTTTTGTAGATGACAACTTGCTCAATCAAATAGTATTTTTGTGCTTCCTATATGTGTTGCTATTTCCATAGAAATAAATAGGAGGCATTACTTCTAGAGCATCTTACATGTGTATAGTCAATGATGATCGCTCTGTAGAACAATAATGTTTGGTAGCTAAAAACTTACTCTATTGAACGCTGATATTGTGTTCACTATTTTTGTCATAGTTTCCATAGATATAATTAGGAGGTATTACTTTTAAAACACCTCATATATGAACTGTTAATAATAATGGAAAAATCGTGTTTTGTAGCTGAAAACTTGCTTTATTGAATTGTGTTATTGCGCCTCCTGTTTCTGTTTTAGCTTCTCTGGAAATAGATAGAAGGCATAACTTTTGGAGAATCTCGTGTTTATCAAAGTTATTGTGCTTTCTGTCTTTGTGGTATTTATTATTGAATTAAATAAAAGGCTTTTTAGATCATTCCTCAAGTGTGTGTACTTGTATGTGTATCCGCATGTGTGTGCACATGTATATGAGTGTGTTTGTACATATGTGTGTATGCGTGTGTGTGTACATATGTGTGCATATGTGCATGTGTATGCACAAGTATATGAGTGTGTGTGTGTGTATGTGCATGTGTGGGCACATGTATAGGAATGTGTTTGTATGTGTATGTGTGTGCACATGTGTATGAGTGTGTTTGCGTGTATGTGTGTGTGCATGTGTATGAGTGTGTTGTGTGTATGTGTGTGTGTATGTGTATGTGTGTGTGTATGTGCGCATCATCATCATGTTGTGCCGCTAGCACAGATATCCCTGACCCTCTCTTGCCACTTCTCCCTATCGTTCATCACCTCTGGCAGGTCTTCAGGGCTACATCCTGTATCCTCACAGAGCTGCTGTATGTATGTTCAAGCTGGTCGTCCTGCTTTTGCTCGGCCATATGTGAGGGTCCATAGGAGTATATCACTTATGAGCTCATCCCTGCTTCTCCAGCAGTGTCCTGCATGTCTGGTTCATCAAACTTGGATAGTTTTCGTGATGGGAGGCAGGTGGCAGTATAGTTGGTGCCTCGTGGGGTGTTGCCACCAGGACTTGTTCAATATTGCTCTCAAAATTCTTTTGTAATTGCCGTCTAGCTTCTTCTCCAGCTGTTTTGTTAGCATCCAAGTAGTGCATCCATATAGCAGTATCAACACGACCACTGCCTGGAAGAAACTGCGTTTCATTTTATTAGTCAGGTCTGATTTCCATATGATCGATAGCTTCTCAATCGTGGTCCATACCTTTGATACGCCCCGTGTCGATGTCTTTTTCGGTTGATGAGATACTGCTTCCTAGGTATGTGAATTTGTCTACCAGTTTCAGAGAGGTTCCGTCTAGTGTGGAAATGTATCCTTAGGAAAAACCAAAATGGCTTCCGAAGAAATAGATCCACAACCTCACAAATATTGTAGAATCCTCGAAGGCATACAGGCAAAAAACCTACAGGTGATATTACTATTTGTCGACTTTACCAAGGCCTTCGATTCCATTCACAAAGGGAAAATTGAACAAATCCTACTAGCATACAGTCTACCAAAAGAAACCGTAGCAGCAATAACAATTCTATATAGAAACACAAAAGTGAAAGTACGTTCACCGGATGGGGACACAGAATACTTCAACATTGTAGCAGGAGTACTACAAGGGGACATGCTAGCCCCATACCTCTTTATCATCTGTCTAGACTACGTGCTTAGAACATCGATTGATAAAATCAAGAAAACGGCTTCAAGCTGACAAAGAAAAGAAGCAGAAGGTACCCCGCAAAAACAATTACCAACGCTGACTACTCCGATGACATAGCGATTCAGGCAAATACACCCAACCAAGCCGAAACACTACTACATAGTTTGGAATGAGCCGCCGCAGGCATTGGCTTCCATGTCAATGCACACAAAAATGAATATATGTGCTTTAATCAAACAGGCGACATTTCCACAGTAGACAGAACCTTTCTGAAACTGGTAGACAAATTCACCTACCTGTGTCATGTGCGCATATACAAACAAAAAGATGCCGAAACTTTCAGTTTTTAAATTTTAAGATTTAAATGAAAACTTATACACAGCTTAACAATGTGGTGAGGATATCTAGATGTCTAGATGATGTCTAGATGTCTAGATAATGTCTAGATAAATCATAATCAACTTGAAAAAAATTATAAACCCAGTTTCACAACTTTTTGATTTACAGTTTTTGGAGAAACACAAGATGGTACAAGTGCAGCACCCTCGATTCTTACTCGACCTAGCTCTGTATGACTTTTCCTTGTTTCCTTAACTGAAAATTGTCAGATTTGAGAATATAGAGGACATATTAACAAATGAAAGTACTACTTCGAATCAGATCAAAATAGGATTTTCAAAAGTGCTCCAACCAATGGCAAACACTCTGGAATAAATGTGTTCAATGCTAAGGAATTATTTTGATTGATTGAATAATCTTAACAGCATGCCAAACTGTCTAGGGTCATTGTATGCCTAAAGGTTAGGGAACTGTGTTCATTGTACATTTATATTTACCATTTTTTATGTAGTTGTTTCTTAAGTTTTACACAATTGTGTGGTTTCAAGTATTCCTCTCTAATACAAATAATTTTTGAACTCATGTATTTGACCCACAGATGGAACATTAACAATTACAACCACTCTAGGTCAGAACTGGAGCCTTACCATTAGATGAACAGTTTATTACAATACCCAAGACTTCTCTTTTTTGGGAGTGGAGGTCTTACACCTCCACAGAGGATAAAGTCAGCATATTCTAAGCCTGTCCAACAATATAGGTGGATTATTTTGAAGAAAATTAATGTTTCATAAATGTTTGATTATTTATCTTGTCAAATACAGTTTCAATCTTGATAATTTTTGAACACATCATATGTGGCTTGGGGTAGATGTGTGTGAAGACTCATGACAAGAAAATCCCAGGTGAGAAGAAATAAATTACCTGCATAGTAAATAATAATAATGTTGAAGATTGATCAGGAAATTTCATATTTTATTTTATTTTGTTACATTTTTCTTGTATCAGATCAATGCCATCAGGTAATCTGCATATTATGGCTAACTTTGACATCATTCTTGGAAAAGATTTCCAAAAGTCAATTATGAAATGTATTCAGCCAAAGTAGCAATCAGCAAAAAAGCAAAATTCTTGCACTAGATTCAAATAAGTAATTTGCCCATATCCTCAAGGGAATTTTCTGCAACCAGAAATTTTGCTTAGCCATTTTTTTTTGCAATCAGTTTCCAGCATGAAGAAGCAATAGCAGTTGTAGTAGTCTGAGCAGCAATTGTAGCATTTCCCCCCAGTGTCATGGCAATAGCAATCTTCAAAATTGAATGCTTTATATTTTGAATTTCTTTTGATTTCAAAATTAAAAATACGCTAGGTAAAACCAAATACAAGAAAAGCTCCCAGACAAAGAACATATTGATTTAGAATTTTTTTCAAACAGAAGCTGAATATATATAGGTGTGTGTGTGGATGCAGTTGTATATATATATATATATATATATAATTTTTTTTGTTGTAGGTCCAAAGAGAGAAAGAAATATTTTTAAATGAGTAGGTTCACAAAGAAATTTGTATTTTTTGGGATTTTTTTTTCTTACATATGTGTATGTTTCCCGCTTGATGCTTTTGTCAGAGAACATGTATGGCACAAGGCCTTTTTAATGGGGTATTCAAAGAGACTTGAACTCAGTCCTGTTGGCAGTTTGAATGGTTTTCAGTTGGTTATGGGTTTTTATGAAGGTTACTCGTCTCTTTTTCTAAGAGTGTGTTTACCTTAGTTTACGTTACCTATCATTTGCTTTTGATATTTGATACAGTGTGTGTGTGTGTGTGTGTGTGTGTGTGTGTGTGTGTGTGTGTGTGTGTGTGTGTGTGTGTGTGTGTTAGAGTGGTTTCGGGTTTAACTTACAGTTATTTTTTTTGTGTAAATGCGAATGTGTGTTTTGAGATTTTTTTCCCTGTGTGTGAGTGTGTGTGGTAGTGTGGTTTGAAATATACATGTATTTTTTTACTAATAATTTGTGTATATATATATATATATATATATATATATATATATATATGTTTGTTTCCATTTGTGTGTGTGTATGGTTCATGTTTTATTCAACTTTGGTTAAAATTTATCCATGAATTTCTTTTCCTTTATTTGAAGTAGCATGTAGTCGTAAGTTTGATATATGGGCATTATCTTAATATTATCTTGACTACATTCCTATAGGTGTTTCGATATATTTAATTTTCTGTTTTCTGTTATTTTGATATTACTGCTGTGAAGTTATGTCCTTGTATTAAGGGTCTGTGTTGATCCTATGTATATTTCTTTGCATTTGCAACATTCAATTATGTAGATTAAGTTTTTTGAGTTGCAGCTTAAGTATTCATTTTGAATTTGGCTACTGGGTTTTTAAAGGTATAGGATTTTCCTTCTTTAATTATATCACATATTTTATATCGTTTTTTATTGCATTTGTTAACCCCTTGTGTTGTGTGTTCTCCAAATGTAGAAGAGGTGAGTATTCTTTTAAGATTTTTGGGTTGTCTATGGCTTTTAATGATGTTTGTTGTGTGTCGTGTTTCTTTAATTTTGTCATTGTTTTTAAGTTCTTCTAGATTTTTTATTATTTCTGTTAATAGTTCTAGGTTGTTTTTGTTGTCGGTCGCGATGTATTCTAGGAGTTTCTTGTGTTTTTTTTGGTTCCTTAATTCTCTTTGTGGCATTTTTTCTCCTAATTCGAATCCTGTATGTAATAATGTTGTTGGGTATCCTCTCTTGTTCAGGGTTGTGTGTAGTTCTTTAAGGCAATTTTTTTTAGGTTCTTGTCTGTGATTATTGTGTGTATTCTACAAGCAAGAGTGTAAGGGATGGATATACAGTTTTTGGGATGGTGGCTTTTGAAGTGGCGGTATTGTTGGGTGTCTGTTGGTTTGTGGTATATATCTGTGATGATTTGGCCATTTATGTTTTTTATAAGGATGTCTAAAAATGGTTGTTCATTTGAGCTGTGTTCCATAGTAAATTTTATTTTGGGGTGTAGGTTTTGTAGTAGGTTGTGTAATTCGTTAATATCTCCCCTTGGGCATTTCCGGAATATGAAGAAATCATTTAAATATCTTTTCCATGGTTTGGTAAATTCTTCTTTTATGTTGTTGCCGTATCTTTTACCTATTATTTTGTATAGGTTTTACACAGAAAAAATATCTGTAAGTAAAATCCAAAACCACTCTAACACACACACACACACACACACACACACACACACAACATATCAAATATCAAACGCAAATGAGGAGTAAAGTAGACTAAGGTAAACATACTCTAAGAAAAAGAGAGGAGTGACCTTCATAAAAACCCATAACCGACTGAAAACCATTCAAACTGCAAACACGAGTGAGTTCAAGTTTCATTGAATATCCTATTAAAAAGGTCTTGTGCCATACATGTTCTCTGATGAAAGCATGAAGCTGAGAACATACACGTATGTAAGAACAAAATAAATAAATAAATCCTAAAAAATACAAATCTCTTTGTGGACCTAATCCTTTTATATATATATATATATATATATATATATATATATATATATATATATATATATATATATGTAAAATACTAATTGTGTGTGCAAATGTATGTATATATATATGGCATAATGGTTAGAGCGTTCACCAATGGTCCAAGAGACTGGGGTTCAATACCAGGTCAAGTCATACCAAAGACTCAAAAAATGCTACTTGCTTAACACTCAGCATTATAAGGCATGGATCAAGGGTAAGTGGAGCAATCCAGGGAAAGGAGTAGTGTCCTCCCCTACACCTAAGTGTAGTAGCTATTGAAAAGTGAATCATTTGGTCATCCTTGACTATGTTCAACCAACTTACTTATATATGTATATATATGAGGGCTATTCAAAAAGTTCTAAGCTGCACTCAGCAACAAGGGCCATATCATATGCGTATACAGGGTGTGATGAGTCAGTTGTCATATAAATTACTTTATCAGATATATTCATCAAAATTGTGTAAAGTTATCTTGAAATATGATAAATTAAATTTGTTCAAAAATATCACCATTGGCTTTAACCACAGCCAGTAGGCATCTTCAGAATCTTCTTCTAGCATTTCCAATGGTCTCCTTGTTTGAATTAGTAAATGCTGCCATTATCCTTGCCTTCAGTTCATCTTTGGTATTTCATGGAGTTTTGTTGGTCTCTCACTCAACTGTGACCCACACATAATAATCAAGGGTATGGTAATATGGAGAGTTTGGCAACCAGATGCTTGGGATGATGTGGCTGTAGAAATTTTCTGACTGCAAACACTGGGTTCCCCTGCTTGTGTGGCATGTTGCAGAGCCTTGTTGCCAAACATAGGGTCTTCCAGCAGCCACTATCTTGATCTCAAGCAGCACTACCTCCTCCAGCCACTTGATATAGGCCTCCATATTGAGTCTAACGTGATGAATGGATGCATAATGTCAGTATTGCTAGTGACCACCCCAAAGAGTATGGCTGTTTAGTTTTCATTAATATTGGTACATGTGTGGGAAGAGAGCAAGCCACTGGTTGTTCCGTGAGTTCACCATCTAATCTAAGTAGAAATATTTCTCATTTGAGAAAAATCTAAACATTTTCAGTTGGGGGTGATGCTTGATTTTGTTCAAATGTTTTGCAACACAATCTTTTCTTTTGTCCTTCATCCTATTTACCAACCCCTCCGCTCGAGCAGGAAATGACACGAGGTCAATTTTTAAGCGGAGTTTAACAGGTTTGAATTCAGAGTTTTCCTTCTCCCAGACTAGTTGCCTCACCAAGGCTGATAAAACCCATTCTGTCCAACTATTTACCCATAGCTGGAGGGAGAATAACTGGATTCATACCTTTCCCAAGGATATTAGTGCTTTGTGAAATGCAATTAGCCTGGTCCAGGATTTGAACTCATGTCACCGTGTCCATTTCTTACGACGGTAACCATTACACCATGGATGCCTCCATACACACCATGGCCACCTCTCTTGTCCTTCATGGCCTGTGATAAAAATTGTCTCTTTTACTATGTTGTATGAGAAATACTGAATGTCTTCATGCACTACCTGCCTGATTAGAAACTCAACCATTACCATGTTTCTGGTTATGGACCTGATTGACTCACTAGAATTGAGGTCAATCACAGCCTGGACCTCACCAAGAAATTCAGGAGTTCTTTTCTTATTAAAACAATCAGAGTGAGGCTTCAGAGTTGCTGCACCTTTGTAATCATGATTAGACTAATCTGACTCTTTTTGAATCCTTTGCACTGTCTTTAGATTGACATTCAAAGCATCTCGTTTCCAATTTTCTGAAGAAGTGAATTGAATCAACAAAATCTAAAACAAAACCCATGTATGAAAATACTAATTTAAAGTGGTGAAAATTTACCCATCATACCCTGTATATAAAAAAAAAATATATATATATATATATACATTTTTATTCACACAAACTGTATCTATCAAGCTAGATAAATAGAGGCTGTATATAAATTTGTTGATGGACATATATACAGGGTGAAACCATAAAATAATCGTCCTAAAGAAAACAACACTACAGCTTTATTTAAAAACTTTTATTGAAAAAATCAATTCAGGTAACTTGATTATTTAGTAGAGCTGACATCTATTCAATGTAGCCACCTGCAGACTCAATCACTGCCTTGATATGGATCCAGAACTGGAAGCATGCCTTTTCCACAAGCACCGACGGGAGCACTACGAATACTCAGCAGATGGTGGCGATCAGGCTGGTTTTGGTGTTGTGGGAGGTCATGTTGGTGATGTTCTTGATGTATAAACAAACGAAGTAGTCCAGCGAGTTCAGGTCGGGGGAGGAGAGGGGCCAGTGAGAGAAGGGTACAAAGTCGTAGCACTTCTGAAGCCAAGCCTAGTTCTCTTTGGACTTGTGGGCCGGCGCCGAGTCTTGCTGCCACACCCAGGGTCTGCCACTGGCCACCTGATTGCACCAGGGGATCACCACACTCTTCAGCACATCCAGGTACACTTTGGTGTTGACTTTCAAGCCGACTTCAAAGATGTGAGGTGGCATGATGTGGCCCTCACTTGAAACCACATCAAAGACCATAACCGTAGCCGGAAACTTTGTTTTCATCACCCTGGGCATGCTGAACCATCCGGATTTGCATTTTGAGGGTACTGGCAATGGTCCTGTTGTCATAAGGTGGATCGGTAGAGAGCATGAGTTGTACAGTGGCGCATCTCCGATCTCGCTCAATGAACATTGTGTCACTTTCAGACATGATAGAAAGCTCCTATCACTCTTGGAATTTGTACACAACTGGCCAACTAGTAGATAGTCTGCAACAAAAAAAGAAAACCAGTTTTCATTAAACAGAAATGGAATCATGTCGTCTTTTCTAAGGCAACAATTTTATTGTTCCACCCTGTTCATCATCATCATCATGTTGCGCCATCAGCACAGATATCCCTGACCCTCTCCTGCCACCCTTCTCTATCGTCCATTGCTTCTGGTAGGTCTTCAAAGCTACATCCTGTATTGGCACAGACCTGTTGTATCTAGGTTCTAGCTGGACGTCCTGCCTTTGCTCATCCATGTGAAGGGTACACAGGAGTATATCACTTATGAGTTTGTTCCTATTACTCCAGTAGTGTCCTGCATGTCTGGTTTGTCTAACTTGGATAGTTTTCATGATGGGTGGTAGGTGGCTGTACAGCTGCTGCTTTGTGGGGTGCTGACTCCAGGACTTGTTCAATATTGTTTGCAGCATTCTTGAGTAGTTACCATCAAGTTTTTTTTACATGTGTGTATGTATGCATGCATGGGTGTGTAAAGCTGAATCCCTGTTGCTTAGCCAAAATCAAGCAGTAGGAGGTATTGGCATAAATGTGTATGCAAATAAAACAGATTTTGAATGCTTTAAATAAGAAAGAACCATCTCTACTTTTAGTGGCAAGCCTCTGAAAATAGTTCACCAGTTCACATATCTCGGTAGCAATATCTCATCTACTGAAAGTAATATAAATATACATATTGTGAAAGTGTGGATTGCTATTGAGAGGTTATCACTTACATGGAAATATAACCTCAAACTAAAATGGGATTTCTTCCAAGCAGTGGTGTGTCAATACTACTGTATGGATGAACCACCTGTATGCTAATGAGACACATGAAAAAATTCTAGATGGGAACTCTATAAGAATGCTATGTCTTGCATAAAATAATCGTATTTATTATTTCCCAACCTTTCTATCATGTTGACAATTCCATAGAGTGTCTCCATCTTTCAATCATTTTCTGTCATACTTTATTTCAATTTCTTTATTTTTGTCACAACAGCATTTGCAGTTGATGCTACAACAAATGAAATCCATCCTCATTTGAAAGAATGATTCAACACAAACATCCAATCCTTATTTTCCTATTTGGCCTCATGCACTATAAGGCACCCATAAACATTTGTCTCACAGTGATTTTTATTGACTTGTAAGTCCTCACAAAAACATAGTTCAGTTTCATACCTATGTTTATCGTGACAATGAAAAATGGAATGGAGAAAATCACAGCCCATTTAAACAACATACTATCGCTCACTACAGGCAGATTTTTAAGACATTTTTCTTATTTTCTATCCAATATACCAGACCTTCCAATCTTTTGATCATTCTCCGCAATATTTTATTCCAATTTCTTAATCATTATTACAACAGCATATGCAGTTGATTCTATGACTATTGCAGTCTATCCTCATTTGAAAGAATGACTCAACACAATCTTCCAATCTCTATTTGGCTTTATGCACCATTAGTCATCTATAAACATTAACCTCTTAAAGATGTTTATTGACTTGTAAGTCCTCTCAAAAATATAATTCAGTATTATGCCTATGTTTATTAGTGAAGCAAAAATTGGAATGATGAAATTTATAGCCAATTTATATCACATAAAATCCTGTGCTACAGGCAGATTTTCAAGTAATTTTCTTGTTTTCTATCCAAACTGCCCAGTCTTCCCATCTTTTGATCATTCTCTGTAATACTTTATTCCAATTTCTTCATTATTGTTGCAACAACATTTGCAGTTAAAGCCATAACTGATGCTTCTGGATAATCTAATCACATGAGAATCAAATTAGATCGTATAACCAAGGAAACAACGAATTACTATGCATGCTTCCACATCAACTCATTCTTAAATAATCACATGATATGGCCACTACTAATCCTATATCAGAGGAGTCCCTATGGTATAATTGTTAATGTGCTGGACTGCTGCCTTGAAGTAAGAGAGTTCAAACCCCAGTTGCACTATTATGGTCACTTTTGGACTAATACCCTTAGGAAAGGTACGAACCCTCTTATCCTGCCAGCTATGGTTTAAATAATATCACTGCTGTTTTTCTGCAAGGATGGCTTTGGCTTTAAATAACTCACAAAGGTTAATATGTCATAAAAAAAGAAACCAAACTAAACCAATTCTATATCCAAGAGATGGTTTGCTCTTCAAGAAACATCATTCTCTAATCCAGGCTCTCTTATGATCATTAACATGATCTATACAAAACTGAAAATGACTTTAATTTTATTTCATTTTATTAAAAACAATAGGAAAAAATGTAACATCTTAATCAAATTAGTTTCCTATAAATTCTGTTTTTCATCAGCACAAATCCTCGCAGTGAAAGATAAATCACAATTGTGCAATAACTAAAGTCAATGGACTGAGATATCATCCAGAGATGCCAGTATGTGATATCATTAATCATAATAATTATCAAATAATGAATTTTATGATCCCTAACATTTTGACAAATAAAGAAAGAATCTTATCCCAGAAAAAAATCTGCGTATTTGATTCAAATGTGTATATGTAATGTTTCCCTTTAACATGGATCAATGAGTGAGGATAAAATAATACATAAGAATATATAGACCCATAAAGAGCCAAAATGGCAGAATATTTGTGTTGATACTATTACTAATACAACTATGAATGGTAAGAAACATACAACAATGAAACAGAATCTATAAACAAATGAAAGCAATATTGCAAACATCTGTCATTCTGAATGTCTAATTGACCCATTGACAGGACTTGGTATATGCTGACTCTATATCCTACAAAAGAGTAGGACCCACACCAAAAGAGGTGTCCCAAGTATGACACTAAACTGTATCTAATTGTGAGGCTCCAGTTCTGGGGAGTGTGGAGTGCCATTTCATTACCATTACTCCCAGGTCCACTCTGACCCAGAGTGATAATACTTGTTAGCGTTCTAGCTATGAGTCAAATAGATTAGTTTACAAATTATTTGTATTTGATAGAAATACTTAATTTCATAAAACATGTGCAAAGGACTCTTAAACTAAACAAAAAATGTAAATGTTAATGTACAATGTACACAATTCTCTAACCTCTAGGTATAAAATAACCCCAAAAGGATTGACATGCTGTTAAAATCAATCAATCAATCAAATAATTATAATGTTTAACTTGTGGTTTTCTTCATAATTTTCATGGTTTTTTTCATCACAGTTCACTCACATGATTATCTCTATGACGGCTAGAAAACAGTGGGATATCAGAACCATCAGTAAAGAATAAGCACTTAGTGAGATTCAAATTCATATCCCTTTTTTTTTTTTGCTTCACCAGCTGCCCTTACCATTTGTCTGAAAAAGAAATGGTCAACCAGTTGTTCAAAGAAAACATTTAAATCTATCTCTCCTTTCCAATTTGTCTTGCACCATTTTAGTTGTTACTTTTATACATGAGTAGGGTTCATATCTATTTATCCAACCCCTTCAATATGGGCAGGGTGTGACACAAGATCAGTTTTCTAGAAGAGTAAATCTGGTTTGAATTCAGAGTTTTCCTTCTCCTAGACTTGTTACCTATACAAAGCCAAAGAGCCTAGTCTCTCCTATTATTTACAAATAGCTTGAGAGAGAACATGTAGATTCATGCCTTTTTCAAGGACATTAGCGTGAAGTGAAATGCAAACAGCCTCATACAGGATTTAAACTCAGTCAGCCAATTTCATTTTCCATGTTGATTAATATTACATTAAGCGCACCTCCAAAAGTCGTTACTAGTAGATTTAGTAACATATTTTTAGTCATTTTATTGATTTTTGGATGAATATTTATCAATCATTATTATTAATTTTTAACTAGAATTTTTCTTAATCTTAATTTGTTTTCTGTTTTTTTTTAGCGGGGGTGGGCTCCCAACTTCATTGCCTCTGTGCCAAAAAAAGTCAAGTCTTCTTCTAGATTATTTTTTTCCTTTTTTTTTCAATCTTCTTCTACTTTATTCTTTTATTCATTCAGCAAGCATTTTTATTCCTTCTTTTTCTTCTTTTCTTCTTCATGGAAACCTTTCTACAATATCTCCACAAATCTGTCCAAACAGATTGTTCAAAATGAACTTGCCAACTTATTTAAACAAAATGATTTCAGATAATTAAAAAAAAAAAAGACAAAAGAACTTTTATTCCATCTGAATATTCCCTATTCAACTTTAACATATTCTGTCTGTATTCACGGCAGTAAGATAGTTGCTCTTTTCATACTTAACGTTGATAAAAGATTACCTTCTGATCATTCTGTTTGATCTACTGAAGTTCTCTTCGTTACTGTTTATTCTTCTTCTTTTTACCAATAGTATTCAGGTGAAT
Source organism: Sepioteuthis lessoniana (assembly GCA_963585895.1). Lineage (NCBI taxonomy): Eukaryota > Metazoa > Mollusca > Cephalopoda > Myopsida > Loliginidae > Sepioteuthis > Sepioteuthis lessoniana. The sequence continues at coordinate 111,991,028 of OY757912.1, read as the reverse complement.
TAATGATTAAATACCTAAATCTATAATCACTTCCTCTCCCTCCCTCTCAACCTCCTTCTCTCACTGTCTTTCTGTCTTTCTGTCTCTCTCTCTACATATATATATATTTCTACTGCATCAAAAAGCCATGTTTATATCAAACATTGGTCAATTTGACTAAGTTTTCATCACAATACACAAATTTATTTTGCAAATAATTCAGCAGAAACTGAAAGAACAGGACTATGAAAATCTACTTCACCCAGCTTACTCACTAGACCTGAGGCACACTTCATGTAATGGCTATCAACATGAGAAACGGAATCAGTAACCCCAGTTCAAATCATGGATGACACTATTTGTTTCATTTTGCGCTAAATCTATCTCTATCTCCATCCCCCAATTATTTGACCCATAAATGATATCTTGACAAGTGCTACTGCGAGTCAAGATGGACCTGGGAGTAACAGCAATGAAGAATTGACTCCACACTCCCTGAGAACTCTAAAACTGGAGTTTTGCCTCTGGATGCAGCTAATGCCCAGGGAAAGGCATGAATCTATCTCTATCCCCATCCCCCAATTATTTGACCCATAAACGATATTTTGACAAGTGCTACTGCGAGTCAAGGTGGACCTGGCAGTAACAGCAAAGAAGGGTTGACTCCTCCCAGAGAACTCTAAAACTGGAGTTTTGCCTCTGGATGCAGCTTAGTATAAAACCAGGGATATAATATCTAGGCAAGAGTAGATATATGCTCAATATAATGCAGATATCAAAAAAGTCATCATTTCTTATCTTTGTTATCATTAGGCAATATTGTGTTGAAATAAAGAGGTAAACTTAGTGTAACAGTTATCACCATAGGAAATAAACAGAGCAACCCAAGTTCAAATTCTTGATGAGGTTAATTGCAGTCCACTTTGTGCTAATGCCCTTGGGAAAGGCATAAATCCATTCATTGTCTCCCTTCTTAGCTATGGGTAAGTGGTAGGGCAGACCGGATTCTTTGGCTTTGGTAAGACAACTAGTCAAGAAGGAAAATTCAGAATTCAAACCAGCTGTACTCTACTTAAAAAGTGACCTTGTGTCACATCTTCCTTATAGTGGAGAGATTGAGTAAAAACATAATCACCAGACTTCTCTCAACTCAATGGCAACCTTTTCAAGCTTGTCAATAACTTCTTGCAATAACCAAGCAACAACTCAAAAAGTCATTTTTTAAGGATTCCCTAATTCTATACTACCAGAATAGATTTTTTCTTTGTTGGCAATAAGGAGTATATTCTAATAGTTCATCTTTCTCTAAATCAATCTTATTCTAAGCAGAGATATATATTGCTTTAATCTTGATAGTTAAAAATCAAGATTATTTTTGTGCCAGCCAAATATTTTTTATATTCTTTCAATTAAAGTAACAACCAATAAGAAATTTTATTACTACAATAAATACAAGATAATTTAAACTGGAAGAAAATCTTTAAAGTACAGTGGATAATTTAAGATTAGTATTCAAACATTCTATATGACTGGGCATAGAAATTCTATTCTAACTGCAGAAAAACATGTGGCAGAGACTAATGAGACATTTTTGGATTCCAGTGAAGTTTTTCAATCTGTGAAGACATAGAATGCAGAGTAATCCGTGCTGTGCAGCTGTCTGAAGTTTTTAAGGTTAATACTGGAATGCATAAGGGATATATACTGTTACTTTTTCTACCCCTGTTCGCAGAGGATTGGACTATAAAGCAAACAACTGATAGACAAAAGCATAGTAGACATTGCTCTGACAGTTCAATGATCTTGACTTTGTAGATGATTCTAGCACTTCTTTCATACAGCCATGTCCAGATAACAGATGCCCCTGACAACACATCACATAAACAGGTTGCATATTCATGAAGGAAAAACAAAAGATATTGAAAGTGTGTATTTACACAGGCCTCAGCCATGGATAGGATATGACACAAGGTCAATTTTTAAGAGGAGTAGAGATGGTTCAAATTCAAAGTTTTCCTTATCATCGTTATTCTTGCTACACCATACTACCAAGCCTTCTTCAAGCATTGACATGGCTTCTATACTCTCCACATCTATTTCATTCAGCACTTACAGTCTGGTCACACTTAAACCACTGGTAACAACCACATCTCTGATGCTTGCATTTATTCAACCTTTGCACCATTGACAGGATGTGACACAAGGTCAATTTTTAAATGAAATACTACTGGTTTATAGATGGATTCAGGCCTTTCCCAAGAATATTAGTGTAAAGTACAATTGGTTTTAATTTAGTTTTCATTCTCTGAGATTGGTTGCCAAACAAAGGTTAAAGAACACAACTTACCCTACTATTAACCCCTAGCTCAAGGTAGAATAGACGGATTCATGGCTTTAGAGTGTTCGCCCATGGTCCGAGAGACCTGGGTTCAATCCCAGGTTGTATCATACCAAATACTTTAAAAAAAGTACTTGATACCTCCTTGCTTGACACTCAGCAATATAAGGTACATATCAAGGGTAAAGTGGAGCAATCCAGGGAAAGGAGTAGTAGCTATTGAAAAGGGAGCCTTCGACTACGGTCGCCAACTTTACTATTTTACTTGTGTATTTACTTTTAATATCAATGATGCATACTCAGTGTTAGTATTGTAAGAAATAGAATCTGTGAACTGAGTACAAATCCTGGACGAGGCTATTTGCATTTCACTTATACTAATTAGGCAACCAGTCTAGGAGAAGGAAGCAGGTACAGATGGATATGCATACAGATAAAGCACCCTTAATATGATGACAAATTTGAAAGGTTGGCGGCCGTAGTCGAGGGCAACCAGAGGGCTCCCTTTTCAATAGCTACTACACCGATGTGTAGGGAAGGGCGCAACTCCTTTCCCTGGATTGCTCCATTTTACCCTTGATCCTTACCTTATAGTGCTGAGTGTTAAGCAAGGAGGTATCAAGTACCATTTTTAAAGTCTTTGGTATGACGCAACCTGGGATTGAACCCAGGTCTCCCGGACCATAGGCAAACACTCTACCCACTAGGCCAATGAGCTGGTTTAAAGGTAAAATAATCAAAATCAGTTCAAATATTGAGTCAGTTCTCCAGGACATTTAAAAATTATGGAGATTGACATTAATAAGAAATGAAACAGAATTATTGTAAATAATAAAGAATAAAAAAATCCAAATCCCTCTCAAAAATGAATTTCAAACATTTTGCTAGTAAATTAATAAATTTTAGTTGACATGCTATCGTGACAGAAATAGGGATACAAGGAAAAAGATACATGAAGAGGAAAGATTTGTATAAGAAATTTCTTTTATACTATGTATATGGATGAAATTACAAAAGAGAAACAAATATGTTGGGAGTGAAATTATAACGAAGGTATGGACAGCTATCGATAGGCTTTCGATCATATGGAAATCAGACTTGACCGATAAGATGAAACACAGTTTCTTCCAGGCAGCGGTCGTGTTGATACTGCTATATGGATGCACTACTTGGATGCTAACTAAATGGCTGGAGAAGAAGCTAGATGGCAATTACAAAAGAATGTTGCGAGCAACATTGAACAAGTCCTGGCAGCAATACCCCACAAGGCACCAACTATACGGCCACCTGCCTCCCATTACGAAAACTATCCAAGCTAGACAAACCAGACATGCAGGATACTGTTGGAGAAGCAAGGACGAGCTCATAAGTGATGTACTCCTATGGACCCCTGCATATGGCCAAGCAAAAGCAGGACGACCAGCTCGAACATACATACAGCAGCTCTGTGAGGATACAGGATGTAGCCCTTAACACCTGCCAGAGACGATGAATGATAGGGAGAAGTAGCGAGAGAGGGTCAGGGATATCCATGCTAGTGGCACGACATGATGATGATGATAATAACCACATACAACTACACGTATACATATACACAGATATGTGGAAACATAATCAAAGATCATGACGACTTCAATAATGAACGAATACACTTCTTTACAAAAATATATAACTCTCACACTTTATTCTCAAAAGCGTTGATGTCTGTTGTGTGTGAGAGATGAGGGACAGACTGCTATATAGACCCAAGTTCTTCTCTTGGCCATAGCAACACTTCTTCCGCATCTTGGCTGGGTTGCTCAACCGAGGGTCACTGAAGGCCCAAAGCCCTCAATCTGCAAGATACTATTTACCAACCCCTCCGCTCGGGCAGGATATGACACAAGGTCAATTTTTAAGCGGAGTTAGCAGGTTTTAATTCAGAGTTTTCCTTCTCCTAGACTAGTTGCCTCACCAAGGCTGAAGAACCTAGTCCGTCCTACTATTTACCCATAGCTGGAGGGAGAATAAGGGGGTTCATACCTTTCCCAAGGGTATTTGCCCGAAAGTGAACGTAATAGCGCAACTGGAGTACGAACTCGCGTACTACGATTCCGCAGTTCATCGCTCTAACCATTACACCACGAGGACACCCCCCCTCAATCTGCAAGATGGTTCTGGCATTTCTGTCTCCGCAGCACTTGACACCACTGGCACCTGCTTATATCTTTTCCTTACACCCACCTGCTTCCACTTATTTACACAGGTGCATCTCTTGATTAACAGCTCGGTCGAGGGTCAATATATAACAATTATCCCATCCTTATTTTTCCAAATTCCACCTGTGGACATTTTCTCACATTCCTGTCCATCCCCATCACACACACATCTTATAAATATTGCTCAAGGGCAGCAACCAAAAATACAAAAAGAAATAACTTGAACAACAGCAAAATACAAAAATCCTTATTAAAAGGCGACCTTTTCACTATGTAACACTTGCCCAGGCTAATTATTATCTAAATTTATTTCATACTATTCTTTGCGCGGTTGGCTATCCTGACACGCATGCATCAAAGCACAATACAGATGCATCTTTCGTCCTCCAAACACAATAGGGCCTTCTGCAATTCCTTGAAGAATCTCAAAACCATAAAAGGACCATACTCTGGTCCCAGATCCTGGTCACGGAACCAAATTTTAATATAATGTTGTATAGCCACATACAACTACACGTATAAAAAAAAGTTGGCGACCGTAGTCGAGGGTGACCAGGAGGCTCCCTTTTCAATAGCTACTACACCAAGGTGTAGGGGGGGCTCCTCCTTTCCCTGGATTGCTCCACTTTACCCTCGATACCTACCTTATATTGCTGAGTATTAAGCAAGGAAGTATCAAGTACCATTTTTAAAGTCTTTGGTATGACGCTACCTGGGATTGAACCCAGGTCTCCCGGACCATTGGCGAACACTCTACCCACTAGGCCAATGAGCCAGTTAAAGAACCGGCACTACACGTATACATATACAAATATATGCGGAAACATAATCAAAAATCATGATGACTTCAATAATGAACAAATACACTTCTTTACAAAAAAAACTTTATTCTCGAAAGGGCTGATGTCTGTTGTGTGTGAGAAATGAGTGGAGACAGAGACAGACTGCTATAATGACCCAAGTTCTTCTCTTGGCCATAGCAACACTTTTTCCGCATCTTGACTGGGTTGCTCAACCGAGGGTCACTGAGAGCCCAAAGCCCTCAGTCTGCAAGCTGGTTCTCACTCTGGCATTCCTGTCTCCCCTGCACTCGACGCCACTGGCACCTGCTTATATCTTTTCTTAATGCCCACCTGCTTCCGCTTATTTACACAGGTGCATCTCTTGATTGACGGCTCAGTCGAGGGTCAATATATAACACTGGCATGACAATTAGATGGCCAACCATAGTTAAGGGCGACCTGAAGGCTCTCTTTTCAATAGCTACAATACCGAGGTATTGGAAGGGGCAACTTTTTCACTTGGATTGCTCCACTTACCTTTGATCTGTGCCTTATAATGCTGAGTGTTAGCTAGGAAGAATCAAGTACCATTTTTTAAGTCTTTGGTATGAATCAACCTGGGATTGAACTCAGGTCTCCCAGACCATTGTTGAAAACCAATATACCAATGAGACAATTATACTTACTTAAAAAAGTTCTTTGCTGTTACTTGAGTCCAGAATCCTATTGCCCAGTCGGCTGGGGCTGTAGAATATACTGACTGCTTCTCTGCAGAGGGGTAAGACCCCACCCCCCAACAAGTGTCCTGAATATTACACTAAACAATCTGACGGTAAGGTTCCTGTAATGGTGGAGCTTTTGGGAATGTGGAGTACCCCTTTATTGCCATCACTCCCAGGTCCACTCTGGCCCAGAGTGGTAGCAACTTATAAGGGTCCTATCTATGAGTTAAATAGAAATAAACTGCATACTTATGCTAAACTGAATTATTTGAATTAGAACTGTTTGACTAAACTGTATAGCTAGAAATAGAAATGTTTTTGACAATTAAACTGCATTTACTGTGTGCTTATGCTAAACTGAATTGTTTGAAATGGAACTGTTTTTGACATTGAAACTCCACTTACACTAAACTGAATTGTTTAATATAGAACTGTTTTGACATTTAACTGTGTGTCAACAAAATCTGTACTAATACTAAACTGAATTAGCTGAATTAGAACTGTTTGAATAAACTGAATTGTTTGAAATAAAAATGTTTTTCCCAATTAAACCGTGTACTCATGCTAAATTGAATTTATTGAAATAGAACTGACTATTTGCATAAAAATGGATTTGGTGTTAAATAACCTACAAAGGTTGACATGCCATAAAACTCAACCAACCAACCAACAGAATCCTATATGAAACAGAGATGTCTATACATGTGAAAGCTTTCAGTATCATATATTGTGTTGTGCTGTGTAAAGTATTCTTTGTTTAGCATGTTCTGTCTTAGAATACTTCCTGTTAAGGAGTAATCTCAGACATGAAATGGAATTGAGATCAAGCTATCTTCACATTTTTTCTTAAATACAGTTGACCACAGAAAGCACTGCAGACCATGGCAAATATAGCAATCTGTAACTAGTCTATGAGATCTACTACATATAGTCCATTACAATTCACTGTCACACACACCGGCAGTAGCACTTTCACTTGTGGACAGGCAATACAGCAGAACAAAGACAAATTCTAACTAAGTAACTCCCTCATTATCACCCATAAAACACACTATGTACTCACATACAAGATTTTTCTTTTATAAATACCTTTTCTTTTGCAAGGACACTCCCATTCACATATGCTTGTTTACAAATAACTTTTCTTTACCGTTTAAACATTTTATCCATTTCCTCTCAAATAATAACTTTCCATTTGATTATTGTTTCAGTAAATTTGCTGTCAACTTTTACATGTTTTATCAAGATTATGTTGCTCACATATCCCTTCCCATTTCTCTCTTCATTCATTCCCTTACTACTCTCACTAGGTCACCAAGCAAAGGATCAAATTTTGCACACCCTCTCAATGAATAAGGCTGAATGAGTTTTACTATAACATTCTTGTATATGTTGCATAACGGTCATCATCATCAACAGTAGAATCATAGAATCAGCACTCTATGTTCAAATCCCCGATGAAGCTGACTGAATTTCTGATCACACTAATGCTCTTGGAAAAGGCATGAATCCATATCTTCTTCTCCCAGCTTAGTGTAAATAGTAGGACAGACTTAGTTCTTTAGCCTTGGTTAGTCAACCAGTCTAGGAGAAGAAAGAGTATAAATTCAAATCTGCTTTTCTCCACTTAAAAACTGACCGTATATTATGTCCTGCTCATGGTAAAGGGGTTCGGTAATACATTTCTAAATCTTCAACAACAGCATACAATGCTCTAAGCTTACTTCCATATGTGCAGACATGTCTAATAATTCCCCACAACCAACAACTTAATGGAACATTTCTTAAATATGCAAGATTTGGTTTGGTTTGGTTTGGTTTGGTTTCTTCTATTAATGGCATATCAACCTTTGTGAGTAATTTAATGTCAAAGCCATCCTTGTAGAAGAAAAGCAGTGATACTATTTAACCCATAGCTGGAGGGATAATGGGGTTCATAACTTTCACAAGGGCATTAGTCTGAAAGTGAATGCAATAGCAAAACTTGAGTTTGAACTCAGTCAGTTCATGGCTGCAGTCCAACACACTAGCCGTTATGCCACAGGAATTCCCTTCTCAGATATGTTAGTCTCTCACAAACTTTTATATATTGTAGAAATTTTATCCATTTGTATGTGCCATAAAAGATTTTTCTACATACACACTTTCATTCAAATAGTTAGGAGAGTAAATCTGGGTTGAATTCTCCTTCTTCTAGACAAGTTGCCTAACCAAGGCTAATGACAGCCACTATGTTGAGAATCTTCAATTCAAATATTAACTCAGTTCTCCTCTCAAGATTAGAATCATGTAACTGACATCAGTCATAACTGAAAAGACTTTTAATGAATAAATGCTTGCATTATATTCTAAGATGAAGGTGGACAGATTATATCAGCAATTCAGAACTGTGGCAACAAATAATAAAATATAAACTGAGATTATTGGGATCTAAGGAATGAAATCAGGATGGACTTAGCATTGCAAATTTTTTTTGATTTTCTAGCAAGATCTGGCTATTCTTTACATCATCTAGCTTATAAAAATCTATTTTAGCAGATAGCAAGAAATCTAACAATTAAGTGAGTTTCTAGTGGGTTTGTCTTTATGTTTGTATTATTATATTATGTATATGCATATAAATTGATGATGCATTCATTTACAGTTTATGTTATATCATCTTAATTGTGAATAAAAATGCACCATTAACTTTTATAAACATTAAAAGATTAACACATTTCAAGCTTGTATAATTGTAACTGTTTGACTGCTGTTCATTTTTAACTGATTCAAATGTTTTTAAATTGGTGCATTCATAAACTATTTATAGGATCCCCTATAAATAAGTACCATTTGTTTATAAACACCTTATCTTATTCTAAATCAAGAATACCAAGATTTTATTATTTCTGGTGGAACATTATACAACCAAAATCGAGTATTATTGGTTTGGTTTGGTTTGGTTATTTGATTTAATGGCATATCAACTCATGATAGTTATTTAATGCCAAATCCTGTTTATAGATATATGTAATGTATGGTTTTTAAAAGAATAGTTTGTTACTTTATTTTTAAATGAGTTAGAGTTCATTTGTTCATATTTTAATTGTTTCAAGTATTGCTATCTATTGTTTACATACAGTTAAATGGTTTCAAGTATCACTATTTAAAATTAATCATTCTATCCAATATTAATCATTTGTTTGCATACGGTTTGTTAAGCATGCAAATTATCTCCCCTGATACTCTCGAGAAGAGAAGGCATTATTCGATGACCGGAAGTAAACAAACAGCCATATTGGTTTAGGTACGAGTGTAAGAAGAAGGGTGCAATAAAGGCATCTCTGTATGCAGAGTGTTAAAGTCTGAGTTCTTTGTTTTTAACAATGGTAGCAGAGCTAAAAGACACTATGGCTTCTAAGTATTTTCCTCCACCCGGATTGCTTAAAGATAAATACAGTAAATGGCGGAAAGAAATGCTAATATGGGAACTAGCCACTTCACTGGATAAAACGTAAAGAGCCCTCATGGTGTTTTTGTCATTGGAAGGAACAGCAAGAGAGGCTGTTTTGGAATTAGATACTGTGGTTCTTAATTCTGAGGATGGAATGAAAAACTGGATACACTTTTTCTGGAAGATATAAACCAGTCTGCTTTTCGAGCATACGAAACATTTGAAAATTATCAGAGACCACCTGGGACATCATTAGAAGATTTTTTGATTGAATTTGGCCAACTTGTCGCCAAATTAAAAGACTTTAACATTCTTTTACCAGAACCTGTACTCGCATTCAGAGAACTAAAGAGTGCCAATATCACCAAGGATAACGAAAAATTGGTCAAAGCTACTATCAGCAAATTAACGCTATCTTCCATGTCGAAACAGTTACGGAAGATTATGCATGGACATTCTTCTAGCGATTCATCACCCAATACTTCACCTGTCGTGAAAAAAAACGAAATGGATATTGTTAACTATACAGAAAATAACCAAATGGACCCTACCACAGTATATTATGGCCGCTCCTCATATCGACGTGATTCGTGTTTTAATAATTTGTGAGAAAAGAAAAACCACACTGGAAGACGACAGGGATATAAGAATAAAACACGCTCCACGAACAAAAAGAAGTTAAATCTGTGAGACTGAACAGGTAACATTACAGTATGTTTTAATTGTGGCTGCAGGTTTCACTGGTCTTATGATTGTCCTTATGGTTATAGTAGCAGTAATAAAGATGGCGTCGAAATAGAAGAAGATTTATTCGTGTCGCACGTGGTCTTAATGAGTCAGCAAAAACGAAAGAACAGCGGAGACATTTTTGCGGGGTGAGACGCTTGGCTCTGCGGTTCTAGATAGTGATGCATCCAGCACCGTTTGTGGAACAAAATGGTATAAATGTTTTCTTGAAACATTAATGGATGCACAAAAGAAAAAAATAATAAAAATAAAAGGAGTGAGAACCTTTAAATTTGGCAATGGAAATAAACTGAACTCACTCTACAAGATGATTCTACCATGTGTTATCGCTGATTTTGAAGTCAGTATTATCACTGATGTTGTGAACTCTGACATTCCACTCCTCTTGAGTAAAGACGCCATGAAAAGGGTTGGAACTTGCCTCAATTTTGAAGATGACACTGTTACAATGTTAAAAAAGAAAATTCCATTAAGCTGCACATCGTCTGGACATTACTACATTCCTATTACCAAACCTCTACCAGACAAACGTAAGCTCAAACACATACCTTTTATTAAAGAAATCTCTTCTAAAAATACGGAAAAAAAATTAAAATTGCAACAAAGTCACATAGACAATTTAGTCATCCTAGTAGTAAGAAATTGTGTGACTTAGTTAAAAATGCAGGAGTGACAGATCCTGAATTTATAAAAATTTTGCAGACACTCCCAAATTCATGTGAACTATGCATTCGTTACAAAAAGACTGAACCTAAACCTATTGTTGGAAATTTTAGTATAGCGTCGGAAACCAGTGGTTCAAATTCTGGGATTTCTAAAAAGTCTTTGTATAAGCCAGCACCCAAGGAAAGAATCAAGGCCAAGCATCCAAACAGAAAGCCATTAGCACAGAGTCAGCTTGTTGATCTCAATAATCCTACATCAGCAAAAATCTGCAAGAATTGGATGAAATTATTACCTACTCTAGAATGTAACTTTTTATCTCCTGATGTTCACGGAAGAGAAACAATTTGTACTCCAGGAAAAGTATCTCTTTCTTGTAGACAATAGAATGCTGAAGTTGATGGCAAACTGGGTGAAACTATGAATGAGAAAGAGAATCGGAATAAAGAGGATTCGGTTGAAAAAGTTATTTGCCATGCACAATATTCTGCAAAGAAGAAATTGCTTGGAAAAAGTCCAGGTTCAACTTGCAAGAAAAATCCTCATGTAATTGTTTCGGCTACAGAACTAAAATCCAGTTCTTCTTTCTTCAACAAAGATGCAAATAAAACTTTACTAAATGATATGAATGCCACACGACTTCATTTTGATTCCAGTGACAGTGAAGAAGATTTAAATAGTAAAAGAAAAAAAAGAGAAAGTTGCTTGAAGGAAAAGAAATTGCAGAGAACTCTTGGGTACCAACTAACACACAAATTGCCCACCCCTTGGCAAAGAAAGGAGTGCCTTCATTTAAGATCCTGGGGTTCATGTCTGAGCCGAAAGAGTCCTCTGTTTAATGTTGTTACACTTTCCTATTTTCTTTTACAGAACTTATGCCCAACAGAAATGAAAAGAAAAAGGGGGGAAAAACTGTTAAGCATGCAAATTATCCCTTCTGATACTCTCGAGAAGAGAAGGCATTATTCGATGACCGGAAGTAAACAAACGGCCATATTGGTTTAGGTACGAGTGTAAGAAGAAGGATGCAATAAAGGTGTCTCTGTATGCAGAGTGTTAAAGTCTGAGTTCTTTATTTTTAACACAGTTAATTGGTTCCTCGTAAATGATTGAATAGTTCTATTTGACCCATAAATAGAATCCTAACAAGTACTACCACTCTGGGTCAGAATGGAACCAGGAGTAATGGCAATGCAGGGGTACTCCACATTCCCCAAACCTCCAGAGCTGAAGCCTCAACATCAGATGGTTTAGTGTCATATCCGGGATATTTGTTGTGGGGAGTGGGGTCTACTCTTTTGCTGAAATGCAGTCAGTGTATTCTACAGCCATGGCTGATTGGGTTGACAGATATTATTTGGCATTATTTTTGTATATCTGATGAATAAAGACACCCTTTTAATAACTTTTTATAAAAAGTTAATTTCATTCTAAATCAAGGATACCAGTTAAAACTTACACAACCCCCAGAAATATATCATTAAGCAATATTTATTGCCAAACCCTTCAGCACTGAAACTCGATGACCAAAAATAAAATTGTGTCACTTCTGTTAATAAAAATAGAATTGCAACATCCCTATCGCCAAAAACAAAATAGCAATACCTTATAAGCAATACCTTATAAGCAGAAATACCTTATAAGCAGAAATAAAATTCAACATTCGTGTTAGCAAAAATAAAATTACAATATTCCTGTTGCCAAATATAAAATTCTAACACTCCTATAGGCCAAAATAAAATTGCTATACCCCTGTAACCAGAAATAAAATTGCGACACCCTGTAACCAAAAATAGAATTGCAACACCCATTTAGCTAAAAATGAAATTGCCATACCCTGTAAGCAAAAATAATATTGTAACAACCTTGTAACCAAAAGTAGAATTGAAATAACCCTGTAACCAAAAATAAAATGGCTATACCCCTCTAACCAAAAATAAAATCGTAACACTCCTATAGCCAAGAATAAAATTGCAACATCAAGTAATAAAAAATAAAATTGCAACATCCCAGTAACCAAGGATAAAATTGCAACAACACTGTAAGCAAAAATAAAAATGGCAACACTCCTCTTGCCAAAAATAAAATTGCAACAACCCTGTAACCAGAAATAAAATTGCATCAACCCTGTAACCAAAGATAAAATTACATCCCTCATTACAAAAAACGTAATTACTACACCCTGTAACCAAAAATAGAATTGCATAAGTATAAATAAAGGGTGTAATTATTTTTGGAATGCTATATATACAATTTTTAGTAACTGAATTTCAGTGCTGTAAGATTTTTATAATGAATAATACGTGATATCTATTTTGACTATACAATGTTCATCTAAAAATAATAAAATCCTATTATCTTTAGTTAAGATGAAAATTAGCTTTTATGAACAAAATTGTGCTGTGTGTACTTATTTATTTGTGATGTTGTACATATATGTTATTTGCTTTTTTATTGCAAAAAACACGTACGCTACAAATATGAATAATTATCCTAAACTTTAATGAAAGAAACTTTAAGTCCTTTTTTTTTAATAATGATTATTTTGCAATTCATATATAATGTGGTTAAGTTCTGCTAATTATAATAATAAATGAAGTGTACCATGGCATTTTATTCTAATAGTATAGCACATCATGAAGCATATAGATACATATTTTACTGACTAAATAAAGTAAAGTTGGCGTCCTTAGTTGAGGGTGACCTGAAGGCTTCTTTTTCATTAGCTACTACATTGAGGTGTAGGATAGGGTGCTACTCCATTCCAGGGATTGCTCCTCTTTACCCTTGATCCTTTACCTGATAGTGCTGAGTGTTAAGCAAGGTGACATCAAGTACCATTTTTTGAGTCTTTGGTATGATTCAACCTAGGATTGAAACCCTGTCTCGTGGACCATTGGCGAATACTATGACCTTGTTGTACATGCTGTGAGTCAAAGAAATAGTTGTGTATGAGTGTCAGCAAACAGATTTAACCAAATGTTTGTTGAGACAATGAAAAATCTTGTAAGATAATTAGATTAAATGAAAGATTATTATTTAGAATTAGCATTAAACTCTGCCATAAAGCTAAAGCAAAAACAGTACAAACAAAAATTTGGAATCAACTAAAGTAGAAACAAATGATTTCAAAATTGGTCACTAAAACTAAAAGAAAATCCCACTCTAGTTCACTGTAGGTTAGTTGGTTGGTTGGTTGGTGGATTGATTTTTTACATAATGTTGACTTTTGTTGGGTTATTTTATGCCAGAGTCAGTTCTTTGCAATTATTAATAATCTGAAAATATAAATAATCTTAAGATGTTTCTATTTGATCTCTAGTGTCAAGGTATGATACTAAACTGTATCCAATGGTAGGACTCCAGTTCTGGATATTTGGATAATGTGAAGTATGTACTCTCAGGTCCACTAGATTGATTGCACTTGTTAGGGTCCCATCTATGAGTGAAATAGATCCATTTACAAATTATTTGAATACCTGATATCATACAGCCATCTGCAAAACTCTTAAGAACCAACACAAAATGTTGACATAAACATGCACAATTTCCAAACCTCTTGTCCTCGAGAGTGGTGGGGGAGTCATCAAATGGGAATGTCCTCATGGTGTAATGGTTAAAGTGCTGGACAGTGGACTCTTAGTATATGAGTTCAAACTCCAGTCACGCTATTACGTTTACTTTCGATCAGAAACCCTTGGGAAAGGTATGAACCCTCTTATCTTCCCAGCTAATAATACCACTGTTCTTCTAGAAGAATGGATTTGACATTAAATAACCTATAAAGGTTGATATGCTCCTTAACAAAGAAGTCAAGAAACCACCTTGTCATCAAATAACACCAAATGGTTTTATATGTTGCAAGAATCAATCAATCATTTTTTATCTATCAACGGGTTATTTTCTGTCAGATTCAGTCTTTTGTAACCATATAATTTCAAGTAACTAATGAGTAGAGTGTTTGCTAATGGTCTGGGAGACAAGGGTTCACTCCCAAGTTGAGTCAAACCAAAAACTCAAAAAATAGTACTTGATGCTGCCTTGCTTTGCACTCAGCATTATAAGGTAAGGATCAAAGGTAAAGTGGAGCAAACTAGGGAATGGAATAGCACCCTCCCTTACACCATGCTATTGAAAAGGGAGCCTTTGGGTCACCCTCGACTACAATCGCCAACGTTTTTTTTCTATTTCACACAGTTGTATGGTTTCAAGTATTCTTATCAAATGCTAATAATTTTCCAACATCTTTTTGATGTAAAAATGAGACCATAACGAGTACTACCACTCTGGACTTGGGAGTAATGGCAATTAAGGGATGACTCTACACTTCTCAGAGCTGTAGGACAGGAGCCTCACTACTATATGCGGTTTAAAGTCTCTCTGCAGAGTATATAGCTGGGATAATCCAGGCCTTGACAAAAGAATGGTCTCTGTAGATTATGTATATGTTACTTATTATCTCAAATGTAAGTCAAGAAACATGTTAAAGCAACTCATCTAAAAAAAGTACCTTTATTGGAAAACCTTCAAGTTAAGCATAGATGCAATCAAGTTTCAAGGCTCAAAGAAAGTGTAAAGAAATATTTGTTGGGAATATGAAATAGGAAATTCTGGTTTCTCTCAGAAATTAATTTAAAGACAATTTGTTTTGAACATAACAAACTTTTCTTGACAGGATAATGAAACTGGAAGGAAATGCAAAAAAGAAAAGATGTTTATTTATCCAACCTTTCCGCCATGGATAGGATACAACACAAGATCCATTTTTTATGTAGAGTAAAGCTGGTTTGAATTCAGTTTTCATTCTCCAAGATGAGTTACCTTACAAGAGCTAAAGAGCCCAATTCGCCCTACTATTTACCTATAGATGGAGAGAGTAGGTTCATGCCTTTAGCAAGGACATGTGTGCCAAGAGAAATGTGAACAGCCATATCCAAGGTCTGAACTCAGGTCACTAAATCCAACTCCCACTATGATACCCATTACTCCTTACATGCTTCCAGAAGAAAAAAATGTGTAAATATGCATGGATGTATACAGAAAAGTATGTGTGTATGTAGAAAAGTTATTTTATGCTATGAATGTGTGTGTGTGTGTGTGTGTGTGTGAAATTACTAAAAAGAAATGAAGATGTTGTGATTGAACTAAAATGTTCTTACCTACTAGGCATTTTCTCTTTTGCTTATGTTTGTAATAGAAATGTCTGTCAAAGCTTTCTGTATCATGTATTTTATAGAATAGTGTATTATGTATATTTTGCCAGGACCCTGGAAGTAGAATCTCCATTGACAAACAAAACTGACTTTTGGCTGCTACCACTTGCTATTTGAGACAGAATGAATACTTGCATCTTTCTTTTACCTGGATGTGTTGTTATAACAGAAAGGTCACTTCCTAGTAGGTTGGTTGGTTGGTTGGTTTGGTTTGGTTTTTTATGGCATATCAACCATTTTATGATATTTAATGCTAAATCCTCTTTATACATATGTATCAAACTAATATATATATTAAATTAATATATATATTAGATATATATGATTTGTAAATACATTTTGTTGATAATGTATTTAAACAAGACTAAGCTCATTCCTTTTCACACAGTTAAATGGTTTCAAGTATTGCTATGTATCACTAACAATTCATTTGAACATGAGTCATTTGTTTACACACAGTTAAATAATCAAACAGTTCTATTTCAAACAATTCTATTTAGCATAAGTCATTTGTTTGAGAAAAATTTAAATGGCCAAACAGTTATATTTGACCCATAGATAAGACTCTATCAGGTGCTGCCACTCTGGGCCAGTGTTGACTTGTGAGTGATGGCAATGAAGTGCTACTCCACATTCCCAAACTTCCAGCATTACTGGAACCTCACCATCACATTGTTTGTCATATCCAGGTCACTCATTCACAGGGACCTTACCTCTCTGCAAAGATGCAATTGATGTATTCAACAGCCCCAGCTGACTGGGGTGACTTCCTAGTGATGGCTGTAAAAGTTTAGTAGAGGCAGGGTAAAATATCCTGCAGTACTATTAAGAATGTATAATACCTGACCTTCCTCAATAATAAATATAGATCCTTTGGTTGATTTGAATAAAAATGACATAAAAGACAGTAGCATGCCTGCAAAATTGAAAATCTATTATACTAAGTGCAAAGAAATTATAAAAATATCACTAATGATATATTTACCCAAGCCATGGGCAGGATGTGATTCAAGGTCAATTTTTGAGCTGGCTACAGCGGGTTGGAATTCTTTTAGATTAATTAATGCATATTTGGTTAAAGGGAATAAACAAGAAAGAATGTTTAAAAGTTTTCTTGTTTACCAACAAGGGAACATAAATCTGGATTGAATGGATGTAGAAATCATCTAAAAATTCAAGGTTTCAAACATTCTTTACTGGGTCTCTTATGATTTTCATCAAAAATACAGGGGATTTAAGCAAGGTTAATTTTCATCATCTCAAACCATTTAAAGAATGGCATGAACTGACTTTTCCAAAATTTATTTTTGTACCATTTAAACAAAATTGGCATTTGCCATTGAAGTCTTAACTGACATAGAACAACAGTCATGGTTTAAACAAAAATTGTGTTGATTATAGGAGTTGAGGATGTGGAGGATATTAAAAAAATATGATGGCACTGCTTCACACCATATCAAAAGAACAGATTTAATGGTGCTTCGACAAATGGAAATTTCACAGGAATAAGTGTATTGAAAGCTGCCAACTGTATTGTTTTGAAAAAAATTAATACATCTTCCTTTTTTTGTATTATTATATCCTTTTGTTTATATATCAATAAAGTTATGTTTTAAGAATTTTCTGTTGAATGTCTTCCAGAGTAGAACTTAATATTTTAATTTTATGAGGATTATGAGTTATCAATAACATAACCTATATATTTTCACAGTTCATCTATTTTAAAATGCATATACATTTCCTAATTTGAAGCTAACTTTTGCCCATATTTCAACATTTTCAGGTCAGCCAAACACATGGCTTACCTTCCCTGTGCTTGGCTAACAGCCAAAAGCTGAGAACCAACACCACAGTTAATGCATGCCTGTCTGGCTATTATAAATAGTAATTAAGCCAACCATTGTAATATTCAATATATATATATATATATATATACTGTTGAAATTAATGCAAACAAAATAATGTGTGGCCCTGATAATAAGGTGATCTAACATGCAGCAGACAAATTGTTATGATGCATTAAAATGAAGGATATTGAAAGACTCGGGATGATAGAGACAACAATTCTGTTAAGATTAACTAGATTATATATATATATATTAGAATGTATTATTCAGTCCAGTTAAACCGGTGTCAGGAATAATTCCATCAGGACAAAAAATCATTCAACTATGAACATTTAAATTTTCCTGGTAAAGAGCTCAATGTAACTGAAATCACAGAGCAATAATTCCTTTAAGAAAAACAAAAACCGGTCACATTAGGATTATACATTTATTTCCATCCTGTTATGGGTATTGATATGAATCAATAACACCAAAAATTACAAGACTTCTTTAGATCTAATGGATAAAATAATTAGTCAGAAGAAACACAGAAGGAAAGGGTGGAAAGCTGCAGAAGAGGGGTGATATATATATATATATATATATAAACGGTTTTTCAAAATATTTGATATCATTCGAAATGCACAGGGGGTTTCAGAAAAATCAATAATGTTTCATAATCTTAATAATTTGACCAATTCTTGTTCAAATAATCTTAAATTTTAATACCATGTGTTGAAACAACTGAAAATTCTGTTTACTGTTTAACTGGCTTTTCTTTTCTTGTGCAGAGAATTTTCTATACATGAAAAAAAAAACTTAAACCATTAAACAGAATTTTCAATTATTTCTACACATGCAGTTAAAATTTGAGATCATTTGAAGAGGAATTTTAACAGCATGTGTAGAAACAACTGAAAACCAATAAAATGAAACGCAGTTTCTTCCAGGCAGTGGTCGCATCGATACTGCTATATGGATGCACCACATGGACTTTAACAAAATGGCTGGAGAAGAAGCTTGATGGCAATTACACAAGAATGCTGCGAGCAATCTTGAACAAGTCCTGGTGGCAACACCCCACAAGACACCAACTGTACTTCCACCTGCCTCCTATCACGAAAACTATTCAAGTTAGACAAACCAGACATGCAGGACACTGCTGGAGAAGCAGGGATGAACATAAGTGATGTACTCTCATGAACCCCCACATATGGCCGAGCAAAAGAAGGACGACCAGCATGAACATACATTCAGCAACTATGTGAGGATACGGGATGTTGTCCAGAAGACCTGCCAGAGGCGATGAACGATAGGGAAAAGTGGCGAGAGAGGGTCAGGGATATCCGTGCTACCAGCACGACATGATGATGATATATATATATATATATATACAGAGAGAGAAAAGGAGAGAAAGAGAGAGAGTAGAGTGTTCACCAATGGTCTGGGAGACCGGGGTTCAATCCCATGTCAAGTCATACCAAAGACTCAAAAAATGGTACTTGATTCTGCCTTGCTTAACACTCTGCATTATAAAGTACGGATCAAGGGTAAAGTTGAGTAAACTAGGGAATAGAGTAGCATTCTTCCCTACACCTTGATGTAGCAGCTATTGAAAAGGTAGCCTTCAAGTCGCCGTTGACTACAGTCGCCGATTTTTACATGCATAAATATACATGCCTGGTTACTTGACAAATAAAATGTGGTTTTGCAGGGTTTTGGCGGGGGGGGATGTTAATATGCTAATTTTTTATCCTTTCCAATGGCTGCTTCATCAATTACTTCTGGCTATTTAAGTATTCTAATTTTGCTTTAATTAATGCATTGAGTATTTTTACATTTCAGCTAAGGTAATTCTGCCAACGTTTTTTTCTTTTGGCTTGGCATTGCGAGGCCGGTTGATTATTTTCAAGCAGTACGAATATTTTTAGTCTTTTCTATTTTTATTGAATTTTTTTCCCCAGATATCAGTTTGTTTTATATCTTTTTCTTTTTACAAATTTTAAATCTGTTTTTTTTTACACTGCAAGTATTATGGAATAGATATAAAAATGAAAATAAAATATATATATGCATGTGTGAGTGTGCGTGTGCGTGTGTGTGTGTGTGTGTGTGTGTGATTTTAAAAATTGTTAAGAAAAAGATAAAAAAAGATTGCTTGAGGCTATTGAAAAAGAACAGGTTAAAACCTAAAATATAAAATTATGATCCCATGTTGCTGGCTCTGTTCCTCTTTTTCATGTGTTGCCACAATAATCAAACTTTTTTTCCAACCTTTCTCTCCCTAATTCCATTCCGATGCCATAAAGTCATTTTTTGTATTCAATGGATATTGAGTATTTATAAGTCCTCCTTCATCTATTCTCTTCTCATATTTCATTTGAAGATTTTATTTTTCCAAAAAACATTAAACTGATAATCATGAGACTGGCAAAAGGAAGAGAGAAAATGATTTATTTATTTTAGGTTTTATCCTGTTCTACTGGCCAGCATTTGAGCACTTCAGATTTGAGAAAAATTGTTTTTATAACAATATGTTCATTTCACTATATATATATATATTAAAATAAATAATCTCCTGAAGACAACAAAAAGTCTGAAACGTGTGTAGAGCATAGTTATATAAAATAACATCTAAAAGACCAGATTCACTTGCAAACCTATTCATCTTAAAATATTTACTTTTCTCTCATGGGAACAACAAAAAAAATAATTGAGTGTTCACCTATAGTCTGGGATTGGGGTTCAATACCCGGTCGAGTCTTATCAAAAGCCTCAAAAAATGGTACTTGATGCCTCCTTGCTTAACACTCAGCATTATAAGGCACAGATTAAGGGTAAGTGGTAATCCAAGGGAAGGAGTAGCCCTCTTCCCCTACACCTTGGTGTATTAGCTTTTGAAAAGGGAACCTTCAGGTCACCCTCGTCTACAGTCAACCAACTTACAATTTATATATATATTGTAAGTAAAGTAAGTAAGTTGGCAACCGTAGTCGAGGCTGACCCAAAGGCTCCCTTTTCAATAGCTACTACACCAAGGTGTAGGGGAGAATGCTACTCCTTTCCCTGGATTGCTCCACTTTACCTTTCACCCATACCTTATAATGCTGAGTGTTAAGCAAGGAGGCATCAAGTACCATTTTTTTGAGTCTCTGGTATGGCTCGACCAGGGATTGAACCTAGGTCTCCCAGGCCATTGGTGAACACTTTACCCATTATATATATTGTACAATATATATTATTCACTGTTCTGGCTAATGACAGCCTATTTCACACCATTTATAAGTTTTGAATGAGCAATAGTTATTTTCTTGTTGTGAACTGTTCTCAAAATGATCTCTTTATGCCATGTGCCCTTCAATTTAAAGTAATTTGTTTTCATTCTTTGCATTATTGGTTTGTTCTATTATGCTTCTAAGAAGGAATTTGAATAGATCAGAAGAAAAAGAAAGAAACTATTGCTTATTTGAAAATCACAAAGACATGAAACAGAAATAGAATATATATATATATATATATATATTGTACTATATATAGTGACTGCTAATTCTTTAGAGAAGAAGGCCATCTCCTCAATTCTAAAACCTAAGCTTCAGTCTGAGTAGAGGTAATTAGGTGCTCCGAATATGGAGAAAATTGATTCCAAACACTGAATAATTGCTTTCGATGAGGAATATTTGTATGGAAATGTTAATGGAAACTGCTAAGATTCATCCATCATGACAAATAAGCATTTTCTATGTGTCATTGATGATGATGACCCTATTTACCCAATCCCTCCGCTTGAGCAGGATATGACACAAGGTCAATTTTTTAAGCAGAGTTTAACAGGTCTGAATTTGGAGTTTTCCTTCTCCTAGACTAGTTGCCTCACCAAGGCTGAAGAACCTAGTCTGCCCTACTATTTACCCATAGCTGGAGGGAGAATAATTGGGATTCATACCTTTTCCAAGGATATTAGTGCTATGTGAAATGCAATCAGTCTCGTCAAGGATTTGAACTCGTGTCGCCGTGTCCATTTCCTACAACGATAACCATTACACCACGGGCATCTCCATAAATCATTGATGATGATGATGATAATCCCTTGAAGAACACATTCAAGTGCTCTAGAGGTTGGTTAGCTTGAAAAATTTTACCTTGAGCTCAGGTTGTGAACCATGGTTTCAGTTCATCATATGTTTGACAAAATGAGTAAGCTTCTTTTACTTCATCTGTGAAAAAGGGCGTATTTTTAGAATATACATAATGCAAGAGCTAAGTAACTCCTGGGTAGCACAAGTCATCATGTAGTTTCTTGAGGGATGGCGTAAAAGTGGCATTGCAGTAGATATGAATCAAGGGGTCATTGACCACATTGTAGCACCCAGTGAATGTTGAAGTCGAAATTTGCCAGTTCTAATTGCTAGCTTTGGATCTTATTGTCTTTAATTTTGAACCTTTTACGATTATCCATCATAAAAGCCACAGGTATGTAGCAGTAAGAACCTTGTATTTTTATTTGGCGCGTAATTTAATTTGACCGTTAGAGTCGCCGAACATTTTCACCCAATCAGGATGACCTGTCCTATTCAGCTGGAACCATATTTCCTAGCGGCACCAAAAATTGAAGAAAGCCCGCGAAACTCTCTCTCTCTCTCTCTCTCTCTCTCTCTCTCTCTCTCCCTTAGAAATCGTCAATAAGAACAGACGTTTTATTGTCTGCTCTTGAATAGCGGCAGCAGCGTCAACCACTATGAGGAGAGCCATCAAGTTTATGGACCTCCTTGCGTCTATTCTTCTAGACCAAGGGATCCTAGTTAAAAACAAATTAGATGATACACTCTAACAACTTCCTACCTTCTTTCCTTCCTACGAGACTCGCAGCATACCAGCGTAAACTCCTTACTTCATGCTGCCATTAAAACCTTCATTTAAAACCTAACGACGTCTTCGTTCTTCTCCACTACCTTTATTTTCCATCAACATTTAGTGAGAGGATAGCAACCAACGTAATACCAACACTACCAACGAAATACCAACGCAACCAACGTAATGCCAACACAACCAACGTAATACCAACGCAACCAACGAAATACCAACGCAACCAACGTAATAATAATGTCACCCCCATCGCTATAGGTCTTTGATCCATCACCATAGTAAAATGTTAGCCACAACGAAAATGTGTCTATTTCCTCATGGCTTCGATTACTATAGTAGCCTCTTTCTCAATAACTGGTTAATGAGCTTTGTGTTGATTTAAAGTTCGTGACATGGATGCAATGGGTCACGCAGACTGATTTACGGTGGCTGAAATGGCACCATCTGAAACATTGCATTCTATTACATATGGCTTGGTGTTATCAGGGCAGTGTAATGCAACCTTTATGAGCAGTTGTTTTAAGGTCCTGAACGCTTCACAAGCGGAAAATACTTTGCTTTGAATAGACACTGGGCACAGTCTAAAAAACGAGGGATCGACTTTGAATAATATGCAAACACGCTTAGAACTCGTTTAAATGCTGCTATTTTAGTGTGTATTTCTTGGTCGAGAAGTGGCTGCAGTCTGGGCTTATCTAGCCGAACTAATCCATTACCAATTTCGTAACCAAGCACAGATATCTTATTAGCAGAAAGTGTTGATTTGAATTCATTCAGTGTAAGTTGTCGGCGATGAGCAGCTACCAGGAACATCTTTACACATTTATTATGTTCCGCTGGTCTATCCATGCATTGGTGATATTGTCAAGATAGGGGAATGTATTAACGAGGTTCTCTTCGTCGACAAATTTATCAAAGGCTCGTTGGAATGTTGCAACTCTGTTAGTAACTCCAAACAGTATTCATGTGAACTGGTATAAACATCGATTTGCTTCAAAAGGCGTAAATATCTTGTCATCTTCTCACAGAGGTTCTCACTTAATTCTCGTTGAGTATTTTGATACATTCTGTTATTCAGGCTAATGTTCACTGTGCATACACCCTTAATTAATTTGGAAGACATGTCTCATGTAATATAACGCGCACTTGGCTTGACTTTTAGTTTAAGTCTTCGGGCTAATTTGTGGTCCATAAAGCTACCAGAACTGGCGGAAACAATTATAAATGATATGGTGTATTTGTTTATCAAAACAGGAAAAGTGGAAGATGATAAACAGTCAGGAGCTGCTGTCATTATTGTACATAGCTTTTATAAAAACTGCATTCCGTATTTTTAGCTGGATACTTAAAATGATTACGTAACTTGTCACCACAAAAATTATCAATACTTTTCTGTTGCAGACGTAAATGGAACAGAGTTCGTTTGTAAAGAGGCAGTGGAGTCTTGGAATTGAGAGAGATTTTCTATAGACAAAGCAGCACTTATCTGCCTGGTTGCGTTTGCGTACTATTCCGTATTGAATTGAACATATTCAAGTGCCTGTTGCATGACCAATAAATACGCCGATCCCGTTCATTGTGACATGACACGTGTAATATCCTAACTAACAAAAGGGAAATAACCTCTGATGCCACAGGGGTTACGGCCCCTACTACATCCGGAGGATTTGGTCAATAGAAGGAATGTACCAGGCATAGCAGCAGATGTTTGTCCTCCCTCTGTCTTTAATCATCATTCATCTTATCGATTCATCTTGGTAATAGTCCATACCTAGCAAGTATCCATTACCTCAGATATAAAGACTTTACAACACGGACTTGGTAAGGAGATCAAAAAGATGAGATGGTTAGGGTTTTTATTAGGTGAATCGCACACGAAGAATTGGTATGTGTGTGTGCAGAATCACTATGCCTGAATAAGGTCTGTGTAGTTTCTGAGGTGTCGAAAGTTTGTGTTGATATCGGAAATGTATACTCGGCTGTCTAGTAGTCATCTCGAAGATCAGGATTAAATCTTGATGCTTCGAGCAGGTCGTAGATGAAGCTGCGGGACCAGGCATCTGGAGACGGTTGGAGAGTCGAGCGTGTCGTGTTACTGAAGCTGGATGATCAATGTTTCGGTTGTTAAGTCACGGGTTACCGGGTGGGTGGAAGAATGGAGACGATGTTGACCTCGAAGAGTCAACAATTGTCCAAGCAGTGTCGTTTGTTCGTGGACGACTGGTCCTTTGATCTGAGTGTCTATGGCGTCTGGCTGTGCTGCTATACCATAGTCCCTGTAGTACCTGCAGAAATATCATTAAAAAGGAATGATGACTTATTACCCTGAAAAGGACTGTTTATAGACTTTCGAAGTTAATCCTCAAAACGATGTTTTAGACGGCGGCTGTAATTGGTTGGATCTTGACGTCGGCTGCCGGAACTTGGCATCTTCTGCTATAGCCGAAGGAGGGGTGTGTGGTAGAGGTGTTTACTGGTATCAGTGAAAGAAGCTGAATTTTTGCTTGTCATTGATTCAAGCCACCAGACACGAAGGCCAGTCGAAAAGCCCAAGCTGGGTTATTCTCTCTTCTTAGAGACTGCTTTTATATAGCAGAGTAGGTTTGCGTGTCCGATGGGTTCGCACATGTTCTACCGCGGACAGGAAGCCACTCTTTAACTGAATGTATTAATGAAATAAATAATTATACCGTTGAGCTTACCTATACAATCTGTTCCGCTCAACAGTTAGAAACTACTCTTGAGACGGTCTGCAGAATTAATTCATCTCAAAAATAGACTCTGTGTAGGTACAGAAAAATTCCACTCGCTGTCAATGTTATCTTTGGTGCTAATGGGGTTCACTTCCAACAGCAGTGAAAACTTTTTGTTAGCTGACCACATAGATGACTCGGTGTTATTTCAACCTGGATTTAAGACTTTAGTAGCCGATGGGGTTATAATTTGCCCTTGCAGTCTCTCAAGCTTGGTTAAGAACTAGTTCCTGTGTAGCACTATATGGGTGGCCCGAGCAGACGATTCCTTTGTCTGTTTCGGCGCGAAACCAGACAAAGGATTCTTGGACCTGAAATCTCGCCGTATCCGGAAGTGGTAAGGGGACGCGAATGAGAGTTGCCTGGACAAAGGAGCTGGCAGGCAGTTGACGACGGGACCCGGACGAGAGCAGTTGGCGACTGGACAGCAGAGAGTTGGCGTGGAACCACGGACAGGGGCAGTCAACACCGGACTCCGGAGACAGTTGCAGAGAAGAGAGGGTCCAGCCACAGCGAAGAAGATTGAGTCAAAAGATGTCGGCATTCCAGTGCTTGTGGAATTTTCGCTAGTAACCTACGCTAGCGCTAGTCCGCACATGCATGTAGTGTTGCATACCTCCTTCTGCTCTTGGTTAACCCCAAGCTTTGTTCGTGTTTGTTCGTCTGTTTTATTTTCTCCTGTCTCCCTCGATCGTATTCTTGTAGCGGTAAAGAAATGTGCGTTACCCCCCTCGGACTACTAGTTGATCATCGGCCGGCGTAAGAAGAGGAATGGTTAGAAGACTGATCTAAAATGTGGTGGGGGTGAGGGCGTAACGTAACACCTGGCTCTCTAACAAACGAGACCGTAATGGGATGTGAATCCATAAATGAATGCATCTTTAACCAATTTCCGGTGATACTGTTCAGCAGTAACGTTTTTTACTCAGTTTGTGTAGTCCTTGTTGGAATTCGTCAATATTTTGGGTTGTGGATTGTTGTTTTATGACTAGAAGGTATTGTGCGTAGATTATATTTTTCTTTTCAATAAAATATATGTCCTGGGTGTCGATTGCAGATTCGTGTGTTGTACAGTCTGATATGAGTTCGTATATAGTGGCAGAGACGTACTTGATTAAACAGCGTAGTTTTTTAGAAGATTTCTTTTGGAATTTATCAAAGAAATTTTAAATGTAATTTTCCATTGCTAATATTCACTTTTTGCTTCAGTGGCATTTTTAGGATTCATACTCCGATATTTTAGACCAGTCAGCGAAGAGCTCATGAACTGGAAAATTCTAGAAAAATAGGATCCAAAACTCTCAAGTAGAAAACTTATTCTGCAAAGAAAAATAGTTTGGCGCCAAGATAAAATAAGTAGTCTCAGGAACCTGGTTGGATAGTGTAGTCACGTGCCGGTGTTTTCAACTACATCCGCACGTTTGAAATCCTAAAAGAACTTGTCCCGCGCAAAAATAAATCTTGTGTTTTGGAACCGAACAAGGGAAACCTATATATTTCACGCTCGTAAAAACAACTTTCTCTCACCCTTGGCTCTCTCGGCTAGCCACTTGAGACAATTTGACAGCAACACAACACAAATGGGAGAAACTTAGAGCCAGCGAAAATACGTTCGTAGTCCTAATGAAATTAGTACACTTACCATATTTCAATATACAAAACTTCCCATGGACTTCAACTTCGCCTACCATATACGTACTCACACTTTCAGTTTGCAGGCAGACACATACTCAGCTGATATAATTTTTTGCTTTCACAAGTACATATACGCACACATGTACGTAAGTTCGACTTAGTCATTTTTCACTCCTTCTGTCTTGGCGGCGAACACACGTACGCACAGATATTACAAGCAACATTCGCAACCATTTAACTAACATGTCCGTATTATACCCTCCTACGCGCATATATATACAAAACAAACATATTCTCACATTGCTACTTTGTATTGACTTTTCCTCGCTTGTTTTATGTCATAAAAGATATTTGTTTCAACATTCTTGCTGTTGTAAAATTTCTCTCGTCTGCGTTGTTCATATTCTTTGTGTTGTAAATTGTGGAACCAACATTTGGAGTTTTGTTTCTAACAAAACCTCAAGAGCAAACTCAATACTCTACACATTCAGATTAATGTTCAGTTTGTCTTGATATAAATTGTGTTAAATAAATTGTTAGGAATAAAAACGAAAGATTTACCACAAAATAGCGGTTCTATTCAACATAAAGAAACATTTCACCACATAGGCCCACATGTTAACCATCAGATCACCATTTTGGTCAGTCCAAAAGGGGCACAATTATTCTTAACCAGTTAAGAGCTACGGTAAAAGGGAGATAGCTAGGAAACAGTAGACTATACCAAATTATTTTGGTGAATTCTAGGTTTCTTTAAAATTGTTCGCCAATGGTCCAGGAGACCGGGGTTCAATCCCAGGTCGAGTCATACCAAAGACTCAAAAACTGGTGCTTGATGCAGCCTTGCTTAACTCTCAGCATTATAAGGTAAGCATCAAGGGTAAAGTGGAGCAATCCAGGGAAGGAGTAGCGCCCTTCCCTACACCTTGGTATAGAAGCTATTGAAAAGAGATCCTTCGGGTCACCCTCGACTAAGTTCGCCAACTTTATTAAGTATATGTTATCTACAAAAGAAATAGTTTTTAGAAATTGTTTCAAAAAAGGTGTTCAAAATACACAGTTCTATATTTCATTTCATTTAGAAACTGTCAATTTAACTCATCATAGAAAATTATTACAATATTTTAATCTATTTATTTTTTAAATTTTCTTTTTATTAATCGCCACAACTGTTTAACTAATTGAAAACACACTATGACAAGATAAGTGGGACAAAAAATGTAATAAAAGACATTATTATTTGTTGGATTATGCTAACTTGGACATTATTGTAGTTGAAAAATATTCTTACAATGACTAATGTTGAGTATCATCTTCTCACTTAGTGAACTTTATCACTCTGACTCAGCCTAATCTTAGTTTTAATGTCAGTGGATTTGCTTCATTCATAATAAAAAGAAGAGAGTGTGTGGCGATTTAGGAATTACCAAAGAACTCCCAACCGGATGTTGACTCGTCGGCTGCCTGATACGAAATGTATAAACGCGTCGCCACGCATAAGGCTCCACGCATCCATCCGGTTAAAATCAGAAAAAAGAAAAATAATAAAATGTAAAGTAGCCAATGAGAAGCGGTCGCGCCAAAATTAGAAGGATTTTCGAGTAGCGAATTTGGAGCCGGTGAAAAGAGATAAATACTCAGGTTTTCTGTGAACCTCCCTCTTTTCGGGTAGTGACGTCGAACCGACAACACCGTTTTTACTATCTGGTGTTTTGGGCACCACGCTATGTCTTTAGACGTGGCGTTGGTTAGTCCATTCACCAGGTAAATAAAGGAAAGTCTGAAAGAAAAGTTTTTCGTCTCCTGTCTGTTCCTATCTTCTCTTTTTTTATATTTCTTATGGACCTTCTTTGGGCAAGGCATTGCACTGGCCAAGTCAACGTGGGGTAAAACTAAATAACCAAAATATGGAGTCAGATATCTTACGGCAACACAGCCTTGCCCTTAGCCACTGACCTTCATAAAAATTTTAAACCCCACAAGTGTTTAAAAAAATACGAAGATCGTTAAATAAGTTTCCAGGCTTTTTTCGTATGGGCACTTTTATTGATAGTACACACATGAAACTCTAGTCCCTTTCGGAGTAATCTCCTCCGATTGCAATGCACTTGTACCGTTCCAACAACTTCCGGAAGGCCCCATGGAAGTCCTCTTGGGTGAGCGTGTCAATGACCTTCGTCACAGCCTCTTTCATCTCCTCAATTGTCTCATAACGACAGCATCTGAGCTTAGGGAATAAGCAAAAGTCACAGGGAGCAAGGTCTGGACCATAGGGAGGCTAAGGAACTGTGTTGATGCCCATCTTGGTCAAATAGTCTGTGAAAAGGATGGAGTTGTGGACTGGTGCATTGTCCTGGTGGAAATGCCACTGACCCGATTTGAAGAGTGCTGGCCTCTTTCAACGGAATCTCTTCCTGAATTCCCTTAAAACCTCAACATAGTAACCCTAACCCTAAGCCTAACCCTTTGGCCAATCAACTCTGGTGTATTGACTTTCTTACTCCTCCCACACCTCTCATCATACCTCACAGACTCCCTGCCTTCCTTGAATCTCTTATGCCAATTAAAAACTGATGTTTGATTCATGCAAGATGCTCCAAAAGCAGTCTGAAGCATTCCATACGTTTCTCTGGCATAATTTTTTCCAAGTTTAAAACAGAATTTTATTGCATATCGTTCTTCTAAAGTGTCCTCACGTCCAGATTGCATTTTTGAAATTCACCAGCTGTGACAATCAGTCTTTAGTATGGTGTATTGCAATTCCTGCTGTAGCTGTTAATTTGAACCTGAAGTCATAATAATTGATCAGTCATTTCATAAGATGTATAGCAATAAGATACTGAATTTTCAAGAGTCTACGACAATTTTAAATGCCTGTACAAAAAAGTCTGGAAACTTATTGAAGGCACCACGTATATATGCCTAAGTTAAGTGGGTTGTGTCCCTTGGTCGACTCCATTCTCTAAAGGCTATGTATGTATGACACATTTAATTGGTCGATGCACCTTTGAAAATAACCAATCACGGGTCCACATATGTTGGCACCAGATTAAATAAAAAAAACAGTCAAGGCCTCTTTTCAAATCGATCTCTGTAACCAACGGGCGTTAAATTTGTCTCTGCTACAATTCCTGCAGTGAACAAGAGAGCCGTGTAAAGGGCATTAAACTTTGGTATATATGACACAAGGACTTTAATTAAGTGGACTATTATATGTTTATTTTTGTAAAATATTATATTGCTGCAAACAAAACAATTTGTTTGCAACTGTAATGTAATACTATAAAAATTCAAACCGATGATCATGTTTTTTCCTGATACTAACTTTTTCCGGTTTTCAACATATTTGCAGCCTAAAACACCACATTTGGCAAACAAATTGCCATATTTTCCATACAAATTACCATAAGTGCATTAAACAAGCCAATAAAAAAACCTCAGTAAGGTGCAAATAGCAATAGTGACCAAGATTCACAAGGCAAATAGATTAAAGAATTATAAGACAACTGATTAGAAGCAATTATAACCAATGCAACCCTGAAACCCTCCTGAGAGAATGTTGAGGAATCAATTAGTTAACACTGAAGGCAAATTTGAGTTCTTGCCAAAAACTAATTAGTTAAGATCTCGTATTCATGTACATTATGAAGGGCATTCTTTGCCCAAACACCACTCCAAAGCAATATCAAAGGGGTATCTACTATCATTTAGTGCCTTTATGGCCATTTACCCCAAGGACAGCATTATGCCATTCAACGAGGCCATTACTCCAAGGAATTTGTGCAGCTGTGGATTTCTATCCTAACACAGCTCTCTGAATTGCTAATAGTCAAATTCTTCCCAATCACTTCAGTTGTTTGAAGGAGGGGGTTAGTGGAACAATAAAGAAAGACACCTACAAAGACTATGACAGTGTAGTTGCAGACAGAATTCTTTGTTGGTCATTCTTCAATTACTAGTTTCATCAGTCAGTTACTAAGAGTAACCTATGGTCAACCATCAGTTACCAAGAATCCATGAAACTTGCTAGCAATATATATCACATTGTTTAAACATTTGGAAAAAAAATCTTTATGATGTACAGTTTGTACTGTTGCCAAATTATTGGAGTGACTTGATAAAATTTATATGTTATCACTTAGCAGTTTTTCCAATATTGGAAATAGAAATTTGTGAAAATTGGTTGGTCATATTTATAATGAGTTAAATGAGACACAGATCCTTTGTTTGCAACCCAAGCACACTAACCACTGCTCAAAAATTATTTGTTATGGA
Organism: Sepioteuthis lessoniana; assembly: GCA_963585895.1. Classification (NCBI taxonomy): domain Eukaryota; kingdom Metazoa; phylum Mollusca; class Cephalopoda; order Myopsida; family Loliginidae; genus Sepioteuthis; species Sepioteuthis lessoniana. The sequence continues at coordinate 111,959,601 of OY757912.1, read as the reverse complement.
ATTGAAATAGGCAGCAGGATGAAATTTCCATTTACTGCCCTCTGTAGAATTCTGATTGTGATTATCAGGGTTGATATCTCTACATTTAAGTTGGAACTGACAGATTTTGTAATATAAAACCTGATATCCAGATTAACCATCCGAAATACCAGCTAAACTACACCTCTCACTAGGATTAGGTTTTAATTTTTTATAATTTATTTGCATGTTTATAAAAGAGCATTGTGGTGTTTTTTGTTTGTTGATTGTCATTTGAGATCAATTCACACACCAAGGTTACCCAGCACTTTGTCCAGTACTTTTTAAATACACAAGATTGCAACAGTTCTTGGCCTCACAAAAAAATTATTGACCAGGAACCATGGCATGTAAATGTTATTTCCCATATTCATCTTAGTATAAAATGGTGCTGAAAATTCTTGGTCCCTTTTGCTCTCTCTCTCTCTCTCTCAATATATATATATATATACTGTTGGGATTACAATTCAATCCTTAAAGAGTTTTAAATCTGTAAAATCTTTTCAGTGCTCGATGTATTAAGTGCAGAGCCATATCGCAATATATTTTCAAGGATAAGATATATTTTTTCTCTCTTCTTTGCTCTTTGTTTAATGTCATATCAAACTTTGTGGGTTACTTAATGTCAAAGTCATCCTTATTTTACACATTTCATTGCATTTTCTTTTAGATTTAATTATGTGGACTACTTCTGCAGTACTTCAGCAAGATCTTGATATTTGGCCATTTTCTTTATTTCTTTTTAATGTTTACTGTTTGCATTTCCTAATTAGATCTACTCATTGCTAACATTGCTATTTTGTACTAATCAAGATTTCAGACCATTATAATTTGATTTTTTTCACTGGAGAAAGCCTCCTCTGTACTAAAACATTTTATTTAGTATTTTTGCTGATTTAATAATGCTGTTCTTATGTTGATCTGTATTCTTTTATGAATTTAAATTATTCTAATCTTTTTGCAAAGCTCTTTCAGGTTGTTCCCAGTGCTCTTCAAATGATGGATGCAACTGTCACAATCATATTTCACAATGTTTTGTCAATTCTCAGATGAAGTTCACTTGTTTTTCTAACTATTCATATTTTTTTTAGATACACAATGGTCTGCTGGAATGATGAGTAGTATTAGTAGCAATAGTTATTGTAGTAGAATAGTTATTATAGTAATAGTAGTAGTAGTAGTAATAGTAGTAGTAGTAGTTGTTGAATATGATTAGTATCAATAGTAGTGGTCATATAAATAATGATAATGGTAGTAGTAAAAGTAGTATATAATTAGTAGTAGTCATAGTCAAATCATTAGAAGTAGTAGTAATTGAATTAGAAGTAGAAGTAATGATAATATAAATGAAAGTAATGGTAGTAGAAGTAGTTGTTTTATCAGTAGTAGATGCAGTACTTTATAAGTAGTAGTAATTGTAGTGGTGAAAATAATCATAGTAGTGTTAATAGTAGGAAATATTAATTATAGTATTAGTAGTAGAAGAGGTTGTTGTATAATTTGTAGTAGTAGTAGTAGTAGTAGTAGAATAGCTATAGAATTGTAGTAGTAGAAATAGTAGAAACATTATAAGTAGTAGTAGTAGAACTTGTAGTATGTATGTATGTTTGTATGTATGTATGTGTATATTTACCCAATCATTCTGCTGAATATGAAACAAAGTCAATTTTTTTAAGCAGAGTAAAGTTGGTTTTGAATTCAGAGTTTTTGTTTTTTGAGACTGGTTGCCTCACTAAGATTAAGGAACCCAATCTGTACTACTTTTTACCCATTGCTAGGAGGAGAAAAGATGGATTCATTGCCTTTCCCAAGGGCATAAGCATGAGTAAAACATAAACAGCCTTGTTCAGGATTTGAACCCAGATGGCTGATTTCATTTCCAAAGACAAATAATGTTTTGCTAAGTGCAGCTTCATATAGTTGTAATAATATAGTTGTATTATATTTATAATAATATCAACAGTAGAGAAACAACAATTTATGGTTATATTCTTTTTTATTTGTGCTTTATTTCCCAACTTATGAATCATTAACCATTCTTTAGTTTTATTTAAAATACAAACATAGGCAGAAAATTCATAGATAAAAAAAGTTCATATCATGAAATCATATCTGCTGTTCATGAATTTTTTGATTAATGGGATCCAATCACTGCAATACCAGTGCACGAAGAGTATGAACTGCAAAGAGGACTATATTGAAAAATAAACCTCATTTGCTTATATTCCTTGAGTGTATCTTGGTCAGTCAAGGAACTTTTCAGCCAACTCTCATATTCTGTACAAATCATGTCTAAAGAATCAATTTTGAAGTTTAATGATGTTTCAACATTTTTATAAAACATTTTCCATGCAAAATTATCTGAATGCATCTTGTTTACTATTTGACGTAACAAAGACAACTATGATATCATCAGATGAAAAGATTTTAAAGAAAGAAACATAGATTGGAATTCTAAAATTCTATTTCCTGTGCTCAATGGCCCAATCAGCTGAGGTTTCAGAATACACTGACTGCATCTTTGCAAAGGGGTAAGACTCCTGCCAGATCATAGAGATTCTTGTGCCCCTTGCGAAATTTCATAAACCATCTGGTTGCTCTACAATGATCAACTGCATTTTCTGATACTAAACAATCTGATAATGAGATTCCAGCAATGCTGAATTCAAACCTGTTAAACTCCGCTTAAAAATTGACTTTGTGTCATATCCTGCCCAAGCGGAGGGGTTGAGTAAATAGGATGCTGAAGCTTTGGGGAATGTAGAGTACCACTTCATTGCCATTGCTTCCAAGTCCACACAGGCCCGAAGTGGTAGCACCTGATAGGGTCCTATCTATGGGTCAAATAGAAATAAACTGTGTGATTATTCTAAACTGAATTCTTTGAAATAGAACTGTTTTGACATTTCACTTTGTGTAAACAAAAAACTATTCTAAACTGAATTATTTGAAACTTTAATCAAAATGACTAAATTTGGCATTAAATGGCCTGAAATGGGTTGATATGCCATAAAACAAAACAACCAAACAATCAACCAGTTCTGAAGATAATTATCAACACTATAGGATTAAATTCAATAATAGATAAATGAATAAATGAATAAATTCTCATTTGATCAGTTTGTAATTAATAAAACTCCCCTTCCCCAACCCTCAAAAACGAAAAACAGCAAAAGGAAATTAATCATGAAACATTATCTAATAACATATAAATCAAAGGGAATAAAAAATCTTTTTTTACACCCTCCCCCATATACATATTGGCAAATATATGTAAAATTGAATGTGGAAATAAAATATTTTCATCATTTAATTTTATAATCTTGATATGGTATTCTTACAATGTGATAGAAAACTAGTAAAGTCAGGAGATATTTTAAGATATTGCTGGAGCATCATCATCATCATCATCATCATGTCATGCCGCTAGCACGGATATCCCTGACCCTCTCTCGCCACTTCTCCCTATCATTCATCGCCTCTGGCAGGTCTTCAGGGCTACATCCCATATCCTCACGTAGCTGCTGTATGTATGAGCTGGTCATCCTGCTTTTGCTCGGACATATGCGGGGGGTCCATAGGAGTACATCACTTATGAGCTCGTCCTTGCTTCTCCAGCAGTGTCCTGCATGTCTGGTTTGTCTAACTTGGATAGTTTTCATGATTGGAGGCAGGTGGCCATATAGTTGGTGCCTTGTGGGGCATTGCGGCCAGGACTTGTTCAATATTGCTTGCATGGCCCATACCTAATCCTAGAGTCATCTCCTTTGTTGTTAGCACAGTGCTCAATGCTATTATGGCAGAGCAAGTATAAAACATAAAGTATTCAAATTATATACACTAAAAGTCCATTTTATAAAGTATCATGTGGATCACAAAATCATCCGATAGAACAGTAGAAAATGGATTATCAACCATATTTAGAGTTTTAATAATTTTGTCACATGGCATGTTTTTCACATGATACATGCACACACACACACACACACACACACACACATATATATATAAACCTAAAATATTTGAAATATGAACTCTTGAAGTTTATTACTTGAAGTTTCATGTCAAGCTCACAATCATCATTTTTCTGACATTTCCATCTGTGTGCCATATAAAGGTGTACAAAATATTTGTTACAAGTATACAGAATGTTTTACAATTGTAGAAACAAATAACTTTTCTGTTGGTTTTATTATCTTTCTCTTTTCAGATTATTGCTGGGAAATAGTTAACATTTTGATATATTTAACCAAATATAACAAAATTATGTCTTGGATGATAGAACAGAAGATTTTTTGTGTGAAAACATATAATATGAAACAAAGTCTTTCAAAGTTGTTCAAGCAAGATACAAAAGGAAGTTCAATTTCAATGGATTTTCAAGTGGGAGTCAGATCTTCAAGTTGGTCAAGAACTTTGAAGCTCATGGCAGTTTTGAAGATTATAAGGCTACAAGTTCCTCCCCATTCTGATTAGAGGGGGTGTCCTCATGGTGTAATGGTTAAAGCGATGGACTGTGGAATCGTAGTTCGCGAGTTCGTACTCCAGTTGCGCTATTACGTTCACTTTTGGGCAAATACCCTTGGGAAAGATATGAACCCCCTTATCCTCCCAGCTATGGGTTAAATAGTATCACTACTGTTCTTCTAGGAGAATGGCTTTGGCATTAAATAACCTAAAAAAGAGTTGATATGCCATTAAACCAAGAAATCAAACCAAACCAAACCAAACCATTCTGATTAGAATCCGATCACCAAGGAGGAATGTGCACATGTTATCAACAACTTTGTAATGCCGCATTCAACACTGCCTTCAACTGAACAGCAGACATCTGAAGTATTTACTCAAGAGCTTCTTGTCATTTTTGGTTCATCTTTTAAACAAAATGATCTCAGATTCTAAAATGTTATCTTTTTATCTTTCAATAAATGCAATTTCTATTATTCAATGATTTATTGCCCTGATTTTGTGCCGCATTATTTTGTTTCAAAAATTGTGAAACACTCTGTAGTTACTAGAAACAAATGTTTACAAATGATAATTATCGTCTGTTACTTGAAACCATATAATCACTGGCAAAAAAATAAATTTAGTATTAAATAACCCTGCAAGGTTTGAAATGCTGTAAAACTAACCAAACAAAACCATAAATACACAAATATACAGATCTTATATGTACAGGACTTGTTCAATATTGCTTGCAGCCTGGAAGCAACACCCAACAAAGCAGCAGCTATATGGACACCGACTACCCATCATGAAAACTATCAAAGTTAGACGAACCAGACATGCAGGACACTGCTGGAAAAGTAGATGACGAGCTCATAAGTGATTTACTCCTATGGACCCCTTCACATGGCGACTAGCTCGAACCTACATACAGCAGCTCTGCGAGGATATGGGGTGTAGCCCTGAGGACCTGCCGGATACGATGAACGATAGGGAGGGGTGGCGAGAGAGGGTCAGGGACATCTGTGCTGATGGCATGACAAGAGAGAGATATGTACAGGTATATATTAATAAACCTGGGCTTAGACTGACTCAAAGCCACAATATAGGAGCTCTAAGTGTTACATAATGAATAGGTCACCAATTACTTTTATAAAGTAAGTGTGGAATTCAAAATATGAGTTCAAATGTTAACTGGTAATTCATTAGAAGAAAAGTCATGGAAAATAACCAGTGATATGAATGACAAAACTTGACCCCTGGGTGACCTTTCCAGCAGTTCTCTAATTGGTTAGTTCAGTCATAAGAAAGGGTCAGTTAGGTAGAGTTAATTTGAGAATAGTCTAGGTGCTGTAATGTACAGATGCCTAAAATGGCTATTTCTCCAGCCATGCAGTTGATATGGGAATTTGGGTCAATAAAGACATTGAAAATCAAAGTCTTTGTGTCCATTTATAAGAAGAGAAGTGAACATGGAGACCAAGATAAACCCAAGACCCAAAGAAGTCCCAGATAGAAGACTAGAGAATCTAGCCACTTAGATAAGTATAAGAAAAAGAATATGGTATATAGAACACAAGTTAGGATCAAACTTATTGCTTGAATTGACTGGTGGGAACATTTTCATGTTTAAAAGCCATATTGAAATTTATTGTTTCCTAATAAAGCAGAACTCAGCAAATTAAAACAAAACATTTATTTAATGACTTAAATCAAATTCAATTGATATATAACATAAAAGAAATTAAAACTTTTTGAGCCTTCTAATGATCTTGTTGAAATTATTTTGGTATAGAAAGCATTCAGATATCATTTTCTAAAGTAAAGGTGTTCAACTTTATTTGGTTTTCTAACAAGGTTGTTGAAGACCACACATGATCGTTTAGAATATTGCATAACTTTAAGATTGCTGATTACTCATCTCCACCCTAACTTTTCTCCCAAAGCTAACATGTTAATAATCATTCTATGACAGACATACCTTTGAATGTTGACCCAGTTTAACTTAATCTGGCACAAGGCCAAAAAGATTGAGGAATGTTTGTTGGTATATATTTTTGGTATAAGCTATAAACAGCTTCTTGTCTGAAATATATAGAAATTTGATGTTGCATTCAGGGGAAAATAAATCTTCTAATGACAATAAAATATTTGACCAATGTCAGACATGGAATTTGAACTTTGTCTATCAGAAATATTTATCTCAAGCACTGTCTGTAAATACTGAAAACAGAATATTAACTGGGGACCATTTGTAACAAGTTTTATTTTCTGTATTGCCATTTAATTTGTCAAATCCTTTAGTGAGAATCAAACAAATAGTCAGGGAAATCTCAATGACATAGTTATATTGCAGGATTCAGATCTCTCCCGATTTACGATTTCAATCAAAAACGTGGCTGGAGAAGGGTAGCATTCAACCTGATGTTAGCCTGACGGCTGCTGCCGAAAGAATGAATAAAATGTGTCTTTGCGCAAGAGGCTCTGTGCAGGGCTTCTGGGCGAGAATGCAAGAAATTAATTCAGAATAGAATAGAATAGAATACTTATGAAGGTTGATATGCTATTAAACAAAGAAAAGAAACCATACTAAATAAAAGGGGAATCTCTGTGGCCAAGTGGTTTATGTGCTGGGCTGCAAAATCTTTGTAAGCGAGTTCAAACTTCAATGCCAAAATTTGATTCCTTTCTAAATGTTTGATTGCAATCATAACTATATTTTCAATGTTAATTACTTTCTTTTAAAATTACATTTTTTTAAATCTCTCTACAATCATTCATTTGCACAGTCATATGATATCAAGTATTACTATCTGATACAAATGATTTGACAGCTGGACCTGTAGAATACACCAACGGCAGAGGGGAAAGTCCCCACCAACGAATGTCCTGATTATAACACTAAACAATCTGGTGGTGAAGCTGAAATAATGGCGGAGCTTTTGGAAATGCAGAGTGCCCCTTCATTGGCATCACTCCCAGGTCCACTCTGGCCCAGAATGGTAGCACCTGAAAGGGTTTTATCAATGGGTCAAAGAGAACTGTTTCACATTTAAACTGAGTGCAAACAAATGACTTATGCTAAACTGAATTATTTGAAATAGAACTGTTTGATCATTGAACTGCGTGTTAACAAATGATTAATGTTTAATTGAATTCTTAGTGATGTATAGCAATACTTGGAACTAACTTTTGTTAAATTATGCTAAATTTAATTGTTAGAAATATAACTGTTTGATTATTGAACTGTGTGTATCTACAAAAGGTGTTTACAAATCATATATTTAATATATATATAAAAACAGGATTAAATAACCAACAATGGTTTATTTGTCATAAAACCAAACCAAGCCAAATAATTTACACACAATTGTATGGTTTCAAGTATCTAATAATAATAATTTATAAACAATTATATGGTTTTGAGAAACTATTCCTATTTAATGATAATCATTTGTTTTTGCATAGTTATATGATTTCAAGTATTCTTATCTAATACAAATAATTTTCAGACATCTATTTGATCCATAGACGAGAGCCTAATGGGTGCTATCACTTCAGGTCAGAGTGAATCTGAGAGTAATGACAATGAAAGGGTACTCCACACCACTCTGAGCTCTAGAACTGGGGCCTCACCATTTGATACTGTTTAATATCACTCCCAGGACACCCTTTTTGTGAAAGGATTCTTACCCTCAACCCCTGAGAGAATGCAGTTAGTGTATTCTAATCTCTACAGTGTAGGAAATGGACATGGAGACTGGAGTTCAATTCTCAGACAATACTGTTCATGTTTCACTTCAAGCTAATGCTCTTGAGAAAAGCATGATTTCATTCCTTCTCCTGTCAGCTATTGATAAATAGTAGGGCAGCCTGGGTTATTCATCCTTTGTAAGAAGAAGGATAACTCTGAATTCAAAACAATTGTTAGTCCTTAGTCAGGGTGATCTGAAGGCTCCCTTTTCAATAGCTACTACACCCAGGTGTAAGGGAGGGTGCATTCCATTCCCTGGATTACTCCACTATACCTTTTGTTAATTAAGATAAATAAGGTCCAGGCAAGAATAGGATAAATATATATATTTTATTTTAGAGTTGACACGTGTGACTCGTCTCGAAGAGATCCCTCTAAAAAGTGGTCAACCCTCCTTTTCCTCCTTCCTCTCCTCACAGCTCTCTCTTCCTCCAGGGGGAGATAATTGCTCGTCCCATAAGCCAAGATAGGATGTTAACTCTTCCCTGCTTTTCTTTCTGGTACTGAGGTGGGACATTTTAGGAGGCAACATTAAATGGCTGTCTGCAGGGAAAAAGAAAAAGACAGTTGAACAAAAATTTAAGACTGCATACTTGAAAATTAGACAGATGATTCCTTGGGTTCAGATATGAATTGGAGAATTTTGAAGGAAGGGACTCCCTTTTTTGTTAAGCTATCCGCAATTTGTTTGTCAGTGGGTATCCATGATATCTCTGCAATTTCTCCTCTGTCAACCATTTCTCTAAGGATTGCCATTTCAATTCGTAGCCTTTTATCAAGGATTTGTGTGGTGGAATGCACTGCGTCATACAAACAAGAATTGTCTGTTTTGCATGTTATCTTTATATTCGTAGGGTGGTCTTCTAATTGTAACAAATCCAGTATTAATTTTCTGTAATAAAAGCAGGCCTCAGTGAGAACAACCATGGCCAGGGTCTCTGCACCGAGAGTGCTTTTAACTGTTCTTTTGATGCGTTTGGATTGCCAGGCTATGGGCATGTATTGGTTATTGTTGCATACTAAAAAGATTATGTAGCCACCCTGTGATCCACCATCAGTTAGGTTAGCAAAAGATGCATCGCTGTATGCTATAATTTGCAACAGTTTAGGGTTACCCAAGTTTGGGATATGAATTTGTGATTTCTCCTTTTTTGCCTTTTTTATAGTCCAGTTGATTCCACATTTTCCTGTTTTAATATTGCACTTAGTGCATGACATCAAAACTGAGGTCAGGTCTTGTTTGGGTGGCTAGCCAATTGAGCTGACCTATTAGCTGCCTGGCCTCGGTGATCTCAGTTGGTGTTAGCTTGTCTTCTAGTTTTCTTCCGTTCTGCAGTGGAATAGGCCTAAGCTTCTTTGTATATTCATCTTGTCCAATCTTGATGTTACTATCGGATTTTTTTATTTCTAATCCAATATATTGGAACTTAGCAACTTCTTCAGATTTTATTTGGAAAAGTTTACGAAGTTCATTAATGACTTGCTATTCAAACGCCTCTGACCCAGCAAAGCAGAAATCATCAACATGAGTGGCTATTATGCCTTGGAACTTGTTTTTAAAATGCCAAGTGAAAATTGCCTGGTCATATTTTGATGGTGTGACTCCTAGCTTTACTAGTTCCTCTCTGAGTGTTAAGTACCAGGATCGAGATGCGTCAGTGAGACCATACACACATTTGGATAATTTCCAAATGTAGCCAGTAGGTACATTAGCTTCTTTGGGAGGAAGAAGGTAGATGGGCCAATCTAACCTCTTGCTCTGTAAAAATGCAGTTTTAATGTCCATGGATTTGCATATCCAGCCATTTGCTGACATAACTCCTAAGGCTGCTTGTAAACTTTCCTTAGAACATGTTGGGGAATCATTTCTAACATTGCAGGCATCTTTGTCTTGAAAGCCCTAGGCAACAAGTCTGGCCTTAAAAGTTTGCTTGCCATTAGATTCCTTGTTAGTGTAGAATATTTTTGGTTGGCCCTGATCTGGCACTTGTGTGTAAACTTGACGTTCAACCCAACTTTGGAGTTCTCTCTTCTTTGCTTCGTCAAGTTGGTCATTAGATAAGTCCATTAAAAGACTTACTTCTGGGCCTTCATTGGTGGCAGTTCGGTCATCTTCATTTGTTTCCCATTCAAGACCCCATTCTCAAAATCCAGCCAGAATGGATCTCCTTCTTCCATAGCAACATTCATTAAATATTTGTTTTTACCAGTAGCTTTACCAGCTCTACTGATCACATTCAATTTTCTCCATTCGTGGCCTTCATCATTGGTGAACTTGCATTTTATAGTTTGGCCAGGTTTGGGCAGTTGTACAGATTTTGTGACTATTTTTAGTGATTTGTCACAGGCATACTGTTCAGGATTATCATCAGTTTCATTTCCATCATCTATTGGAACATAACCGTTTGTGGTTATATTTTTTTGGCTATGATGTTTTACTGGTTCACTAGTGTCATGGTGTGTGTCGGGATATAAAATCAAGCATGAGGGATGTACTCTGACATATGTGACTCCATGTTTGACCAGCACTTGTTTGTGTTCCCAGCCTATGACGGCACCAGGACCAAGCCATCTATCAGATTCATTTCTTTTATAAAGAACAAGGTCACCATTTTTGTGTAGATCAGTTATACTGGTTCTAACCTGATGACGGACGGCTCGTCTCAATTTTTCAGAGGCTTCACACTCTATGAAACCTTTTCTTGCAGCATGCATAGCATTGAGGTTGTCAGCAACAATTTCACTGTTACTGACACCTTCGAGTGCAGGAAGTTGATTATTCAAAAGAGAAGGCAGGTTAGGGTTTTTTCCAAAAACCAGCTGGTTAGAGCTGTAGCCATATGAATTGTGAAGTGTATTCTTGGCATTGACAGCCCATGATAGAGCAACTTCAAAATTGCACCGAGCATCTTCTAACGTCTTCATAACCATTTCTCCCAGAACACCATTGTGCCTTTCATTTAATCCATTGCTCCAAGGAGACTGTGCAGCGGTGGTACGAACTACAATGTTCAAGTTTTGAGCCATGTCTCGAAAGAATTGGTTGTCAAATTCCCTGCCATTACCAGTAAGAAAGGCTCCCAGAGCACCAAAATATGCAATCCAGTGTTTGAAGATAGCAGTTAGGATATCAGTACTTTCCTTACTTGGAAGCCTGACAGCAACACTATATCTTGTTGCATGGTCAACCAAGTGTAGTACTTTATGTCATTTAATTTCCTTTATGTCTATAGCTACAGTCTGGTTGAAGTGAGTCCCCAAGGGAAATCCTACAACAGGTTGGGGTGCAGGTTTTTTATACCTGATGCAGGTATGGGGAAGTTTTTTTATACCTGATGTTTTTTTATACCTGATGTTTTTTTATACCTGATGTTTTTTTTTTTTTTATACCTGATGCAAGTAAGGGGAAGTTTCATCAAAATGTCAATAAACTCGGCATCTTTTAAACCGGCACTTTTAACGAGATCACATAATTTTTTTGCACTGGGGTGGCTAAATTGTTTATGTAATTTGGTGGCAATTTTTAATTTTTTTATCTTGCTTTTTTTATCAATGTTATTTAGAAATAAAATATGTCATAACTTACCCCGGTCCGGTGGAGGTTTGGGTATGGGGACATGGTAGTGCACAGTAATTTAATTCTTTTGCCAAACATTTCCGCTGTGTCATTATTAAAGTTGAGGGTCATCCGAGCTCTTTTCATTGCCGTTTTGCTTAATAACAGAGGGATATCAGCGTCAACGACATCACTTATTATTTTAACATTCATTTTTGCGATAACACAAGGTAGAGTTACCTTTTTTAATGATTTTACTTTTAACCCATCTTTTAACCCATTTAAAGCACTTTGTTCCTTCTTCGTGGGGGATTTTTTTTTTTGAGTCCTCAGGCAAAGTCTCAAGAAAGCAATCGAGCCATTTCTTTCCGCATACGGTGGTACTTGCACCTGAGTCCAAGATAGCAGAGTTTATTGTCTGTCCGAGAAGGGATGAATTATCAAGCTTCTAGATTAAGCAACACTATGTTTGCAACTTCTTCACAACTTCCAGTCTCATTATGGCAGTCATTTTTATATTCATTTAATAATACCATATTTTCTTGTGGAGTAGTATTATTAGTTTTTGAGTAAGGGCATTTATTGGAATAGTGAAATTTGCATCCACAGATGTAGCAATTTGGGCTTTGTCGATTTGAATATCGGCCATTAAATTTACGAGATCCTCTTCTGTTGTTAGTGCTACTACTAGACAAGTGGAAGGGCAAGGGAGGTTTATTGTACACTTGCCTGCCGTATAGAATTTGGTCGTCTTTTGAATGTGTGTCATCTCGGCTAAAGGCGATGTCCATTTCTTTTATAGCTGTCCGAGTTTGGCCTGTAAGTGATAAAAAAACCACCGGTGCTTGGCGAGAGGGAGAGATATTTGATGCTAGCCGCCATAGCTGAATTTCTCGCTTCCACGAATCGTAAAATTCTAGGTTTAAGAGCGGTGGTTCAAATAGTCTCGAACTCATTTTTTTTTTGTTTTTTGCCGTAGGTGTTGGTCTCTGCTACCAAATGTTAATTAAGATAAATAAGGTCCAGGCAAGAATAGGATGAATATATATTTTATTTTAGAGTTGACACGTGCGACTTGTCTCGAAGAGATCCCTCTAAAAAGTGGTCAATCCTCCTTTTCCTCCTTCCTCCCCTCACAGCTCTCTCTTCCTCCAGAGGGAGATAATTGCTCATCCCATAAGCCAAGATAGGATGTTAAAACCTTTGATCCTTACCTTATAATGCTGAGTGTTAAGCAAGGCAGCATTTTTTGAGTCTTTGATATGACTCAACCTGGGATTGAACCCTGGTCTACCGAACCATTGGCAAACACTCTACTCATTAGGCCAATGGACCAGTAAAGCCTGCTTAAATATTAACCTTGTGTTGCATCCAGTCTGTGACTAAGGGGTTGGGTAAATACATACATAAATTTATACATACATATATATATATATATATATATATATCACCTGAGGAAGGTTTGTGTCATATTCATGATATCCTTTTGCAGTGGTTTTACCCCTCAGCAGAATATGCAATTGGCATATCTTAAGTTCAACAGGACTGTGTTGGTTAGACTTGTTCCTTTTTATCACTGGAAATACAGGTTATAAATCACTCTGAAAGCAATGGTTGGTTGGTTGGTTGGTTTTTGTTGTCAACCTATATTAGGCAATTCAGTGCTGGAGTCGAACTTTTTTTACAATCAATTATGTGGTTTCAAGTAATTAACAACAGTAATCATTTTATATATTGGATTCTATAGAGAAATATTTACAAAATAAATGTTGCTTCCTTATGAAAATATAAGAATATGAAGTCCCTAAGAAATATTAAAAGTTTGTGAGAGACTTACATGTTTGTGAAGAGTTTTTTAGTTGTTGGTTGCGTATAATTATCAAATTTTCTTGTGTGGGCAAGTAAGACTATCTGTGGTGTCATGTTCACAGCAACATAAGATTTAAAAGGGATAGAAACATCCCTTAGAAGGGAACAAGACATCTTGTTTTTAAGCCATCCTGTGCGTAAAGAGCATATATTACCTTGGCAACACTATCCATCATATACTACCAGAGCAAAACTATCCAGCACTTACAACCCTAATAACACTATGCAGCATTTACAACATTAGTAACACTATTCAGCGTATATTACCTTAGTAACACTATCCCACATGTACTACCCTAACAACACTATCCCGTATATACTATGTTGACAATGCTATCCAGCAGTAATTAGGAAGAATTCTATGACAGGCAAGGATCTCTGGAATTATTTTTTTAGTAATAAAAAAGATAGAGCTGAATATCAAATAGAAATTAAAACAAATGAATATAAATCCAGCAGGTGTTTTCATGAAAGTATTTCTGCTGGCCACAAAGATCAGCTGAAAACAAACAAATTTTTCCCCATGAAAATGACCTGCTTTGCAGTGACAGCACCAACAACAGAAAAAAGTGAGGAGGCAAGCTGTCAAAGTGTCAGACTAAAAGGCAATTATTCAACCATTTCAAATGTTTATTAAGTAACACAATCGTCTTAAGCCAAGAAAACATAAATGAAGCTTTTCAGATGACAGATTTACAGCCATAAACAATTGTCAATCTATGTCATCTAATTATTATTTGTTCAAGCAAAACAACTGATATTCGAACCACTTGACTAGTCCGGATTTTACAAGTACAATAATTTGATTTTCAAAGATACAAAACTATCTGTTTGAAAGTTTCTCATAGAGAAACTTTCTAAGGACTGAACTATGGCCATAGCACAACTAGAATATACAAGACTGACAATGAAGCACTTCATATGATATAATTATCAACAGGGTTTTTTACAAAGTATAGCTTAGTTGTGCCACAAAGTAAGAAATATGGGATACCGAGTGTGTATCATATTCACAAACAATAGTTTGCTGAACTAGCTTGCTAACCACTACACCTCATAAAGTGCCTTTTTAACAGTTAGCAAACCAACCTAGTAGATTATTATTAGTGAGTTTAAGTCTCAGTAGATTTGCCCAGTTGGCTGGGGCTGTAGAATACACTGACTGCACCTCTGCAGAGGGGTAAGATCCGCCCCTCCCCAATGAGTGTCCTGGATATGACACTAAACAGTCTGATGGTGAAGTCCCAGTAATGCTGGGGCCTTGGGGAATACGGAGCACCCCTTCATTGCCATTGCTCCCAGGTCCACTCTGGCCCGGCATGGTAGCACCTGATAGGGCCCTATCTATGGCTTAAATAGAACTAATGGCATACTTATGCTAAAGTGAACTGTTTGATTAAACTGAATAGCTTGAAATAGAAATGTTTTGGACAATTAAACCGTACTTACATTTTAAACTGCGTGCTTATGCTAAACTGAATTATTTGAAATTGAACTGTTTTTGACATTGAAACTGTACTTACACTAAACTGAATTGTTATATATAACTGCTTGAATAGTTTGATATAGAAATGTTTTTGACAATGAAACTGTGTACTTATGTTAAACTGAATTGTTTTAAATAGAATGGATTATTTATATAAAATGGATTTGACGTTAAATAACCTACAAGGGTTGATATGCCATAAAACCCAACGAACCAAACCAAACCATCTCAGTAGATGCCCCATATTTTAGGCATTGTGTCAAACAAAGTTAAGCTTATAAAATATCTAGAGCACCTGATCATGATGTAATTGATAGCAAGCTAGTCTTGCAGATCAGTAACTACTGAGTAATGATTTTTCTCTTCACTAAGTGTTTCATATTTGTAACTTTAGGGCCAAATCAAAGCTGTACTGAGTTTTCCAAGGTCATTTCACAATATGAGATGGTTTTGGTTGAGTTTGTTTATTTGTTTCAATGGCATCATAAACCTTCACAGGTTATTTAATGCTAAATTGATCCTTGTAGATTAAGAGTAGTAGGACTATTCAACCCATAATTGGGAGGGGGATAAGGGAGTTAAAACTTTTCCCCAAGTGTTTTAGTCCAAAAGTGAACTTAATTGTGTGAATGGAGTTCAAACTCACTCACTAAGATGTCTTTACTACAAAGATGGCTTTGGCATTAAATCACTCTGATTAGTAATGATTGATTATTACCGACTCATTGGCCTAGTAGGTAGAGTGTTTGCCAATGGTTCGGGAGACCTGGGTTCAATCCCAGGTCAAGTCATGCCAAAAACTTTTAAAAAAGTACTTGATACCTCCTTGCTTAAAACTCAGCAATATAAGGTACGTATCAAGGGTAAAGTGGAGCAATCCAGGGAAAGGAGTAGTGCCCTCCCCTATACCTCGGTGTGGTAGCTATTGAAAAGGGAGCCTTCTGGTCGCCCTCGACTACGGTCGCCAACTTTACTTTTATTAGATATTATTTATGGATTATTAGATACTATTTATTGATAAAATTTACATCTATGTAACCAAAAATAAAATTGTGATATCTGTGAGCAAAAATAAAACTGCTCACACTCACACGCACATACACACACACACATATATATATATATATATATATATTAGTAAAACTTTGATGTAACCTAACAAAAAGGTTACTGAATGAGAAATTACTAAACAGAGGTTGGAAATGAAATGGAAATCTTTATAACATTAACAAAATACAATAATTGCCAGCAGCGTAAAGAAGGTAAGCACTCCTAGTGGTGACTACTTAGTATATTTTCACCTCCTCACAATAGTGTTCAACGTATTTATATGGAATGGGAAATACCCATTAATGTTCATAGGTAGGGTATATAACAAACTTAATAAGATATATATATATATATATACGAGGATCATTAAATAAGTTTCAAGACTTTTTTCATATGGGCACTTTATTGATAGTACACACATGAAACTCTAGTCCCCTTCAAAGTAATCTCCCCCGGCTGCAATGCACTTGTACCGTCCCAAAAACTTCTGGAAGGCCCCATGGAAGTCCTCTTGTGTGAGCATGTCAATGACCTTCATCACAGCCTCTTTCATCTCCTCAATTGTCTCATAACGACAGCCTGTGAGCCTTGAAGAGTGCTGGCCTCTTTCGGCGGAATCTCTTGCTGAATTCCCTTAAAACCTCAACATAGTAACCCTAACCCTAACGTCTACGACAATTTTAAATGCCTGTACAAAAAAGTCTGGAAACTTATTGAATGCACCATGCGTATATATATATATATATATATATATATATATATATATATATATATATATATATATATGAATATACACGAGTATATGCGCATTGCTTTGGATTTTCAAGTCTTATTCTGAGAAGGTTCGAGTTAAGGAACATCATTGAAATTAATAAAACTGAAGGTATAAGACTAAACCACTTGAATATAATAGTTAGCTAGACTTTAACTGAGTTAAAATTAGGAGATCGGGTGGGAAAGAAAACTCAGCTACCTGTTCGTACAGGAGAGGTCAAACTTTGTGACAATAAAAAAATGCGACTTGCATAATTATCATTCATATTGATTCGGGTTGTCGCTGGATGCAAGATTCTAGATTTGGAGAAAGTGTTATATGGTTCGTACAAGCGTGTAGCATCACTTGCAAATTGTATAGACATCTCACGTCCACTATGAGAGAGGAGTGGCAATATATGCAGGCCTGACGAGTTGGTAGCACGTAGGCGGCTCAAGGCTCATCCAACGTCACTATATTGTTGACAGAACAGCAGCATGTCTCAGAGAGGTGGTGAGTATCTGAGAAGCCCTCCCAAAGCTATCACTGTTTAGCTAGAAATCTAGAAAGGATTTAGAAAAAGTGACTCAAACGAATGCTTTTTCTACAATCAAGCTGGTCAGCAACCTGCGGCGGACAGCTGGTCACAACCGCAGAAAGAACATGAAAGAAGCACATGCAAGAAACGCAGAATGATTGTGGGAACGTGGAATGTCAAGATACTTCTTCTCTACGAAGAGACAAACAACCGTGAATGACAAACAGGCATAACAGCAAAAAAGGAGTTAGCTTGCTACAACGTTGACATTGCCACAGTCTCAGAAACTCGACTGAGTGAAGACGATCAGCTGACAATGAAGGCACTGGATATATAGGGATTAAAAAGAAACTTTTAAAAAATTGAATAAATGTAAAAAGTAACAGTTTCCCAGGAGACCTTTAACAGGACGTGAAATCAGCGTATGCCTAAAAAGGAGGGCTTCCTGGCCCCAAGGAGAAATTCTTCCTCTTGAAGCAATTGCCACTTCAACCGGACGAACCATTTTCTCTCGGCCGCTAGTGGGGAGTGCACATGCTCGCTGAGTCCCGGAGGTTAGCGACACGCTGTGTCTTCAACTTAGAGCAGCCTCTGTTAAACATACCCACAGAACACACGATGAACCCTCAGACTTGTAATTATAAAAAAAGACATTGTGTTAAATCTTGTCTGGTGGGAGGCAGAGATAACTTCAAACTTACAACTTACCAAAAAGGACTCTATTATACTTCAACCTCTTGTCTGGGAAACGCAACTATTTCTACTGGATCAGGAAGATATTCCACATCATAGAATAGTCGTGAACTCTAAATAAAGTTTGAGTCTAAAGGTATCACTGTCTCTTTCTTTCAGTCCTTAATTCTCTTACAGCTTCGAAAGACAAAAAGAAAATAACAAGTGAATGGGGAAAGGAGAAGAAAGGGAGTCAGTATACAAACCTCCGAATTTCCTAACAATCCGAACAACTCTCCACGAATAACCCTTCTTATAAATAAACCTTCTGGAAAGGAAAGCTAAAGGGAATAAGACAGTGAGAGGTCTAGTTTTGCCATTCAGACATAATTAATCAATCAATTAGAACAACTCCATTGCCAGTATGTAAGGACCCATAAAATAATAAGACACAATCACAATAGTCCAGTAAGTAAACTTGATTTAATGGCGGAAAAAAGAACAAAAAAGGAAAACAGAAGTAATTTTTTGGGGTTTAGTTTCTGTTTTAATGGCATATCAACCTTCGGAGGTTACTTAATGCCACAACCATCCATGTAGAACAGCCGTGATACTATATAACCTACAACTGGGGGGGATAAGGGTGTTCATGCCTTTCCCAATGGTATTAGTCCTAAAGCAAATGTAATAACGTGACTGGAGTTCGAGCTCGCTTATTTTGAGGTTGCATTCCAACACCTTAGCCATTACGCCATGTGGATTAAAGAAAAATAATAATAAGTAAATAAATTCAAAAGGAGTAGTTTTCCAGGAAGCTTCTGACAGGAAACAAAATCCGCGCATGCTTGAAGGGATGGGCTTCCTGACACCAAGGGGATATTCTTTCTCAGTAAACAGTGAGCACTTCAATTGGAAGGACCTACTTTTCTCAGCTGCAGGTTGAGACGAGCACGTGTCTGCTGAGTCATGGCTTAGTGGCACGCTGGCTCTCCTGCCAGTAGCAGACTGTGCTGGACCTACCTACTCGACATACGAAACTTCAAACTTGCAACCCATCAAAATTACATCTAATACATTTGAACGACTTGTCTGGGAGACGTGACTATTTATACTGGTATAAGAAAATGTTCTTACCATAGAATAGTCGTTAAACACTAAAATAACGTTTGAATCAAAGAGTATCCTTGTCTTTTTCCTTCCTTGTCCCTTACAGCTTCCCACAGACAAAGAAGACAAGTGAATGGAGTAAGAATAAAAAAAAAGGAGTCAGATACGAAACTCAAAATCATCTCATTAGAACCCAACAATTTACAGACTCCGAAGACCGACACCACGAGTAAATAAAAACGTTATAAACCCCATAGATTCTCCCGAGAAGTAAGAGGAACAAAGTGAATAGACTACTGGCGTAGTAATCGTTGTATATTCTAAGTTAGTTAAACGATACTACGTACTGGTGTGACTTCTTTTTCTTTCCTTGCCTTAAAAACCTACGAAGAAATTTGTTTTAAAATAATCTTAATTAGATTATCATCTTGAAATATAATTAGAGCGACTGAGATTATTTTGCCCCAGATTTTACGTTCCTTTTTCTCTATGTCTAGGTCATCACTTATATAGTCGGCTAAATATGCTAAACGTAGACATTACTGAGATAAACGTGTAGCAGAAAGAACTTAGTATTTTTGTCTGGCGTGTTGATTAATTTGACTGTTAGGGTCGACGCATATTTTCACCCAATCAGGATGACTTATGCTATTCACCCCGGACAATTTTTCCGGGCAGCACCAAATTGGGGAAAGCCCGCTAAACATGATCTCTTCCTCAGAACTCTTCAAAAAGGACAGACGTCTTACTGTCCACTCTTCAATTGCAGCAGCATCGATACTATGAGGAAAGCCATCTAATTTATGGACCCTTTAGCGGTTGTATTTTAACCGGGGTTTTTGTTGCTAGCGAGAGGGAAGTTTGTTTGTGTTTAGCGAGGAAGATGTTGTAACGTATGTGTGTTTACGTTGTGTTGTTTCCTCGCTAAGCGTTGTTAGTCACCTCGCTAAGTTTTAGTGTAAATAAAGGTAGAATGATGAAGAAGTAAGATGGCGATAGTCGAAAGGTATTTTTGGAATAAGGTTTTATTTGCAGCATGGAATATTGGGTTTGCTTTTGGTGCTGCAAGACTCGTGAAAGGTTGTGAGTATTTAGAAGAAATTGTGTTGTGATATGTTGAGAAGGTTGAGATAGCAGCGTGTGTCGTCGGACGTGTGAGGGATTGTGTTTTAAAGTCACCATGGTCTTTGTCCGTTTGGTGGAGAGGCGTGCGTTGGTCTCGATTAAAGTGGCCCAGAGGTGAATTGAGAGCTAGCGTGTCGAGAGCGGAATTACGCGTCAGATCGACATAGCAATTTTGGGGTGACATAAAATTGTGCCGGTGCGAGGCATGTTGAATGCATCTAATTTATATTCAACTGGGATTCCTTGTAAGGAATCCATAAATTAGATGGGTTCCCTCGTTTGTCCATGCTGCTGCTGCAGCTATTCTAGAGCCGCAGTGAGACGTCTGCACTGGACGGCGTTCTACAGCCAAAGAGAGTGTGTTTGGCAGCTTACAAGATTTGGTGACCGGAAATGAAGGTCCGGGGGGAATAGGATAAGTCATCCTGATTGGGTGATTGGTGTCGAATTAAATTGCGCGCCAAACCAAAATACAAATTTTTTCCCTTCTCTACAACCCCTTGCGTCTATTCTCTTAGACCAAGGGTTCCCAGTTGAATATGAATTAGATGAAATCAATACGCCACACATAGGAACGACTTTAAGTCCCCTCCAACTTTGGCTATGTCGACCGCGACGCAAAAGTTCGGCTCCGATAGCCAGCCACTTCATCCCTGAGCAACATTTTCTGGAGACATTCACGCTTCTCTCCCCAAATGACCAGGACCACGCATTCATGGGCGACTATATCATTCCTGTCCTTAACCAGCAAACACGACCTTTGCTACACCTATGGCGACTATACGCCACTCACACATTCAACAATGCCTTAACCTAACGATGCTCATTTCGCTCAGGCATTTAGCTGCTAATGCCTTCTCAACTCTATAACAATTTCATTTCCTTCCTTCCTTCCTTCCTTCCTACGAGACTTGCAGCATAAACGTAAACCCTGCCATAAAAACCATCATAAAAACCTTACAGCATTTTCGTTCTTCTCTCTCATTTATTTTCCAACAACATTTAGCGAAGAAATAACAACGTAACAAACACGTAACAACAATAACAATATTTCCTTCGCAAAAAATGTCTGAGTACAGATCAGTTATTATCATGACCTGTTACTTGACCTTTATCTTTTAGAGATAAAGGGGTATGTTCATTCGAGTCTACTGGATCAAAAGGAATACGTTCTTCAGGGAATGATAAGATTGTTGGTATATCGACTCCTACCCCGAATGTTATCCGTTAATGACAGTGAAAGCAGTGTACCAATGTGTTTGCACGAGTTCATAGGGTAAGAAAAAATCCCTTCATTCGGTGCTGAAAGAACCGATGGTATGTCTAGAAGATCTAGTAGGATTTGAATTGGTCCCAAAGTTTCAAACTCATCGCTACTGTCCTGATCATAACGAATATATGTCCCATGAACCGATACTTTCGAACTCTCAGAACGTTTAATACGATATGATGTGCTTTTAAGTTGATTTCTGAAGAATTTACGGATGTTGTTGTAAAGTCTTTATATCTGAGGTAATGGATACTTGCTAGGTATGGACTATTACCAAGACGAATCGATAAGATGGATGATGATTAAAGACAGAGGGAAAACGATCATCTGCTGCTATGCCTGGTATATTCCTTTATTGACCAAATACCCCGGATGTGGTAGGGGCCGTAACCCCTGTGGCCTCAGAGGTTATTTCCCTTTTGTTAGTTAGGATATTACAATGCTCTCTTTTTTTTTCTTTTTTTTTTAAAATAATGATAACAACAATGACAGTGGTGGTAATAATTATCTGGTGAGGGAGTTCATTCAGTCTGTGAAGTGATTGGGATGCTTGAACAGATGGCTCGGACTCTATGTCGGAGGAGATGTCTGTTAACCTAAATGAGAGAAAAGAAAATGATGATGGTTCAGACTATTGTGTACGGGTATGTTTATTTATTTTTTTTATTTTTATTTTTATTTTTTTTTTTTGTTAGTGGTCAAATCTTTTGGGTGGCCGTTTTGTTCTGCTTGAACGCCTGAGGTTTAGAGTTGTGTGTTGTGTTTGGTTGTCTTTGTATTCTGGTGGTGTTGTCGTATGTGTGTAGCTTTCATCATTAGATGAGGGATAATCCAGTAGGTTATGTGCAGGGTTTGTTGTTGGCTTAGGGATTTTTTTGAAGAAGCTGGAATTTCTTGTAGTTTGTCTACCTTTGTGTGTGGCGGTGATCATGGATCCCTTTTTCTTTATAATAGTCATTGGGTTAGGCTGGTAAGGTGTGAGAGCATTTAAGGTGTTGTCGCTTTTTACAATGACTGTATCACCCACCCTGAGATCATTGGGTTTCACGTACGCTTTTCTATCAGCGTATTGCATTATTTTTCTCTAGGCTTCGGTGTCACGCTCCCTAATGCTGGGGTCTTCAGCAATGGGTGTGATCAGGTGTGGCAGGCGGTTTTTTATGGTCCGGCCAAATAGGATTGTGGCTGGGGGTGCGCCGGTGGTGCAATGTGGTGTCGTCCGGTAGTCCAGCAGGAATTTGAATAATTCCTGCTTCCAGCTTCGACCTTTATTTAAGGCAGCTTTAATAGACTTTTTTACAGTGCGCATGAAGCGTTCTGTTTCCCCGTTGTGTCTGAATCCAGTGATGGAGGCATAGGTTTTGAATTCGTGGCTGTTGAATGGTGGGCCATTGTCCGTTTTGAGGGAGACTGGCACGCCAAATTCGGCGAATATCTTGTCTAGGCGGGGTATGACTGATGTTGTTGAGATGGAGTACAGGATGTCGACAACAACATAGCATGAGTATTCGTCTGTGACAACGAGGAGGTACTTTCCATTTTGGAGGTGTCCAAAGTCAGCACTGACTTCTTCCCATGGGGCTGCTGGTAGTGAGGACATTTGCAGTGGCTCTCTTGTCGGTTTATGGGTACTGATCTGACAGGTGTGGCAGTTCTTGATGTTTTCTTCCACTAGAGGCTGCATGTTTTTGAACCAGACCTTTTCTCGGAGGAGAGCCATGGTTTTCAAAATGCCTTGGTGTCCAGCATGTACTATTTTGACAGCTCTGTATGTAGTGCTTCAGGCAGAACTATCCGGTGCCCTTTGAGGATGATGCTATCCTTGTGTGCAAGTGATAGTTCGGCACGATTGGCGTGCAGAGTGTGGAATGTTGCTTTGTTTATGCCATCCTCGACACCATGCCATTTGTTGGTAAGGATGGCTTGGATGACGGTGGTGAGTGTCTTGTCTTTTGCCGTTTCCATTGCAACTTCATCAATTGTCATTGCTTTGGGGGTTGAGGTTGAGAGGATGTAGTTTATATATTCCTCTGCTATTTTTTGTTCTCTGTCGCTTGGTGTTAGGTGCGTTGGATGGCGGCTGAGATAGTCAGCTGGGTTATCATGGCCTGGTCTGTATATGACGGTCATGTCGTATGGTTGCGTTCTCAAAACCCAGCGTTCAATGCGTGCTGATAGTTGTGAGCGGGTGTTGTTAAAAATGGATGTTAGGGGTTCGTGGTCTGTAAAGACAGTGAATGGAGCTCCAAAGATATATATGTGAAAGTGTTCACAGGCCCATGTGATGGCGAGTGCTTCACGTTCTGTTTGGGAGTATATCTGTTGAACTGCGGATAGAGCGCGACTTGCAAATAGTACTGTCTGTCTATTTTGTAACAGCACGGCAGAAATGCCTACCGGACTGGCATCCGTATGTATTTCAGTGTGTTTGTTCGGGTCAAAGTAGGCAAGTGAGCATGCTCTGCTCAGTGCCTCCTTAATGTTTTTTAGACATTCAGTGTGGCGTTCAGTGCAGGACCACTGTGTTTTTTTTTTTTTTTTTGTTAGTTGACGTAGTTCATGGGTGAGGGTTGCATAGTTTGGAATGAATTATGCCCCACAGAAGTTAGTCATCCCCAACAAGCTTCTGACTTCTGATGCGTTTTTAGGGTCGGGTAATTCAAGGATTGCTTTTATTTTGAGGTCGCTTGGGCTGATGCCTTCATTACCGGTGTGTTCAAGGAATTCCAGTGACCTCTTGTTGTACTCACATTTGCTGCTATTTAGGGTGAGTCCTTTTTCGCGAAGTCGTCTGAATATCGCGTGGAGGTTTTGGTCGTGGTCTTGCTGGTCTGATCCGAAGCAAAGGATGTCGTCACTGATGTTGATGGCTCCCTTGATCCCTGTAAGTGCTTGACTAATTTCTTCCTGGAATATCTCACTTGCGGAGTTGACACAAAAAAAGTCTTTTATATCTGTACAGGCCCAGGTGTGTTGCAAAGGTTGTTATATATCGGGATTCTTCAGCTAGTTCCAATTGGTTGTAGCCTTGGTTAAGATCCAATTTGCTGAAAACATTAGCTCCTGATAGAATAGTTTTCAGTTCATTGAGTATGGGGGTTGGGTGTCATTTCCTTTTGATAGCTTTGTTTGCCGCCCTCATGTCGATGCAAATCCTGATTTTATTTTGACCCTTTTTGGGTACTACAACAATAGGAGATACCCATGGGGTTGGTCCGTCTGCCTTTTCAATCACTCCCAGTTTCTCATCTTTGGCTATTAAGTCTTCTATATCCTTCCTTACGTGAAAGGGGACCTTGCGGTATCTCTGAGCGATGGGTGGTAGGTTTTCATCTATGTGTAGGTGAACTTTTTTTCTTTGAGTTTACCTAGACCATTGAATAGGTCTGCGTAGTCCTCTAGAAGTTTAAGAGTGGGGAGTGGGGTCTGTGCATCAGAGTTACTGATGTGGTTGACTGAATGAGTGTTTGCTGACAGTAGTTTGAGCCTTTTACATGTTTCCCAGCCAATAATGGGTTTTTCTGGGTTCTTTATAACATGTATGTCCGCTTGGCAGGAGATGCCTGTAAACTTTAGAAGTGTGCTGAATTGACCTAGGACTGGGGTGGCTTCCTTGACACCGAATCCAGATATTACGGTTTTTGTGGGTCGGAGGAGGGGCGTTGGTCTTAGGGATTTGTAATCTGCCTCAGACAAAATGTTTATGGTGGCGCCAGAGTCAGCTAACACATTGAACATTTGATGGCCATCACCAAAAGATAAGTCAAAGTAAGGAAGGTTTTTCACTTTACCTGTATGGAATACATATTCCGTGTCACTGCCGCTGTTTGAGTCTCGTTGATGGTCCTCAATGTAATTTACCGGTCGTTGACTGGTTTGAGCTTGTGGGCATGGGGGGCGGTTTGTTCTTCGCCGTCTGTCCTCGTCATTTAGTTTTCTGAAACAGACAGAGGCGAAATGTCCCCATCTCCGGCAATAGGCACACTGGTTCTGGAATTCAGGGCAGGATGTCGGTCCCCGTTCATGTGGGTATTTCCCATTGCAATTTCTGCACCGGTTTTGCTGGGGGCGTTTGCGTGGCCATTGTTGTTCATGCGTGACTTTGTTGGCTGCTGCATTAATGGATGTGGTAGGTTTTGTAGTAGAGTTGGCGTCTTCTAAGCGCATCTGTTCCATTTGTTTAGATATGGTTTCTGTCATTTTGGCATAGTTTATTAGATCGCCTAGGAGCATATTTGGGTTCATCAGTCCCTTTTGGCGAACTTTTTCTGATAAACAGCCCGTTATTAGCTGGGATTTTATTTCTGCATTTCTGTCTGTGAAACGGCACATAGCTGCTGCCTTTTAATTCCCGATGAAAGTCCTCTATGTTTGGGGTGGGTTTTTTTTTCGGAATATAAATCTGTTATACTCAGTGTTGTTTTCTGGGTTGAAGTAGTTTTGTACAGCCAGGACGAGCTTATCGAAGTGTGTTTCGTTTTTTTCTGGTGTGGTTTGTTCAGACGGTAGTTCGTCAATAAGATCATTTACTTCTTCGCCAACAAAAGTTAAAAGTATAGCCTTTTCCGTTTATCATCTTCTATGTTGTTCGCAGTGAAGTAATTTCTCAGTCTGTTGACATATTTTGTCCATTTTGCTACTTTGTTTTTTGATTCGTGGTCAAATTCTGGGTAATGTGGTAAAGCAGCCATGCTAGTTTTTTTTCGGCACGTGGGCAGGTTTGTTCTTTTCTTTTTTCTTTTTTTTTTGTTATTATTGGTGAGTAAACGACTCTTTCTTCGTCGCCAATGTAAAGTCTTTATATCTGAGGTAATGGATACTTGCTAGGTATGGACTATTACCAAGATGAATCGATAAGATGGATGATGATTAAAGACAGAGGGAAAACGAACATCTGCTTCTATGCCTGGTATATTCCTTTATTGACCAAATCCCCCGGATGTGGTAGGGGCCGTAACCCCTGTGGCCTCAGAGGTTATTTCCCTTTAGTTAGTTAGGATATTACAGTTGTATTATTGGGTTTTTGTGGGATTTTGTTCTTTTTAGTAATAACAAGATAAGAAGATGACGATACCTTTTATATTTTGGTTTTATTTCTGGGTTCAACAACCATTCTGTGGGTTTAGTAATAATTTCTGAATCAAAATGAAATAGTTGCGTCTCCCAGACAAGGTGTTAAAATGTGTTCGTCATTTTCAGGCAAATATGTCCATTATTCGGTGTTTTTATTCGTGGGTTGCTGGTAACAGAGACAGCAATTAGATATGTCCATTATTCGGTGTTTTTAACCGTGGGTTGCTGGTAATAGAGCCGGTTAGTAGATATGTCCATTATTCGGTGTTTTTAACCGTGGGTTGCTAGTAACAGAGACGGTTAGTAGATATGTCCATTATTCGGTGTTTTTAACCGTGGGTTGTTGATAACAGAGCCGGTTAGTAGATATGTCCATTATTCGGTGTTTTTAACCGTGGGTTGTTGATAACAGAGACGGCTAGTAGATATGTCCATTATTCGGTGTTTTTAACCGTGGGTTGTTGATAACAGAGACGGCTGCTACAAGTGGAAAGGTAGACCAGCGTGTCGCGTAAAACGGACACGTGGCTTTCCATTAACAGCAAGAAAGATATAGGTGTTTTTAGTTCACCGGTCACTGCTGAAAGAAAGCAAATCTCTTTCTTTTTCCCACGTATGCATCGCCCCTACTTCCAATCAGGGGCTTCTGGGAGTTTCTGCGGGGGTTTTAATAATTCATTTTAATTTTTTGTTCTTTTTTTCCTATCCACTACAATATCCCGCATGACAATTCTCGTCAGTAAGTTACAGTTGCGTCCTTTATGTTTGACAATCTCTGCAAGTAGACAAGATTTCCCAAAATAACGGCAGTAGTGGGTGCATTCTTGTCTGCTGGGACGTAAGATCTTCTGCTATAGGAATAATTTATGTTGTGTAAACTGGACTGTTTGAAGACCAGTTGCTGGACATTGACAAGAATCTGACGTTTTTATTGACATCTTGTTGGGACCACATCT
The DNA here is from genome assembly GCA_963585895.1 of Sepioteuthis lessoniana. NCBI lineage: Eukaryota > Metazoa > Mollusca > Cephalopoda > Myopsida > Loliginidae > Sepioteuthis > Sepioteuthis lessoniana. Next base: position 111,931,924 of record OY757912.1, on the reverse strand, counting down.
CTCGAGCAGATAAACCACGGTAAAAGATGCGAGAATTCGGACATGACGTATCCAGAGCAAGAGTTAATGGGGTTATAGTACCACGAGTTGGGTCTCTGCGTAATAATTCGCCCTCCTGTTCTCGTACTGCTTTATCTCTCACAGGATTTCATTTACTATTCTTAATGCATCCAATTTCTATAGCTAGCTTGTGTCGTAGCCTTACGCTACTCCTTCTTCATTAGAAACCTGAAGTTTAGCAAAGAAAATTCCTGAGCTGTTATAACCCCTGTCTCAGAATAAATACCAGCCAAAACAATCAGGCTGGCTCAGAAAAAGATCCTCGGATCTTTCCTCTCCAGTTGTTGGGTTGCATTCGGTAGGCCGTTTTATCTCTGGGCGGTTCTGCTGGGTGTGGCTCGGCACTGGAGAGTTCCTCTGGCCTCAGGGGGCCATCCCCCCAGGCTTTTACCACCTTCGGGGGGGGGTTTATTGCCTGGCGCCTGAGGTGCCCCAAAAAGGGGAATGCCGACGGGGTCGAAGGTATTTTTGGCCTTGCCGGACGCGTGTGGGCCGCGGCCCTGCGACTGAACCCACCTTAAAAACGGCCTTGTGCCATATTCGTGCGTTGGTGGTACGTATGATAAATAATCAGAAAGAGCTTGCCCAGCCTCGGGTGAAGAGGATCCAAAGTGAGGCTCACCCAGCAGTTCCTGCTTCCTGTCTTCTTCCAGCAGACTCCGGACGACCAGGCGGCATCATTTCCTTTTCCCAGCACTGAGCAGTGAAAAAGTGTTGAAGATGAGTTGGTCGTTCTCTCAAGTTTTAGTAGAAACAAAACTTTTATGTTGTTAATGTAATCCTTCTGTGTTAACATGATAAACATCTATTCTTGACTTCGATTTAATCCAATATATTTAAATGGACTTGTTGCTTCTTTTCCTACTTCAAATATACTTCTGATTCTTGATATTATGTCCTTTTGGAATTTATTGCTTCCTGCTCATAAGAAATCATCAGAAAGTACAGCAAGTATTCCATACAGACCTTCCTTATGAAACCAATAAAATATTGATGGATCAATCTTAGATACCTGTCCTTTTAGTCTTAACATAGTTGTTTTTACTTTCTGATACCATTGCAATGATGAATCTGTTAAACCATAGATATATTTCCTTAATTCCAAAATCTCTGTAGACATTCCGTTCAAATTCTTCACTTTGCAAGAATGCAGTTTTTATGTCAATAGTATTGATAAACCAATTATGTTGTGTAATAACTGATAACACTGCTCTTAAAGATGACTTGTCGATTGTTGGTGAATATTTTGGTATTTCTTCAAGACAATCCTCTTCGAATCCTTTTGCTACCAACCGAGATTTTAACTTCATCTTGTCACCATTATTTTTCACTGTATTTATCCATCTAGATGATACACATGTTTTTGTACTTTATCCTCTACTTCTAAATAAAGTTTCAATTCTTTCCATTTTCTCAGTTCATCTCCTTTTGCTTCTGAAAAATCAAGTTTTGTTGATATGTATAATTCTTCTGTTTGCATTTCAATTTGTTTGATCTTCAGATTCTTTACAATTGACAAATCAATAGACATACGTGTTCCTTTTATGTCATCAGGTTTTATATATTTGATATTGAACCAGTTGTTTGTCTTGGTAGAAGCTTTTCTATCCTGTCAAGCATTTTACCTTCATGCTCTTTGCCATTTTCTGCAAGTTGGAACTGAACTATTTGATCTTTCTGAACTGTAATGACATTGGGATTCTCTTGTCTACTTGATGTTGATCTATCCTGCTCTATATTGACAGTAGCTCCAAAATCATTTTTCATTTCACCATCTTGATGTACATCTTTTAGAAAGTCATCATTATTCTCAGTACCATTTCCTGCAGCATCAGTATTTTCCTTATCTTCATCGTCACTCTCGTCACTTTCTATATTATCAGTTTTTTGTTATTATACATAGCTTTTGATTCTAAAGCTCCCAAGAGTCTACTTTTAGGTATGTAAACATAAGTGCCTCCACTTACTATCCCAACTATATTTTCTTTTCCTATAATCCAACCAGGTCCTTTCCAGTCTCGTTTCCTTAAAAAGAATACCTTTTCACCTTGTTTAAATTCTTTTCCTTATTTGTTTTCTCAGTGCTTTATCCATCTCAGTAAACATCTTCCACAACTAAACCTCCAATTTCCATTGTGAATAGTCTTTTCCTTCAAATGTGGGTGAATGCATATATGTAGTCATCTTTAATGCTCTGCTCTGCTACCATTATTAGCTGAAAACATCTGGTAGAGTATCTCCAGGCAAGTGCAAGGTGAATGACTCAGAGACAAATAATTGTTTAAATAGTGTCCATTCTCCTGCTGCTGTTGCTGTTAAGAACAGTCCATTAAGTTTGGAAGGAAGAATAACTATATTAGTTTTAATATTTAACAGGTATATTTACCACACTTCAGTATTCTAAATTTTGCATGAATTTTAAAAACATCTCACACATACAGATCCACATGTTTAGTTAGCAGCCAGATGAACACTTTGCGCTATATACTCTTTAGTTTCTAAGTGCACTTACACATAGATATGTCCAAACAACACACACTTCCAATTACATAATATTTGTATCAGTCACACCCACACACACACACACAATAATACCTAACAAATAATACCTGAACATTTTTCTACCTTTGTAGTGTTTTTGCTTTATTGATAGTATATAAAATTTTCTGTTATATATAAACATGTGAATTTTCTTCTGTCTGTGTTGTTCATTTCTTTGTGTTGTAAATTGTGGAATGACTCTCAAATATTTGTTTCAAACAAAACCTCAAGAGAACTAAACAACGAATTCATACTCCACAATTTAAAGGTAAAGGTTTGCGGGAGGTTCTTGGTAAGGTTTTTGCAAAACTTTTCCTTAGTCAGTGAACAAAGTTGTTTGTCCCCCTCAATTTGTCAACACTGAAGAGTGAGTGCAGATGACAGTAAATTGATCAGCTTGGGAGAAAGTGATCTAACAAGGCTGTAATGCTTTTGAATCACGGAGAATCGAACACTCCAGTAAAACCAGAAATTCGGAAGTAGGACTCAATCTTGGTCCTGGACATTTTACAGCCTGAACATAAAACATATGAAATAGGGTTTGTTTGTCCAAATTCATATGAGATCTCATGTTAGCAAACGATCAAAGACTTGTTTTATAAATGTCCTTCTGCAGCAACCTATTGGTAGATTATATTAATTCTGTCACAAAATGTGTGGATCTGAGATGGGTTTGAGAGGTTATATGAAGGTGCTTGGAGGCAATATTAACAGAAATGACAGCTAATTCATTTGTTACACATGTGTTAATACTTGCAAAGATATACTTGGCCTGAGAAGTTATGCTCCTACAAGTACTTAGTGAATAGAGGAGATGACTTTCTTCTGCAAAGAAGTGTCAATCACTATATATATATATATATATATATATATATATATATATATATATATATATATATATATATATGTATAAGTATGTCTAATAATTTCAACCAAGATATAACTAAAAATATCTTCTCAAATATGTATGTCTCTAATAAACTTTCACATCTCTTAGAAACTTCACACATATATATTTGGACATTTATATATGCCCACTTCCCTTCACTCCTATTGTATTCTTCCTATTTAGTTGCTTGGGCAGTAAAATAAGCTGTTAATAGTGCATGATTGTTCGTATATTTATTCTTGACAAGAGGCAACATTTCTCCAATTAATATTCTTCAACAGTTGTCAGTAAAGCAATACATTTCTTTTTGAAAAAGTTTAATTCCTTTTTGGAAATATCTTCAATAAATATTTTATACATGTGTATGCCAAGAAGTAACACAATTTTCAGTTATCTCTGGCATTATAGGAAATGATAATAGCAGTAACAATATTATAAAGAAATATTTTGAAAAGATATTTTTTTAGGTTACCTATTGCTAATATATAGTTTTGTGAGCAGATTAGCAGCTCTGAAATTTTACACTATATGTAACACAAAAAAATCAGTAGAAACTTCCAAGCCAATGGGTAATGATTGATTATATTGAGAATTTTGACATCTTGAGATGTATCTGGCATAATAGGAAATGATGATAGCAGAAACAATATTTCAAAGAAATATTTTCAAAGATATTTTTCCATCTTACCTGTTGCTCATATGTAGTTTTGAGAGCAGATAAACAGTGCTGGAATTTTACACTACAGGGAACAAAAAATCTGGGTAACCTTCAAGCCAATGGGCAATGATTGATTGTATTGATCATGTTTATTGAAGTACCAGAACTAATCTCTGCATTTGGCTTCTGCAGACTTTCTTTTGTGTTTCCAAAACTGAAATTCACTTTGAAATTGTACACAACTATATGCTTTCAAGTAACAAATAATAATCCTTTGTTGGTTGGTTGGTAGGTGTTTTATTGCATATCAACCCCTGTGGGTTATTTAATGCCAAACTCAACTGTGTTCGCCAATGGTTCGGGAGACTGGGGTTCAATCCCAGGTCGCATCATATCGAAGACTTTAAATATGGTACTTGATACCTACTTGCTTAACACTCAGCATTATAAGTTACGTGTCAAGGGTAAAGTGGAGCAATCCAGGGAAAGGAGTAGCACCCTCCCCTACACCTCGGTGTAGTAGCTATTGAAAAGGGAGCCTTCCGGTCGCTCTCGACTATAGTCGCCAACTTTACTACTTATATATATATATATATATATATATATATATATATATATATGATTTGTATGCAAATAGTTTGTAGGTAACATCATTTTCTTATAAGTTACAACTCATTTATTTGCAAACAGTCAATGGTTTCAAGTATTTCTTTGTAACACTAGTAATTGTATTTATCAAGTATTCCTATCTAATAAGAACAATTTGCACACAGCTGTAGAGTTTCAAATAACTAATAATCATCTTTCTTAGTAAATAATTGAACATTTGAATTTAGGCTATAGATGAGACTCTAACAGGCACTACAATTCTGGGTCAGAGTGGAATTAAGAGTAATGGTAATGAAGGATTACTCCACATTCCCCAAACTCTAGAACTGGAACCTCACCATAAGATGCAATTTAATGCCAATCCTAGTACATTCAAAATCTTATTTTTCTCCATGTTATTGACCCTCAGCTACGGCCTTCTGGTGCCTTAAAGATAAAGAGAGTTGGGTACTTGTTTGCCACGCAAGCAATTTGAAGAATATGTTTGAGACAATCATAAAGGTATTAGGGCTTGACATGACCAACCAACTGATTGAATTGGGCCTCTCCAACTGCCCATCTTGCCCATTAAGAGCCAAAGTAGTGTTGCAGATCAGGTGACCACTTTGGTCACCAGGTCATGGACTGCTTAGTCACCAAGATCCCATATTCAAACATTACAGGTTACCACTCACAGCCCGTAGGTAGTGTCATGGGTGGTCTTACCCCTCTGCAGAGATGCAGTCACTATATTCTAGAGCCCCAGTTGGCAAGGCAAATAATTCTTTGTAAACAATTATAGCTTCAAGTAACAATTCTTAATACTTCATACATTTTAAACTGTCCCTTGAGTGGTGAATGAATAGTAGTTCCATCTAGCTAATGTCTTATCATTCTATTTCAGATGCAATCAGTTATGATCATGACTTGGACCAACTATATTTTTAACACTTGACAAAAAGACCAATATTAATTTATATATTTTTTAACTATTTCACCTTTGTTTACATAAAGAGCAACTGATATGGTTCATCTTTTAATTGATGAGCCTATGATTCTGAAATTTTCAATCCATAGCAGTATCGATTTCCCATCCTGTGCAGCATTTGAGCATAAAATGAGAATGAAAAGCTCTCTGTGTTGCAATTACAAATTCATCAGTCTTTAAAACTGTTTCAATAGCAAATGCTCAGTGTCCACCAGTCAAACCCATGACTGTAACTAAAAAAAGGTAGCATATTACCAAGATGGATCTACTATGACCACTTGCCTAAGTTCCCTTGCACCATACATGTGACAGTTTAAAATGTGGGAGGCATTTCTGCCGCACTCTGTACAGTACAAATAATTTGCCCTTATATGATCTAAGTACTCCTATCTAATACAAATAATTTGATAGATGGAACAACTAACCACTCCATCTGAGTGCTTCTCAGCACCTGAATATAACTTATTCCTAACTTCATAGTGTTGTCTGATTACATGATTCTTCATCCAATTAAATCCGTGGTCTCAAATGACCTCTAGGTGATCACTCGTCAATTAAACTGGGTGACCTAAGTTTAACGGTTAGAATTTATTCAAACTAACCAACACATTCATGTCGATAAAAGATTTTCACCAATCTATCAAGCAACATCTTAACAATCATTCTAAATAAATAAACATGTATTCATAAAATTCCCAATCATTTGAAACTGGTAAACACTTTATACTTTGTTACAATATTAATGTTTAAAGAATCAAGGTATTCATCATCATCATCATCATGTCATGCTATCCCTGACCCTCTCTCGCCACTTCTCCCTATCGTTCATCGAAGGTTTTCATAAACTTCACACTCAATTATCAAAGGTAAACACCACAAATATTGTTGCAATATCAATGTCTTTTTACAAGGAGTTATATGTTTATTTAATAATTGTAACAATTCCTATTTAATACAACTAATAATAATATAATCAATTGAAGACAATTATAGCTTCAAGTATGGACCCCCACATATGGCTGGGCAAAAGCAGGATGACCAGCTCGAACATACATTCAGCAGCTATGTGAAGATATGGGATGTAGCCCTGAAGACTGGCCAGAGGCGATGAACGATAGGGAGAAGTGGCGAGAGAGGGTCAGGGATATCCGTGCTGGTGGCACGACATGATGATGATTTTTAATACAAATAATGGTTATATAGTTTCAAGTATTCCTATCTAATAAAAATATTTTGAACAGAATTATGAGATTGGTTTGTTGGTTATTTGTTTGTTTGGCTGATTGGTTAATTCTAAAGCATGTCAACCCATATTGGATTATTCTATGCTAAAGTCAGTTTTACAATAATGGTCTCTAATTGTATACAACTCAAAAATGGATCTCCACAATCATTTTAAACAAGTAAATACTTCATACTTATTATATCAATATTCAAGGAGCCAATCTAATAAAGTTTCCCATCATTTTAAACATAATCTCAAAATGATCTAATTAACCTATAGATGAGACCCAAATGAGAGCTAACACTCCGTGTCAGAGGAGACCTGAAAGTAACAGCAATGAAGGAGAGTGTCCAAACTCCACAGAGTGACAAAACTGGGATCTTATCACTGGATGTAGTTTAGTATCTTATTTAAGGCACCCTCTTTTTTTATAGTGAGGATCTTACACCTCTGTAGCTGATGTATTCTAGGCCCAGCTAACAAAGTGGGAAGATATTTTGGTATAGCCATTCACACACACACACACACATGCACACACACAAACAAGCAAACAAAGTGTGTCCAAAAAGAAACCAAATATCTACAAAAAAAAACAAATTTATTGCTTCATGTTCAAATTATCTCATACAACATATTTTTTCCAGTTTTGAAATTTGTCCAGGAAGTCTTTTTTGAAGGATTGTATACAGGTCTAAAAGCACATTTTCTTCTATCTTTTCTGTTGTCTGAAATCAATGACTTTTCAGGTTGGAGTTTATTTCACAACATTAGTCAGATTTCTAACAAAAAACACATTATATCTAACAAACAAATGGATGCATGAATGAGGATAGCACATGACATGATTATAGTCCTGTTTCTCAGAGTATTGCTCTCTGACACATAGTGTAGTATGAATTTTACTTTCTTATCCTTATCTTTAAAAAAAATTCCATGTAAGCCTCATTGTAACAAAAATATTAAATGCAAAAATACTTTTTAAAAATGCATCAAATCAGGCAAAATTATTAAAGACTTATATAAATCAATAAAGAAAGAATCAATAAAAGTTGATGATATTTTTATGTAATGATTGTTTTTATTGATATTTTGTTAAGTTTGTTCTTACACAATATTCATATTTGGTCATTATATTTCTAGTTCTGGCAGTCATTTAAAGGCTGAAAAATAGTGTTCCCTGAGCCTGAAATTCCAACATTGTCTATTTGCTCTCAAAACTACATATGAGCAACAAGTAAGATGGAAAAATATCTTTGAAAATATTTCTTTGCAATATTGTTTCTGCTATCATCATTTCCTATAATGCCAGATACATCTCAAGATGTCAAAATTCTCAATGTAATCAATCATTACCCATTGGCTTGGAAGTTTTTACTGATTTTTTTGTGTTACGTGTAGTGTAAAATTTCAGAGCTGCTAATCTGCTCACAAAACTATATATAAGCAACAGGTAACCTAAAAAAAATATATTTCAAAATATTTCTTTGTAATATTGTTACTGCTATCATCATTTCCAATAATGCCTGAGACATTTCCTTCTGAACATTAGTTCATAGCTACTGTGGTATTCTTCTTATACAATTTTATTTTGGTAAAAAAAAGTGCTTAATTGAAGCGTATCATTTTTTGATGTTAACAAGATTACAATCACTACATAACCTATCATTTTTATATGTCCAGTGTATGACTCTTAGCTGATTCCAGTGGTGAGGCTCCATTTCCCTAGCACTGGAGAATGTGAAGTCATCCCTTTGTTGCTATTAATCCTTGGTACACTCTATCCTGGAATGATTGTACCTGCTATGATCTCATCAATGAGTCAAATAGATTTGTTTAAAAAATTATTAGTATTAGATAGAAATACTTGAAACTATATAACTGTGTATAGACAGGTGGTTATTTTTAAATAGGAATACTTACTTGAAACTATGTAATTGTGGGCCAATTATTAGTATTAGACTGGAATATTTGAAACTATATGACTGTTTGCAGACAAATGGCTATTATCAAATAGCAATGCTTACTTGAAACTATATAATTGTATGTAAATTATTAGTATTAGACAGGAATACTTGAAACCCTGTAACTCTACACAAATTATTAGTATTGGATAAGAATATTTGAAGCTACACAACTGTATGCAAATTATTACGATAGGTTCACCAATTCCCTTTAACATCACAAAGATTCATGAAGAAGTGTTTTAAAAAGTAAAACAAGATGAACTCACATAAATAGTGTCCTAGTTGTTCTTCATCTACACACAGAAGAGGTTGAGGCTGAATCAATGAACAAAGTGACATAAGGCAACAGACAAGAACAAAAATGGGGATGAGGAGAATGTCACGTGGTCTACCACTGAGAAGAGAGAAATAAGGAATTTCTACTATCCCTCCGTGTTTGAATTAGCAGGCCGCCAAAGAATGACCGTTAAGAGAGGAATAGGAATCTAGGTCAATCCCTTTCGGCCGAAGTAATGAATCCAGGTCAGAATGGAAACCAACAGATGTTTGCACTCTGTGACCAGATGGATAAAGAATGGGGGATAGGGACATATAGTAGTCCTAACGAATTGCCTGACAGGGGGAGAAGAAGATAGAAGCTAAATGATTGGCTAGAATCCCAAAGCGGAAATAGCCCCCTTCTTCCATCAGCGGAAATAGCCCCCTTCTTCTGTCAGCGGAAATAGGGGTAAAGAATATCAGTTTTGAAGAGAGATGTCGTCGTGAACAGATGGGGCGAATCTCGCGCCAAACTCCGGGCGAAGCACCAGCACCGGGATTTGCGGGACAGTAGTTGAAGTGATAAGATATATTGAAACTACCGCCGGAATCACCGGGGGAAGACGGAAAGTATCTTGGATAAGAAGGACCTATGCCTTCAAGCCAGAGCATTATGTATATATAAAATTCTGCCAGCCCGTAAAAGAGAAAATACTCTCCGAAGGAACCCGTCGAAAAGATAAGTAAACATTAAGACTGTTTCTCCCTACACCCTTCTTAAGCATTGCAATTACTCTCTCTCTCTCTCTCTCTCTCTCTCAATTTAAAGAAAGACTAAAGAAAAGGAAGAAAGACATTTATGTTTATGTATTATCCACTGATAATGTAGCCGACATGTTGAATATGTGTGTCCACGTGTGTATAAAAAAGATTGTTATATTTTAATGTCCCCACGTGTTAAAGTTTGTTCTTTGTGTTGTCTACTGTCAAGTTGTTTGTGTCATATTTCTTTTTCAGCTTCTTTCGCCTCATGTTATTCTCGCCTAAATTGACCTATTCTTTCCTTTCAAAATATTATATGGGAAACCGGAGTTGTCGACTACTATAGTTAATATTATTATATCAAAACCTAGAGGTCCATACCTTCCATAAATTCTTGGAGTAGGAAGAGCTAGCGGCCTGGTGGGTGTGTGTGTTAATGTGAAGTTTCGAAACCCCTTGCCAACGACAGTCAGTCTAGCCCCAAATTAACCCTACTTAATATGCCAGTTTCTATATGCCCGAGAAAGGACTCTGAACAAGGACTTATTCTACGAGGGATCAAGTGCCAGACCGCCCCGTCTTCACACGTGCGAAAAATAAATTCCCGTCTTGGGATTTTAATAATTTTGCCGTCACAAGAAGATGTGGCCAGAGCAAGACCAAGCTAGAGGACACAACAAAAGAACTTGTGTGGAGCCAGGTGCTAGATGATGAATAAAAATAAGGCAGAAAAATAAAAATGAAATGTATAACATATACCCTGAATGGATATCCTCCAAAGATAAATTTTTGCAATATAATTGGAGACCATAACTGTTAAATTGACTTCAGCATGAAATAACCCAACAAAGGTTGACATGCCTTAAAACCAATCAACCACATATTTATGAGCAAATTATTTGTATTAGATATGAATACTTGAAACCATAAAATCATTTGGAAATTATTCATCTTAAGATTAGTTACTTGAAACTATAATTGTTTGCAATGCAAGAAACACTGACTTTGTTATTAAATAACCAATCAAAGGTTGACATGCCATAAAACCAACCACCTAATTGTTTCTTCTGCTTTGGGATATATACAATGTTTTGGTTAATCTAAATAAAGCTAAAAAGCTGATTCAAATAAGATGACTTTGGTATTAATTAACCAATCAAAGGTTGACATGCCATAAAACCAACCACCTAATTGTTTCTTCTGCTTTGGGATATATACCATGTTTTGGTTAATCTAAATAAAGCTCAAAAGCTGATTCAAATAAAATGAGGAGTCAGAATTGTAATCTATACCAATATGTTTGGTAATGTAATTAAATAATGTTATTAAGATCTGAAAAGAAAACAATACCAGCAAGAAAAAAGAAAAAGAAATTCATCTCCACCACAAGGCATGGTGACAGCATAGATTCCCTTGACTCTCTCTTGCTATCTGTCCTTATCAGACATAAATCTTGGCAAGTCCTCTACATAGCATCCAGTATCTGCACAGAGCGGATGAATATAAGTTTTTGCTGGTCGGCTAACACTTGTGTGTCCATGTATCAAAGCCCACGAGAGAACGTCACATATAAATTTGTCCTAACTTTCTACAGCAGATATCTAGTTTATCTTACTTGGATGGTTTGCAAGATGGGAGGTAAGTGACAGTATAGATGCTGTTTTTAGGGGTGCTGCTTCCAGGATTCCTTTAAAACAGCATATAGCATCCTTGTCTAGTTCCCATTTAGCTTTTCCTCCAGGTGTTTTTAGAGTCAAAATGGTGCAACCATACAGTTGTACTGAGACAGTGACAGCTTGGAAGAATTCTTGTGTTATTTCATCAAAGATCAGATTTTCTTATGGTAGTCAACCTGACAATATCAATTCCTACCTTCCATATGATTTTGTTGACATCCCTATCAGTAGATGAGATATTACTGCCGAGGTATATTAACTGGCTAACTAATAGTCATTTACTGAGGAGATGGAACTTTCTTGATTAAAATGCATAAACTCTTTTTCTTATAAGTTTTCATAGAGACCAGTGCCTCTTGCTGCCTGCTCCAGGTTATTAGCAGAGATTCAGCTTGAGCAGGTGTATTTGCAAGAAGTGCTCGAGCATCTACATAGTTTGCATCCATAATAATTTCGGCAGGATTTTGTCTACTTCTTGCCCTTTTTGCAATTATCTTTCAAATGAAGCATACCTACTTGTCTGCTTTGAAATTCAACCTTCAAATTCCTGGCATTTAACTTGATCTCAGATACTAATCACTTGAACTTTTGGGAAAATGCAACTACCTCAGTCATAAAGTAAATAACTTAATATTCACTAATCCTAGCCTAGTATGGTTCAAAGTTGAGAGATCTGTGTTGCAATCATTTTCTATCAGTTTTGAAAATCAACACTGAAAACCCTGGCTTTTTACCAAGGCTTCAACTTTAATCATTAAGTATATAAGGAAATATGCAACTATCTTAGCCAACAATCAGTCTCTGGATTTCTGTTGATTATGAAAGTAATCAATATATGATGGAGCAGAGGATATAAAAAAAAAAGGAGAAAATTAAGATGTGATTGAGAGACAGGTTAAAAGGAAAAAAAAAGGAATAAAATGAGCAATAGAGAAATTATCTTCCTGCACTGATAAAACCTTCAACCTTTTACCATAATGACCTGAAAATCAGGAAGGCACCAGTCAAATTCATATAATTATTTATATATATGTATGTGCGTGTATATGCATATGTGTGTATATATAATTATGGCTTACAAATACACACACACACACATATATATATATGTATGTGTAAACATATATATATATTTATATATATATTTGTTAGCCATAATTATGTATACACACATACACACAGCTATATATATATATTTGTTAGCCATAATTATATATACACACATACACACAGCTATATATATATATATATATATATTTGTTAGCCATAATTAACAAGCAGCAAGCTTTCTGAATAATGTAAACATTTTCCGTTTGTTTAGCTCATTTTCAAATTAAAAAAAAATGAACAAAGTTGTGAGAGTAAATGAGAGCAAATCCTATTGACTTTTGATTTTTACATTTGGTGATCGCAGGGATCAATTTTTTTTCTTTCTCTTTTCTTTTTTTCTTTTTTTCTTTTTTTTATTTTGGGAAATCTCTTATGTGCTCCATATGATTATCTGCTGAAAGGCCATTTCTGATTGGCCTATTTATCAATGTTTAGAAAATATATGTTTTCATCCAACCCCTCTACCACAGGCAATATATGACACAAGGTCATTTGTTGAGAAAAGCTGGTTTAAATTCAGATTTTTCATTCTCCAAGACTACTTGTCCAACCTAAGGTTAAAAAACCCAGTCTGCCCTAATATTTATCTATAGCTGGAGGAAGAACACATGAATTCATACCTTTCACACAATGTTTGTGTTAAGTAGCACTCAAACAGCCTCATCCAGGATTTGAACTCAGGTCACTCTCTATGATGATAGAGTATATTTAGATGTACGTATATACCCAGAATAAGTGCGTATTATCATCTGATGAGGCAAAGATAATATTTTCTCAATGAAATAAATCTATAATGGCACTTTAACTGTGGTTAAGTTTTCTTCCAGTTAGAATATATATATATATATATATAGGTGTGTGTGTGTGTGTGTGTGTGTGTGTGTGTGTGTGTGTGTGTGTGTGTGTGTGTGTGTGTATGTTACCTTTATATAAGTATACAAACACAAAAATCAGATCATTATGATATAGATTTTAAAACTGATATTATATATGTTCATGTTTCTTTGTATATGTGCTTGTATATATATATATATATATATATATATATAAATACATATATATATATATATATATATTTGATTGAACATAATAGACATTTTTTGTCAACATATTTTTTGTTAATCTTTTCAAATTGCTGTATTGATCTTATGATATTTGGTGGGAATTGGTTGATAAACCTTCCATTATTAGTTATTTCCCAAGTACTTTCTGCCCAACTTTGGGTCATCATCAGGGGAGGATGTATTACAATGATATGGATATGATACTTAACTATCTGATGGTGAGGCTACAGTCCTCAAGTTTTGTGGGCAACCCTATTGTTGCCATTGCTCTCAGGTTCACACTGACTTTGAGTAGTAGTACCTGTCAGGGTCCTATCTATGGGTCAAATAAAACTATTGAATCATTTTCAATACTTGAAACCATTTAACAGTGAGTAAATAAATAAGCCCTGGCTTGTTTGAAAAATGTTGCTAACAAACTAATCATTTACAAATTGTATATATTTAATATATATGTATAAAGAGGATTGGGCATTAAATAACCAACAATTGTTGATATTCCATAAAACACAACCAACCAACCAACCAACCAACTATAGATCTCACACTATATGTGTGTGTGTGTGTGTGTGTGTGTGTGTGTGTGTGTGTGTGTGTGTGTGTGTGTGTGCTAGCAAAAGTACCCAGTCCATGACCAGACTAAAAGGATTTTTGGAATACCAGTGAGTGAAATAGAAAGTGAAAAGAGTGGAGTAAGCTAAGAATTAAAAATGTGTTCTTATTTAGAGTTGAAAGATTTTGCCTATTAATTCAAATGAAAAGTATTCTTTTATTTTATGAATTCTTGTTTCTTTTTTTAAAGTTCACATTTAAATAATATATGAAAATATGTAACCCTATACTGGTGAAAGGTTTAAAATATTTTCATGATTATTTTTTTGTTGTTGGTCTCTAAAACTTTTACTTTTTTACAATTAATTCTTAGTTACAGAACCCTTTTTTAGTTGATAATTTTTGAAAAAGCAGTTTAGTTCTAATTCAAATTTTTCTTTATTTTCTAAGAATTTAAGGATAAAATAATCTAAAAATTTATGTATGACAATATTCTTTTATTTCAGGAATTTTTTTGTTTACATTAAAAATATCATTTTAAAAAAATGTAATTTTAAACTTGCAAGTGGTTTGAAAAATTATTATAATTCTATTTTTCTTAAGACTTTTTTAAGTATGACAAAAATTTAAATTCAGTTCTTAATTGCCCATTGAATTACAGTGATAAAAAATACATTCATTTAATTTATCTTCTTTTTTACCCAATAAAAATACAATAAAAAAGCTTACTATGAAAAATGTGTCCTTGTGGGGGGGAATTTATCAGATTAATTCAAATGAAAACTATTTGTTCATTCTATATAAAGTCATTCTTTTTTAAGTTTTTGAGTTACTCTGATTAAAAATCAATATATTTTGTTTTAAGAAATATGAAAATATTCCTTAAAAATCAGTTTTTGAGTAATCAATAAACAATGCTTTCATTTAATTTTTGTATTTTTTTCTTTTTTACCCACTAAAATGTAACTTTATAGGTTAGGTAGACTAAAAGGAAAAAATGTGTCCTTACAAAAAAAGAAGCTAAGAACAAAAATGTTAAATTTTTCCTATAACAATTTTTTTTTATTTACATTAAAAAGAGTATTTAAAAAAATGTTCTGCTTGGTTTTAAACATTTTTCTGATTTTTTAGTTCTCCATAAAATTAAGAATTTTTTTTTTATAAGTGTTAAATTATGAAATGATAATTGTTGAAAAAGCATTAAATGCAAATGTCACCAATGGACTCTGAGTGATGTTTAAACATGGCATATCCTAAGAAAAACTGAAAAGCTGCACATGCTTTTTATACTTACAAATGAAGAACTGTGAAGAGTTCCACAAATGAACTGATTTTTAGTTATTGAATTATATTATCTAATCAATAAAAATCAAACACTAAATTTTGTAGTTTTCCTTATTATGAAAATATCTAAGTGTATGCTCAATTTTAATGCTCAATGACATTTCTTTTCTAAGTTATAAGTGATTATGTACATACCAAAACAGATGCAACACCTTTATATATAAATGTGGCGCCTTCAATAAGTTTCCAGACTTTTTTTGTACAGGCATTTAAAATTGTCATAGACTCTTGAAAATTCCATATGCTATTGCAATAAATCTTATAAAATGACTGACTAATATTTATGATTTCAGGTTCAAATGAACAGCTACAGCAAGAATTGGAATACACCCTACTAAAGCCTGATTGTTACAGCTGGTGAATTTTAAAAATGCAATTTAGAAGAACGATATCTTTAGAAGAACGATATGCAATAAAATTCTGTTTTAAACTTGGAAAAAATGCCATGCAATGAAAGCTGGATCTACTGCTATGACCCGGAGACCAAGAGACAGAGTTCCCAGTGGAAGCATGCTGGCTCTCCCAGACCCAAGAAGGCCAGACAGGGAAAATCCACTCACAAACTTTTGATGATCCCTTTTTTTGACAGCACTAGCATGATCTACATGCACTGGGTTCCTACTGGACAGACAGTCAGCAAGGAATACTATGTTGGGGTTTTAAGGGAGTTCAGATTCCGTCGGAAAAGGCCAGCACTCTTCAAATCGGGTCAGGGGCATTTCCACCATGACAATGCACCAGTCCACAACTCCATCCTTGTCACAGACTATTTGACCAAGATGGGCATCAACACAGTTCCTCACCCTCCCTATAGTCCAGACCTTGCTCCCTGTGACTTTGGCTTATTCCTTAAGTTCACAGACTGTCGTTATGAGACAATTGAGGAGATGAAAGAGGCTGTGATGAAGGTCATTGACATGCTCACACAAGAGGACTTCCATGGGGCCTTCCAGAAGTTGTTGGAACGGTACAACAAGTGTATTGCAGCCGGAGGAGATTACTTCAAAGAGGACTAGAGTTTCATGTGTGTACTATCAATAAAAGTGCCCATACAAAAAAGTCTGGAAACTTATTTAATGATAATCTTATATATATATATATATATATATATATATATATATATATGAACAAATTTGCAGTACAAATCCACTGGAGTATTAATCTTAAATTAAATGGAGTCATAATTTCAATAAGAAATCAACAATAAAAATTTATTTATTTTAGGATTTATTTTCATCAATTTCTTATTAGATTTGGTTTGATTTGGTTTGGTCTGGTTTTATAGCATATCAACCTTTGTAGGATATTTAATGCCAAATCCATTTTTATACATATAAACAGTTCTATTTCAAACTATCCAGTTTAGCATAAGTATGCAGTTTAGATGCCAAAAAACAATTCTATTTCAAACAATTCAGTTTAGCATAAGTACATAGTTTAGTTCTATTTGACCAAAAGATTGGACCCTATCAGGTGCTACCACTCCGGGCTAGAGTGACTGCAATAAAGGGGTTCTCCGCATTCCCCAAAGCCACAGCATTACTGGAGCCTCACCATTAGATTGTTTAGTGCCATATCTGGGACACTTGTTAGGGGAGTCTTATCGCTCTGCTGAGATGCAGTTGGTGAATTCTACAGTTCCAGCCAAATGGGTTATTCTAATTAGAATTATCACTGCATTTATTTCAAAATTTATATATATATATATATATATATAAAAGAGTGTATAATCTAAGGAAAACAGTCCAGGGCTTAGACTTATTTTTTTGTAATCCAAGGTTAAATGGAATCTCCGTTGAGTGCTCAATGATGATAGCTATCGGATATATAATTAATTTTCGTTTAAGAATATAACAAAAATCACATGAAGAGGGGAAACATCTTTATAAATTTGATGAAAAAACTTCAATTTAGTGTTTCCATTATAAATTTAGTTTTGGTCATTATGACCTTCTTCGGACCAATGTATTAACTCCATCTCAAGAAGGTTATAACGACTAGAAATAAATTTATTATGAAAACACTAAATTGAAGTTTTTTCATCAAATTTATATATATATACATATATATGTACATAAGTATATATATATATATATGCGTTTGTGTATTTTAATAGTTACTATTTGCATTTCAACTCATGTTGAGGCTCTTAGGAAAGGTATTAATCCAACTACTCTCCTTGCTATGGGTAAATAATAGGACAGACTAGCTCTTTATTTTTTATATGGTAACCAGCCTAAGAGAAGGAAAATTCTGAATTCAAACCAATTAAACTCAGCTTAAAAAATCAACCAAGTGTCTCATGCTGCTCATGCAATGAGGTTTGTATATATATACATATATATATAAATAGAGAGAGAGAGAGAGAGAGAAATGCTATTACTAACAAAAAAACAGCTGTGCAACTCATGAAGTCTTTATCAGATAATAACTCTGGAGTCAGGTATGGTTTCAGCATCAATGCATTATTTCTACTAACAGAGTGTGCTTGCAATATCTTACAATACCACCAGACTTTATTGGTTTTCTGTCATATTGTGACAATGATATATCAAGATGCAGCCACTTCATATTGTTCTTTGTTGTATTCTCAACTTTCCAGTAATAATGTGCTAATTTAATGACATAAGATTTTAATTAACTTACAACTGGACATTGAATATGAAAGAAAATAGAATTTCTGTGAAATTCACAGGCAAAGTCACTGTACAAGATCTGTAATATATATATATACATATATGTTTGTAGATAAATGTAAAATATTCTTAAATATCAAGCAATGTCCTAACAAAATTCCCATTATGATATACCATTTTGTAACATATAAAAATAAGATCATTAAAATATATATTTAGAAATCTATATTTACATACATGTGCATTTGTGCATATATATATATATATATATACAAATGCACATGTATGTAAATATGGATTTCTTGGAGCAATGGCAATGAAGGGGTACTCTGCATTCCCCAAAGCTTCAGCATTGCTGGAGCCTCACCATCAGATTGTTTAATGTCATATCCAGGACACTTGTTAGGGGAGTCTTACCCTTCTGCAGAGATGCAGTCAGTGTATATAAGTCTCCAGTTGACTGAGCCACTTATACCACAATGAATTTGAAACTATTGCAGGGTTTGGAGGTGAGTTTTTATTGATCTCGTGAGACATCACCTCTCTCATCTCCTGACCATTGGTCAAGTTAGAAATGATCCCTTTTTTTCTGACCTTTCTTTTACAGGTGTGACCACAGTGCCATGAACACCTTGACTTATCTGTCTCCAGTGAAATAAAAACCTACTGCTACATCGTGGCCCATGAAAATCCAAATGTAAGTGAGACAATGCTATGTCACCTATGTCATCAATGAATGGAATTTTCTACCGCAGCTGGAAGTGAATAGAAGCATCAACACAAAACCATCACCTATTTTGTAAGCTAATGGAATGTTCCATTTCAAACTCAGAGGCTATTTTTGAGATAATTTATTCTGCGAGTCATCTGGAAAGTATTTTCTTACAGTTGAATATAGTGGTCATTATTTGCAAATTTCTTTTAGTTGTATAATGACCTATTTCATTATCACACAAATTAATGAGAAGTTCCCTGTTTAAAATTGGACCCATGTGAACCCAGCAAACAAGCAGTCCACCTTTGCAATAAAAGCAGTAGTCACTGACAACATTGGAGACATCATTATGGAGACTGCCAGGCATTCGTACCAGGTGGCCAAAATCGACAACCTCCTTAGCTTCAGGAGGCTGTCCCCCCAGGCTTTTCCTGCTTTGCAAGGCTAAGTTCATTGTTTTATGTCTAAGGCAAGGGAATGTCGACTGATCAAGAATTTTTGTCCTTGCCTCGCATGGGTTTCGAACTGTGCGAGGCTCCCACTATAAAATGGCTTTTGCCGCATTTATATTTGGTGGAAAGTCTAACAGATACCACATCTGGACTTGCAGAGGGGCAGGTAAATATAAACATCTGCAAGGATCAGCTCTAGATGAAGGGATAACTTGATCCTTTCACTGGTACAAAGTATAGACAACCAGACGCCTTTTCCTTGGCCACTAGCAGCCAACACAGAGGTCCAGCCGATCAACAGAATCAGTGGCTCAACCTTCCCTTTAACAGTCCTCTTCAGGATTCAAAGTCTTTACAGTTCTTTTTTAGGATTACCTCTGGCCTTATCTCTTTCTCATAGCCTTTTTTTCTATGTAAAAGGCTGAAAAAGTATAACAAGGAAGAAAATGGTTGCAGAGAATATACATTTGGTGGCGGTTGACTGCTGGCAATCAAACGTAAAAAAGAGGGAAGAGTGTGTTGATTCTGTTTGTCGAAATGGAGAGAGTGAGTGTTGTCTCTGGAAGTCACAATGGAAAGAGTGTGTTGACCCTGTAAGTGAAAATGTGAAAGAGAATGAGTGTTGGAAGATGAGAGTATTTATAGACCATCCTTGCATTGCAGTAGGCTCCAAAACGCTGGACAAAATTGAGGTTGCAGACGTAGTTGTGAACACAAACCACGTGATTTTCCTGGCCAATAGGTTCCCGAGACTGATTAGTTTACCGACGTCCGCCATCTTTGTTTCGAGAACAAGTGGCATTACGGCCATTTAAAAATATAGGAGTGTAATTCCTATACAACACAAAGAAAAGAACAACACAGACAAAAGAAAATTCACAACACGTTAACATATAACAAACAATTTTACATACTAACAACTAAGCAAAACCAATACAAAGTAGAAAAATGTTCGAATATTGTTTCCTATGTATTCAAGTGTCTGTGGGTGTGTCTAATACAAATACAATGTGAATGTAAGAGTGTTTTGTTGAAACATATTTGTGTGTACGTCTGTTCGTTGTTTAAACAAGGGGTTACAAAGTAACAGTTCTTACTTACGTATATGTATGTGTGTGTATCTGTACGTAGGAAAACTAAAGAGTACTTAACAGCAAAGTATTCTTCTGTCAGTATGTGTAAGGTGATTTTAACATCCATGTAAAGCTTAGAATCTTGAAGTATGGTAAATATACTAATTTCATTAGGACTAGGAATATATTTTTGCTGGCTCCTATTTTAGGCTGCATGTTTGAAGTAGTACGTGGCGAAATGTCTGAGGTTGTACGAGTGCGGGAGAGGGTGAGAAATCTCCAGATGTCTGGGGCTAAATGTCGCTAGCTGAAAAAGCGAAGAATGAGAGAGGAAGAACTTCCGATAGCGTTGAATATTTATTGATAGCCATGTCATGTGACCGGCTCCAAATGCAAGATTTATTTTTGCGCAGACAAATTCAGAATGCGCGTATGATCTAGAAATCACCGGTACATGACTACTCTGTCCAATCAAATTCTCAAAACTATTCAATTTACACAGGCCCCACTACTTTTGTTCCAGGAACAAGTGATGGTTTAGTTTTTTTTTTTTTTTTTTTTTTGTTTTTTTGTTTTTTTTTGTCTAATGGCATATCAACCTTTGTAGGTCATTTAATGCCAAAGCCATTCTCCTAGAAAAACAGTAGTGGTACTATTTAACCCATAGCTGGGAGGATAAGGGGGTTCATACCTTTCCCAAGGGTATTTACCCGAAAGTGAACGTAATAGTGCGACTGGAGTACGAACTCGCGTACTACGATTCCGCAGTCCATCGCTTTAACCATTACACCAGGAACAAGTGAGTCTTGGATACTATTTTCCTAGAACTTTTCTGTTCCACGTGCTCATTGCCGACTATTTAAAAGTATAGGAGTGTATATCTCTATATCTCCCATTATTTTAAATCTTTGCTCAGCGTGAACAATAATTTCAATGTTCAGAACGGAATAATACAAATTTGTCATCTGAATTTGTCCAACTGTAAATCCTTTAAATAG
This sequence comes from Sepioteuthis lessoniana, assembly GCA_963585895.1. NCBI lineage: Eukaryota > Metazoa > Mollusca > Cephalopoda > Myopsida > Loliginidae > Sepioteuthis > Sepioteuthis lessoniana. The sequence goes on along the minus strand of OY757912.1, from coordinate 111,910,371 downwards.
GCAAGTCTTTGATTTTAGTTGCGCGAGGCAATAAAAACATTACTTGAGTGGAGTGTCTGCAGACTTAATACGGCAAGAAAAAAGCAAAAGATTTTCTGCGTTTTCGGTGGTATTCTCTCTATGACCCCCCACTTTATTATTCTGAATCTCTTTTTCATGCATCCGGCTTAAAACAGGGAAGACTAAAGCCATTGCCTTTTCTAACCATGATTATAAAGCAAACAAAAAATATTTGTGCTTTTCTATAATTTGAGGAACAAGTCTACTCGGATTAAAAAGAAAAAATTATATCCTGTCCACAGATACAGCACAAATTTATAAAAGAACAACGTAAAGAACGATAAGAAGAAACCAGATTGAATTAGTAAAACATCTATAAGCATATCAACATTTATATTTACATACCTACGTTTTTAGTGCTTTGGTATGTTGTGGGGGTAAAAGTTCAGAAATGTTCTTGGTAAGAAGTTAGTATGTGTGTATCTGGGCATGAGAGTGAAAAGCACATATTAGTGGAGCATGTTTGACTGCTGACTGAATATATGCGCAGGTGGAAACATGTGAAGTTTGACTGAGACGATTCCATAAGAAAATGAGTAGACAGAAAGATGGTAAATCTACTTTCGCCACGACTATGATTGTTGTTGTTTGGGGGTGGGGGGTTAATGAGTGGACTCACAGTTATCATTGTATTGAAGTGGGATTTTGGTCAGTGTTAGCCGCCAGTGTACCTTCATTACTATGGAGTGTTTTGTTAAGTATTAGCATGTGTCATTTACTGGCCATGATGTTGCTGTGTCCGGCTGTCTGAGGTTGTTGCTGTCAAAAGCGTGAAATAAATAGGTCTCTTAATCACGTGACCGGCTCCAAAAGAAAGGCTGCTTCTAAGCAGGAAATCGTTCCAGACAAGTTCATTTGAAGTTCAGTCATACGGACGTAAGTTTGTATTTTTATGATTTTTATCCACTTTATGTGTGTGCGTTTCTAACATATTTGTTCTTTACTTATGGGTTAAGGATGCATACATGGACCCTTCACCAGCTATATATATGGGGGGGGGGAATTAAGAATTAACAATAAAACTCCCAACCGGATGATGACTCGTCGGCTGCCACATACAAAATGTATAAACGCGTCGCCACGCATAAGGCTCCACGCATCCATCCGGTTAAAAATCAGAAAAAAAGAAAAATAATAAAAAGTAAAGTAGCCAATGGGAAGCGGTCGCGCCAAAATTAGAAGGATTTGGGAGTGGCGAATTTGGAGCCGGTGGAGAGAGATAAATATTCAGGTTTTCTGTGAACCGAGTCTTGTCAGGGAGTGTCCGTCAAACCAACAACATCATTTTGCTGTCTGGTGTTTTGGGCACCACGCCACGTCTTGGGACGTAGCGTTGGTTAGTCCATTCACCAAGTAAATAAAGGAAAGTATGAAAGAAATGTTTTCGTCTCTTATCTGTTTATATCTTTTCTTTTTGTATATTTCTTTTGGACTTTCTTTGGACAAGGCATTGCGCCGGCCAGTCAACGTGGGGTAAAATAATATAACCAAAATATGGAGTCAGATATCTTACGGCAACACAGCCTTGCCCTTAGCCCCTGACCTTCAAAAAACCCTTTTAAAAACCACATGTGTGTGTGTGTGTGTGTGTGTTTCAAGATAAATAGGATGCGAAAACCAGTTTGTATTAATGTTATCATATCTATTAATACTGTACCATATTGGTTGATAGGATGTTCCTGTGGCGTAATAGCTAAAGTGCAGGACTGCAGTCTCGAACTAAGCAAGGTCAAACTACAGTCGCGTTATTACATTCGTCTTCGGACGAATACACTTGAGAAAAGTAAGAACCCTCTTATCCCCCAGCTATAGGTTAAATAGTATCACTAAAGTTGTTTTACAATGATGGCTTTGGTATTAAATAACCCACCTAGGTTGATATACCATTGTAATGGGTGCATGTAGCGAGTGAGAGTGAGTTCTCGTCCGTATTTTACGGGTATTACTTTACGTTTAGTTCTACTACAAATACAACACAAATTTTTACAATCACGTAAAACAAATGGAATATGACAACAACGAACATTAAGAAACAAACAATTTAATATTCATAACAAAACAGGAATGAAACATAATGTGCGAGTGGCCTTTATGGAAAAAAGTTATGGCCAGTTAAATGAAAATAAGATTGTTCACACGTGTGTGTGTGTGTGTGTGTGTGTGGTTAATTGTTAATAAAGTCTATCAAATAAATGGTTCCATGGTTGACCGAAGTAAGTTGGATAAAATTAATTGTCTTTACTCACATATGTGGGTATGCGTGTGTGCATATGAATGATGGAACGTCTTTGCTTTCATTAAGTCCACACTGTGTTTTTTCTTAAGATTTTGGCGACAGCGAGTCGCATTGATGAAAGAAAGTTCGCAAGCCTTTTTCTTTGAATCTTAATCGCGACTTTCTGCGGCTCGGTTATGGGGAGGATGCATCCCTTCATCTATCTGTCTATCGGATTTTGATTATAGACTGCGTTGCAGTGTCGGATCAGTATGTCGTCGAATTGTCTGGTCTTCCATACTTCTGTGGGAATCTCGTTAAGCCCTGCAGCTTTCCTATTTTTAATTTTTCTAAGAACTGAGTCGAGTTCTTCGTGAGTGAACGGTCCTAGTTTAATGTCCAATTGCTAACTAATAATTCTGGTGGTTGGTTCATGTGTAACTTTCGGTGGGTTTCCAAGTAGATTTTCGAAATGCTGTTTCCACAGTTTTATTCTTTCTTGTTGGTTTGTAGCTTTCAATTTAGCTTTGGTTATGCTCTTCCTTCTACTCACTTCGTTTATCGTTTGCCAGACTATCCTAGATTGCCTGTCTTCCACTGAGTCTATAGTTTTATCTATCTAATTTTTTATGTATTCTGTCTATTCTTTTAAATATATGCTTGCTAATTTATTTTGTGCCTTTTTTAGTTTTAGAGCATTTGTGTTTGTTGGGCTCTTTCTATAGCATTTGGAGGCAGTTTTCACGTGTGCACGTTTTTCTCTAACCGCTAACGTTTCCCATGGGACTCTATCTTTAGTTCTAGGTTTTGTTGGAATACAATTCGCTGCTGCCTCGAGGTGTGCGTCGACAACATTCTCATATTCGTCATTTGGAGAACCTTTTTCTGTTTTCAACTGAAGTGTCTCGAATCCGTTTCTCAATTCTAATACATATTTATCTCTAATATCTCTGTTGTTAAGAAGGCCCCAGTCATAGTGTTTGTTGGTCACCGTTCGTGTGGCGTTTTTTCGTAGGCTTAGTCGTATTTTTGCCGTGACTATTCGAAAGAGGAGTATGCCTCGCAATTCATTGCACTATTTTTCCATTTCTTGTTTATAAAGACGTAGTCGATATGTGCTTTATTATTTTTTATTATTTATTATACTAAATACAAATCTCAACAAAATGAACTTTCACTTGAACAAGAGATCATTACTTTAAAAAAGAAGGATATTCAAGCAGAGAAATTTTGAAGAAAAAAAAAACAGAATTGCAGTGGATTATACTGTTAGGAGACATCAGGAAACGGGATAAAACAAGACCAAAAGTAGAGTTGGTAGACGAAAAGCAACAATAAGAGCAAAGGTCAATTTCATTAGAGTCACAGAAGGCTGACAGCTCTAAACATAACTGCATAACTGAACAAATGTCGTGAATAGAGGTATCAACATTCATTCTGAAGAGAAGACTGTGAAGCTGGCCTATATGGCAGAATTGCTGTCAAGCAAACACTGTTGAAGAAGCAAAACAATGTCAAAAGGCTCCAGTGCGCCAAAACGCTCAAAGACTGGACAATAGAGTAGGGAAATTAAGTCTTTTGGACTGATGAATCAAAGTTCGAAATCATTCAGTCAAATAAGAGGATATATGTGCGGCGAAGACTTGAAAGAACTGCAACCCCGGATTCATACCAACCGTAAAGCATGGAGGAATCTCTGTTATGGCTATGGAGTCTTTTGCAAGGTCAGAGATTTTCACACAGGCCGGCTATCACAGTATACTGCAGCATCACAAGATCCTATCTAGAACATACTAGTGAACTCTGCCAGAAGTACATTAAAAGCCAAGGAGAACAGTACATCCTTCGACTGATGTCTTAGCCGGCACAATCAGCGAACTTAAATCCCATTGAACTGGTGTGGGATGAACTTGATCGAAAAGTCAGAGCTATATAACCCACAATTGCGGCTCACCTCTGGTAACTCTTCCACGAAAGCTGGGCAGGACTATCTTTAGTCTATTTCCAGTCTTCAGTAGAAAGAACACGGAGAATCTGTGAAGCAGTGATTGTGGTCAAAGGGGTTTATTTTGATGAATCAAAAGTTTAAGAAATTTTTTTTTTTTTTTGTTTAATTTGTATTTAATGTGATTCAGGTAAACTTATATTTTGTATAATAAATAAAAAAAACATTGTGATCCTTAACTTGTTTCGTTAAAAATAACACTTTTAGGATAAGGAATAAAATTTTTTAGGGTGGCCAAATAGTTTTGACTGGTAGTGTGTATATATATATATATATATATATATAATTGTATGTGTATGAGAATAAATATAAATAAATAACCGATAGAATGGATTTGGTTTGGTTTCTTTGATGACATATCAACCTTCATGGGTTATTCAATGCTAAAGCTTTCCTTGTTGAAGAACAGTTATGATATTATTTAACCCATAGTTGAAGGTGTATAAGGGAGTTCATGCCTTTATAAGTCTGAAAGCGAACATAATTGAGTTACTGGAGTTTGAACTCGCTAACAATGATGTCACAGTCCAGTGTGTTAGGGACTTTCTCGACAGAGTGGAAGATAAATCAGATGTGAAAACCAATTTGGTTTCGTTTGAGTTACTTTCACTAATGGTATAGAATACACATTTTTTAGCCTTAAAATATGCAACAAGAACATACATAAGAATATTCTAGAAATTTTGGATCAAAACCACATTAAAATTGAAGTTACATTTTTATATTTTTCAACCAATCAGCTAAAAACATAGAATAAGAACATTCTAGAAAAATAGGACCAGAAACTAATTAACAGAAAATATTTAGGCTCTAAGATAAATAAGTAAAAATACGAATCTGATTGGTCAAAAAATGTCTACGCGCTTAAACTTTGGGACTCGCATAAAACTATTTTTTGATTCACTACTAAAGCATAAATAACAACGAATTTAATCAACCCAGTCAGTCAGTCAGTTGTCAGTCATTCAATTCATTTCTTCCACAGCCAAAAAGTCATTCCGTCTACTACCTAAAAAGACTTTTCACTCTAAGTGATAAGTTCTGGGGGTATTTCATGAAACCCTGCTGCTTTCCTATTTTTGATTTTTCTCAGTACTGAGTCGAGTTCTTGCGTAAACTTTCCTAATTTGATGTCTAGTTGATTACAAATAAATTTTGTGATTGGTTCATGTGTAACTTTCAGAGGTTTTCCAAGTAAATTCTCGAGATTTTGAAGTTCAACAAGTTAAAAATCTCATATTAGAATATCAGAATACTATCAATCTATGTATATGTATTTACCAACCCCTTCGCACAGACAGGATGAGAAACAAGGTCAGTTTTTTAGGCGGAGTTTAACAACCTTCATGTATATATACATATACATATACAAGTTCTAAGTCTTTGCCAGGAAAAAGAACCATAGATTTTTGTGGTGGCAACACACTATCACTTCTTATAAAACAAGAAAAAGGGATTCAGATTTCAATCTTAATTTCAGTGCAGGTGAGGCCCATACAAAAGTTAGATGTATACAAAAATCTTAAATCTTGGTGAGGTTTCAAACTTTTTGAAAGACCCTTACATACATATATATCTTAACTATCTGATGTTTGCAACATGGGGATGACACGCCTTGAGAAAGGGTAAATCTCTATAAAACTACTAACACCTTTATTATGATACAAACCAAATCATTAAAAGTAAATAAATATTAAAATTTAAGAAACGATCCAACTCAATATGTAAATACATATGACTCATCATTGTATTTGTTATTTCACTATTCATTCCTCTGAAGATGGCTCCAATTTGGGCCAAAAGAGAAAAAATGGTGCCTTTTTAAATTCATTCTATCTGTCAAACAACTCACACAAAGACTTGAACAGATCAATTATAAAATAGGACAGACACAAAATATTTGTCCTATTAAATCAAACACACACACACACACATATTTTTTTTTTTTTTTTTTTTGAATAGTGCAGACGCAGATTCAGTGTCACTTGATAACTGTCAGTTTCTCATATAAAATTGAAAATTTAAAATTGAAAAGAAATATTCTTGGTTGTTTTTTCACTTTTATTCATATTCATCATATATATATGAGGTGCATACGATAAGTTTCCAGACTTTTTTCGTATGGGCACTTTTATTGTTTGTAAACACATGAAACTCTAGTCCCCTTCGAGGTAATCTCCTCCGGCTGCAATGCACTTGTTGTACCGTTCCAACAACTTCTGAAAGACCCCATAGATGTCCTCTTGTGTGAATGTGTCAATGACCTTCATCACAGCCTCTTTCCTCTCCTCAATTGTCTCATAACGACAGCCTCTGAGCTTAGGGAATAACCAAAAGTCACAGGGATCAAGGTCTTGACAGTAGGGAGGGTGAGGAACTGTGTTGATGCCCATCTTGGTCAAATAATCTGTGACAAGGATGGAGTTGTGGACTGGTGCATTGCCCTGGTGGAAATGCCACTGACCCAATTTGAAGAGTGCTGGCCTCTTCCGGCGGAATCTCTTCCTGAACTCCCTTAAAACCTCAACATAGTAACCCTAACCCTAACACTTTGGCCAATCAACTCTGGTGTATTGACTTCCTTACTCCTCCCTCACCTCTCATCATCCCTCACAGACTTCCTTGAATCTCTTATGCCACTCAAAAACTGATGCTCGATTCATACAAGATGGTCGAAAAGCAGTCTGAAGTATTCCATACGTTTCTGTGGCATTTTATCCAAGTTTAAAATAGAATTTTATTGCATATCGTTCTTCCTCATGTCCAGATTACATTTTTGAAATTCACTAACTGTGACAATCTGGCTTTAGTAGGGTGTATTCCAATTGCTGCTGTAGCTATTCATTTGAACCTGAAATCATAAAAATTGGTCAGTCATCTCATAAGATGTATAGCAATAACATACTGAATTTTCAAGAGTTTACGACAATTTTAAATGCCCATACGAAAAAAGTCTGGAAATTTATCGTATGCACCTCGTACATATTAAGTTGAATAGTGTTGACACAAATTTGACTTTTGGTTACTGACAGTTTCTTGCCAATATCATCATCAGACCAAGAGGACATATCTATGCTATTCAAATGTAGATCTACATCTGCTCTTTTACCAATATTAAGCATTTTTTATTTATAAATATTGCTCATTGGGGCAGTCTTACCTCTCTGCAGAGATGCAGTTGGTGTATTCTGCAGTCCCAGCCAACTGGGTCAATGTTTAAATGTTACATTTTCAGTTATAACATAAGGAAAAATTAGCAGTAATAATAACTTTAACTCATTATCATTCAGAGAATAATTTATGGGGCATAGTGCTATTCAAATGTAGACTTATTGTAGTAGAAGGAATTTTTGTTTGGCGCATAATTTAAATCGACGCATAATTTCATCCAATCAGGATGACTTATCCTATTAAATCCGGAGCATCTTTCCGGGCTGCACAAACTGGGGAAAAGCCGTCAAACACTTTTTTTGGCTGAACAACTTCGTTCAGTGCAGACGTCTCACTGGCTGCTCTTCAATAGCAGCAGCATGGACACAATGAGGGAAGCTATCTAATTTATGGATACCTTGCGTCTATTTCTCTTACATCAAGGGATCCCAGTTGAATATGAATTAGATAAATTAAATACGCCACACACAGGAACAACTTTACGTCACCCACCCCCCTAAATTGGCTATGTCGACTGCGATGCCGAATTCCGCTCCGACACCTAGCGACTTCACCTCTGGACAACATTTTCTAGAGACATTCACGCTTCTCCCCGAAACAACCAGAATCACAAACTCACGGTGACTTCAACGTTTCTCTCCTCAAACAGCAAACACGACTTTTGCTAAATCATAGCAAACATGTTTCCCTCTCACGTCCAACAACATGCACTGCTTTCTCAACTCTATCATAACTTCAAATCGTTCACTTACTTCTTTCCTTCCTACGAGACTTGCAGCATAAATGGAAACTCTTTATTCCATGCTGCCATTAAAAACCTTCATGTAAAAGCTAACAGCACCTTCGTCTTCTTACTTCTTCATCCTCCTTTATCAACAACAACAAATAGCGAGGGAATATCACACGCGCAAGAATACATCTCTTCGCCTAAAAGTAATAACAAACATTTCTACTCGCTAAACTATATATGCTCTATTACCAATATTGAGCATTCTTTATCTATAAATATAACAAACCATGAAACATATATATATATATATATATATATATATATATATATATATATATACGAGATTAACAAAAGTGCTAAAGCAAAGGGTTTCTTTCGACTTAATTTTGAATTATTTTCTATTCGTGAGTTTTTTAAGACTTTTTAAAAAATTGATTTACAACAAGAAATCATGGAAAAATGACCCCCCAAAATGGCATTTCCATATTTCGAATATCTTTATATATGAGGATATTTTTATCACAATGAGAACGCCTGCATACCTTAACTATCTGATGTTTGGAGCAACATGTGGATGACAGGGCTAGAAGAAACTATTAACATTTTTATTATGACATAAACCAATTTATAAAAAGCAAAATAATTATTATGACATGAATAATTATTATGACATGAACTGAATCATCAAAAACAAAACAATTATTATTATTCAAAAGATGCTTCTAGGCATAAAATAATCCTAGATTTGATTAAAATCAATCATAGCCCAGTTGGTTGGGACTGTAGATTACACCAACTGCATCTCTGCAGAGGGGTAAGACCCCCACCCCAACAAGTGTCCTGGATATAACACTAAACAATCTGATGGTGAGGTTCCAGTGATGCTGGAGCTTTGGGGAATTTAGAGTACTCCTTCGTTACCATTGCCCATAGGTCCACTCTGGCCAGGAGTGGTAGCATCTGATAGGGTCCTTTCTATGCATCAAATAGAACTAAACTATGTACTTATGCTAAACTGAATTGCTTGACACAGAATTGTTTTGATATTTAAACAGCATACTTATGCTAAACGGAATTGTTTGAAATGGAACTGTTTTTGTATGCTAAACTGGATTGTTTGAAATGGAACTGTTTTCGTCATTGAAACTGTACTTACGCTAAATTGAATTCTTTGAAATAGAACTGTTTTGACATTCAACTGTGTGTAAACAAAAACTATACTAAACTGAATTATTTTAATTAGAACTGTTTTACTAAACTGAATAGCTTGAAATAAAAATGTTTTTGACAATTAAACTATAATTATGCAAAACTGAATTGTTTTAAATAAAACTGTTATTTTGTATAAAAATGGATTTGGCATAAGATAAGCTATAAAGGTTGATATGCAATAAAACCCAAATGAACAAACATTGACATAATGGGTAGAGTGTGACGTCGTGTGCCACCGAGAGGGGAAGGATAGGATTTAATTTCCTTTCCCCTTCTGTGTTTGAACTAACAGGCCCCAACGACTGACTGCTAAAGCAATCAGAATGCAGGTCAAAATACCAGCACTCCATAAGCGGGTGGACGGAAAAGGAATGTAGGTCTTTGAGTAGCATGACCAGATGAGGTGGTGGAGGAGGAAGGAGCCAAATGATTGGCCGAGCCTTCGCGCCAAAAATAGTGCCTTTTCGTCAGAGGAAATTTGGAAGGGGATCTTCAGTTCTAGGACAGCAGTCAGCGTGTAGAGATGTGCTGAACTGTAGCCAAAACTCCGGGTACCTCGCCCGCAAAAAGAATCTTCAGTTTTGAGGACAGTAGTCGGCGGACAATGACGTCAGTCTACAGCCCAAAGCACCGGGGAAAGAGTAGAACAGAATCTTTGGACAGAAGATAACAGAATCACCTTCAGCCAGATTCTACAGAATGTCGCTCGCCCGTAAAAGAAAGGAATCTAAGAAGTAAACCCCTTCGAAAAGCTAAGTACAACTTAAAACTGTTTTTCCTTCTACCCTTCCTAAATATTGGAATTATATGCATTCTGAAAAGTAAAGAAAGAAAGAAAGAAGAAAGAAAGAAAGAAAGAAAGAAGAAAGAAAGAAAGAAAGGAAAAAGGAAGAAAGAGACTACTTTTGTATTTCACACTGCCTACCTGGCTTAACAAAGCCGATAGTTTAAAAGAAAAGAAAGAAAGAGGGAAGAAAGAAAAGAAAAAGGAAGAAAGAGAGACATTTGTATTTAAGACTGTCTGCTGGTTTAATATAGCCGGCACCTTAAAAAGAAAGAAAGAAAACAGGAAGGAATTGTTTCTTAAATCTCAAAGTATTTGTTTGGTCCTCACTTATTAAAATTTTGTTATAGTTTAAATGTTTCCTTATGTTGAAATCTATTCGTTATGTTGTTTATCTATCAAGTTGCCTTCTTTTGCACATTATCTTTTTCAGCTTCGTATCGCTTTAATTAATCTTGCTAAATGTCTTATTCGACTTAAAAACATTACAAGGGAATTTTGGAAATTTGACTACAGTGAAATATATTTTGTTTTAACCTAGAAGTCCATTCTTTCCGTCATCCGAGGGGGTAGGAAAAAGAAGGGCTTGGTGGGGTATGTAAAAGTGAAATTCGAATCCCCCTTGCCAGCGTCGAGATGAGTCTAGCACCAAATTAACCCCCACATTATTTGCCAGTTACCTTATGCTCGAAACAGGAGTCTTGACTAGGACTTATTTTGCGAGGGGTCAAGTGCCAGACTGCCCCGACGTCACATGTGCCTAAAATAAACTCGTGTTATGAGTAAATATTTTATGCCCCGGCACAGTAGAGTATTTACCAATGGTATGAGAAACTGGGGTTCAATTCCAGTTCAAGTAATACTAACGACTCAAAAATGGTATTTGATGCCTCCTTGTTTAACACTCTGCATTATAAGGTATGCCCTCCCCTAAAACTCAGTGTAGTAGCAATTGAAAAGAGAGCCTTTGGGTCACCCTTGACTACATTCGGCTAACTAACTAATTTATCATAGTTATATATAAAATATATATCATAGTTATTTCAGGAAAATGTTTTGTCCCTCATGTTTTCCAAGCAATTCTAGGTACAAGGGTGATTCAAAAGTTTTGCAATATTTTGATACATGTTAATTTATGGTGCGTTTATCACTTGACCTAAGCAGTTCATCCTTAGGTCAAGTGATAAACGCAGCCAAACAGATGAATGTGCAATGTATCTTATTCAGTAACTAATGGTTTAAAAGTCCAAAGTAGGTCATAATACAGCAGAAGTAACCAAAAACATTTGCTATGTGAAAAGGGAAGGCAGAGTTGATGACAGCACTGTAACAAGATGGTTCAAGAAATTTTGCTTAGTTGCAAGAACCTCAACAATTTGACGAGATCCGGTAGACATAGGATCATGGATTCCAAGCCAAGGTAAATCCAGTGAGTAACACTCAGAAAGTATTAGGCAAGCTTAACATCTTACAGTCCAGTGTGGTTCATCACCTTTACAAGCTCAGCAAGTAGTGCTGCCAAACTGTGCCTCACACTTCCAAAATATTGTGCTTCATGTTACCAACATATTGTGTCTCACATTATCAAAATATAGTAAAACTTTTGATTCATCCGAGTACTTCTGTTAGTTGTGAAAAAAAAGAACGAAACCAAGTCTTGTGCAAGAAAAACTGTAATCATATTTCTGAAGATGCTAAGTTCTCCCAAGACTTATTCCTGGCATATCATTTCTGATGTCTGTTTAATAAGGCCAATCACAAATAAACCTTACTGGTTTGAACCTGAAGGGTTCAATCTGAGTCAATCCAAATTGAAACTGCCAGGGTTCATCAGAGCTGGGAACAAGAGTGAGAATCTGATTTTATAAATAATTATGCAGACCTATTGACATTATCTCCATCCACGACCCAAACATAAATATAAATTATGATCTGCTCTGATTCAGTTAATACCAGATTGCTGAAACAGTGACTTGGGGCTGTGTATAAGTTCGTTAGAACAAATCACAAATCATCGAAAAGAAAATCTCCACTTTCCCATAAAATTTTTCCCTTCTTATTCTTCACTCACACAGGACAACCCTACTAAAAAAATTGTTGATAATCTTCCTGCATTACTGGTTATAAATCACCACTTAGTGATAATGAAAAGTGAGAAGGCTATATCAAATTTCAGACACCTCTTGTGATTTGTATTACTCTGAAAATTATTTCAACTTACTTCCTTGTCTTATGGGAGGCACGGGTGGTATAAGAAATATACATATATGGAGGTGCCCATGGTGTAATGATTATCGTCGTAGGAAATGTACACGACGACACGAGTTCAAATCCTGGACGAGACTGATTGCATTTCACATAGCACTAATACCCTTAAGAAAGGTATGAATCCAATTATTCTCTCTCCAGCTATGGGTAAATAGTAGGACAGACTTGGTTCTTCAGCCTTGGTGAGGCAACTAGTCTAGGAGAAGGAATACTCTGAATTCAAACCTGTTAAACTCTGCTTAAAAATTGACCTTGTGTCATATCCTGCCCGAGCCAAGGGGTTGGTAAATATGATAAGAAACATACAGATCCAAGTTCAAATTCCACTTCCACCAGCTATAGATTAATAGTAGGGTAGACTACGCTCTTTAAACTTAGTACGACAACCTATCTAGAAGAAGAAAAACTCTGAATACAAAGCAGATGTACTTCACTCAAAAATTGACCTTGTAATAAACATGCCAAGTCAAGTTCAAATCCTAGTGGAGACTATTTGTATTTCACTTCATTTTAATACATTTAAGAAAGGTATGAATCCATTTATTTCCCCTTTGCACCAGCAATGGATAAATAGTAGGTAGACTTGGATCTTAACTTTGGTATAGCAATTTGTCTAAAAGAAAAACTCTGAATTCAAATTGACTGTCCCCTACTAAAAAAAATTGACCTTGAGTGGCAACCTATTCATAGTGGAGGGGCTGGGTAAATACCTAGTATCTTTATCTTTGTTTAGATGACATTTCAACCAATGCATTCTCTGAATTTCAGTGTTCTCAACTGATGATATATTATCATTATTTATTGCATTTTTTCATGAATATCATTATCTTTGTTCATTCAGCCAATGCATTTTGCAACTTTAAAAGTGTTCTCTGAAGTTCAGAAATGAGAAAATTTGAACATGTAGGATCACAAAACATTTGTTTTTCAACAAATATTCATTTTTCAATATAAACTGCTGCCTTGTAAAAGAACTTAATTCAGAGAGGAACATTAATTATACGGGGGTGTCCTCAGGGTGAAATGTTTACAGCAATGGACAGTAGAATTGTAGCAAGTGAGTTTGAACTCCAGTCTCACTATTACATTCCCTTTCAGACAAATACCCTTGGGAAAGATATGAAACCCCTTATCCTCCCAGCTATGAGTTAAATAGCTTCACTGCTGTTCTTCTAGAAGGATGGCTTTAGCATTAAACAACCCACAAAGGTTAATATTCCATTAAACAAAGAAACCAAACCAAACCAAACCATTAATTATATGGCTCAAATACCACTCAGTGAAAATTTAAGATCAAAATTCAACTCATAACTACATGTATAAATTCAACCCTCTCCACTCCAAACATGTGTTTCTGATTGATGCATAATTCAGTTTGCACCCCATGTGAAATCTCTCTCTCTACACAGCTCTTAGAATAGTGGAGTGTTTACAGTTCAAAACTGTCCCAAGGCACAGTTTCATTCATTGATCATTTAGCTTGATATTCAAAAAGTGTTGTGATTCTTATAAGCCAATGAAACATGTTTCCCAAACCAAGGTAATCTCCTCTGGTGATGAATGTTCAGAACAGGATAGATCAATCCCTTTTCCAGATGAACAATGATGCCAGTGATTAAATAAAAATAGATATATACAGTTCAATGACAGTATGTCAAATGAAACACAATCAACTCTCATATGGCATCTATAGTCATAAAAAACAGAATACCTCTGGATAGGCTATATGTGTGTCAGTCTTAAGTTAACTTTAGCAACTTTGTGAAATGTCAAAGTTATTCACTGATGAGTGTGTTGCTATGTGAGTTGAAGTTTTCTCTCAGCAGACTGCTGTAATTGCATGTGTGCTTTGCCTCTCTCAAGATGAGTTGATTCATTGTCTCAGCAGTCCAAATGCCAACTAAATTCATGACAACAAATTCCTATGTTATATGCATATTTCTTCATAATCCAAATCTATTCCCATGCTGAAAATACATCCCAAACCAACTATTGTTCAAATCATGTTCAGGGGTTATTTCCTATACACCTATTAATTCAAAGCAATATTCCAATATTGTCAGCCCTAGCAGTTACCCCGGGCAGCTTCAAAATCCATTACAGAAATTTGGCGTCTTCAACAATCAACCTATTCTTTGAGATGATTACAAAAATCTGATTTTTTCACATTAACCCAATCTAGACAGCTGAGAAGAAAATTATAATTATGATATTCTCAAAAGCAAGTTAACCTTGTTACATAACAATTAGTTAACTTTGTTACACATATTAGTCTATGAATTTATTTGACTTACCATTTCACAAGATCTTCCTTTCCTCCACCCACACAAATATACATATGGGAGAGGGATTCTTAGTCAGAGACTCCCAAGTATCAAACTATTTTGTAGTAAGTCTCTTACTCAAGTCAGTTATAGGATCTCTTATAAATAAAGTGAACCCTACCAATTTTTTATAAAAACATGAATTTTCTTCTCAACCAAAGATTTTATAATTCATGGAATATAAAACAATAAAAATAGATAATATTAGGAATTATCTATTGCCAAACTCTTCAGCCTTGAAACTCTGTAATCTAAAAAATAAGATTCCAATACTCCTGTAGCCAAAATAAAACTGCCTAAATATGTATCGGAGGTGCAATTATTTTTGGAAAGCTCCATATTTAGATTTTTGATTTCAGAATTTCAGTACTCTGTATAGTTTCATGATAAATAATACCTAATAATATCCATTTTGATATTCTATAAGAAATAATAACATCCTGGTATATTGGGTTTAAAAGGAAATTAACTTTTACAAAAAATTATTAGAGGTGTACTAACCAACTGGTGAAACTGTGGGTATATATATATATATATATATATATCTACAAAAATACACACATGCATAAATACACACATGCATAAATACACACATACACAAGCTCTCACAGACACAGGCACACACAGACACAGACACACACACACACACACATATATATATATGTGTGTGTGTGTGTGTGTGTGTGTGTGTGTGTGTGTGTGTGTGTGTGTGTGTGTGTGTGTGTGTGATAGTATCATTGAAAAGAAAAACAAATTAAGTATAGATTCCCCCACTCACAGCTCATAATTTCATACATACATACATATATATATATATATATATATATATATATATATATATATATATATAATCTGCCACCTTACTCTACACAGCAGATATAATATGAATGATATTATAAATTAATATCTTACAGCATGACGAAGTTCTTCTATTATTTTTTTTTAACAACCACAATTTTTTAACTTATCCATTCATTACATTTGAGAGCATTTTATTAAAATCAGCAGGAGTAGTACTTTAAAACTAAATGAACACTTAGAGCAAGAGACCCAAGTAGACAAACTTGTTTGCAATATTTTTCAAACAGTGATCACTCTCCAATTCCATAAGTAACACTCAACTCCAGACACTTGTCAGAAAAGTCCAGCTGTTCATCATTGAGAATGATAGAATTATCATCCTTCAATTGCACTCAATAATCCAAACAAATCTATTCCCTGCCCCCCCCCACACACACACATGCATATGACAATCCCAGTGTCTATCAACAAATCCATGACACTGGAATCAGCCAATCAAGGATCAGTGAGGATCCACCCTCACAGAAACAGAAATTGTGGTTTGCCGATAACTATCAAGTTCTGCCCAGTGGATCATTTAATGAATATCATAAATAAATAATGCAGCAAATGTGTCACATGACGAATGGTAGGAGCGCAGAAAGATGCAAATATGTGTCTGAAAAGAAGAGTTAAAAAGTGATAATCAACAAAACAAATGACTGAACATCAGGAAGTAATTATTTCAGTACAATGCAACAATGTGTGATCAATAACTCTAGCAGATTGATACAAACCCTATTGATCTTATTTAAGCTATTGTGATATATGAGCACCCCCAATAAACCCACTTAATTGATCTTCAATTATTTTAAAGGGATGCTAGTGCATAACTCCATGGTTATTGTGTTCGTAAGCTCATGAGATCACTTTACTAGTCATGATAACAAAAGTGAATCTGAACATGTCCTGTAATCTTATCGGGGTTACATGTCAAATATTGACATTTCTCAAAGTAATGATTTATTTGATGGAGCCTATCTTCTCTCCAAGGAATATGACTGGTTATACTAGGTTACATGGTATCATTTGGATGCACACTCAGAATAATGGTTTTCATCCATGTAAATGGAGTCAACAGTTTGAGTTCAAATTCTGGATGGTATAAAAAAATGAGATTTTGTCTCCTATTGAAATCTGAGCAAACCATTTTACAGAAAAATATGCAGAAACTATAACGGACACAGAGAGCAGAATAAATTACATAGTAAATGGATTCAGTGACCCAAGTTCAAATCTTGGTTAAGTATTTCACTTTGCACTAATGTCCCCAGAAAAGGTATGAATCCATCTCTTCTTCTCTCCCCCCACCCCCAGCTATGGGTAAATAGTTGGGCAGATTGAGGTCCAAGAGAAGAAAAACTAAATTCAAACTAACAGTAATCCACAGAAAAATTTCCCATTTAGCAAATCCTATCTAAGATAGAAATGTTGGGTAAATACATATACATGGTACCACTAGTTGGGGTGAGAATATGCAGATTTTATCATCTGTAGAAGTGTAAGATCCAAGCCAAAAACAGGGTGTCATGATCATGATACTAAATATTAAATATATCTGTTTGAGATAATGAAAAGTGTACCTGTTTAAAAGGATTGTGAAGATACATTTTTGTACTGTATATAATTGGGGATCATAATTGTTAAACTGACTTTGGCATTAAATAACCTAAAAATGGTTGACATTATACATTTTTGTACTGTATATAATTGGGGATCATAATTGTTAAACTGACTTTGGCATTAAATAACCGAACAATGGTTGACATGCAATAAAACCACCCAATCAACTAATTTGCACATGATCAAATACCTAAGACAAATTGCCTTTACCAAGCTAAAAGGCAACTGGTAAGCCATTTGCTGGGGAAAAAGTGAAGATATGATTTCTCCAAAGAGTATTCATGTCTAAGGACTAATATTTACACAAACTAGTTTCAATGGGGTGCTTCACCAAACACCTTCTCGCAGCACTAAATAGAGTAGGGTCAGAGTTAATGCCTAAAGTGATACCCAAAGTATCCCAAAAGAGAAATACTAGCTGAGCTAGACTGTGTCTGTCTTTGACCCCACATATCCTGCATAAAAAAGGTATTGTACCATATCCCTCTTTTATGAGGGAATAGTGAATAGAAACTGTTCATTTATTCCATTCTTATGCTGTTAAACACTGTTAAGTAACAGAATGACAACTATGTACTCAGTGCTGAGCAACATCATCAGATGTGTGACCTGAAAGGATGATCCCCCAGAGGTCAAGGAAAAAGTTACATTTGCAAAGATCAAGGAAAAGTAAAACAGGATGTTACAGACCAACAAGGATTACATGATTGAGAGAGAGAGAGAGAGAGAGAGAGAGAGCATACATGCTTTTCTTGTGTGATTGTTTTTTAATTAAGTCCATTAATTATCATAATGAAACTTGTAAAGTATCTACTGCTTCTTTTGAGAGTCTGCAAAATGAACGTGTTATCAAGTGAGTTGACAAGGTCTGAAAAGACTGTTCTTTTTTATGCTAAATATTAAACTTCTTGTGGAAGCAAAATTGTGGAATATTTTATTCTATTTTATTCTATTTTATGATTTGTATTTTATTATTTGTTTTATTTTATGTTTTCTTTTGAGAGAGTCAAAGAAGAGACAGTCAGGATCAGTTATGCCTCAACAACCCAAAGAGTGAACTATAGGTGAATAAAGGAAAAATATGAATTCCAGTTAAAAGAATTTTTCCTCCTTTCAAGATGCAGTCTGAAAGCCAACTGTTTGTAAGATCAGACCATCAAAGACAGCCTCATCATTATCAAAGTGTTTCTTTGACTCTCTCTTACCATCCATCTCCACTGGCCATCACTCTTCTCTTGACGGGTCTTCAAGATGGCATCCAGTGTCTGCACTGAGCTGATGTATGTAAGTCTTTACTGACTGACCAACACTGGTATGTCCATGTATTGGAGTCCATCGTAAAACACTGTGTGTTTGTCCTAACTGCTCTGGCAGTGCTTCACATGTCTTTCTTATTTTATTTGAATGATTTGTGAGATAAGTAACCATACAACTGCTATTTTGTAGAGTGCTGCCACAAGTATTTGTTCAAAATAACATGTAGAATACTTGTATAGTTCCCATCTAGTTTTTTTTCCAAGTATTTCATTAGAGTCCAAGAGGAGAAACCATATAGTAATAGTGAGACAACTACAGATTAGAAAAATTCCCATTCTATTTTATCAGAGGTCAGATTTCCATATGGTTGATAAGCCATTAATATCAGTCCATACTTTTCTTATGTATGTGTTGACATTGTGTTCAGTAGGTAAGATACTGCTACCAAGGTATATGAACTAGTCCACTAAATTCAAAGGCTTGGAATAAATAAAGTAAGGTAATAATGATCAAATGATATTTGCCTACTTCTTTCTATCATGGTGTAAAATCAACATTGTTATCAAAACAATGAACAACTTTCGGTCCCAGTCAGAAACAAGTTACAACAAACAATAATCGCCAGTCCATCCAACCGTGCAACAAGTGATCTTCATGGTGTAATGGTTATCATTGTAGAAAATGAACATGGTTCAAAAGCTGGATGAGATTGTTATTATTTTACAAAGCACTAATACCTCTAGGAAAGGTATGCATCCAGCTATAGATAAATAGTAGGGTAGAGTGGGCTCTTTAACCTTGGTAGGTCAACTGATCTAGAAGGAAAACTCTGAATTCAAACTTTTTAAACTCTGTTTAAAAAAATTGACCTTGTGTCACTTCTTGTACATGGCGGAGGGACTGGGTAAATACATACTTAAATGAAATGGTTTTATGAAAGGCAATATGGGGACCTGAATGAAAAGTTGAGGGTAATGGGAGTAGACAACGCAACTGGAACAGGAAGAATAGAGAGAGAACTAACAGAGAGATATACAAGTCTTTTTCTATCAACAGGACTGCATAATTGGTGGAGAAAGATCACATGATAGAAAAAAAAACAAATGCAGGTGACACACAGAGATAGAGAGACACTTCTATCTTTGACATGCAAATGATTGATTTTACCAGCTACCCGGGGAATATGATTTTTAGTCTGTAGAATTTTTCCTTCTTTCAAGCAGTGTCCTGAAAGCCAAGTACATGCAAATTCACATCATCAGAGCTGGCCTGAAAAATGAATAAAGTAATTATCTAAATGTGTTTGTGCACTTCTTTCCATTATGACGTGAGATCGACATTTACAACAAATGATTCATGACAGGTCCTTCTCAGTAGCAGGTGACATTAAGTAATGATCACCTGGAAATCTTAACTACACAACATAGCACAATTACACCACCACAAAAATGAGAAAAGGCATGAGAGTATAGCATGAGAAACAATAACAGAAAACTGAGTTAAAGTGGCACCTAAAGCACTGCATATCTGTTTTTGCATTAAAGGTTTTGGGAAAGGCATGATTCCACTTCTTCATGTACTCTTTTCTGTCATCAGATATCTTCATAAAAGTCTCATCACTGGTACGACATAATGGTTAACAGAAAAGAGTATTATTAAAGCAAATATCTTTTTACACTATTGTGAACATGTAACTCAGTAATTGGAGTTGTATTCAAAAAGTACTGTAACTGAAGCTGTACTTTCTAAGACAGATATGAATAATGAATGAAATATTCATTTTCTTCAAAATAGTCCTCTTGACATTCGGCACACTTACTCCAACACATTTTCTATTGGTTTGAAACACCTCAGTAACTTCGCAGCCCAAGTTCAAATCCTAGCTAAAGCAGTTTACATTTGATATTGTGCTTAAACCCTCATTCTTCCTCCAGCTGTGGGTAAATAGTTGGGAAGACTGGGTTTTTTAACCTTGGTATGGCAACCTATCTAGAAGAATGGAAACTCTGAATTCAAATTTGTTAAACTCCACTTAAAAATTGACCTTGGGTCACATTCTACTTATGGTGAAGGGGTTAAGTACACATCCTTGAGATGACTTTTTAGTTTAGAAAGTGACACAATTGAAAAATTCCATGTTTTGCCAAAAACTGCCGATCAGAAAGTATAAAAACTTCTTATAGATCACTTTTATTATAAGTTTTGTGAATTTTAAGAAACTGTCATATGTCACTATTGATAACTGACAAGCTGGGGATTATCTAACAATCATCTCCATGTCTGCATTGCCACACTGTCTGTAAATTTCTCACCAGTTAGCATATCCCTTCCTGTAACGATAAATGGAATAAGGGCATTCCCTGTGATGTAGTGGCTAACGCGCTGGACTGTGACATTGTAGTAAGTGATTTCAAACTCCAATCACACTTTTATGTTCACTTTCGAATATATACTCTTTGGAAAAGTATGAACATCCCCATCCTCCCCAGCTATTGGTTAAATAGTACCTCTACTGTCTGACCAAGAAGATGGCTAAGGCATTAGATAATCCACAAAAAGTGATATGCCATTAAACAAAGACACTAAAACAGATCTAACTGGAACAATTCATAGAGTGGGGGGGGGTATAAATAACAAAACTGCCATTTCAAAATTATCAAAAATTAACAGTAACTCATCAAGATTAAGCTTAGACATCTAAACAGCAGTCTACATACAAAGACATCATCATTTTATCATATACTCTATTTAGCGATATATAATTTGCATAGTTTATAAGAGTATCTGGATTATGGGCTTCTCTGGAATGTTTTTTTTTATCGAGACTATGAATTAATATCATAAATTGCCCAGTCAGCTGGGGCTGTAGAATACACCAACTGCACCTTCACAGAGAGGTAAGACCCTCCCTTCCCATAAAGAGTTTCCTGGATATGACACTAAACAATCTGATAGTGAGGTTCCAGTGATGCTGGGGCTTTGGGGAATGCAGAGCACTCCTTCATTGCCATTGCTACCAGGTCCACTCTAGCCCAGAATAGTAGCATCTGATAGGGCCCTATCTATGGGTTAAATAGAACTAAATTGATCTGTTTGAATAAACTGAATTGCTTGAAATAGAAATGTTTCCGACAATTTACTGTAATTATGATAAATTGAATTGTTCAAAATAGAACTGATTATTTGTATAAAAATGAATTTAAATAGAATTAAACTGTTAACTTTACTATACTGAGCTGCTTGAAATAGACCTGTTTTGACATTGAAACTGCCTGCTTATACTGAAATGATTTGTTTGAATTAGAACTGTTTGACTAAACTGAATAGTTTGAAATGGAAATATTTTTGACAATTAAACAGTATACTCATGCTAAACTGAATTATTTAAAATAGAACTGACTATTTGTATAAAAATGGATTTGGTGTTAAATAATCTAGAAAGGTTGATATGCCATAAAACCCAACCAACCAAACCAAACCTAGTATTATAAAAGTTAGATAATACAAATTGCTCATTTCAGGAGTTCTGCAAAATGTACATGTCATCCAGTGAGCTAAATTCTTTTCGGCAATAAAAATTAAACTTTTGGTAGAAATTAAATAATGGGATATTCTATTTAATTTTATTTTCATATTTTATTGTTGTATCATTTTATTTTTTATTTTTGTATTTTATTATTGATTTTATTTCTTATTTAAGCTTTATTAATTTGTTAATCCCTGAAGAGGAACTATCACACACTCCAGCCTTTTGCCTATAGTAGGGCAGACTAGGTTCTTCAGCCTTGGTGAGGCAACTAGTCAAGGAGAAGGAAAACTCTGAATTCAAACCTGCTAAACTCCACTTAAAAAATTGACCTCGTGTCATATCTTTCCCAATCAGAGGGGTTGGTAAATATGCACACTCCAGCCTTTTGAAATTCGGTAGCAGTCAATTTTAACCAACTAGTTATAATCCTGCCCTATCAGTGGGACTTAAAATACACTGTGGTAAGATGCCACCAAAAAAATCAGGGTGTCCTTGGTATGACTAAACCACATCTGATGGTGAAGCTTCAGTTCCAGAGATCTGAGAAGTGTGGAGCACCCCTTCATAGCCATTACTCCCAGATTCACTCTGACCTGGAATAGTAGTGCCTGTTATGATCTCATCTATGGATCAAATAGATCTGACATATCAACCTTCATGGGTTATCTAATGCCTAATCCATTCCTGTAGAAGAACAGTTGTTGTACTACTTAATGAATAGCTGGAGGAAGGATAAAGGGGTTGATTCCTTTCCCTCAGCACCTTAGCCACTATGCTATGAGGACTCCCCACTCATATTCAGTAGGACTGTGTGCAAAAAAAAAAAAAAACTCTTAAAAACAATTACACAAAAAATGTTAATATGAATGTACAATGAATGTGATTCCTTAATTTCTAGGCATAAAATAACCCTTCATGTATTGACATGCCATTAAAATCAATCTCTCACTCTAGTCATGTATACCAGCAAAGGAGATGCTATATGATATTGACATAGAATTATTTTGATGTTAAATGTGCATTTGTCTTCCTTCAAAACTTAGATTTTAAATTTTTAAATTTTAAAAATTTTAAGATACTCTCTCAATACTTTTTGCTCATACCTCATAAGTGCTGCATCTTACTTGGAGAAGCGACGGACATTGCCAAGTAACCTGCATTGCCCTCAGTCCAGTCAGCTGAAGTTGTAGAATACACCGACTGCATCTCTAGAGAGGGGTAAGACCCCCTCCACAAGTGTCCTGGATATGACATTAAATGATCTGATGGTGAGGATCCAGTAATGCTGGAGCTTTGGGAAAGGTGGAGTACTCCTTCATTGACATCGCTCCAGGTTCACTATGACATTTAAACTGAGTGCAAACAAATGACATGCTAAATTGGATTGCTTGAAATAAAACTGTTTGATCATTTAACTGTGTGTTGTTGAATTGAGCCAGTCAGCATACTGTTGCATTGAACAGTAACAATGGCAGACTAGCCAATTGTATAACACTTGGTGCATAAAGCAACCAGTATTTATGGTAATCTGGAATATTACGTTCCCACATCTGTACGATCTCATTCCTTGAGTCCTGATTGGCCACTCGTTTCAGTGTGGATATGGTGATAGACATATGTTCACCATTCTGCAATATGCTCCCAGTAACTGCACTCAGTTTACTCTGGGTCCACTGAGCCAAGGCACACTTCAGCTGGCCATATTTACAGGTATGTGGATCAAGTTGGTTATCTTTTGGCTTTATGGCAGTCAGTTGAAGCTGCCTGACATGGGTTCCGGGGAAGCCCAGCATGTGTGTCTTTCAGTTGAGGCCAGCATCCTTGAGTCTCAGGGTGCTGTCCCCACAAGCTCTAACACTATCCGGAGGGGCTAGATTTATCACTTGGCACTCCTTTTTTAGGAAAATGCCAACAGGAATCAAGGCATTTTGGGAATCTCCATGCATGTGTGGCCAACAGTTCTGTGCTTGGTTCCCACAATAAAAAAGAGCATGTGCCATACTGACATGTCTGTGGGGCACTCAAAAAATACCAGTAACTGTATTTAGTTAAATCCTGGCCCGCTAGGCTGAGACAGACTTTGGCTGGCTGTGTTCACTGGTACACGAATCAGATTGGGTGTGTCTTGGCTTGGTGACAGTCAGTTGGGGCTGCCTGACATGGGTGCTGGGAAAGCCCAGCATGCGCATCTCATGGCTAAGACCAGCATCCTTGAGTCTCAGGAGGCCATCGCCCCAGGCTCTAACCCTATCTAGAGTGGTTAGGTTTATTGCTTGGTGCTTGAGGCGCCCTTTTTTAGAGGAATGCCAACAAGGCTCAAGGCATTTTTTTGTGAGCAACAGTCCTGCACCTAATACCCACAATAAAAAAGACCTTGTGCCAAACTTGTGCGTATGTGGGGCACTTAACAAATTTAGGTTACTGTACTTAGTTATAGATCAGGCTGGATGTGTTTCAGCTTGGTGGCAGTTGGTTGAGGTTGCCTGACATGGGTGCCGGGAAAGCCCAGCTGACACTGGCATCCTTGAGTCTCAAGGAGCCTTCCCCCAGGCTCTAATCCTATCCATAGGGGTTAGGTTTATCACCTGGCACCCCTTTTTAGGGGAATACTGACAGGATTCAAGGCATTTTTGGAACCTCTAGACGAGTGTGGGCTACAGTCCTGCACCTGGTGCCCACAATAAAAAAACACCATGTGCCAAACTCATACATACATGGAGCACTTGACAAATACCAGTAACTGTACTTAGTTATGGTTGGTTCCCTTGCCTGCCAACTGGATGCCAGTTGGAATCCCAATGTGATGGTGAGTACCCCTTGTTGCTTTTACTACATCAGGGGCTAATTTCTACATGTGTAAGCAAATGACTGATGTTTAATTGAATTGTTGGTGATACATAGCAATACTTGGAACAATTTAACTTAGTTGCCTTATGTTTACAACTCATATATATCTAATATATATTGCATAACACCAGGAAACAGTTACTGTAAATGCGTAATGACGTCAATGGCCGAAAGTAAATGCGTCTTTTTTTTTTAAATCACAAACTTTATGCTAAGAATGAAGATGAATGTCCAATGTAGTCTGTGCTATTGATTGATCTGGTGTATATATATACATACATATATATATATAATTCTTTAATACCCTGTCCTGTGGCAAAAGCTGCTTGGTAGCATCAGGAGTGGCAGTACCGCTTTGAGCTACCGAAACTGTGTTATCACCCTGGTTGGTGGCTGATGAGGGCAGGGTATCGCACGTGCTTTCACACGTTGTATGATGAAAAAAAAATGTGTATAAAGAGGATTTGGAATTAAATAACCTACAAGGGTTGATATGCCATAAAATCAACCCAACCTATCCATTGCCCTGTTATAAAAATCTAGTATAATAAAATTAACTAGTCAAATATTTACTACCCTGTCAGCTGGGGCTGTAGAATATGCCAAGTGCACTTCAGCAGTGGGGTAACACCACTCTAATGGGGCCACCTGTCTAACATGGATAGTAACCCATAATGCCTGGGGATAATGACGGCTGAGTGGTCCGTGACTCAGGTTCTAAATGGTTTTGTGAACTGCAACACTCCACTTTGATCCTTACTAGGGCTAGATGAGTGGTTGGAGAGGTCCAATCCAATCAGTTGGTTGGTCATGTCAAGCTCTAACATTGATATGATAAAGTTCCAATTTCAAATTGCTTTTATGGCAAACAAACATTCAACCCTAAAAGGCAAAGGCTGTGAGTCAACTTAGTTGAAAGAACAGTTAATGAAAATTATTTCTACCAATTTATTAATACACATGAAATCATATATGCATAAAAACAAGATTTGGCTTAAATGAGCCTACAAGGGTTGATATGCTATGAAACAAAATAACAAGCCTAATCAAATATTTATGAGGCTCATGTATCATTTTTATTGAACTTTCTCGATGTTAGTTTTATTAGAAGTACAAATAATGTCATTAAGTACATGTTGAGATAATTGTGACAAAAATATTTAATCTACATTATTAGATCCTAATGAAGCACCACATGTTTAATGAAAAAATTAGGAATTAAAGTCACTACTTCAATCACATCAGAAAACTAAATATTCTTATTTATTTTTTATTTGTTGGGGATTGGTTGATGAATAAATAAATGATTAATTTGATGAATTTGTTACTGGTATCTCTGGTATTTATGTATATTAGCATTTTTCTCACCTTCTCTCCATCATCTATTAATCTATCTCATTCTATTCATATCTCTCAAACTGTCTGTCTGTCTGTCTCTCTCTCTCTCATTCTATTCATATCTCTCAAACTGTCTGTCACTCTCTCTCTCTCTCTCTCTCTCTCTTTCTCTCCCTCTCTATCTCATTCTATTCATATCTCTCAAACTATATGTCTCTCTCTCTCTCTTTCTCTCACTCTATTCATATTTTTCAAATTATCTGTCTGTCTGTCTGTCTGGCTGTCTCTCTCTTTTTTTCTCTCCCTCTCTTCCTCTTGTTAATATCAGTCTGTATGTCTCTCTGTCTGTCTCTCTATCTATCTACTCATTCTATTCATATCTCTCAAATTGTCTGTCTGTCTGTTTGTCTGTCTGTATGTCTGTCTATCTATCTGTCTCTCTCTCTCTCTCTCTCTCTCTATCTATCTATCTTATTATATTCATATCTTTCAAATTATCTGTCTGTTAGTCTCTCTCAATGAATGTCATTCAATTCAAATCTATCAAACTGTCTGTCTTTGTCTCTCTCTCTGTCTACCTATTTCATTCTTTTCATATACAACTATCTATCTATCTATCTATCTATCTATCTATCTATCTATCTATCTATCTCAGTCTTTACATATCTATTTCAGACTATTTGTATTTGTCTATCACAATCTATTCACATTGATTTCAGTCTATTTGTCTCAAAGTCTATTCATATCTATTGATCACAACCAGTCCACATCTATCTTAGTCTGTTCATATCTATCTATCACAACATATCTATCACAACCTGTTCATATCTATTACAACCTGTTCATATTTATTTCAGTCTATTCATATCCATCTATCTCAATAATTAAAATGATTTCTAGGAATAGTTCATTGAAAATATATAATTGTTTGCAAAAAAAAAAGAGAAAAGATTAACTTC
>OY757912.1:111698209-111878209 GCA_963585895.1 Sepioteuthis lessoniana | reverse complement strand
ACAAGGATAACAATGGAATCATAGACATGAGTCATCTTCCTGTTGATATCAATAATTAAGATATCTAAACATTGTTATGAAGAAGAAAGATTAAAGAATGACATTAAAACACAATTTACAGAGAATAAAACATCACAGAGAAATGGTATGTTATGGTTATCAAAGAACACAATGAACAACTGAATATGTATAAATAAGAATACAGTTCTTTGGACTGAATACAGTTGTTAAAAAGTTAATGTTGAAAAGTTTCATGATGGAAAGCAAAGTTAATGATCATTGATTGAGGCAGAGTGCAAAAAATTAGCATCCATTATGAGTGATCTAAATAATTTCCTGAATTTCAAAAACAAGATTAAAGAATTTTTAGCAAGCCGGTACTAGACTTGAATTTTTTTTTCATTTTTTTTTCTTCCATATGATATAATTAAAGTGTATTTTATTTCACAGGTGTGGCTAAGACACATGAAATTTCAAGTTAATCAATATCATTAAAGCATAAGAAAAAAATATATATAAAGAATTCAAACTTATTTTATATATTATTGAAGCAATTGTCTTCATCTTAGTTATTATAACCCATTCAGGTGTGGGGGGTGTCCTCGTGGTGTAATGGTAAAAGCGATGGACTGTGGGATCATAGTATGCGAGTTCGTACTCCAGTCGCGCTATTATGTTCACTTTCAGGCAAATACCCTTGGGAAAGGTATGAACCCCCTTATCCTCCCAGCTATGGGTTAAATAGTACCACTACTGTTCTTCTAGGAGAATGGATTTGGCATTAAATAACCTAAAAAGAGTTGATATGCCATTGAACGAAGAAACCAAACCAAACCATTCAGGTGTGGTAGTAGAATTCATCAATTGCATCACTGCAGAGGAGTATGACCACCTTCTCTAATGAGTGTCCTGATATGACACGAGACTATTTAATCATTTAATATACTTGAAATCGATTTAGTGTGTGCAAACAAAGGAATAAGATTAAATAGAATTATTAGTATTAGATAACAATACTTAAAACTATTTAACTATGTGCAAACAAATGAGCTTTAACTCATTTAAAAATAAAGTTACATATAAACTACTTGCTTACAAATCATATATACATATATATGGTGGGTAGAGTGTTTGCCTATAGCCCAGGAAACTGGGGTTCAATCCCAGGTTGAATCATACCAAAGGCTCAAAAAATGGTACTTGATGCCTTCACACTTAACAGTCAGCATTATAAAGTAGGGATCAAGGGTAAAGTGGAGCTATCCAGGGAAAGGATTAGCACCCTACTCTATCCCTCAGTTTAGTAGCTATTGAAAAGGGAGCCTTCAGGTCACCCTCGATGAAGGTCACCAACTTTACTTTTTTATAAAGATAATTTGGCATTAAATAATCATCAAGGACTAATATGCCATCAAACCAAATAACCTAATCTAAATTATTAAGATAACACTAATCCTGGAATCTTTCACTCTTTTCATTTAAAAAAATCTAGAAACCAAATCTGAAAATTATATGTCATAAAACAATTAATAAAAAGATGTTTTCCATAAAGGGATGGTTAGAAAACTGATCTGAAAGACCATGTATAAATTGAATACAATCTTGTCTGGCAACTCTATTATTATAATCATGCATTAGATTAAAATAAGCTGAGTAGTTATCTAAACTAATTGAAATAATGTGGAGAATATTAAAAGTAATAAGACAATGACTCTTCTCATATCAAGAGAGAAGTTTCAGAGATGCTTCACCCAATAGATAACTGACTGACGAAATATTGTTAAATAACATTCTGTTCACCGCTGAATAATTATGGCCCAGTCAGCTGGGGATGTATAATACACCCACTGCATCTCTACTGAGGGGTAAGACTCCCCCAATGAGTGTCCTGGATATGACACTAAACAATCTGATGGTGAGGCTTCAGTAATGCTTGAGCTTTGGGAATGCAGAGTACTCCTTCATTGCCATCACTCCTTGGTCTACTCTGACCCAGAGAAGAAGCACCAAATAGGGTCCTATCTTTGGGTCAAATAAAACTGTTTGACATTTAAACTGTGTGCATACTAAACTGAATTGTTTGAAATAAAACTGTTTGATCATTTAATTGTATGTAAACAAATGACTGATGTTTAATTGAATAGTTAGTGATACATAGAACAATTTAACTTTGTTGACTTGCTAAGCTGAATTGTTTGAAATAGAATTGTTTTTACATTTAACTGTGTATTTATATTAGATAGAATATAATAGAAGTGAAACCATTTAACTGTGAGAAAAAATGAGCTTAGGCTCATTTAGAAATATCAATCCTATATTTGATATATGTATAAAAAGGATTTGACATTAAATGATCTCTAATGGTTGATATGTCATAAAACTAAACCAAACCAAACCAAACTAAATAGTTATTGATTTTTATTTGTTAAGGTTAACACAGTATAAGATTATATATTTCTGTTATATCATCAGAAGAGTCTATAACACAATTGTCATCATCAGGTCATGTTGACAGCATGGATTTCCTTGACTTTCTCTTGCTATCCATCTATATCATCCCTTGCTCTTAGCAGGTCCGCTAGCCAGCATCTAATGCATACACAGAGCTGATGAGTATGAATTTTTGTGGCTCAACCAACACTTGTGTGTCCTTGAGTGGGAGCCCACAGTAAAACTTCTCTTATGAGTTCATCCCTCCTTCTCCAACAATGCTCAAGCATGTCTTGCTCACCTTACTTAAGTTTTTTGTCAGATGGAAGGCAAGTGGCCCAACGATTGATGTTTTGTTTTATGTTACTTGCAGGATTTTTTCAAAACAGTATGCAGCATCTTTGTGTAGTTCCTATCAAGCTTTTTTTCCAAGTGCTTTGTTAAAGTACAGGAAGTATTACCACACAATATTATCGACCCAACTACATCTTAAAAGAATTCCCATCTTGTAACATAATATTCCTACTTAATAATAATCATTACTTGCACACAGTTATATGGTATCAAGTATTCCTATGCAATACTTATAATTTTCAAAGACATCTATTTGACCAAATAGATGGAACTCTAAAAGGTACAACCACTCCAGGTTAGAGTAGACCTGGGCATCATGGTAATAGTATGACTTTACACTACCTAGAGTTCCAGAATTAGAGCCTCACAACTGAATGCAGTTTAGTCTCATACCCAGGATACTTTGTGTGTGTGTGTGGGGGGGGGCTTACTCCTCTGCCGAGGATACAGTTAGTATATTCTTAGTTTCACTGACAAGACTGCTAATTGATTTGAATGAAATACAAAATAACAATATCTATTATTCAAGTTATTTCATATCTCAAATGAAATGCTTCATCTTTTAATTGCATATAAAAAGGTTCATTGATAGAAACAAACATCCATTTTATCCTCTTCTTCCTCATCGTCAATATTTCCAAGGACGTATCTGTTTCTATCTCCATAAATAGACCCTCCCCCATATATATAGATAAGTAAACAAATACATGAGTGCCATCAAAAGAAACCTTTTACAACAACAACAACAACAACAATAACAACAATAAGTATCCAAGCTAGTAGAAAAGGAAGGAGATTCATATTTGTGTAAGCACTCAGCTGAGATATGTGCAATCAATACACTTGTCTTTATCTGACCTGATAAGTAAAAGAAAAGGTATCTATAACAGGTTGTCAGAAGTAACTTAGCATGTGCAATGCTTACAGTCGAGTCAACAATAAATCTTCAGAAGAAACCATGTGACTACAGCAGAAATACCATTATTGTTATCCCCATATCCATTTAGTCACGAGAAAACTACTTACCACTGCATTTTCACTCAGCATTTTAAACATCATCTTTGCCTTCCTTCCTATTTTACAAACAATATTGATATTTACCAATATTAACTTATAAAAGAGTACTAAAAATCTTCTATGTCCTAGATATAACACTGAACTACATCTGGTGGTAAGACTCATTTTCTAGAGTTCTGTGGAATGTGGAGCAATTACCCCCAGGTCCACTCAGACGCAAACTGGTAACACATATTAAGGCCTTATCTCAGCTTACAAGGAGATTCTGAAAATCTTTTGTGTCCTAGATAAGACCCTAAACTACATCTAATTCTGAGGCTCCACCTCTAGAACTAGGAGGATTGTGGAGTCTCTCCTTCATTGTTGTTACTTCCAGGTCTGAGATAATGTTTAAAATGATTTTGGGCTATATGTAAGTTGGCCAACGAAAGCCAAGAGCGACCAGAAGACTCCCTTTTCTACAGCTACTTCACCAAGGTGTAGGAGAGGGCTCTACTCTTTTTCCCTGGATTGCTCCACTTACCTTTGATCCATACATAATAATGTTGCATGTTAAACAAGAAGGCATCAAGTACCGTTTTTTGAGTCTTTGGCATGACTTAACCCAGGATTGAACCCTGATCTCCCAGATTATTGGCACATACTCTAACCATTATGCTAATGAACTGTTGCTCATAAAACACTGACATTGCAATTTAGCAGGAATAATTGATTAAAAATACATAATTGTCAGCAAATTACTTCTTTCTTTAATGGCATATCAACCTTGTGGGTTATTTAATGGCAAAGCCATCCATGTAGAAGAATAGTACTGTTACTATTTAACCCATAGCTGGTGGGATTAGGGAGTTCATGCCTTTAACAAGGGTATTTGTCCAAAAGTGAATGTAATAGCATTACTGGAGTTTAAACTCACTTACTTCAAGGCTGCAATCCAGCACTTAGCAATTATGTCATGAGGACTCCACCCCAGCAAATAATTATTAAATAGCAATAGTTACTTGAAACCATCTAACAAACATATGCAAATTACTTGTTTTAAGAAAACTTATTTAAAGCTAGGATTGTTTACAAATGATAATTATTAAGTAGTAATCATTGAACCCATGTCATTACTTACAAAAAAGACTGAATATGGCATTAAATGACCCACCAATTGTTGACATGCCATAAAATCAACCAACTATAACTTGAAAAGTTCTTGGTCCAACCAAGAATGAAATTACTTTTTTTCCAAATTTTATCAGAACAGTGAACAAAACTTGAGAAATAATCTTCCAATTCTATTGAACTCTGGGATGAATAAGTTGGTTACGTTCTTTTGTTTAATAACATATCAACCCTTCAATAGATAATAATGAATGCCAAATCCTGTTTATATATATATATATATATATGTATATATTCATAGATATATGATTTCTAAGTGAATGATTTATAGGTAACCTCTAACTTTGGGGGTAACTTCACTTTTAAAGGAGTTAGAGCTTATTTGTTTGCACATAGTTAAATGGTTTCAATTATTGCTTTTTAACATTAGTGATTCTATTTATCAAGTATTTCAATCTAATTTCATATTAATCATTTGTTTGTACACAAATGGTTTCCAGGATTACTAACACAAATAGTTCCATTCAATATTAATCACTTGTTTGTATACAGTTAAAGAGTTTCAAGTATTGTTATTTAACACTAATAATTCTATTTAGTATCAATCATTTGTTCACATGCATTCAATTGGTTTCAAGTATTTCTATTTAACATCATTGATTCATATCTATCAAGTATTCCTATCTAATTGAACAACTTGCACACTGCTGTATGGTTTCAAATAACTAATATTAATAATCTCAAATAAAAGATTGAACATTTCTATTTGACCCCAAGGAATAACCCTAACAGGTACTACCACTTTGGCTCATATAAGCTGTCTTCAAAGTTGAAAATGTAAATATATCTTTATTAATGAGAGATAGGTCAAGAACGGTCCTTATATGTGTATATATATATTTTAACAACATATATATATATATATATATATATATATATATATATATATATATATATATACAGCAAAAGGGAAATCAAAAAAGTACATGAGGAATGCGATCCAATGATTGGCTTTGATGATACATTTAAAGCTGACAATCATATTTTGTTAATTGTATTGAAGGCAAATGGAATGATCAACTTGAATGTTTGAAACCTCATTTTAAGGGAGGTAAATGTGGATTTAAAAATATAAAAAAACCTTGATAAAACCTCATATAAAATATTGAACTCAGGCCTGGGCTCTTGTGTCTAGACATGGAAACTGGAGTACAATATTGAAATTGAAGGACATACAAAGAAGAGTGACAAAAATAATAAAAAGAGTAAAAGATTTCAGTTATAGGGAGAGATTGGAGAAATTAGGATTAGCTACTTTTTGTAACACTTACATGTGCATGATGTGACCTTGAGGACCTACCAGAAGCAATGGATGATAGAGAGGTGTAGTGGAAGAGGGTCAGGAATATCTGTGCTGATGGCGCAACATGATGATGATGACATGTGCATAAAAAGAAGTGAAAATAATTGATAGACAACTTAGTAAAAGCATAAGTATTTTATTCAACCAAAATAACACATTAACAGAAAATAAGACAAACAAAAGATAGTTACTATCTCAAACACTGCCAGCCAAGCTATTACTGAAAGTCTTTTTTCGCTGAAGACCATCCAACTATTTGTCTTTTTGACTACTGTCCACCAACTGATGTCTATCCTAACAGAACGGTATCTCTGTTAACATTATCTGGAGGCCTGCCACATCTGTTCACTGGTAATCAGTGTTCAATCACCAATGTCTCACTTTATTCCTATATGACACAACTATACTTGGAAGAAGAATAAGAGCTGACCTAATTGAAACTTTCAAAATATATAATGGAATTTCTAATTATGGTAGACTGCTTTTCAATATTTCTCCTCAAACTGGAAATTTACTGTCAAGGCAGATTTCAAAAACTAAGTCTACCAACCAATTGGATTTTTGCTAATAGAGAAATATATTTTTGAAACAAAATGCCTAATCAGATAAAAAACAGAAATAATGTAAACAAATTTAAGATTAAACTGAATGATTTAAGAGAAAATGGTAAGAAAAAGAATATAAGAAGGCATTTTTGGGAACTATTACATGAATTACTGAACAGAATTTGATCTGTATATCATATTTACCAACCCCTCTGCTTGGGCAGGATATGACATAAGATCAATTTTTAAGCGGAGTTTAACAGGTTTGAATTCGGAGTATACCTTCTCCTAGACTAGTTGCCTCACCAAGGCTGAAGAACTCAGTCTGTCCTACTATTTAATTTGATCTGTATATAGATGTTATATTAATAGTGCATATGTTCTGTGCAAAGATTCTTCTTTTAGTTTTAAGGTTGATGTGAGGAGAGAGTAAAAAGGGGAGGTAATAAAGGAGGCATAAAAAACAAATAATAATGTTCATTATTTTTTAACAATCTAACTTTAAGCAACTCTCTATAGACGTATTAATTGTGTATATGTTCTGTGCAATAATTCTCTTTTTCTTTTTTTAAGATTGATTTTTGAAGATATCAAAAAGGGGTTAAGGTTTGTCCAATTTTAAATCAGCTGGCAATTTTTGCAAAATAAATTATGCTGATCTAATTGCAGTTCTTAATCAATCTCAAAATGGTCAGAAAATGTCACAGAGTAATGTGTCAATCATGATGAAGAAAACAAGGTTCAGGTGTTTCTTCCCATTCTATAAAATAAAGGCAAATAATAAATGTGAAAGTTTATAAGTATTATAAAACATTGTGGAATCAATCTTTTAAATATCATCAAACTTGTCATTTTGTAGGGCTTCCTTCTCTTTTATTTATGACAAGAATGGAACCAAGATACTTCATCAATTTGATGTCTGAAATGGATTTAAATTAGTTTAATCTGGGATATGTGAATGACTTTATAGCTACTTGTGAAAAGAACAGATTCAATAAACTATATTCAAAATCCAGCTAAGATAGTAGCATTAACTTCAGGTAAATGCCCTTTGAAAAATGCATGAACTTAATTCATTCTACTGCGATAAGTAAAAAGTAGGGCAGCTGGAGCCCTGAACTTTATAAAAAGGCAATCCATTTTGAGCATTCAATAACTAGTCAGGCCAGAGATCTTCCTTGTTACTGGTACTGTGTAACCCAGTAGAAGCTGTCATTTGTTACAAAGAGAGAAGGACACTTACCATAAGTTATTGTCATAAGAAATGGAATCACCAACACAAGTTCAAGGAAAAAGCCTAAAGAAAAGGCAAAGAAAAAAAAACATATTCTCTCCATTCAACCCCACCCCAGCTTAATCCTGCTGCCCTAAACACACCATTGAAGGAAACTGATACGTGAACACTATTAAGATAATGTGAGAACAGAATTTAAATAGTTTATTCTAAAATCAGACAATATTTTCCAAACAAATAATATAACTAATAACTAATAAATATACAATAGATGCCATGTAATAAATATATGATAAATACCATATAATAAATATACAATAAATGCCATATAATAAATATATAATAAATGCTATATAATAAATATACAATAAATGCCATATAATAAATATATAATAAATGCCATATAATAAATGTCATATAATAAATATACAATAAATGCCATATGATAAATATATAATAGATGCCATATGATAAATATACAATAAATGCCATATAATAAATATATAATAAATGCCATATGATAAATATACAATAAATGCCATATGGTAAATATATAATAGATGCCATATGATAAATATACAATAAATGCCCTATAATAAATATATAATAAATGCCATATAATAAATATATAATAGATGCCATATGATAAATATACAATAAATGCCATATAATAAATATATAATAAATGCCATATAATAAATGTCATATAATAAATATACAATAAATGCCATATGATAAATATATAATAGATGCCATATGATAAATATACAATAAATGCCATATAATAAATATATAATAAATGCCATATGATAAATATACAATAAATGCCATATGGTAAATATATAATAGATGCCATATGATAAATATACAATAAATGCCATATAATGAATATATAATAAATGCCATATAATAAATATATAATAAATGCCATATAATAAATGCCATATAATAAATATATAATAAATGCCATATAATAAATATACAATAAATGCCATATAATAAATACCATAAAATGAGTACATAAAAATGAAATGTCTGTTTGAGTGCAGATGTTATAAACACAAAAACTGTTTGAATCAATTTTCATTTTATTTTGGTACTTCTGTTTATGTTTTGGGGAAAAAATTTATACCCCCCCTCAAAGACAATGGAACATTGAAAATATAATTATGATTACAATCAAACATTTATGAATTAATCAAATGTCAGCATTAAATAACCCCTAAGGAGTTGATATGCCATTAAACAATTAAGCTAAACCAGACTGACTGAGGATTTCTTGAGATAATATCCATCTGTCTTCTTCATGAGTTTTTAATAATGATGTCATATAAGTTGATATTTTTTCCAGTTATCTCTATTATCGTGAATATGTAATTATATTAATATGATACTGTGAGTTTTCTGTTACTTACTAAGCTTAGCTTTGTTTCACCCAAGGCCAGAAGTATGGAGCATTCAGTAAGAATTAAATTTACTGATAATGGTCTTCAAGGCTAGCTTATTAACTTTTATAACATGTGCCCGTGGTGTAATGGTTATCGTCGTAGGAATTGGACACGACGATATGAGTTCAAATCCTGGACGAGACTGATTGCATTTCACATAGCACTAATACCCTTGGGAAAGGTATGAATCCAAATATTCTCCCTCCAGCTATGGGTAAATAGTAGGGCAGACTAGGTTCTTCAGCCTTGGTGAGGCATTTAGTCTAGGAGAAGGAAAACTCTAAATTCAAACCTGTTAAACTCCACTTAAAAAATTGACCTTGTGTCATATCCTGCCCGAGCGGAGGGGTTGGGTAAATATGATATGATAACATGCAAAATACCATATGCTACATATTTACTGATACATATTTCTAACCAGGTGTCTATATAGAGATATTGCTATATATTTTGTGACAAGTACATATAAACAAAGTGGTGATGAAAAGTTATTGGTCCAACCAAGAAGAGGATGATAGAATTGATCCTGAAGTTCAACATACTTGATACATCATTTTTCAAGTTTCTTTAACCCTTCCAAAGAAATCTATAGTCTTAGCTACATATCATAAAGAGGAGAGATAATTTGGTTACAATCATTTAGTCTCTCTCCATATTTCTCAGCATTTTGTTTCCCTTTCCTACAACCTTGCATTAAAGATATAGATTAATCTAATTTTAAGCATTATTTTGTTTTTTTGTTTTGCTTTGATTTTTATCGTTTTTTCAGTTATTGGATTTTGCTTGTGATATCAGTATCAATCCCATTGTGTCTTTTTATCCTTATCTTACAATCCAAATTTCAGTTAAATGATTTCCTGCTTTAAGCTAAATTCAAGTTTTAATTGACAGTCACTTTGATTTTTTATTCAATCAAAAATCATTTCCTGTCCAGACAGCTTGAGTTAATTTGGAATTCATCACCTTCTGAGAAATTAACTAGATTCAAAATTTTTTCACTTTCTTCACTTGGTTTGTGGAGCTGATGATCTTAAAACTTTTCTCCTATAGTAAAACACTTTTCAAAACATTCCAATAAAAAACTCATTCCAGAACATTCCTAATGTAAAACTTTTTCCGGTGAATTCCTATGGTAAAATCCTTTCTAATGCTTTCCTATAGTAAAACCTTTTCCCAAAGATTCCTAAAGGAAAACCCTTTTCCAATGCCTTCATATAGTAAAATGCTTTCTTGGAGTAAAATTCTTTTCAATGCATTCTTTTAGTAAAACCCTTTCCAATGCATTCCTATAGTAAAACTATTTCTATTTGATCTATAGATTGGACCCTATCAGGTGCTACCACTCTGGGTCAGAGTGGACCTGGGAGTGATGGCAATGAAGGGGTAACCTGCATTCTTCAAAGCTCCAGCATTGCTGGAACCTCACCATCAGATTGTTTAGTGTCATATCCAAGACACTTGTTTGGTGGGGGTCTTACCCCTCTGCAGGGGTGCAGTGGGTGTAATCTATGCCCCCAGCTGACTGAGCAAAACATACTTTGTAAATTATTGCTTGTCACCAAAATGACACATAAAAAACAATATTTATTCAATTCAACCTCCTGTTATTTGTTTTATGTCTGCTTTTTTTAAAAAATTTATTAATAATTGATTTCAGCATTAAATCTTTATTACAATTACCCAGAAGACTCTTCTGCAACAATATTAAGTTACATTTTAATACAAAGTCATTTCACATAATTTTCTAAACTGATGCTACCTTGATAACAGGATCAACCAGGTAGAGAAATTTGCTTGTTCCTAACAGTTATTTTTATCCATAGAGTTTTAACATACGTGTTGATCCAACCAGAGTATAAGAAGACTCTGTTGCTTTGAGG
Organism: Sepioteuthis lessoniana; assembly: GCA_963585895.1. Classification (NCBI taxonomy): domain Eukaryota; kingdom Metazoa; phylum Mollusca; class Cephalopoda; order Myopsida; family Loliginidae; genus Sepioteuthis; species Sepioteuthis lessoniana. The sequence continues at coordinate 111,866,828 of OY757912.1, read as the reverse complement.
TAATTTCCTGCTTTTTCTATGCCCAATTAGCTGCCGGGGTGGGGTGGGGGGCTAGAAAATACACAGACTGCTTCTCTGCAGAGGGGTAAGACCCCCCCCCAACGAGTGTCCAGGATATGACATTAAGCAATCTGATTATGAGGTTCCAGTAATGCTGGAGCTTTGGGGAATGTGGAGTACCCCTTTGTTGCCATCGCTCCCAGGTCCACTCTGGTCCGGTGTGGTAGCACCTGATAAGGCTCCAATCTATGGGTTAAATAGAACTAAACCGTGCTTCCTTCACTATACAGATTTTTGCATTTAAACTGGATATTTAGGCTAAATTGAAATGTTTAAAATAGAACTGTTTTGACATTTAAACTGCGTACTAATGCTAAACTGAATTGCTTGAAATAGAACTGTTTTGACATCTAAATTGTGTACTTATGCTAAACTGAATTATCTGAAATAAAACTGTTTTGACATTTAACTCTGTGTATTGCCCAATCGGCGGGGGCTGTTGAATACACTGACTGCACCTCTACAGAGGGGTAGGACCCCACCAACGAGTGTCCTGGATATGACACTAAACAATCTGATGGTGAGGTTCTAGTAATGCTGGGGCTTTGGGGAATACAGAGCTCTCCTTCATTGCCATTGCTCCCAGGTCCACTCTGGCCCAGAGTGGTAGCACCTGATAGGGCCCTATCTATGGGTTAAATTGAACTAACTACATACTTATGCTAAACTGAATTGTTTGACTAAACTGAATAGCATGAAATAGAAATGTTTTTAACAATTAAACCATACTTACATTTAAACTGCATGCTTATGCTAAACTGAATTCTTTCAAATGGAACTGTTTTTGACATTGAAACTCTACTTACATTAAGCTGATTTGTATAATATAGAACTGTTTTGACATTTAACTGTGTGCAAACAAAACCTGTACTTATACTAAACTGAATTATCTGAATTAGAACTGTTTAACTTAAAAATAAACTGTGTACTTAAACTTAAATTGTGTGCTAATGCTAAACTGAATTATTTGAAATGGAACTTTTTTTGACATTGAAACTGTACTTACACTAAACTGAATTGTTTAATATAGAACTGTTTTGACATTTAACTGTGTGGTAATTTACTAAGCTTTTTGCTTAGATGTGGCACAAGGCCATATGAAAGGGGCACCCAATGAGACTCGAATTTGACATTTAACTATGTGTAAAGAAAATCTGTACTTATACTAAACTGAGTTAGCTGAATTAGAACTGCTTGACTGAACTGAATAGCTTGAAATAGAAATATTTTTCACATTTAAACTGCATACTTATGCTAAACTGAATTGTTTGAAATAGAACTATTTGCATAAAAATGGATTTGGCGTTAAATGACCTACAAAGGTTGATATGCCATAAAACCCAAACAACCAACCAACTTGCTTTTTCTATCAAAAACTGCAGGATAAACTGACAGTAACGATTTCTGGGTTTAGAATAATCAGTGAAAAATTTTCCTTTTCAAAATCATTATTTTAACTTATTTTATCCATATATATTTATTTACCATTTTAATTAAAACTACTGACAATATATATAACACTGTAGTAGTATAAATGTTTTTAATTGAATTAAGTGATCTTTTCCATATGTTAAAGTTGTGGACACTGTTGTAGGTCTATGTCGTGGTTAGTTGTGGTTAACCAACTGGTAGCTGAAAAGAATATAAAAAAATTTATACACCTCAAAAATATTGTGAAAAACAATGAAAACACAGAAAAATCTTGAATGTAAACTAAAAACATTGCAAGAATGGCAAAATAAATGTGTAAAAAATAGGTAGACTTCTAATATATTTCTTTTTGAAGTTAGACGTTAATTGTTACTTGAAACCATATAGTTAAAACCATATAAATGTGTATAAATTTTTTGTATTTGATAGGAATACTCGAAACCATATAATTGTGAATAAATTTGCTGTATCAAATAGGAATACTTGAAATCATATAATTGTGTATAAATTTTTTGTATTAGATAGGAATACTTGAAATCATATAATCATGTATGAATTATTAGTATCAGATAGGAGTACCTGAAATCATATAGTTATGCATAAATTATCAGCATTAAATTGCCCAACAAAGGTTGAAATACCAACCAACCAACCAACCAACCAACCAACCATAGATCATTATATGTCTTACATGCTTTATAGACATGCTCTCTTGACAAGTGTTGAGTTCCTAAAATAATTGAATCATACTTTGATCATTTGTTTGTACTCAGTTTAAATGTCAAACAGTTCTGTTTGACCCATAGATATGACCTTATCAGGTGCTACCACTCTGGGCCAGAGTGGACCTGGGAGCAATGGCAATGAAGGGGTACTGTACATTCTCCAAATCTCTAGTATTCCTAGAGTCTCATCATCAGAGTGTTTAGTGTTATATCTAGGATACTCACTGGGAGGAGGATCCTGCAGAGATGCAGTCAGTGTATTTTACAGCCTCAGGTGACTGGACTCATAGAATTGTGTACAAATTATTAGTATCAGATAGGAATACTTGAAACCATATAATTGTTTGGTTTGGTTTGGTTTGGTTTGGTTTTATGGCATATCAACCATTGTTGGTTATTTAATGCCAAATCCTGTTTTTACATATATATTAAATATATGATTTGCATACACATTTTGTAGATACACACATTTAAATCATCATTTTTATTTATAACAATTCAATTTAGAGTAAGTCAACAAAGTTAAATGGTTCAAAGTATTGCTATGTATCACTAATAATTCAGTTAAACATCAGTCATTTTTTTAAATCTAGTTTAATGATCAAACTGTTCTATTTCTAGCAATTCAGTTTAGCATTAGTTATTTGTTTGCATTCAGTTTAAATGTTAAACAGTTCAATTTGACCTATAGATAGGACCCTATGAATGTGTATAAATTATTTGCATCAGATAGGAATTTGAAACCATATAATTGTGTATAAATTATTTCTATCAAATAGAAATACTTGAATCCATATAACTGTGTGCAAATTATTTTTATTAAGAATAATTGTTCGTTAAGGATTATTTTCATGTTATTTGAAATCATATAATTTATAATGAAAAAAAAAAAAAAAAAAAGATTGAGATTAGCATTAAATAACCCAACAAAGGTTGAAATGCCATTCAACCAGCCATAGATCATTATATGTCTTATTTGCTTTATAGACATGCTATCTTGACAAGTGTCAAGTTACTAAGATAGTTGAATCATACTTTGATAGTATAAATTATTGTTTAAAATTTACGAACATGTGCGAGCATGCCATGCCATTTTGAAATTTTAGAATATGAAAAATACCATTTAATCTAAGACTATCAGATTACTTACGACATGACATGGTAGAAAAAACATGACAATATTTTGAAAAATCAGTCCTTCTCTCTAGTTACATATAAAATAAATATATATAAACATTAATCTATGCAGGCAAGCAGACATCAATGCAAAAACAACACACATGAAGTAGCAAGACTAAATCATTAAATATTTAATTATTAAAACTTAAATAAAAATGTGTGCACAGCTGACCTAATTATATAATAACTTTATCATGTCTAGACATCTAGAAGAGTCAGTTTGGTTTCTTTGTTTAATGGCACATCAACCTTCATGGGTTATTTAATTCTAAAGCTATTCCTGTAGAAGAACAGTTGTGGTACTATTTAACTCATAGCTGGAGGGTGGGGAGGATTCATACTTTTACAAAGGGCATAAGTCCCAGAATGAATGCAATAGTGTGACTGGAGTTCAGAGTCACTTACTACAATACCGTAATTTTAAACACTAAACTTTGAGATTTCCCTAGATGAGTGGGTACCAATTATCTCTAGTTTTTGATTTGCAGTCTCAATTCTTTTTTAATGGAATTTTTCAGCAAAACACAGGATTGTGTAAGTGGACATGCCAATGTTTTATTTGCAATTCAACTTCTGCAAATATTACCAAACTCTTCTTGACACCAGCAGAAAGAAGAAAATATATCAAGAGGTTCCTAGATCAAATAGAAGCTACATCTGCTGGGATCTGGTACTTCCACACTGTGACAAAAAACCAACAAAGTCTGGTGATATAGTAAGATACTGCTTGGGTGCCCTGGGTTAACAGTAATCATGCTTTAGCTCCAAAAATCATATCTGACTCATGGTCATTATTATAATACCATAGAAGAGAGACAAGATACCCAATGTTACAAAACAGATTTATTTACAACGTGGCATACAGTGCCTACTAAAAATATGTATATGAAAGGAAATAACCCCTGCCATGCAGTATCACAAATACCACATTTCTCCCACTTAAAATTCATTTTCCTAATTACATGTCTGTTACAGACATGACATAGTCTTTCTGATACAAGGGCTTAGGGTGTTGCCTGTGTGGGTGTCTGGTCTCTGGCTCTTCTGTTTTGCTTGAGTCTGATGTGAGTATATTACTCTTTGTTATAGGAGTGGGAACTGCAACTAGCACCTCGTTATGGTGGTTTGATTCTTCTATTGGCATTTGCTAATACTTGGTTGTTGGTGGACTCACCAAACTCTCAAATGAATGAGTGTAGGTGCCCCAAGGACTGGCTTCTATTACTGGCCAACATTTATGCACATGGTCAACATGTCTTCAGATTATTTGTCTGTTCAACATTCTCCTATGTACTGAAACAGATCCTGACTTTTTATCCACTACCATTGGAATCCATATTCCCTTGGAATTAAAGATACAAACAAAGTCCACATCTCTCTCCATGAACTCCCTCTGCTTTGCATATTGATCAAACCTTTCCTTCACTACCATTTGTTTTTTGTATATGCACAATTATAGGTTTAGATGTACTCTACTAAGTTTTGTGGTCAGTTTTCTTTTCATCAACTGATAGACCTGAGCTTGAGTGTGGTGTGGTATGATTTTGTAGAAGAATTTTACATACTCATGTCTCAATATCTTCTTTTATCTTTTTCAGGGAGTTTTCAAAGTATGGTACTGCTTGTTCTGCTTGACCGTTCATTGCTGGGTGGTATGGAGCTCCCTATCGTGTAATGGTTATCGTTGTAGGAAATGAACACGGCGACACAAGTTCAAATCTTGGACGAAACTAATTGCATTTCACATAGCACTAATACCCTTGGGAAAGGTATGAAGCCAATTATTCTCCCTCCAGTTATGGGTAAATAGTAGGACAGACTAGGTTCTTCAGCCTTGGTGAGGCAACTAGTCTAGGAGAAGGAAAACTCTGAATTCAAACCTGTTAAACTCTGCTTAAAAATTGACCTTGTGTCATATCCTGCCCGAGCGGAGGGGTTGGTAAATAGGGTATGGAGCTGAGGTGATGAATTTTATGTCATTATTGGTCATAAATTCTTCAAAATCTGAACTGGTGAAACAGGTGACATTAAACATCTTACTCTGGTCAGGTAAGTAGCACTTGAAGTCACTGTATTCATAGGATGTACATCTAAACCATTTGGAGAAGGCATCTAAGTTCCTTAGATATTCTACATCATTTTTGCCATCGACCAAGATGCCATCAAGCCTTACAATCACATATATAATCTCAGCCAACAAATTTTCTATAACTACCAGTAAAAAATTCCATAGAGCAACCTCGTGTACATAAATAGTCCCTATGTCTATTTATTGTTGCATACTTGAGGCTTTCTGCATCTAGTAACAGCTGTTGGTAGGTGGGACTTAAGTCTAGTTTGGTAAACTTTTGGCTCCCTCTGTTTTTGGTTAGCAAGTCTTCTGTTTTGGGGATGGGGTAATTATCCAGATTTGAGGCTTGATTTACCATAACTTAGTAGTCTCTGCATATTCATATGCAGCAATCCATCTTCATTATAGGCACAATGGGTGCAGCTCACTCAGAATGTGTCACCAGAACTATTGTACCAGCTGCTTGTAGTCACTCAATTTCCCAGACCGCTGTTCCTTGCAGTGCATAGACCAATGGTCTGGATTTAAAATCCTTCATATCGTACCTTCAGGTACTTGAATGTGGACCTTCTCTTCTTTCATAGTACCCAATTCTACACAGAACCCCTTAGGATATTGGTCTATCTCTCATTAACATTGTTTATCATTTCCGTCTTCTAAGTAGAATATCAGGTCCAGTCCAGTTTTATGACATTTAAGCAGTTTCTATCCAGTGAATTTGGACCTTTGCCTGTGACTATTATTACAGATAACTTATAAAGTTGACCCTGATAGTCAATATTGATCTCCCTAGTTCCCAAAAAATTCAGTTTATCTCCTGTGTATGTGTTTAATTTGGTGTTTGATTTTTGTTGTGGTGGGTGGTTTTCTAAGCCTACTCCTGTTGACTCACTCATTGGTTCCAGTGGTTATTTTGTTCCCATTTAGGAGTGTCATAACATAGCATGGGGTTTTTTATTTGTGTTCTCCTCCACTTGAAAGATGGTGTACTTTTTTGGTTGCTCTTCAGACTCTGTTGATACCAAGTGATGTGTATGTCTGCCACACCCTCGGTCTATATCTGACGATATCTCCTTCCAGTTGGTGACTGGTGACCACTTTTTCAGGCCATCTACTGTGACAGCAACACATTAAGTGACCTATTTTCAAACAATAAAGGCATTTTGTCCTTTTGTGAATACACTGGTCCGGTTTATGTTTTCCTCCACAAACGATGACATTTGCGACCAGTTCCTGTTGGTGGCCTATTCTCCTGGTCATTTTTTACCCGCCTGTCCATGTACTATACTTTGGGTTTTACTCCCCCAATTGATTTTCACCATTCAACCCTGTGACATATCTTCAAATAGCCTCTATTCTTTGAGCTATTTCAAAAGCTCTGTTAAATGTCAAGTCACTCTGGGACAATAATCTTCCCTGTATTTTTCCTCATTCATTCCACACACAATTATGTCTCATATCATAATTTCTAATGTCACTCCAAAGTTGCAGTCTTCTGAAGAACATTTGAGGCCCACAACAAAGTTTGTGATCGATTCATCAGTTTTCTTGGCGCATGTCTAAAATTTATACTGCAGGACAATCTCAAATGGTTTTGGTTGAAAGTGATTTTTAAAACTTTGACTATCTCTGAATTGCTTTTGTCTGTTGGTCTATTTGGTGGTAATAAATCTCAAACAATCCCATAGGTTTTACTCCGTATAACACTTGGAAGTATGGCTTTTCTTCTTTCTTTGTTTCTGGCAAATCTTCAATACCATTACTGGTGTGAAGAAAAATTCTAATCTCTTCATATAAACAGAAAACTCTTCAGAATCGGCATATTCCTCCATTTACCATTAGTGGCCATCTTTACTTCTACTTCAATGAGGAAAATACTTCAAAACAAATGAAATTAAAAAAAACACAATCAATATTCTAAGTCTTTTCCATCACGAGAAACGACCCCTCAAAACAGTTTAGGGAATGCAGAGTATCCTTTCATTGCTCTGGCCCGGAGTGGTAACACCTGACAGAGTCCTATCTATGGATCAAAAAGAACTGTTTGACATTTAAACTGAGTGCAAACAAATGACTCATGCTAAATTGAATTGTTTAAAACAGAACTGTTTGATCATTTAACTGTGTAAACAAATGACTGCGGCTTAATTGAATTATTAGTGATACATAACAATACTTTGAACCTCTTATCTGTGTGCAAATGAATGAGTAATGTTGATCAGGATTATTTGTCTTAAATAACAGTACTTGGAACTCTTTAACTGCATGCCTAAATTGAATTATTGGTATTAAATAGCACCACTTCACTGTGTGCAAACAAATGATTAATATAAAATGGAATTATTAGTGTTAGATAGCAATAATTGAAACCATTTGAGTAGAAACAATAGCAATACTAGTAGGCAAACAAATTAGTTTTAACTCATTTAAAAATGAAATTGCCAACAAACTATGGGTGCCAAGAAATAACGGATCTTAAATTGTGACTTTTATACAGTGACACTTGAAACCATTCAACTGTATGAAAAAAACATGCTCTGGTTCATTTAAAAATGTTATCAACGAAATATGTTTTCAAATCATATTTAATATATATTTTTAAACATAATTTGGAATTAAATGACCTACAATGGTTGATATGCCATAAAACCAACCAACCAACCATCAAAATAGGTATAACAATTTCTTTCTTACTTGTTTTAGCTTTCATAACTCATTTTCTTTCAGAGTTTTCTCTTGTAACATAAGTATACCTCTGGAACAATAGGAGTTCATAATCTCATGTTCGTTGTCACTAACCTTTAACACTATACTAGTGGGATATATTTACAAATAAGTTGGCGACCATTGTTGAGAGCGATTTGAAGGCTCCCTTTTCAATAGCTACTACACCAAGGAGTAGGAAAGGGTGCTACTCCTTTCCCTAGATTACTCCACTTACCTTTGATCCATACTTTATAATGCTAAATGTCAAGCAAGGTGACATCAACTACCATTTTTTTGAGTGTTTGGTATGACTCAACCTAAGATCGAACCCTGGTCTCCTGGACCATTGGTAAACACTCTACCTACAAGGCTAATCTGATACTAATAATCTATACGCAATTATATGGTTTCAAGTATTCCTATCAGATACTAATAACTTATACACAATTACATGGTCAGAAGTACATGGTGAATTCAATAAGTTTCCAGACTTTTTTTTGTACAGGCATTTAAAATTGTCATAGACTCTTGAAAATTCAGTATCTTATTGCTGCATATCTTATGAGATAACTAACCAATTTTTATGATTCCAGGTTCAAATGAACAGCTACAGCAGCAATTGGAATACACCCTACTAAAGCCTGATTATCACAGCTGGTAAATTTCAAAAATGCAATCTGGACATGAGGAAGAATGATATGCAATAAAATTCTGTTTTAAACTTGGAAAAAAATGCTACAGAAATGTATGGAATGCTTCAGACTGCTTTTGGACCATCTTGCATGGATCGAGCATCAGTTTTTGAGTGGCATAAGAGATTCAAGGAAGGCAGGGAGTCTGTGAGGGATGATGAGAGGTGTGGGAGGAGTAAGGAAGTCAATACACCAGAGTTGATTGGCCAAAGGGTTAGGCTTAGGGTTACTATGTTGAGGTTTTAAGGGAGTTCAGGAAGAGATTCCGTCAGAAGAGGCCAGCACTTTTCAAATCGGGTCAGTGGAATTTCCACCAGGACAATGCACCAGTCCACAACTCCATCCTGTCACAGATTATTTGACCAAGATGGCCATCAAGACAATTCCTCACCCTCCCTATAGTCTAGACCTTGCTCCCTGTGACTTTTGGTTATTCCCTAAGCTCAGAGGCTGTCGTTATGAGACAATTGAGGAGAGGAAAGAGGCTGTGACAAAGGTCATTGACACACTCACACAAGAGGACTTCCATGGGGCCTTCCCAAAGTTGTTGTAATGGTACAACAAGTGCATTGCAGCCAGATGAGAATACTTCAAAGGGGACTAGAGTTTCATGTGTGTACTATCAATAAAAGTGCCCATATGAAAAAGTCTGGAAACTTATTTAATGATTCTCGAGAATATTCCTAATTAATAATAATAATCATTTGTTTGCACACAGTTATATGGTTTCAAGTAGTTTTAGCTAATCTAAATAATTTACAAACAGTTATATGTATTCCTATGTCATACAAATAATTTTAAAAGATTTATTTGATCCACAGATATACTACTACACTGCATCAAAGTGGACCTGGGAGTAATAACAAAGGGATGACTCCACATTCCAGAACTGGGGCATTACTACAGGGAGAAGTCTAGGGTCATAGCAGGACACCACACCAGGCATGATAGGTCTTACTCCTCTGCAGAGGATGCAGTTCTATTTGACTCATGGATGGAGCCCTAACAAGTCCTACCAATCCAGGTCAGAGTGAACCTCGGAGTAATGGCAATGAAGGTTTACTCCATATTGTCCAAACTCCAAGACTGGAGCCTCACCATCAGATGCAGTTTAATGTCATACCTAGTAAATACATACTACAGTAATTATTTGTGTATAAGATGCACTATTTTCCTGGAAGTAAATTATATCTCCAGTGCAAACTAATGCGTTTGATACCATTACAGAGAAATATCCACTGGAATGTGTATTTGTTGATAATTTTATTTCTGGTAATGTGAACTAATTTTTGCTGCATTTTTGTGTGAACATGTCCATTTGTTTGCTCTAAATAAAGGGTAAATTTCATGTTTTTAGTTTGGTTTCTTTGTTTTTAATGACATATCAACCTTTGTAGATTATTTAATGCCAAAGCTATTCTCCTAGAAGAACAGTAGTGGTACTATTTAACCCATAGCTGGGAGGATAAGGGGGTTCATACCTTTCCTAAGGGTATTTGCCCAAAAGTGAACTTTAATAGTGCGATTGGAGTACGAACTCACTTATTACGATTCCACAGTCTATCGCTTTAACCATTACACCACAAGGATATCCCCCACCTTGTTTTTAAAAACATTATGTAAACTGAAAAAATCCTTATTTTTAGTCAGTATGAATTGATAAGAAAGTTGAACAAATTTAGCTGCTACAAATTCTAAAAAGTCAGAGCATATTATACACAAGAATTTTACCCTTGATACATACCTTAGAATGCTGAGTGTTAAGCAAGGAGGTATCAAATACCATTTATAAAGTCTTTGGCATGATGCGACCTGGGATTGGAACCAGGTCTCCTGGACCATTGGCGAACACTCTACCCACAAGGCCAATGAGGGTAGTATTCAATTATAATAATGCATAGTCCTCTGCAACAAAAATAACATCTAAAAAGACCGAATACTTCAACTATGAAATAATTCTACAGCCTCCTTATTCTCAACTGATCTGAATACAACCAATTCCAAACTTTACAGAAATATTTTGTTAGATTAGATTTTAAAACACATGAACAGGAAAGAAATATTGTGACGCTACAAGCTCTTCTGCCCCTGATCTTCATCAGATCATGCAGATAGCATGGATACACTTGAGTCTCTTTTGGTATCTATCTTTATCAGCCATCACTCTTAGAATGTCCTCTAGATGGCATCCAGTGTCTGCACAGAGCTAATGTATTCAAGTTCTTATTGGTTAGCCAACACTGGTGTGTCTATGTGGAGGAGTCCATAGAAAAATGACACTAATGAGTTTGTCTAAGTTCCTCCAGCAGTGCCCATCAACTCTTGTTTGTCTTACTCTTTTGTAAGGTGCTGCTTCCTGGATTTTTTTCAAAACAGCACGCAGTATCCTTGTGTATATATATATATATATATACAAACATATTTGTATGAGTGTATTGGCATAGATGTAGCATATATGTATATATGTCATCATCATCATCATGTTGTGCCACCAGCATGGATATCCCTGACCCTCTCTCGCCACTTCTCCTTATCGTTCATCACCTCTGGCAGGTCCTCAGGGCTACATCTCGAATCCTCACAGAGCTGCTGTATGTATGTTCAAGCTGGTCATCCTGCTTTTGCTCAGCCATATGTGGGGGTCCATAGGAGTACATCACTTATGAGCTCACTCCTGCTTCTCCAGCAGTGTCCTGCATGTCTGGTTCATCTAACTTGGATAGTTTTCATGATAGGATGTAGGTGGCCATATAGTTTATGCTTTGTGGGGTGTTGCCTCCAGGACTTGTTCAATATTGCTCGCAGCATTCTTGTGTAATTGCCGTCTAGCTTTTTCTCCAGCCGTTTTGTTAGCATCCAAGTGGTGCATCCATATAGCAGTATCGATACGACCGCTGCTTGGAAGAAATTGTGTTTCATTTTATTGGTCAGGTCTGACTTCCATATGGTCGATGTGTGTGTGTGTGTGTGTGTGTGTGTGTGTGTGTGTGTACATAGATGTTTTTGTATATTAGTATCAATAGAGTAGTAAAACAAAATAGGGTAGTTGGTAAACTTTAATTGATATATAAATAGAAAGAGAAGGATTTCTCAATGGGAATTAAAGAGTCTTTTTTAGACTATGATAAACTGAAGTTTTCGGAGTTAGTGCAGTCACAAGTCAGTAGATAAGAATATCATTTTTAAGGTACTGTAGTTCCGGAGTATTTAAGTTGGAAAAGCGGTTTTCTTTTCCAGAATTTGGGGCCTCATTTATTCAAGAGAGCAGTAAGGAATGGGACAGTAGTGGTTTTACAGAGCCATAGTGGCTGGATTCACCATTGATCTATACTGGTTCGCACCTGCATCCACTGTCCACTATATTAAGTCACAAGAAGAACATAAACAACAGACTTAGGAGTTGATTGACATAATGAGATAGAAAACTGGCCAGTACCCAAATATTTTGACTAACATCCATCATGACAATGAAGGTCTACATTATCTGGCAGAGTAAATCATCATGTGCACCCCCCACAGAAGGATAAACTAGATGAGTGAACAAAAATTAACAATATGTGAGTATTCTGGAATTTGTTTATGTTTTCTTTTTTTTTCTTTGTAAAGCTGACCAATGGCTTATACAGTTTCAACCCAAATTTCACTCAACTACACTTGCCTTAAAAACAAACACAACATAGGATTGAATTTGCTTAACAGACAAAACTGGACAAGTTACAGATGATACTGCCACATTATCCTCTTTATATTCTTTCCATCTCAACAAATTCTTTTTTTAAATGGTATCATGAAATTTGTGAATCATTAAGATAAGGTTAGTAATAATGATGGAGCTTATATTAATGAATAAATTCTAATCAAAAATTAATCTTTATAGCTTTTTTTTACTCTAAATTCAGCCATTACTTATAGGATGACCTGATTGATTGATTTTGAAACCAGTTTCAATAGTTGGCCTAAAAGCAATAACAATAATACAATGAAACCTTTACTCATTCAAAAAGTGAATACAACAAACTAGAAGTGCAAATTAGATATACCGGAGTGGGATGGATTATCCACTAAGAATTGTGCAAATGACTGAGATATGACCATGATAGCTAATAATATATATACAAACAAGAATGTATAAAAAACCCGGAATAAAACATGCTATTTTCTTTCCATAACTTGGCTCTTAACAGCTTTGTTTATCAGTAAAGTATGGATTACCATGACTACTCTTGATCGGCTCATTGGCCTAGTGGGTAGAGTGTTTCCGAATGGTTCGGGAGATCTGGGTTCAATCCCAGTTTGTGTCATACCAAAGACTCAAAAAATGGTACTTGATGCCTCCTTTCTTAACACTAAGCAATATAAGGTACATATCAAGGGTAACATGAAGCAATCCAGTAGCACCCTCCCCTACACCTCAGTGTAGTAGCTATTGAAAAAAGAACCTTCTGGTCTTCCTTGACTACTATGACTATTCTTGACAGAGATATTGGAATGGTTTCCCATTGCTTTCTCTATGGTTTGAACTTAGAATTGTCCTTCTCCGAAATTAGTTGCCTGCCACTACAGCTACAGAGCCCAATTGGCCATGTTATTTTATGCATAGCTGGAGAAGTGAATTCATCCCTTTCTCAAGAGTATCAGCCTGATGTAAACACAAACAATTTTGGTTTAAATTTGAATCTGACACGCTGATTCACTTTTCTATGCTGAAGAAAAAATGTTTTCTGCACCTCCCAATCCTAAAGAAAGGAAGGAAATGAAAAGTTATTGTAATTCAGTTCAGGCTGTTCAAGTTATCCATATTTACCAACCCCTCCACTCGGGCAGGATATGACACAAGGTCAATTTTTAAGCAGAGTTTAACAGTTTTGAATTCAGAGTTTTCCTTCTCCTAGACTAGTTGCTTTACCAAGGCTAAAGAATCCAGTCTGCCCTACTATTTACCCATAGCTGGAGGGAGAATAATTGGATTCATACCTTTCCCAAGGGTATTAGTGCTATGTGAAATGCAATCAGTCTCGTCCAGGATTTGAACTCGTATCGCCATGTCCATTTCCTATGACGATAACCATTACACCACGGACACCTCCACAGGCTATTCAAGTTATTATAGACAAAGAAAAGAAGATCTGTTCCAACAGACCATGAAGTGAAAATGTCTCAATCTGGTTGGGTAGTTAAAAAAAGGAAGAAACAGATCCTGTAAAATACAGGTGACAGGTGTTTAGTTTGGTTTGTTTAAATTGTTTAATGGCATATCAACCTGCGTTATTTAATACCAAAGCAATCATTATAGAACAGTAGTGGTACTATTTAATCCATAACTGGAGAGAAAAAAGGTTAATACTGTTTCCAAGGGTATTATACTGAAAGTGAATATAAATTGGGTAGAAGGAATTCCAACTCATTTACAACAATGTCTCAGTTGAGTGTTAGTCACTATGCCATGATGACTTCCAAGATGACAAGTGGATATATTATTATCAGAATTCTTAGAATAGTCTTGATCAAAATGTGTAAATAAAATAATTAATCAAACCATTAAGATATCAGCTTTACTGACAGAAAATAAAATTGCAGCACCCTTAATGTGTTTTATTTTACTCAATATAAAAAATACAGGCAATATAGCTGGATTACAGTAAATGATTATATATAGAGATCAATGGAGGTGTTCATGATATAAGGGTTATTGTCAAAGTTTATTGGTTTATTCTTTCATTCTTAACACACACACACACATATATATAACTATAATTATATATATATATATATATATATATATATATATATATATATATATATATATATATATATGTATGTGTGTGTGTGTGTGTGTGTGTGTGTGTGTGTGTGTGTGTGTGTAAACTGCCACATCTTGACTGATGATAGCTGTCTTTACCACCAAATTACAACTCAATCATCCTGATGAATAACTAATTTAAAATAAATTTGATGCATATATTGATAAGGTAGTAAGGCATCTATATATCATTGGCTTATAGAGACATATACTTGTACGACATTTATGCCACTTTCTTGGTTAGCATAGCTACAGCCTATTAATAAGCATAACAAAATTGTAGGTAACTGCAAACAGAAGGTTTTATTTCAGAGTACCTTTTCTTAGTTTTTACCCATCAAGGGATCCCTACAAGTGAATGGAGATTTGATGTGGGAGCTTCCTTCTTCAGTTTTATTTTGGATTGGTTTGGTTTCTTTGCTTAATGACATATCAACCTTTGTAGGTTATTTAATGCCAAAGTCATTCTCTTAGAAGAACAGTAATGATACTATTTAACCCATAGCTGGAAGAATAAGGGGGTTCATACCTTTCCCAAGAGTATTTGCCTGAAAGTGAACGTAATAGCGTGACAGGAATACGAACTTGCTTATGACAATTCCGCAGTCCATCACTTTAACCATTACACTACAAGGACATCCCCAGTTTTATTTTGGAGTTAACTTGTTCTAGAAGGGTTGCCTTCACCTGGGCATTGTCATTAGACAGGAGACCATTTTACCCACTATATATATATATATATATATATATATATATGTGTGTGTGTGTGTGTGTGTGTGTGTGTGTGTGTGTGTGTGTGTGTGTGTGTGTATCTGTCTGTGTGTCTGTGTGTCTGTGTGTTATGAATGAAAGAATAAACCCATAAACTTTGGTATAAATTTTTTTTTTTTGATAAATATGAATTCATTAACTCTACTTATTTAGCCTGGTCAGCTAGGGCTGTAGAATATATCGATTGCATCTCTGTAGAGGAGTAAGATACTCACCCCAACAAGTGTTCTGGATCTGACACTAAATTGCATCCGATGGTGAATGTCCATTCCTGGAGCTTTGGGGAATATCATGTACTCTTTCATTGCCATTAATCCCAAGTTTACCTGACCTGGAGTGGGGGGAGTACCTGATAGGGTCCCATCTATGAATCAAATAGAACTTTTGGACCATTTAATTCTATGCAAACAAATAACTAATGTTGAATTGTTTGTGTTAGATAGGAATATTTGAAACCATTTACTGTAGGCAAATGAAGAGTTAAATGAAATTATTAGTTTGATAGCAATACTTGAAACCATTTAACACAGTGCAAACAATACTAATACTTAATTGTGTGTAAACAAATTAACTCTAACTCATTTAAAAACAAAATAACCAACAAACTATTCACTTACAAATCATGTAACACTTATATATATATATATATATATATATATATATATATATATATATATATATATGTATGTTGGTTGGTTTGTAGCATTTTATGGCATATCAACCTTTGTAGGTTATTTAACGCCAAATCCATTTTAATGTAAATAATCTGTTCTATGTAAAACAATTCAATTTAGCATAAGTACACAGTTTAATTGTCAAAAACATTTATTTCAAACTATTCAAGTAGTTATATGTAACAATTCCGTTAAGTGTAAATACAATTTTAATGTCGAAAAACAGTTCTATTTCAAATATTTCAGTTAAGCATAAGCACGCTGTTTAAATGTAAGTACGGTTTAATTGTCAAAAACATTTCTATTTCAAGCTATTCAGTTTACTCAAACAATTCAGTTTAGCATAAGAATGCTGTTAGTTCTATTTAACCCATAGATAGGTCCCTATCAGGTGCTACCACTCCGGGCCAGAGTGGACCTGGGAGTGATGGCAATGAAGGGGTACTCCGCATTCCCCAAAGCTCCAGCATTGCTGGAGCCTCACCATCAGATTGTTTAGTGTCATATCCTGGATACACTTTAGGAGGGTCTTACCCCTCTGCAGAGGTGCAGTCAGTGTATTCTACAGTCCCACCGACTGGGCAATACACAGAGTTAAATGTCAAACAGTTTTATTTCAGATAATTCAGTTCAGCATAAGTACACAGTTTAGACGTCAAAAACAGTTCTATTCTGAGCAATTCAGTTCAGCACAAGTAAGCAGTTCCAATGTCAAAATAGTTCTATTTTAAACAATTCAGTTTAGCATAAATACGCTGTTTTAATGCAAAAATCAGTATAGTGAAAGAAGCACGGTTTAGTTCTATTTAACCCATAGATAGGACCCTTATCAGGTGCTTCCACTCCGGGCCGGAGTGGACCTGGGAGCGATGGCAATGAAGGGGTACTCCACATTCCCCAAAGCATTGCTGGAACCTCACCATCAGATTGTTTAGTGTCATATCCAGGACACTTGTTGGGGGGTTCTTACCCCGCTGCAGAGTAGCAGTCGGTGTAATCTACAGCCCCAGCCGACTGGGCAAATGTATGTATGTATGTATATAAAACCATTTAACTGTTTGCAATAAATGGCTGATTTTTTATTGAATTGTTAGTCTTACATAGCAATACTTGAAACCATTCAACTGTGTGCATGTAAATGATTAATACCAGATAGAATTATTCATGTCAGATAGGAATACTTGAAACCATTTAACTGTGTGCAAACAAATGAGCTCTATTTTGTTTAAAATGTTAACTACAAATTATTCATTTAGAAATCATATATTTTTAATAACAGGATCTATAAACAGGATTTGGCATTAAATAACCTGCAAGGGTTGATATGCCATAAAACCCAACCAACCTTCATCCAGCCAATTTCATCCTTATGCCATTATCACTAAATTTACTGTTATATCATGGCAAGGCACCTGTATATCTATAGTGTGTGTGTGTGTGTGTGTGTGCGTGTGTGAATTTATGTACTGATGGAAAATGAAATTGTCACACTCTGTGTATTTGTGTTTAATTGAGATTAACTGGCTCATTGGCCTAGTGGGTAGAGTGTTTGCCAATCTAAAACTAAAAAAGACTCTTTAATTCCCATTGAGAAATCCTTCTCTTTCTATTTATATATCAATTAAAGTTTACCAACTACCCTATTTTGTTTTACTACTCTATTGATACTAATATACAAAAACATCTATGTACACACACACACACACACACACATCGACCATATGGAAGTCAGACCTGACCAATAAAATGAAACACAATTTTTTCCAAGCAGCGGTCGTATCGATACTGCTATATGGATGCACTACTTGGACGCTAACAAAATGGATGGAGAAAAAGCTAGACGGCAATTACACAAGAATGCTGCAAGCAATATTGAACAAGTCCTGGAGGCAACACCCCACAAAGCATAAACTATATGGCCACCTACATCCCATCATGAAAACTATCCAAGTTAGATGAACCAGACATGCAGGACACTGCTGGAGAAGCAGGAGTGAGCTCATAAGTGATGTACTCCTATGGACCCCCACATATGGCTGAGCAAAAGCAGGATGACCAGCTTGAACATACATACAGCAGCTCTGTGAGGATTCGAGATGTAGCCCTGAGGACCTGCCAGAGGTGATGAACGATAAGGAGAAGTGGCGAGAGAGGGTCAGGGATATCCATGCTGGTGGCACAACATGATGATGATGATGATATATATACATATATGCTACATCTATGCCAACACACTCATACAAATATGTTTGTATATATATATATATATATATATGCTATACCTATACACATACAAACTCCTACAGATATGCTTGTACCTACATGCATTTGCATCTTTACACATAAATATGGGCTCTTACCTTGGTGGTAATATCTCATCTACTAAAATTAATGTCTGCATAGGCATAGGAAAGGCATGGACTGCTATTCACAGGTTATTAGTCTTATGAAAATCTTATCTCTCAGATAAAATAAAATAGGAATTCTTCCAAGCTATAGCCATGTTAGTACTGCTGTATGGTTGCACCATTTAGATTCTAATGAAACACTTGGAGAAAAAGCTAGATAAAGACTACACAAGGATACTGCGTGCTGTTTTGAAAAAAAACCAGGAAGCAGCACCTTACAAAACAGTAGCTGTATGGCCACTTCCCTCCCATTACACAAACCATCCAAGTAAGACAAACAAGACGTGATGGGTACCGCTGGAGGAACTTGGACAAACTCATTAGTGTCATTTTTCTATGGACTCCTCCACATAGACACACCAGTGTTGGTTAACCAACAAGGACTTACATACATTAGCTCTGTGCAGACACTGGATGCCGTCTAGAGAACCTGCTAAGGGTGGTGGCTGATAAAGATAGATAGCAAGAAAGATTCAAGAGTATCCATGCTATCTGCATGATCTGATGAAAATCAGGGGCAGAAGAGCTCATAGCGTCACAATATTTCTTTCCTGTTCATGTGTTTTAAAATCTAATCTAACAAAATATTTCTGTAAAGTTTGGAATTGGTTGTATTCAGATCAGTTGAGAATAAGGAAGCTGTATAAATTATTTCACAGTTGAGGTATTCTGTCTTTTTAGATGTTATTTTTGTTGCAGAGGACTATGCATTATTATAATAGAATACTACCCTCATTGGCCTTGTGGGTAGAGTGTTTGCCAATGGTCCGGGAGACCTGGGTCCAATCCCAGGTCACATCATACCAAAGACTTTAAAGATGGTACTTCATACCTCCTTGCTTAACACTCAGCAATATAAGGTATGTATCAAGGGTAAAGTAGAGCAATCCTGGGAAAGAAGTAGTGCCCTCCCCTACACCTTCATGTCGTAGTAATTTAAAAGGGAGCCTTCTAGTTGCCCTTGACTACAGTTGTCAACTTTACTTTTACTTAATATAGGTGAATTACAATAAATGATCTCTTATATAAAGATCAATACATGCACAGGTTCCAAAATAAAAGCCTTATCAACAATATTCATACCCCATATTACTACAATGTATATTCTCCTTGGCCTCTGCTCTTACATGCATACGAACATGAAGGTGTTGGTGATAATAATCATAATTGGAGCCTATGAAACAATTCTGAAAAGGACTGGGGAGACTGAAGATCAGAAGATGAATTCTGGCTGCCCAGAGCATGGTTGAGAATACTTGAGAAGAGTCTGGATAACCTGAAGAGACTTGCTGTCACACTGGACTTCAGTAGGGGTTACCAGACAGTACTGAAGTGAAAACTCACATGAAGCAAATAATAATATATATTATCTTCCTCATCGTGTCACACTGCTTGCACAGATTTTCCAGATTCTCTCTGGCCATTTAACTCCATCATCCATTGCTTCTGGCAAGTCTTCCAGACTACATCCTGTTGTAAATAAGTTCTTGTTAGTTGGCCAACACTTGCATGTCTGTGTGAAGGGGTCCCTAGGAGAATGTCACTTATGAGTTCGTCCTTACTCCTCCAGCAGTATCGCTCATGTCTTGTTGTCTTATTTGGATGGTTTTAGAGATAGGAGGTAGGTAGCTGTAGAGCTGCAGTTTTGTGGGATGTTGCTTCCAGGTTTTATTCAACATAGCTTTTAGCAACAGTGACACTGCAAAAAATGGTGCATTGAAGCAAAAGTTTTGTTAGAGCAAATACTCTGTACATTAGTTTCCAATCTCATTTGAAACTTAACGATGATAGTTTTGGGATAGGTCTGCGTTCACACCCGTTTATAAGTTTTTCAAGGGAGATAATGCTCCTTTTAATATATTTTTGGCTTTGGTGGAACTGAAGAGCCTTGGAGTAAAATGCTGCATAAATCGATTTTCAATCCAATTTTGAAAATGTTGGGTCAGAGGTTGCACTCATCCCAATTATTATCAAGTTCTTAAGGGAGATAACTATCAAGTACTAATTGTAGAATATTTCCCCTTATTTGTTTGCAATTAGTTATAGATGCTATCATGATTTGATAATTGAGCTTAATATCACTCAAAAGATGAATGATGATGATGACAACCTTAGTATTTGTCGCTGCCTCCCACCAGACACGACTTGACACAAGGTCAAAAGCCCGAAGGCCAATTAAAATGGGGATAAAGGGGAGGGGAAGGTCGGGAAGGAGCCGAGACTCGAACCCTGCTTGTCAGTGCTGCTCATCGGCTCACTTAGTGCAATGTGAGCCTGATGAGGCAAGCGGTTTCACGAACCCAAATGTGGGTCCGGGCACGTATGCCAGTAAACGGCTTAAACTAGACGCTTGGTCTAGTGCCGTACAAGGGGGACAAAGGAGACAAAAATGCAGCTCGCCCACCCGAAGGTAGCCTAGTCGAAACTAGGTGCCTAATTAAAGGCCCCAAGTCTGCCATTGTTCTTTTTCCAGGGCCACGCTCCGGACCGAAGTCCAGAACAGGCCCCGGGGCACTCGCCGGGAGCACCCTTCTTTACTTAGGTCCTGTCTTTCTCCAGTATTGAGAGTAATCGGTTTTTGGCTGCTGCTGCTGCTGCTGAATAACTAAACTGATAGCCACGTTAGTGTTGCAACTCTACAGCCAAGACCAAATCTTGTGGAACTAAACCCTCTCACCCCTCCGTTGATACTTTTACACGCCCCTCTTCTTTTCCTGATCTATCAATCTTTATTTCCATCCCTCTACAAAACAAACCTAATACCTCCTCACTTTATATATATATATATATATATGTGTGTGTGTTTCATCCTCATTTCATATAATCTTCTCTTTCTCTCTCTCTCTCTCTCTCTCTCTCTCTCTCTCTCTCTCTCTCTCTCTGTCAATAAGCCCCCACCCTTTTCTGACCAACTCACAAATTGGACTCCATCACGTACGCACATCCCAGCGCACGTATACAAGCATTTTTATTTGGACTCACATACACGCGCGCCACACATAGAATTATATCCAGTTGTCTATGAAGTACTACTGCAAACACGTACAAACACTTGTTCTCGCGTACACGTGTTATATACACAACAACAATAACAACAAACACACAAACAAACAAACTTTAGAATCACAGACAAACCACATATTACTCGCTAAATTGTCCATTTACATATCACACGCCGATCCACACAGACATAAACATTAAACATATGTTTGAGACTTACATACGTGCATATTTAAGTTCACACATGCGCGCATGCTTGATTGTGTTCGTTTATATTTTTACACACCCTTTAGTATTTGTGTATTGACTCACTCACAGTGGTACGCACTTATTGTAATTGTACGTAATTATTTTTTCTCATAAAGCATACATTGCGAATGAACGTGAATTAGTTTTTTGAAAAATTAAGTTAAACCTTCAATTATAGGTTATCACATAGGGCAATTGTTCGCCTAGAAAAGCCACGTGTACAAACAAGAAATCCACACATGTACGCATGCCACGCTATATGTACGCATTGGCACGTACGCTTCATAACTCACGCGCTTGCACACACATATACACATAATTTATATACAATTTTAAAATCAGAAACACTAATAGAAACACACTGATACTGTTTTTACCTCATACACGCACACATACACCATAACAGTGATATTCACAGACACACGTGTACACAGACAGCTGTTCGTCCGCGCACATGCAGACACGCGTATACCCAACAAACGATACAGAGGAAGGGGGACAAAAAGAGAAAGGAAGGAAGAAATACAGAGAGTGAAACCTAAAATCCGGGAGAAAAAGCAACATTTTCAATTGCAACACTAATATCACTGTTTAGTGTTTAAGTGTTATCACAATTTTCAAACTAACTTACTACGGTCAACAACCTTACAACTGAAGAACTTATCATTTTTTATTTTAATTTGTTTACCAACATCTACAGCAAAAAAAAAAGAAGAAAAAAAATAGACCTCAGCAACAACAAAGACGCTTCCTTTTATTTCTTTATTAATCAATCATAAAAAATCATCACCAACTTTTTTTTTTTCATCTGTCCCAACAACTCAATTCGGGTTTGTTCAAGTGGATTTCGACAAAAAATGGTAAATGCTAATGATTATTTATTCATTTTACTATTTATTCATTTGTTTGTTTAAATAATTTTTCCAGTGTTTAAACCAAACTAATGACGTCTGAAATCTAAATGATATTTTTTAATAAAGAAAGAAAAAGCGGATTACTCACTAAAAATACCTTTAAAAATCTCCTTATGTGTTTTCAATAAAGTGTCTTATTCATTTCAATAACTTAATCTTTTACAAATTTAATTCAATTATTCAATAAATAATCCTTGATAAAATAAAATAAAATAAAATAAATGAATATAATAAAAACTAACCATCGCCCACATTAACTTTTCTAATTAATTATTCTATGCCTATATGCATAATTTAATTGAAATTAATTTAGTCATAATTGGTTCGCAATTATTTTGTTAATTATTTTAAGCATTTTACTTCTTGAAAGGTGTTAATTTATTAATTTTTACTTTTTTGTTTGATTTTAATCCTTTTCTTGTGTCTGTCGTTATCTTTCACTTAAAATATTCTCTTTTCTATTAAAAAATCAAAATAGAAAATAACTATTGAGATTACATTCATTTATGAGTAAACTTACTATTAAATGCTGATGTTACATTTTAGTAAGGTTCTCTTAAAAACTTGATGAGAAAGAAAGAAAGAAAGAAAGAAAGAAAGATTCAATGCCAAAGGAAACATATGTAGATAAAACTTTCTCTACGGGGTTGATTTTTTTTTTTTAAATCAAACGATAACCTGTTGATGACCGAAGAAATAATACTATTTTCAACTTAAAACTTTTTCTTACCCTTGTTTATAAAAATCAAATCGAAAACATTATTTCATTTTTAAGCTCTTATATGTCCATTTTGTACACGTGTCTTTAACTTGCTAAAAATCCAGTCTGCATCATCACTTTTTGGAAAATACATCTTTTTTTAATTCTTAGTTGATTATCATTTACTCGTTTTTGTTTAGCATTTTTACAATAGATTTATTAATTGCTATGCTCCATATTGCACTTATTTCGAGTTTTGCTCGCAATATTTTTCTTAACATTTAAGATATTTTTGTTTTATGAAAACAAATCAAAACTTAAAAACTAATTAACTATCCCTGTGTTTTGAATATCAAAGCACGCATGATTCTTATTTAAAACAACTTATTTTCATTGAATTCTCTACATTTTACAGTAAAGGTAAGCTCTTTTTATTTTATATATATATATATATATATATATATATATATATATATATATATATATATATATATATATATATATATATATATATATATATATATTTGTGTTATTGTTGTTCCTGTGGTTTTTATTTCGGAATCGTGATCTTTTTAGTTAAGTGTTGACTGATTAGACAGTCAGTCAACACTTACCTAAAAAGTCAAGTGTCTCTTTTATTTGTTTGTTTTTTCTTTTTTGTTTTCTTTTCCTTGTTTTTCTATTTCCTTGATTTCCAAAAGAAAAAAAAAAGAGAAATTTAAATGATGTCCGTTTTACTTTTAATTTCCAGTGATGTTTATTGTTTAATATGAAATCGTTGCAAACAAATCCAAAAAATTAGTTTTATTTCTTTTTTTTAATTAATGCTTACGTGTAACTGTGGACTGTGAAGGATGCTGTTTGTTTTTCTTTATTGCTAAATTTCGGTAGATATTTACGTCTAGATTTAAATTAATATTTTTTGTAAGTTAAATTTGTAGTTTCATTTTTCAGGATTAAAAAAAAAAACATCTAAAGAATACTAACTTTTTTAAGTGAACAAACTTTTTAGAGAAACACTCACTTTAAAGCGCTGTATGAGTAACCCGGAGCCGAACTTTAGACCTTATTTTTTCGATGCAGGTATCATTGGGGAATGAGAAAAGTTTTGGTAAACGAGCCTGACTTTGGTTCGTTTACCAAAACTTTTCTCATTCCCCAATGATAGCTGCATCGGAAAAATAATGTTAAAAAGTTCGCCTTCAGGTTACCCTTATGGCGCTTTTAACATGACAAGGTTTGTGTGTAGAAAAAGAAACTATCTAATCTAAAATTTGAAATTTATGTACAAGTAAAATGAAAATATTTTAATCCATTTGTAGAATTTAATATGAAGATTCTTCTCGCAGAAACGTTTTACTTGTTTTTCTTCATTATTTTATTTAACCCACTTTAAAGTTCTTTTTTCTTTTTTTTTACCTTTTGCTGACTCAGTTTATTACTTATATTTTATTGCTTACGTGTACCTAAAACTTAGTGAGCTGTACTTTACATCCTGATTGCATAAAAATTTCATGTTTGAGATTGGTATCAAAGTTTTTTAAAGAAATAAATTTATTTATTAATTCATTATAATTCATAGAAAAAATCTTATATCTTATTAGTAAAATGGCAATTTAGTGCATTTTAACATCGTAAACTTTAAAAATAAGTCTCTAGATTTTTTAAAAATTACATTGAATGAATATTTATTGTGAGCAGTCTGATTACATATCTGTCAATTGAAAAAAAATCTAAGTAAATTGTTACACGTGTGTTGGTAATTATTGTTAGAAACTACCCACCCTCTTTCTTGGAAACTAAGAAAAAGTAAATAAAAGTTTATAATCGCTCCAAAATGTACAATCACTATTAAAAGCTAACCACGTAAACGAAAATAAAAGTCACATATAACATTATAAGATCCCTGATAATAATTATTTCTACTTTAAAATCGAAAAAAGTTAAACATCAAACATGTAAAAACGAAAACATTTCAAGAACCCCCCCAAAAAAACATCTTGTATTGTTTCGCCATATTGAAAAAACAATAACAAAATATTATAAAAAATACGGATGGCCTTAATGGTTATAATTAAGTTACATTTTTTTTACATCACCCTATTTACAATTTGTGAAATATGTTTCGGGACTATTATTAGATTTAAAATAAAAACGATAACATTAAATGTGCTTTTTTTTTTACACGTTTCTAACATTAAAACTGTAATCTATTGCGTGGACGCCATTAAAACTGTCATATTCCACAGGTTTGATAAATGCTTGGAAAAAATATATACATCTAATTATATTAAAACAGGTCTTAACTTTTTCTTTCATTTCGCTTATTTATATAAAATTTGTTTTTATTCGTGGAAAGAAATTTTAAAATGAAAATACCAATAAAGTCAAACAATAAGCTTTTAAAGCTGGTAAAATTTTGCCAATGTCTTAAAAAAAAAACTTGTCAAATGAAAATATTATGGAATAAAAATATATCTTTCAGAAACGTTTAAAAAAGTTTTTACTAGTAGATATTTTGTTTGATATCGAATTCAGAATATATGGGGCTAAGTAAAATAAATGGATAAATAAATAAAAGTAAAGGCGGGTATTTCCAGTTAGTATGTGCAAAAGTTTCCAGTATTTTATTTAAGAAAAAAAGTGGTTTTATACTATGGTGTCACTTTAAAAGGTCCATGGAAAATTGCACACACCTAATAATTTCAAGTTTTAGAGATATCTATCATAAATGTTTAAGGATATAGATTCGGGTTAACGATATAAACACAGAGACACAAATTATTTGCCTTAATTTAAAAAGAAGAAGAAGAAAAGGCTTATTGAAATTTAAAATTGCAAAAGGTAGGTCTTTGAAAGAATTTAGTTGCATTTACTTTATATATCCGTATTTTCTTTTTAAAAAGACCATTCCAGTTCTAATACAACGAAGTTTACATAATGTCTTGTTTAATGTATATTTGATGAAGACACTCTTACTTTTACTGCATGATTTTCATCTAAATAAATGAAATTCGCTGACAAGATACACAGACAGGCGATGAAAACTTTCCTACAAATCATTTTTGCTAGCGTCAGCAATTTTCGAGTTTCACGGTCGTAAAAAGAAATTTGGAAATAAAAAGAAGAAATAAATCAAACAGATTTTGAAATGACAATAATTTAAATCTGATAAAGGATTTCATGTCATTTATTTTAAAATAAAACTTTAAAATGTATCAATTAAATTTTCATTTAAAAACTTGATATAAAAGTGAAAGATACACTTACAAAAGTTTTTTTTTTTCTTTTTCTATTAAAAACTAAGTTTCATTTTTATTTATCTTTTTAAATTAAGGAAAAAAAAAAAAAAGAAATGAACAAATAAAAGTTTTTCAAAAGTTTTTTTCCTTTTCTACAGAAAATTCAAAAATAAAAAAACAAAAACAAACAAGTTAGAAATGTAAAGCATTTAATTTTGGAACACCAAGTATTAGATAACAATAATAAAAAAAATTACGTTTTAATTAGATTTCTCATATATCATTTAAGCGATAAAATCAAACTATTAATTTATAAAACCTTTTTTCTTTTTCTTTTTTTCTTTTCTTTTTCTTTTTGCCACGACTTGCTTAGGAAAAGATAATTCAAGTTGCGTCTGCTTATGTACGGAAGCACATACGTGTTCTTGAACCTTAGCTTGAAAAGCCTAAGTCGAAAGAAATGTAATGGGCCAATCTCCCAAATGAGGAGAATCTGCTTACTTTTAAAAACAACTTTCAAGTCTTGGCTTGAACTAGGGTGTCATTTTGCAAATTTCCCTAAAGAAGGATATTGCTATCCAAAAAGGACTTGTGCTGGAAAAAGAAGACTTATGTTATCTGTAGTGGTGTGTCAATAAATTGCACTTTTCCCTTTACTGCCAATTTCCACATAACAATTGCATTCTGTAGAGGAGACATGAAAATAATCTTTTCTGCTGCTTGATATAAATGTAAATTCTTTGGTTCATTCATGATTAAACTTGGTCTTTCTTTTCGGCAATTTTTCAAGGGGTAAATAAGCACACAAGCCTTAATACTATATGCTCCCAGCAGAGATTCCGCCAGTGTGCAAGAATAGAAGGAAAAGGGTATGCCCTGCCTTCTAGTTTAGACCTGACTGAAGTGGAATGCTACATTTGAACACCTCTCTACTGTGTGTAGTGGCTTATTCCATGTGGAATCATCGAGTGGCAGGAGAAGGCTTGTTACTATGGTGACAAATTAGACTCCTGTTACAGGTCCAGCTTATGTTGATGCTGTAAGCTGACACAAAGCCGAACATTACTTCTATAATTTCAAAATTGTATCATTAATAAATTTTATATATATATATATATATATATATATATATATATATGTATTGTTAGGAAATTGTTTATACAAGTTTTGTTGAAGATCATGGAATGTTCCTTTTTTTCTTACATACCACCTTGCTGATGCTAGTGCTATCAAAGAATATACAACTACAACTAATGATAATTACACCAATAAATTCACTTCTGCTGAAGTATGAAAAATATTCACCAATAACATGAAAATTATATATAAAAATAACAACCCAAACTAAACATGAACAAACAATACCTACAATCCTCCAATATTTTTACTATCATATATCTCTTTGCTGAATATTGAGCACTATCATTAAAACAACATAAGTTTTATTTCAAATATTATTCATATATATATATATATATATATATATATATATATATATATATATGTATGTATATTAAGAAAGAGGAACAGTACTATAAGAATCCTAACTTTCTGGCTGCAAGCTATGCTCTTGTCATGGGCAGATATTACTCTTCATCTTCATTGTTTTTATGATGTGATTATAGTCAGTATGTTCTTCAGCCTTCAATCAAAACTTTGTTATAAGAATGAGTAACAATGAAGTTTTTATAATTATAAAAATACTTCACCTGAGAAATTTAGACATCAGTCATCTCTGAAATAGATTTTGGATAAGTAACTTCTAGCACATTCTATAGACTCTTGAAAAATCATGCCATTTATGCCAGACTTTAATTCAAGATATTTTGAATGTTAATGTGAAAAAATATTATCACTGTATGTTATGTTTTGGTACTTGTCCAGAATATCCTGCTGGTCTGCAATAACATACAATATATATATATATATATACTAGATGTCTCCTTGATTAACACTCAGCAGTATAAGATACTGATCAAAAATGAGTGGAGCAATCCAGGGAAAAGAGTAGTGTTTTCCTCTACACCTTGGGGTAATAGCTATTGAAAAGGGAGCCTTTGGGTTACCCTCAACTTTGGGACATCCAACTTACTTATTTATATATATATATATATATATATATATATATATATATATATATATATATATATATGTGTGTGTGTGTGTGTGTGTGTGTGTATATATATATATATAAGTGCTTACTTATATATATATATTTATATCAGAATGTTATACTAACATTCACTGTACAGATAAAAGTAAGTTTCAGACATCATTTTCTTTTTGAACATTTACTTTTAAAAATCAACTCCCTACAGTTGACTTAACCACTATATTTCTTCAATCTTTCCTCTCACCCAACAACTATGAATAGGGTAACTTACTGCTGACGGCCTATTTACAATTTTTGAAGTTAAAATGTTTAGTTAAAAAAAAACTGAAGGAAATTACTGAAACTTATTCTTATCTGGATGGTGAATATAAGTATTAAAGTGTACAAAAAGTAAACAAATGTAAGTTAATTTGTTGAAATATTATCACCAAAAATGTAATCCTCTTTATTTTCAATAAATGCAGAAAAGATAAGATCATCAGGATGGGAGATTCTTCCATATTCTCCATACCTACCAGATTTAGCATCTACAGATTTTCATTTTTTTCGATTACTGAGTGGTAGAATATTCAGAGACAAGAAGAATTTGAAAATGGTCTTTCAAACTTTTTCTTTACTCATGGAATCTACACATTTACCTTCCCAAGAGACTGAAGTTATTGAAAATGAAGGTGATTACATTTTGGATAATGATATTTAAATAAATTTAACTTCATTTGCTTTCATGTCCTCTTTGATAAAATGTAATTACTTTCTGAACACTCTACTATTTTATTGCTACATAATTTTTTGTATATCATTGCATACATTTCCTCTGTGGGATGTTCTGGAAAAGTATTTTTATTCTTATTTTTAAATAAACTTCACTGTAGATTAAATGCTAATATCTTTATATTATATCAAATATGATATCAAAATATGATCTGTTTTGCCCTTATATAACCCACAAGAAATTGATATGCTGTTAAACAAACAAAACCAAATCAAGATATGATCTTAAATTATTGAAATTGTTGCCTCAGATCTGTAAAACTTCAAGATTTAAAATTTAAACAGAGATATGTGTATAGCTGAGCAACTTATATAATAAAATGTTTTCTTGATAAATTTGCCAATTAAAAAAAAAAAAAAAAGAAAAAAGGATTATGAAGCCAGTCTCAATGCTTTTCAAACAGAATCTATTTGGTGCAACAAAAATACTAACCAGACTGAGTTCTGTTTGATCTTTTCTTGTTTCCTAAACTGAAAATTGATCTCAGTATTTGAGGAGGTGGAAGACATTAAAAGAAATATGACAGTGTAGCTTCACACCACATCAAAAGAGAAGTTTCTGTGATGCTTTGACCAATGGGAAACTCACTGGAATAAGTGTGTTGAATGCCAAGAGGACTATTTTGAAGAAAATTAGTGTTTTGTTATTCATTTCTGTCTTGTTAAATTCATCTTCAATCTTAAATACTTTTTTTAATACACCTCATTCAGTTAATAAATTGTGAGGGTAGTTAGGACATTACAATAGAATTTGCAGATATCTGAAAAAACCATGACCATTCTCTATGATTCCAACAAAATGGTTTTATCCTGAATATGAACCTCCAATACAAGTAGAATCTTCTTTTTCTTTTTAAACTTTTCCCCATAATACAATAATTAAAGTCTTAACTTGAGTTTTAAGGTGATATGTGGACATATATTTCTATTTCAGTCACAAATCTATAAAAATTTATATATTTAGTATAGATTTATTGTTTGCTTAATACTGTAGGTGTTGTTTACTGGACTAGTGAGAAATTAAACAAAGTGTGTAGCAGTTAGGGTGATTATATCAAAAAATATTTGTGAATATATTCTAAAGAAATATCATATAAAACAATTTTTTTTTATAAATCTGAATTACTTATATGAGCAATTATCCTTATTTTTCTCTGATGTATTCAGATTAGTGTCCTCATCTTGGTTGTCAATATAGTTACAGGGTTTTGACCATTGTATCATCTTACCTTCTTCAAGTGTCTCTTATAATTGTTATTTAATAAGTTTAACTTAGTTTGGCACACGGACCATAGATTGCTTACAGTATCTGCTCTTTACTGAACATGCTGAATGTTGCTTAACTTTGGTGATCTGGCAGGAACTAATACTTTCAGTATGTTTTAACTTTAAATTAGGTATTTGTAGTTAGTAACATTCTGGGAATTTCTAACTAAACTATTTATTTAATACATAGGGGCACCTTAGGTGGTGTAATGGTTAGCAAGCCTTCATGAGTGAGTTCGATTCTCATTGGGTGCCCCATTCATGCAGCTTTGTGGTATATCTAAGCAAAAAGCTTAGTAAATTACTATTTATTCAATACATAGTGTTTACTTGTCCTTATTCTGTTGTCCATTCATAGAGGAAATCTCATATTTAATTCTTCCTAGTCTTGGAAAATAGAAAAACATTTTGAAAATTTTTTTTTTTTTTTTTTTGCATACAGAAGACCTATCTCTACTCAGGCAATTTGTCACTTTAAGAAAAATATTGATTTTATGATTTAAAAACCCCTTCTTAAATTATATAAAGTCAACATCTTATTTAGAATATAAATACTATGTTGAAACAATCTTTAACTTTCTAATGTACATGTATACTACTTTGTTTTATTTACTAATGTTAACTTTGAAATGGTGCTCCTTTCATTGAAACTTGGGTCCTAATAGTTATCTCCCATTCCTATTATTAGGGATTTCTCTCCTCCTTCTCTTAAAGAATAATAAAAATAAAAACATGGGAAAGTTAGCTCATGTATATGCATGTTGGAAAATCAGAGATCATTTCAACACTGTACTTATATTGTAAATAGGACCCTCGTGTCTAAGATCATACAAAATCAATATTTTTCAAGAGTGGAACATTACCCGAGTAGTAAACAGTCTTCTGAATAATAAGCATCAAAAATTTATTTATTTAGTTTCCCACAAAGCTAAAATAGACACAAGGTCATTTTCTAATGTGGGGTACCACCCAAGAAGCAAGCAGCAGATTTAAAAGTTGCTTAGATTCCTATGGCATACCTTTTGAGGGGTGCCTCTGGCACTGGGCATTAGACCCAGCCCTTACCCCTTTCTGCTGAGTGGGGAGGTGCTACCTGGGGAGAAGGCCTCTTGCAATCCAGCTGCTAGCTTTTTGTGCCACTCTTTGTCAAAAGGCTAAGAAAAAGAAAAGTTTAATTTTCTTTAGGACAGGACTCAGGTAGTTCAGTTATTCCAATTTGTCTGTCTCTTTCACTAAATTATGATACATAACTTTTTCAAAAATCAGCCAAAATTGTTCTCAGGAAAAACAATAAAATTACAAGTTAATATGGCAAAAAGGACTTATTATACTCAGGAGGAGTAAAAGAGAAAGAAACAAGTGGTATCATAGGATGAATTAACTGATGC
Organism: Sepioteuthis lessoniana; assembly: GCA_963585895.1. Taxonomy (NCBI): domain Eukaryota; kingdom Metazoa; phylum Mollusca; class Cephalopoda; order Myopsida; family Loliginidae; genus Sepioteuthis; species Sepioteuthis lessoniana. The sequence goes on along the minus strand of OY757912.1, from coordinate 111,834,668 downwards.
AAGATATCCTCTAAGCATGGCCAGTAGAATGAGAACAATCTAGCCCATGGATTGAATAAAGGAATCTCTAGGAAGAATGAACTGATACAAGATATCCTCTAGGATTGGCCAGTAGAATGAGAACAATCTGGCCCATGGATTGAATAAAGGGATCTCTCGGAAGAATGAACTGATACAAGATATCCTTTAAGCATGGCCAGTAGAATGAGAACAATCTAGCCCATGGACTGAATAAAGGGATCTCTAGGAAGAATGAACTGAGACAACATATCCTCTAAGATTGGCCAGTAGAATGAGAACAATCTGGCCCATGGATTGAATAAAGGGATCTCTCGGAAGAATGAACTGATACAAGGTATCCTCTAAGATTGGCCAGTAGAACGAGAACAATCTGGCCCATGGATTGAATAAAGAGATCTCTAGGAAGAATGAACTGATACAAGATATCCTTTAAGCATGGCCAGTAGAATGAGAACAATCTAGCCCATGGATTGAATAAAGGGATCTCTAGGAAGAATGAACTGATACAACATATCCTCTAAGATTGGCCAGTAGAACGAGAACAATCTGGCCCATGGATTGAATAAAGGGATCTCTCGGAAGAATGAACTGATACAAGATATCCTCTAAGATTGGCCAGTAGAACGAGAACAATCTGGCCCATGGATTGAATAAAGGGATCTCTAGGAAGAATGAACTGATACAAGATATCCGCTAAGATTGGCCAGTAGAATGAGAACAATCTGGGCCATGGATTGAATAAAGGGATCTCTAGGAAGAATGAACTGATACAAGATATTCGCTAAGATTGGCCAGTAGAATGAGAACAATCTAGCCCATGGATTGAATAAAGGGATCTCTAGGAAGAATGAACTGATACAAGATATCCTTTAAGCATGGCCAGTAGAATGAGAACAATCTAGCCCATGGATTGAATAAAGGGATCTCTAGGAAGAATGAACTGATACAAGATATCCTCTAAGATAGGCCAGTAGAATGAGAACAATCTAGCCCATGGATTGAATAAAGGGATCTCTAGGAAGAATGAACTGATACAAGATATCCTCTAAGATTGGCCAGTAGAATGAGAACAATCTAGCCCATGGACTGAATAAAGGGATCTCTAGGAAGAATGAACTGATACAAGATATCCTCTAAGATTGGCCAGTAGAACGAGAACAATCTGGCCCATGGATTGAATAAAGGGATCTCTCGGAAGAATGAACTGATACAAGATATCCTCTAAGATTGGCCAGTAGAATGAGAACAATCTGGCCCATGGATTGAATAAAGGGATCTCTCGGAAGAATGAACTGATACAAGATATCCTCTAAGATTGGCCAGTAGAATGAGAACAATCTGGCCCATGGATTGAATAAAGGGATCTCTAGGAAGAATGAACTGATACAAGATATCCTCTAAGATTGGCCAGTAGAATGAGAACAATCTGGCCCATGGATTGAATAAAGGGATCTCTCGGAAGAATGAACTGATACAAGATATCCTCTAAGATTGGCCAGTAGAACGAGAACAATCTGGCCCATGGATTGAATAAAGGGATCTCTCGGAAGAATGAACTGATACAAGATATCCTCTAAGATTGGCCAGTAGAACGAGAACAATCTGGCCCATGGATTGAATAAAGGGATCTTTCGGAAGAATGAACTGATACAAGATATCCTCTAAGATTGGCCAGTAGAACGAGAACAATCTGGCCCATGGATTGAATAAAGAGATCTCTAGGAAGAATGAACTGATACAAGATATCCTTTAAGCATGGCCAGTAGAATGAGAACAATCTGGCCCATGGATTGAATAAAGGGATCTCTCGGAAGAATGAACTGATACAAGATATCCTCTAAGATTGGCCAGTAGAATGAGAACAATCTGGCCCATGGATTGAATAAAGGTATCTCTCGGAAGAATGAACTGAGACAACATATCCTCTAAGATTGGCCAGTAGAACGAGAACAATCTAGCCCATGGATTGAATAAAGGGATCTCTCGGAAGAATGAACTGATACAAGATATCCTCTAAGATTGGCCAGTAGAATGAGAACAATCTGGCCCATGGATTGAATAAAGGTATCTCTCGGAAGAATGAACTGAGACAACATATCCTCTAAGATTGGCCAGTAGAACGAGAACAATCTGGCCCATGGATTGAATAAAGGGATCTCTCGGAAGAATGAACTGATACAAGATATCCTCTAAGATTGGCCAGTAGAATGAGAACAATCTGGCCCATGGATTGAATAAAGGGATCTCTCGGAAGAATGAACTGATACAAGATATCCTCTAAGATTGGCCAGTAGAATGAGAACAATCTGGCCCATGGATTGAATAAAGGGATCTCTAGGAAGAATGAACTGATACAAGATATCCTCTAAGATTGGCCAGTAGAATGAGAACAATCTGGCCCATGGATTGAATAAAGGGATCTCTAGGAAGAATGAACTGATACAAGATATCCTCTAAGATTGGCCAGTAGAATGAGAACAATCTAGCCCATGGACTGAATAAAGGGATCTCTAGGAAGAATGAACTGATACAAGATATCCTCTAAGATTGGCCAGTAGAATGAGAACAATCTGGCCCATGGATTGAATAAAGGGATCTCTAGGAAGAATGAACTGATACAAGATATCCTCTAAGATTGGCCAGTAGAATGAGAACAATCTGGCCCATGGACTGAATAAAGGGATCTCTCGGAAGAATGAACTGATACAAGATATCCTCTAAGATTGGCCAGTAGAATGAGAACAATCTGGCCCATGGATTGAATAAAGGGATCTCTAGGAAGAATGAACTGATACAAGATATCCTTTAAGCATGGCCAGTAGAATGAGAACAATCTAGCCCATGGATTGAATAAAGGGATCTCTAGGAAGAATGAACTGATACAAGATATCCTCTAAGATTGGCCAGTAGAATGAGAACAATCTGGGCCATGGATTGAATAAAGGAATCTCTCGGAAGAATGAACTGATACAAGATATCCTCTAGGATTGGCCAGTAGAATGAGAACAATCTGGCCCATGGATTGAATAAAGGGATCTCTAGGAAGAATGAACTGATACAAGATATCCGCTAAGATTGGCCAGTAGAATGAGAACAATCTAGCCCATGGACTGAATAAAGGGATCTCTAGGAAGAATGAACTGATACAACATATCCTCTAAGATTGGCCAGTAGAATGAGAACAATCTGGCCCATGGATTGAATAAAGGGATCTCTAGGAAGAATGAACTGATACAAGATATCCTTTAAGCATGGCCAGTAGAATGAGAACAATCTAGCCCATGGACTGAATAAAGGGATCTCTAGGAAGAATGAACTGATACAAGATTTCCTCTAAGATTGGCCAGTAGAATGAGAACAATCTGGCCCATGGATTGAATAAAGGGATCTCTCGGAAGAATGAACTGATACAAGATATCCTCTAAGATTGGCCAGTAGAATGAGAACAATCTGGCCCATGGATTGAATAAAGGGATCTCTAGGAAGAATGAACTGATACAAGATATCCTCTAAGATTGGCCAGTAGAATGAGAACAATCTGGCCCATGGATTGAATAAAGGGATCTCTAGGAAGAATGAACTGATACAAGATATCCTCTAAGATTGGCCAGTAGAATGAGAACAATCTAGCCCATGGACTGAATAAAGGGATCTCTAGGAAGAATGAACTGATACAAGATATCCTCTAAGATTGGCCAGTAGAATGAGAACAATCTGGCCCATGGACTGAATAAAGGGATCTCTAGGAAGAATGAACTGATACAAGATATCCTCTAAGATTGGCCAGTAGAATGAGAACAATCTGGCCCATGGACTGAATAAAGGGATCTCTCGGAAGAATGAACTGATACAAGATATCCTCTAAGATTGGCCAGTAGAATGAGAACAATCTGGCCCATGGATTGAATAAAGGGATCTCTCGGAAGAATGAACTGATACAAGATATCCTTTAAGCATGGCCAGTAGAATGAGAACAATCTAGCCCATGGATTGAATAAAGGGATCTCTAGGAAGAATGAACTGATACAAGATATCCTCTAAGATTGGCCAGTAGAATGAGAACAATCTGGGCCATGGATTGAATAAAGGAATCTCGAGGAAGAATGAACTGATACAAGATATCCTCTAGGATTGGCCAGTAGAATGAGAACAATCTGGCCCATGGATTGAATAAAGGGATCTCTAGGAAGAATGAACTGATACAAGATATCCTCTAGGATTGGCCAGTAGAATGAGAACAATCTGGCCCATGGATTGAATAAAGGGATCTCTAGGAAGAATGAACTGATACAAGATATCCGCTAAGATTGGCCAGTAGAATGAGAACAATCTAGCCCATGGACTGAATAAAGGGATCTCTAGGAAGAATGAACTGATACAACATATCCTCTAAGATTGGCCAGTAGAATGAGAACAATCTGGCCCATGGATTGAATAAAGGGATCTCTAGGAAGAATGAACTGATACAAGATATCCTTTAAGCATGGCCAGTAGAATGAGAACAATCTAGCCCATGGATTGAATAAAGGGATCTCTAGGAAGAATGAACTGAGACAACATATCCTCTAAGATTGGCCAGTAGAATGAGAACAATCTGGCCCATGGATTGAATAAAGGGATCTCTAGGAAGAATGAACTGAGACAACATATCCTCTAAGATTGGCCAGTAGAACGAGAACAATCTGGCCCATGGATTGAATAAAGGGATCTCTCGGAAGAATGAACTGATACAATATATCCTCTAAGATTGGCCAGTAGAATGAGAAAAATCTGGCCCATGGATTGAATAAAGGGATCTCTAGGAAGAATGAACTGATACAAGATATCGTCTAAGCATGGCCAGTAGAATGAGAACAATCTGGCCCATGGATTGAATAAAGGGATCTCTAGGAAGAATGAACTGATACAAGATATCCTCTAAGCATGGCCAGTAGAATGAGAACAATTTACCAATGAAGCGTTTGGTTCAAAATTCTCTGAAAATTACTATGACAGATACCTGAAGAAAATTGAATTAGTTTAGTTTATGTATTTAGAGGCATATCAACTCTTATGGGTCATTTAATGCCAACATTTGATTCCTTTGTAAATGTTTGATTGTAATAACTCTATATTATATGTTCCATTGTACTTTTTATTTAATTTCACTTTGTTATCAGTAACCATTTGTTTGCACACATTTGCATGGTTTTAAGTATTCTTATCTTGTACTAATAATTTGTATATAATTATTTATAACAGCCAATGTAAGATTGCATCGTTGTACAATAAGAAGTTGCCTGACTGTAGTCAAGGGTGACTTCAAGGCTCCCTTTTCAGCAGATACTACACTAAGGTGTAAGTGAGGGTGCTACTCCTTTTCCTGGATTTCTCCACACCCTTGATCCATAGATTTACAAGTATCATTTTTTGAGTCTTTGGTATGACTCAACCTGGGATATAACTTTGGTCTCCTGGGCCTTTGCCAAATTCTCTAACCATTTGGCCAATGGGCCGCTACATTGGTTGAGTTGCGCCTCATGTTACCAAAATATTGCAAAATGTTTGACTCAGCCTTGTAGTTGTGAAAAGTTATTTTAAAAAATTGAATTAAATAGAAAGAAATACAAATTAATTGAATAAGGAAGTCTAGAGTTTTATGTTTCTGGATCCCATTTTTGTCATTACCATTGTATTTATAATCAGATGAGATAGCACACAACTAATTAACCAAATAAAATTGTGCAAAAATACCCCTTTCTCATAATCAGTTGATATTTTCTAACCCCATTCTTTCATCACTCCTTATAATTTCACAGGCTTTGTTCAACTGAGTTAGGGGGTTGTACCTTAGCAATATATATTTAGAGTTTTCATCAGTATACTTACTGTGACCTATGAATGACACTAAACTGCATCTGATGGTGAGGCTCTAGTTCTGGAGATCAGGAGAATGTGGAGTACTTCATTGGCTTTACTTTCAGGTACACTCTGACCCCAAAAGATAGTACCTGTTTGGGTCCCATCTATGGGTCATGTAGATTTGTTTAAAAATTATATTTTTATTAAATAGGAACTTATAAAATAAAGCAACCTTAAGAAAGAACTATACCAAAAAATCGAAATATGAACCTACAATGAGCTCACTTCTCTAAACTCAAAGCATAAAATAACCCATGATGGGTTTATATGCTATTAAAATCAATCAGTCAAAATCAGAATCCGCATTCTTACCTTAACGTTGTCAAATTAAAACTTTTGTAGATTATTGTATATTTCTGTTAATTGCTTTTCTCTAACTACCCCATCCTTATGGGTTAAATTTCATGTTCACTTGTAAAAAGTAGTTAAAAATATTTAATGTTATACCCAGGACAACCTTTTTGTGGGATTCCTTATCTTTCTGCAGAGGAAACATTTGGTATGTCACTAAACTGTATATGATGGTGAGGCTCCAGTTCTGAACCTCTGAAGTGTGGAGTACCCCCCTTCATTACCATTACTCTCAGACCCATTGTGACTCGGAGTGGTAACACCTGTTAGGAGGGTCCTATCTATAGATCAAAGAGATTTGTTTTAAAATCATTACTATTAGATGAGAATACTTGATACCATACAATGTGTAAATTATTTCTATCAAAAATAGTTACTTGAAGCTATAATTGTTTACTTAGGAAATAAAATAGTAACAAAAAATGAAAATATGAGTGTACAATAAACTTGATTTCCTAACTTCTACACTAAAATAACCTTAAATGGGTGACATGCTGTTAAAATTAATTAATTAATCAATCAAACTAAGATTCCACAATTCTTCCATAAACAGTCATTCTGAAAGCTGACCAATCCTTCTTACTGTAGTATGGTATGCAAATGAGACATCTGAATAAATTGAGCAAACCTGGGGCACTTAGTATCGAGAAATCATGAGGCTTGACATGCAATTTCCAAGACACAACAATGGCATTGCTGATAGGATGTCTCACAACACTCAATGATCCTGAGTATGTGGAAACATGGATAAGATGCTTTGTGGCCCCTTCAAAGGTACATTTGAAACTAAGAATTGCTTTGAGATTATACCTATTACAGTCATGGCATATACTAAAGACCATGGACTGCTAGGTATAGATGTATTAAAAGTTGACACATCGAAATTAGTTAATTCTATGGAGTCGGAAGAACAAGAAATAGGATTACTAAAGGGTTATAAAGCAAGCTTTTGCTTGAAAGAGAACTATGATCCTAGATATATCCAAGCAAGATGACTACCCATACACATTTTACCTATTGTAGTATCAAAGCTAGAAAAAATGATTCAGCAGGGTATTTTGGAAAAAGTCACTCATGAGGGAAGCAATTGGGCATCACCAGTTGTCACCATTAAAAAGACCGATGGGGATATTAGAATATGTGGTGACTATAAAATTGGTATCAACCACCAGATATGTTCAGATTCGTTTCCCTTACCAAGTATCGAAACCTCCAGTCACAAACTTGCAAATATGAAACACGAAGATCGATTTAAAATCGGCCAACAACCAGATCAAAATAGACGACAAATTTAAAGAAATTACTACACTGAACACACCCATGGGATTATTGAGATGGTCTTGCTTGCCATTTGGAATTAAAACTGCTTGTCATATTTTTCAAAGAGCCATTGAAAAAGTCTTATTTGGAAAAGTGGACAATATCTTAATTTATCAAGATGATATATGTCTGGCAGCCCGCACCAGAGAGGAATTAAAGAGTAAAGCAGAATTGAAATTGAAATTTTAATCTCCATAAGACTTGTTAAGTCTTATGGAGATTAAAACAGGCAGGTATGGCAATAAATAGAGACAAATGTAAATTAGACTGTGAAAAAATATCTTATCTAGGATATCAAATGTCTAGAGAAGGAATATCTCCTGACAAAAGGCTACCCGACAAAATTGCGAAAATAGAAAAGCCCTTGAACAAGAAAGAATTGGAACCCGGCTTGGGATTAATTAATTTCTACAGCAGATATCATCCTAGATATAGTGAGCTTATTGAACCATTTGCTGAAATGCATAAAAAAAAAACGTAGAATTTACATGGTCACAAAAGCAAAATAAGGTTTTTGAAGCATTAAAGAAGTAAACATTACAAGTAAACCAGTAATAAAAATTTTCGACCCTAAAAAAGAGGTTACTTTAACAACTGACGCAAGTGAACGTGCCATAACAGCTGTTGTATCTCAAGAGGGTCATCCAATCATGTATCTGTCTAGAAAGCTCTCGTTGGCAGAATGCAATTATTGTAACATTGAAAAGGAAGCATTAGCCATGGTTTGGATTATGGAGAGAGCACAGAATTTTTTGTTGGGAAAAAAGTTCCTCTTAAAATCTGACCACAAGCCCTTGGAATTCTTATTCAATCCAAGGAAGGAGTTACCCAGAGTAACATCGTCAAGAATTTTAAGATGGGCTATCAAAATCATGGCATTTGATTTTGACATTATATATGTTAAAGGAAACACCATCCCATATGTGGACACACTATCCAGGCTAAGATTTCAGAGTGAAATTGGAGAGTAACATGAAAATTCAGAGGATAGAATTATACAATGGGTGAAGACAGATGTACTATCTTGCAAAACACTCAGCAGAGAACCCCAACAAAATGCAATACTAAGCAGAAGACTTGAACGCATAAGAAAGGACGTATGGAGTAACTGTACTATAGTGGAGAGACCTTCCAAAGAAGCACAACATAAATTAACGGTAGAGAGAGGCATTATATTTTGTGCAGATGCAATAGTGCCACCCCAAGTTTTAAGGAAGGACGTAATTAAAAGCGTGCACAATGATATCCATGGCAAAGTCACTGCAATGCAAAGAAGATTGAGATTACAGGCTTGGTCGCCAGGGTATTTTAAAGATGTTGAGGAACACATAAGAAGATGCCCTAAATGTACAGAGATCAAAACATTTAAACAAACCAAAATATATATGTGACCCAAAGAGGGGGTGCCATAGACAAGGGGCCATATAGATCATGCACATATCAGAGACATTGTTTTATTCTTGACCTTAGTCGATTCCTTCTCATGTTGGCTGGAAGTAATAAAGATAAGAGATAAGAAAGCTACTACTGTAAAACAAATATTGAGAACAATATTTGCAAGAAATGGACTACCTAAGACCATAGTCACGGACAATGCACTGGAATTCTGCGATGAAAGTTTAGTGTTGTGGTTAAGAAAAATAGGGTGTATGCCATACAAAACACCCCCATACCACCCTCAGTCAAACAGCATAGTGGAAAGGATGGTCCAAACTGTAAAAATGGGTTTCACCTTTCAACCAGAATATTGAGGCATACATCTAATTTACTCTTAAGTTATTGAAAGATTCCTCATACGGATAGAAAGCAAAGCCCATTAGCATTAATGGGCAGACATATTAGATCCCCAATAACAATGTCATTTGCCACAGAGGAGAAAGTTTGGTCTAAAAGAAATAAGGAGGCAGAGCCAGAGAGAGCAAAGTTCATTCTACAAAATGGACAGAACACAGCTGTACTAGAAAAAAAGGGCAGCCAATATTAGCTCATGCTGACCAATTTAGAGCCAGGTTTGAGCCTGAAGATGTAGAAATGCCCAAGAAGAAAATGAAACAGAACAAAACATGGAAGAAAACGGGAATGACGTAACAGATTTACAAGATGAAGATAGACCAAGGTATTCATTAAAAAGGACAGAAGAACAAATGCAGAAGTGGCATGGACCTTCCAGAGTACTCAGAAGGAGTAATAGACCAAATAAGGGTTTCAAGCCTTGCAGGTTCAGGGAGGTGTTGTATGGTATGCAAATGAAACACTGAAATAAATAGAGCAATCCTCAGGCACTTAGTACCAGAAAATCATGAGGCTTGACACATGATTTCCAAGGCACAACACTTACACTTTCCATTGTTTTAAGATAGATTTACTAGTTTTCAGTTGCCAAGAGGTGATGTGCAATAAGCTAGCTAGCTGGGGCCTGTACATTGTTTTTAATTTACTTGAAGACTCAGCAATTCAGATTTAAACATTTTTTTGAATACTGAATTTCATGACTGGTATTTACCAATTGAGAGTTTACTTCTGAAAAATATTCTTTTCTGGTGCAATTGTTTGACTGGCACAAAAGAATAAACCTAGAACTAGAAAAGCTACATGGCATTACCTGAATGTAGAGAATATCACATTTTACAATATAGAAAGAAATGTGTTTCTGGAGTCATTTGTGGGTTCATGGCTATTGTCTGAGGAAGTGAAATTGGCAACTCTAATTCAAATCCTAGATGAGGCTATTTGCATTTCATTTTATGCTTATGCCACTGGGTAAGGCATGAATCTATGTCTTCTTTCCCCAGCTGTGATTAAATAGTTGGTCTGGCTGGGTTCTTTAGATTTTGGTATGGCAATGTTCTAGGAGAAGGAAAACTCTGAATTCAAACCAGATGTACTCTGCTTAAAAATAGACCTTACATCACATGGCTGAAGGGTTGGATAAATAAATATAATATTTCTTGTAAATTAATTAATTTATTTATTCATTTCATTTGTTTATTTCTACTTAGAAGATCAAAGTAAAATCTCTAACAAAATAGTTTTGTCTTATTGCTAAATGAACGAAATGTAAAGAAGAAAAAATATTTTATCCAGCAGAATTTATATATATATATATATATATATATATATATATATATATATATATATATAATTCAAAAAATTAAATTAAATGAGAGGTAACAGACTTAGAAAAATATATTTCTATGATTTTTTTCTAAAATAAAAGTGTAAAGTTTTCTGAATTAAAGGTGTTTTAGTTTTAATGCATTTTTCATTTTACAATTCAAGGCAGATTTTCTGCTAGAAATATTGTTGCTTTTCACAATCTTTTTAATGATTCAAATTCTCTGAGGACTTATCTTTGTAAGAAATATAATTATTTTCCCATGCAGAAATGTTTTCAGTGTTGATTTGATTTTGAAAGAGTGAAAGACAAAGGAGATAATTGTAGTGCTTTGCATAAGACCTGAAACTTTTCTAAGTCGGAATATTCAAAAAGTACCCATAACTCAGTAGCTGAATTGACCTAAAACCAATTTCACTTTCATTGTCTGGTAAATCTAGGATTACTTTATTGAAAGGTTTATGCTAAAATGCTCCATTTTCCCAATAATTCAGTTACAGAAATTTGAGTTTATAATAGATATTTTGTATAAATAGAAAGTAAAGTTTAATTTATTCTTCTTACAATTAACTATTGATGGGTCTTTTTTTTTTTTTTGCTTGATATTGACAAAGAAAAGAGATGTTATTAAGTGAGAAGAAAAAAAACAACATGTTTATGAGTAGTTCTCATCATAATACTGGACCAAGTTTGAAGATCAAAGTGTGAAATTCGTTCACTAAATTTTAAACTGACTATTGATTAATTCAGTTCATTTTTGAATGCATAAATTAACCTATAAAAATTTTTTATGAAACACAACACTTTTTAGTTTTAACATTTATAGTTATTCTTGTGTGTATAAGAGAGAGAGGGGTGGAGAATATTTCTTTTGTATATATATATTATGTTTATATATGAGGGTTGGCTGAAAAGTTCATAGGCTGGCCAAGATACTCTCATGGAATGTGACAAAATGGGGTTTATTTTCTAACACATTTATTCTATCGGTGTTGCATTGCTTGAATCCTATTGATCAAAAAAGTCATCAACAGCAGATATGATATCATCATATGGACTTTTCAGCCTATGATCTTTCCAGTCCACCTTCGTTTCTCTCTCTCTCTCTCTCTATATATATATATATATATATATATATATATATTTGTATACTTTGGCAGCATTTCTTTGATAATACAAATTTCATTAAACATAATAGACATTTTCTGTCTACATGTTTTCTTCTGGATCCGTTCGTATTCCCGTTATAAATCAATTTAAATGTCCTTTAGAAGATTGTATCTCTGATAATAATAATATATATGTTGGCTTAACCTTAATTACCCTGTCGAGGAGACTTCCAATGCACCTTTCTGATACAAGTTCAATAGCTCAGCATTTAAAAAAACATTCATGTCCAACATCACAATTACTGAAAATTCTCACCGACAACACAACAATATTAGAACATCAAAATAATAAACAAAAACTACAGATTCTTGAAGCACTACATATTAGAAACATGCAACCGACACTTAATAGAATTAATTTTCAAACCAGTGCTAATGTACTTAAATGTCTTTAGCTACTGACACTATTTATAGAAACCCATTTGAAAGCAAACGCTATAATCTTCAACAGTAAAGACGCTCTTACATAGTAGTAATATGCAAAAACAAAAGTTACATCACTTTTGTAATAGATTCTCCCCTGATGATGGCCCAAAGTCGGGCTGAAAGTACTAGGGATACATACAACTATGGACAATACATAAATCAATTCCCACTGAATACGATAAAAGCAATACAGGAATATGAACGGATCCAGAAGAAAACATGCAGATAGAAAATGTCTGTTATGTTTAATGAAATTTATATATATATATATATATATATATATATATATATACTTGTGTGTGTGTTGTATTGAAATTAAGTAGTTACAGCACTCTCTCTCTCTCTCTCTCTCTCTCTATATATATATATATATATATATATATATATATATATATATAATCCCATATATCCATGTATATTTACAAAGTGTTTATTTGTTTGAAGCTAAAAAGACACCTGAACGATTTTTTATAGATTATCTGAAAAATATGAATAATCCGAATTTTTTAAATAAATGATTAAGAGAAAAAAGAAACTCTAGCGATAAAAATGAGGACAGCCAGAAAGAAAACAATTTTTACAACAAAATATTATTGACTTTTTTATTCCTGTTTTGAGGCTAATAATAATCGAACAATATGTCAACTGCTTTGGTTGTTTTCGTCGGTAATTGTAATACGTGTAAATAAATGCGATGGAAACAGAAGTGAGAGCAAAGGGACGTCACTCTAAATGGAATACTAAAAGAAAACTTGAGTCGTGGTTTTTCTTTTAACCTAACACATTCAATCCTTTGTTAACAACGCTAATTGTTTATCACGTGGTATATCTATAGCCTGTTCTATTATATAATTTTGTAGTATTAATTATGAAACAGCCTATTTGAAATAAAGGATTTTTTGGTTATACATTAATGTCTTATCTAGAAAAAATGAGATTGATTGGTTTTTCAACCTTTCCATGACCTTGTCATCCTAATTCACAGTAATTTTTGGTGCTCAACAAAATGGAATCATTTAAATTGGTTATTGGTTTTAATAGGAAATTCTAGTTTGATTTAATGTGCAAGGATCTTTAATATTTGGTCTTATAGCAGACTTCAGAATTTTAAAAAATCTATCTTAATTGATAAAATTTTTTAAATTGGAAACTTACAGACTTTATAATTAAGAAGACAATATAATGCAATGAACTTTGATTTTTATTGTTAATAATATCTTTGTAATAATACAACCATGTTTTATATAAGCAGTTTGAACAAACATTAACTAACACAAAGCCAAAAATATGGAACTCCCAGTGAAAAGTCACTAATAATGATCTGCTAGCCAAATTAGTTAACTATCATTCATGCTGAGAGAGTGGAAATGATTTGTACAGAAAAGTATTTATGTATGCATGCTTGTAAAATAATGTCATTAAAATTGTTCTTTGCTTTTAATTATCCTTCATAAAAAATTTTTGCTTTGTATAAGATTATATGTTTTGTAGAAATCATCAATATACTATTGTATCTATATTTATTTTCTGCAGGATGGGGGGAGGATTTAACAATGTATGAAAACAAAAAACAATAATATGTCAGTGGTGATGTGATGTATGTAAAATGCATAAAGAAATGCAAAGAAGACAAATGGTCAAAAGGGATGACATTAGATATTAACTAAAAATATAAGGGCTGTTGAAAAAATAAATAAAGTCTCTGTGTGTTTATAAATTTACTGAGTAATTTTTTATGTGCAAGTTGTTTGGGCAATTGAGTGAAGAAAGAAACATGTTTTTTTTTTAAAAAAAAAGCTGACAAAATACAGGGTGGAACGATAAAATTGTCACCCTAGAAAAGACGACATGATTCCATTTCTATTTAATGAAAACCGATTTTCTTTTTTTGTTGCAAACCATCTACTAGTTGGCCAGTTGTGTACAAATCCCAAGAGCGATAGGAGCCTTCTATCATGTTTGAAAGTGACACAATGTTCAACCAGCGAGATCGGAGATACGCTGCTGTACAACTCATGCTCTCTACCAATCCAAGTTGGGCGCCTCTGGTGGTGTAATGGTTAGCAAGCTCGACTAGCAAACCTACATGAGTGAGTTCGAGTCTCATTGGGTGCCCCTTTCATATGGCTCTGTGCCACATCTAAGCAGAAAGCTTTGTAAATCTCCTCTCTACCGATCCAAGTTATGACAGCAGAACCATTGCCAGCACCTTCAAAATGCAAATCCGGACAGCTCAATGTGCCCAGGGTGATGAAAACAAAGTTTCCAGCTACGGTTATGGTCTTTGGTATGGTTTCAAGTGAGGGCCATATCATGCCACCTCACATCTTCGAAGTCAGCTTGAAAGTCAACACCAAAGTGTACCTGGATGTGCTGAAGAGTGTGGTGATCCCTTGGTGCAATCAGGTGGCCGGTGGCAGACCCTGGGTGTGGCAGCAGGACTTGTCGCCAGTCCACAAGTCCAAAGAGACCCAGGCTTAGCTTGAGAAGGAGTGCTACGACTTTGTGCTCTTCTCTCACTGGCCCCCTTCCTCCCCTCGACCTGAACTCGCTGGACTACTTTGTTTGGTCATATGCCGAGAACATCACCAACATGACCTCCCACAACACCAAAGCCAGCTTGATCGCTGCCATCCGCCGAGTATTTGCTGAGCTCCCGTCAGCGCTTGTGGAAAAGGCATGCTTCCAGTTCCAGATCCGTATTGAGGCGGTGATTGAGGCTGAAGGCAACTACATTGAATAGATGTCAGCTATACTACATAATCAACTTACCTGAATTGATTTTTTCAATAAAAGTTTTAAAATAAAGCTGTAGTGTTGTTTTCTTTAGGACGACGATTTTATCGTTCCACCCTGTATCAACTGGAATGTTCAATTTAGTTTTTCTATTCCTTACATGACAGCATGCAAAAACACTGTCTATTGAAAAAGAAACTATTTTTAATACAATGATTCTCTTCCTGTTTATAATAAATCAAAAGCAATTCATTGAACTGTCAAGATTTCATTTTTATAATAAAATTTCTTTATATAGAAATTATACACTTGCCAAATCAGGTTTGAGTCTTAGAATTGCTAGTTTATCACATTTACAGAAGAAATTTTAAGTTTCATTTTAATGGTTGACTTAATTGAAAAGTAATTCTGCTATTGCTGTTATGAAATATTAACCGATTTTATGGTTTTATGTTGAAAGTACTGACTCAAATGAAAATAATTTTTCTATTATTAGTGCAATTCAATTCAGATTCATGACATATTTAGGTTACATGACTTGCAACACTCTACTTAGGCCCTTACTGGATGAGACAGGTGGGTGGAGAGGCCCAATCTGAACAACTAAAACTACTTAACTGTGTGCAAACAAATGAGCTCTAACTTGTTTAAAAATAAAGTTACCTACAAACTATTCACTTACAAATTATATATATAAACAGGATTTGTCATTAAATAACCCACAAGGATCGATATGCCATTATACCCAATAACCTAACCTAACCTATAAATTCTTGAAATCATATGTGTGTGTGTAAATTATTTACATTAAGAATATTTACTTGAAGCTATAATTATTTACAAATGACAATTAAATTAATTACTTGAAACCATATAATTATCATTAGAAAAATAGAACAACTTCAACATTAAATAAACCAACAAGGGTTGACATACTGTGAAACTAACCAATCAACCAACCAACCAACCATTGTGACAGTTTCATTGAAAATAATTGCTTTTGCCAGAGAACCATCACTTAGGGATATTTTGAATTTTTTATATTTTGGTCTTATATATATTTGCGTTTTGTACAAGATTTATGATTAGAGTTCAAACCTTGACACCTTGTGCTATATCTACCGCTTGTTTTATTAGGTGTCTGTAATAGTATTGCCTGTGGTTACTTATACTATTAGATATGAAACAACTGATTTAAAAAAAAAGGATTGTGTGTGTGTGTGTGTGTGTGTGTGGTTTCTTATTTATTTACCAAAATTGGTCTGTCATTGATTTTCTACTTTTTCATGACCTTGTGCCCTAAAACATTATAAATTATAGATCAGAAGAAAAATACAATGCAATGAACTTTGATTTTTATCTTTTGTTAATAATTATTAATTATATATTTGCAATAATGCATCCATGGAATTTACAAACAGTATTTATCCAATAAGTCATGTAAATTTATTTTTACTTTTAATTCTTCTTAAGAGAAAATTTTAGTTTCATCTCTCTTTAATATTTTGTCATAGTGGAAGCTTTTTGAGGAATTGAATTTTTTTGTTTCTTTTCTTTTTTATTGGAAACTTTACAAATGATAAATAAGAAGAAAATACAATGGAGTGAACTATGATTTTTGTTTGTTAATAATATCTTGGCAATAAATCATCTGTGATATTTACAGTTTGAACAAACAAGTATCTATCAAATTTGTGCTTGTAAGGTAGAATCATTTAAATTGTTTATTGTTCTCGATAAGAAATTTCTGTTCCATCTAATGTACAAGGGTCATATTGGAGATTTTTTGAGATTTTGAATATTTTTTTCTTGATTTATTCATTTTCATCTCTATTTTTTTTTTACATTGGAAAATTTACAGATCTTATGAATATGAAAATACAGTGGAGTGAATTTTGATTTTTATTAGTTAATAAATATCTTGGATAATGTATTCCTTACATTTACAAACAGTTGAACAGATGAGTGTTTATCAAATGCATGCTTGTAAAATAAAAACATTTAAATTGGTTATTGATCTTAATAGGAAATTTTAGATCCTCTATTATACAAGGGTCATTAATATTTGGTTATAACATAGGACTTTTGAGAATTTGAATTTTTTTTTCATCAATTTGATTTTTAAATTGGTAACTTTACAGATTTTATGAATGAGAATGTAATGAACTTTGATTTGTATTATTTTCTAATTGTTGATAATTTCATAATATATAAAAGTGAATTTTTTTAAAACTTAGCCCGAATGAATGAATCTTTACTATCAAAACAATATTTTTCTTCAATGAGAGATTGTATCTATTAATTAAAACTATTCTTTAATAACTCACAAAATAAAATACCTTTTTTATATGTTTGTAAAATCTGTCAAGTCATCATCATCATCATCATTAAGTCATGCTGATAGCATGGAGTTCCCTGTCTCTCTCTTGCCATCCATCACAAGTCTTCTAGTCTGCATCCAGTGTCCTCACAGAACTGATATATGTATGTCCTTGCTAGCCATCCAACCTTGGCATCTTCATGTATAGAAGTCCATGAAAGAACATTGCTTATGAGTTCATCCTTACTTCTTCAATAGCACCCAGCATATCTTGTTCCTCTTACTTGAATGGTTTAAGAAATGAGAGGTAAGTGGCCATACAGCTACTGTTTTTTCGGGTGTTGCTATCGAGATTTTTTCAAAACAGCATATAGCATTTTTTGTGTAGTTCCCATCTAGCTTTTTCTTTCTGTATTTCATTAGCATCCAGGTGATGCATTTATACAATAGTATTGACACAGTCTCAGCTTGGAATGATAACATATAGTTCTTTTATAAGGTGATAAAATATTTTCAATCCTCAAACAGTTTTATATTGCACAATTCAAAAGTGTCAGTATAAATTTTTGTATATATGTATTTATGCAACCCCTCTACTAGGAGTAGGATGTGATACAAGATCAATTTTTATGCAGAGTTTAATAAGTTTGAATACAAATTTTTCCTTCCTCTAGACTGGTTACCATACCAAAGCTAAAGAGCTCAGTCTGCTCTACTATTGACCCATATGATAGAAAGAGAATAGTTGTTTTCCTACCTTTCCCAAAAGTATCAGCACTATGTGAAATTCAAACAGCCTTGTCCAGGATTTGAACACAGGATGCTGTGCCCATTTCTAAT
Organism: Sepioteuthis lessoniana; assembly: GCA_963585895.1. Taxonomy (NCBI): domain Eukaryota; kingdom Metazoa; phylum Mollusca; class Cephalopoda; order Myopsida; family Loliginidae; genus Sepioteuthis; species Sepioteuthis lessoniana. The sequence continues at coordinate 111,816,469 of OY757912.1, read as the reverse complement.
GACTATGACCATTACATCACAAGTGCCTTATATACATTACTATAACACAAAGTAAAAATGGCAATATTAACTTATAATGTTCATCCAATTAGATTGCCTTGTCAATGAGGCCTAAAATACACTGACTGCATTTCCTATAGAAGAGTAAGAGCTCCTTAGAAAGGGTGTTCTGCATATGACACTAAACTGTGACTGGTGGTGAGGTTCTTGTTCGGATGCTTTGGTGAGTGAGGAATCACCTCTTCATTGTCATTACTCTTTGGTCAATTTAACCTGGAGTTGTAGTACCTGATAGGGTCCTATCTATGGGTCAAATAGAACTGTTTGACTTTCAAAGAAATGATTTATGCTAAATTTAATCCTTTGAAATAAGAACTGTTTGATCATTTAACAGTGTGTATACAAATGACTGATGTTTAATTGAATTGGTAGTGATACATTGCAATACTTGGAACCATTTAACTCTGTTGATTTATACTAAATTGAATTGTCAGAAATAGAACTGTTTGATCATTTAACTGCATGTATCTACAAAATGTGTTTACAAATCATATATTTAATAGAATTTGGCATTAAATGACCAACAATGGTTGATATGTCATTAAACCAAACCAAATCAAAACAAACCAAACCTTATATACCATAGACCATAGTTGTTAAACTGACTTTGACATAAAATAACCCAACAAAGGTTGATATGTCATAAAACCAACCAAACATCATTGAGGCTTGCTGATAGATGTGGGATTCAGTGGGTGAGCCCATGGCTTCACATGATTGGTAAGCAAACTGGGAAGGGATCAATCCCAATTGGGTCTCCTGGGTGAGGGGATCTGATGTTGAAAGACCCAAAACTCCGAATGAACTTCAGAACATCACTGAAGATGTGTCCCAGTGCACCTGTGAGTTATGTCCATAGAAATAATAGAATAATTCCCTGCTACATCTGTTGTCTTATATAAAATAAAAAAACTGAGTAAAATGCTTCTTTTTATTTCATATACGTAATTTGTCAGAACACCTCAATTTTTAATGGTTTGTGTAATTTTTCTATAAACAAACAAACTTGTTCTTGTGTAAATAGAAACAGGAAATATTTGTAGGAAGCAAATAAAAACAAATTCTATTGTGAATTGTTCTGTTTTGTTCACCTACTGCTTATTGCTTTTGCAAATATAATATAATCTATTGGTTTATTCAACAAGTAGATGACTATAGGGAACTAAAATTAGATGCAGACCAATTTAAGATAGCATTCCCCTCATACATACACATACACTTGTTTCCTCCTCATAATCTTTCCTTCTAACATATTCATCTCTCTTTCTATATGTCTCTGTCTGTCTGTCTGTCATTTATTTATGTCCACCTACTTATATTGCTGATATATATAGATATATATTTGTATGTATATATTTATGTATATATATGTACATATGTTTGTATGTATATATATGTGTGTATAGACATATATATATATATATATATATATATATATATATATATATATGTGTGTGTGTGTCTGTGTGTCTGTATGTATGTATATATATATATATAATATGTATATATATGTACATGTTAATATGTGTATACATATATCATATATATGCATATATTTATATGTATATGTGTATGCTTATTTATATTTGTATATATGCGTGTGTGTGTGTGTGTGTATATATATATATATATGTTTATACATGTATATGCACATATATCTATATGTATATACATACATTTATATGTAAATGTATATATTTTTGTATATATACATATGTATATATTTATGTGTATATATATATATATATATATATATATACACACAAACATGTGTGTGTGTGTGTGTGTGTGTGTGTGTGTGTGTGTGTGTGTGTGTGTGTGCGCACTTATTAACTTCTGACAAGCACATAGATACAAATCACTATTTTTATCTTTTCTCATAGCAGCCATATTTTATTACTTTTTGGAGTTAATAATTACTTTGTTCATTTATAGCCACCAACACACAGTAGTCAGATAAATATTGATTCATTAAGATGTTAGAAGCTTATTCATTGAGAATGCTATCAAACACATCTGTTCATGAAGGGCTGATGATGTTTTACATCGCTTACTTATCTAACGTCAGGTCTTAACTATCTAGAGAAAAAAATCTGTCCCTCTCAAATATCAAATTTAAGTCCTCTGAACGCCGTATTTTAGGCGGGGTGTTATTTTATTATACACTGTAAGCCTAATATTTCTGGCTGAAAGAAACCATATCAAATCTTATAAGATATTTAATATTGAAACCATTCACAACTCTTCTTTTATGACTTCTTCCTGGAAGAAAGTTCAAATACATTTTGTGCTTAAATTTTTATAAATTTGTTCCTTCTTACTTAGCTTAAGAGGTAATCTCTAAGTCTGTATCCTGCCTAAAGAGGCAATTTCCCAACCTATCCCTTCTTACTTAAGAAGTAATCTTTAAGTCTATATCCTATTTAGAGAGGCAATTTCTCAACCTATTCCTTCTTACTTAGCTTAAGAGATAATCTCTAAGCCTGTACTTTTTTTTACCTTAAGAAGCAATTTCTCAACCTATACCTTTTTGCCTAGTGTAAGAGAATCTCTAAGCTTAATACCTTTTTATATTAAAAATCAATTTCTCAACCTATCCCTTCTTACCTAGCTTAAGAGATAATCTCTAAGCTTAATACCTTTTTACATTAAGAATCAATTTCTCAACCTATCCCTTCTTACCTAGCTTAAGAGATAATCTCTAAGCTTATACCTTTTTACATTAAGAAGCAATTTCTTAACCTATCCCTTCTTACCTAGCTTAAGAGATAATCTCTAAGCTTATACCTTTTTACATTAAGAAGCAATTTCTTAACCTATCCCTTCTCACCTAGCTCAATTGTTATTGTTCTCATATGATAGATTCTTGTTATTTAATGCCAAATCCTTTTTATATATAGAGTAAATATGATTTCTAAACGCATTTTGTTTATAACATTTTTAGACAAGCCTGTGCTTATTTTTTGCACACAGTTAAATGATTTCACTTAATCTCTAACAATTCAGTTTAACATAAGTAAATAGTATTTTGTTTATACAGTCATTTGTTTAAATACAGTTTTTGGTTTACACACAGTTAAATGTAAAATCAATTCAATTTAGCATAAGTACAGTTTAAATGTCAACAATTCTATTTCAAACAATTCAGTTTAGTATGCCAAACAAAGTTAAAGGCTTCCAAGTATTGCCATGTATTACTAACAATACAATTGAACAACAGTCATTTGTTCACTCACAGTTAAATGATCAAAGAGTTCTATTTCAAACAATTCAGTTTAGTATGCCAAACAAAGTTAAAGGCTTCCAAGTATTGCCATGTATTACTAACAATACAATTGAACAACAGTCATTTGTTCACTCACAGTTAAATGATCAAAGAGTTCTATTTCAAACAATTCAGTTTAGCTTAATTTCAAAGTTTAAATGTCAAGCAGTTCTATTTGACCTATAGTTAGGACCCTATCAGGTACTACCACTCTGGGCCAGAGTGGACTTGGGAGCGATGACAATGAAGAAGTACTCTGCATTTCCCAAAGCCCCATATTGTTGCATATTGACCTTTGTCAGAGCCGTCAATTAGGGATTCCTCTACACAGGATGCACCTGTGTAAACATATTGAAATGAGTAAAAGACGAGCCAAAATTACCTTAAGACATTAGGCTTTAATGTACAAGAAACAAGGACCGGTTCTTCTACAGAAGAGTTCCTGGATAAAGGCAGATAATACATATTAAAAGAAAAGTTCATGCAATGTTTACAAAGGGAGGTAATACAATATTTAAGCAAGAATATGACATTCTCCCAGCCTTATAAAATTGAGTTTCAACTCATGAAAAAGGAAGATAATATATATATATATATATATATATATATATATATATATATATATATATATATAATTTAATTCTATTTTAATGAATACTGGTTAATAAAGCACTAATTTTAGAGTTCTCAATATCTAGCTTGTTTGTGATGCTCTTGAGTAGAATATCTCAGTACTTCAGGGGTTTCTGAAATCGATGTAATTTTTTCAGTTACAGTTGACAGTTGGCAGCTTTCCATCATGTCTGTTTCTACACGGTCATTTCCATCTATTTCTGTGATGTTTTCAGTTATTGTAGTATGTTGTTCTTTGGTTGATCTAGTGATTTTCTCCCTATTTTCTGTAGTGTTGCTGTCAGTTGTCCTTTTATTTAATGACATATTCCTGTTGGAGCTAAGTCACATATGAAAATGGTTGATTGTCTTCCATCAACAAATGTACATGAGCATACTGCAGGTTTGTCTCCACTAATTGTACTTCTTCAACTAGAGTTTCATATTTGTTGGTACTAGCATGATGTCGCAATAGTACTGGACCTTGTACTGCTAACCAGGAGGGTACAGAGTGGCCACTTAGAGGTTGTCGCTGATATGAAAAAGGTCTCTCATGAGGGGTTGTATTAGTTGCGGTACACAGTAGATATCTGATTGATTGTAGTACTTTAGAAAGTACAGTTTCCCATTGAGTTTCTGGTAAATTTCTAGAAGCAAGAGCGAGTCTTATGTGTTTCCAGACAATACCATTATAGCATTCACATTGGCTATTACCTTGAGGATTATATGGAGTTGTCTGGCTGGTGGCTATGCCTAGTTTGGTAAGGTGTTCTCGAAGCTCCTTCAATATAAATGAGGATGCACAATCAGCGTGGTTGCAGAAGGCATTTTGAACATCATAAATATCTGACTCAGACATTTGATCACCACATCCGTTGTCATATTTGGACATGTAAAGTTGAAAGGAAAGTGTGAGTACTCGTCTATCACTATTATCATGTACCAGTTCTTAGTGTTGGAAGGAAGAGGTCTTCTAAAGTCCATACCGAGTCATTCCATAGAATGTGTGGCCTTAACTAGCCTAGCTGAATCTGGTGAGTGGAACCAAGATTTCCATCGAGAACATACAGGGCACTCAGTATATATTCTCTCACTTCTTCTATAGAATATGAAAGATTCCTAATTTTTACAAAGTGAGCCAATCTGGTGATACCTTGATGACAGCGACTAACATGGAGCTCATATAGCTTTTCTTTACTGAACATAGCTCTACAATGCGCCTTTAATAATGTATCAGCAGGGATGTTATTTTTACCTGGGTGATACATTATGGCATAATCATAGCACCCCAGTTCCATCCACCATCTTTGGATCTTAATTTTTTTCCAGTTTCTCAGAGTGGCACATGTAATGCACTGCTTGTTGGTCAATGACTATGGTGAACTGTTGAGCAAACAGGTAGTGGGACCACAATGGCACAAGCTTCTTTTTTGACAGAAGTGTTTACATTCCGTTGGGGTTAGGTATGTGAGAAAAAGGCAACTGGATGACCTGCTTGGTTCAGTGTTGCCATGATAGCTGTATCTGAGGCACCAGTTTCCACTATCAAGGGGATATTTTCATCCATGCAGTAGAGCACTTCCAATTTCATCTTTGAGGTTATTAAAGGCTTTCAAGGAATTTTGTTTGAGAGGGAAGATGTCAGTAATAATCAGAGGCCTGATTTTATCAGAGAATTTCGGGATCCACTGAAAGTAATATGAGAATAACCCAATAACTGTATGTAAAGCTGTCTTGTCTTTAGGGATTGGTAGTTTTTTTAGTGGTTGCAGCCTTTCTGCATCTAGCTTTATTTTTCCTTGTGATATAGTGTAGCCCAGAAAGTCGATTGATTCAGTCAATATAACAGACTTCTTCTCATTAAATGTGAGATCATGTAAGTGAGCAATGTTTCTGAATTTAGTAAGATTTTCATCATGTTCCTGTTGGCTTTTTCCTGCTGCCACTATATTGTCAACATATGCATAGGTACCACGTAGGTGGTGTCATTTTATTATATTGTCAATTGTTCTGTGAAAGCAGGCCACTCCATTAGTTACTCCAAACGGAACCCTGCAAAACTGGTACAGCTTTCCATTAGCTTCAAAGGCTGTATATTGTTTATCTTCTTCCTGAATAGGTATTTGATGATAGGCACTTTTCAGATCTAAGGAAGTGTAAAATTTGTATTGCAAGATTTCCAATGCTAAATCATCCATCCTTGGTAAAGGGTACAGGTCTAGTTTGGTGAATCTATTGATGGTTTGACTGTAATGAATAAGACACACCTAATAAATTGATATTGACTGAGCATTGTCCTTTTAACGAGGTATTCAGCAATGAAGAGACCATGGAAACAGTCCCTAAGGCAGGGTTTATTTTCAAATCATACTTTTTTGCATAATCATATGAAATGAAGGATCCAGAACTACCAGTGTCCATTAATGTGGTAGCTTCATTTTTTCCGATTAATACAAAAATTGTGGCTTGTTTTAGGATCCTTGCAGAAGTAGCTACCATAAAGCTAGAAGCTACTTTTTTGGGTAAGCATATTGAATTATTTATAACAGTAGCGAGTCTAGGAGGTTCAGTTGAAGTACATGTTGAAGTGGACTTGTGTATTGGTCTTGAATGGCAGATTTTAGAGTAATGGCCAATGTTATTGTATCTGTGACACATGCTTTCTCTGGCCGGGCAGTTCCGACAATCGTGATGGGGTCCATTACAAAAATAACATCGCGATTTTGTATTGTTGGGAACAACAGCACAGTTTTCTATCACAAATGTGTCACTATTTTCAATTGTAGTAGCACCAACATGTTGAAAAGGTTGCGAATAACATTCCGAGTTTTCTGTGCAGTATAGAGAGCTCTTGCCTGGTCAATGGCTGTGTTTAAATCAAGGCTTTTATTTTCTAACAATCATTGCCTGATAGTGTTTGAGTGTAGTCCAGTAATAAATGTATCCTTAACACTATTGTCTCAGTTTTGCACTGCATCCATGACTTGGAAATTACATTCTTTTGCTAATAGAAATAATTCCTGGATGTATTCGTTTATAGTCTCCTCCTCCTTTTGTGTGTGTGTACACAGCATGCGTCTGTTGAAAATTTCGTTGGCAGGTTTTATATACAGCTCAGAGTTGATTTATTGCTGAATCATAAGTAGTTTTTTCTGCTATATATTTGTAAACATCCAGAGAAATATATGTAACCAACAAGTCCAGTTTGTGGAGGTCTTCTCACATTTTGGTCCTTTGAATTAGAGCTGAAAAAGTCTGGGGCCAATGATTAATTATCTTCGATGAGGAAGCAGTGTTAAGAAGTGTATCCAAGTGTTCCGGTTTTAAGATCTCGTCCGTCTTGATAATTTTGAGGATGGTTTGTTGTACATTAAATTGAAATGAGTAAAAGATGAGCCAATGTTACCTTAAGACATAAGGGTTTGATGTAAAACAAACAAGGACTGGTTCTTCTACTGAAGGGTTTCCGTCAAGGATAGATGCAATGTTCAAAAAGTGAGGTAATATGATATTTAAGCAAGAATATAACACTTATTGGAAAAGAAACAGAAACAACTCATGTGGGCTAACAACCAGAAGAATGCTAGGTGTTATGAAATTATATATACATGGGTACCCACGGCTGATACGGTTAGTCTTGGATACATGGTCAGGCAGTCAAGAGGTCTGGAGAGTGCCAGCAAATGGCTGGTGGGCATCCAGGGGGAAGGTCAGTGGCCCACAGCAGAACTTGGTTGAGAACCTTCCATCAAAGAAGCGCTAAGTTGGGCCCTGAATATGGAAGCACAATGTGGTTAAGAAGATATGGGTCACTATAGCAGTCAACCTGAGTTCTCTCTCTGTCCTTTGTCTCCCTGTCTCTCCCACATGCTACAGAAATTTCAACCCTTTTGAGGAATAAAGTGAGAGTTATATTTTTCCAAAGGATGGGTTATGGTCATTCATTCCTTCATCAGGCTATATGACAACTGGAACCTCACCATCAGATTGTTTAGTGTTATATCCAGGACACTCATTGGAACGAGTCTTACTCCTCTGCAGAGTTTGCAGTCAGTGTATTCTACAGCTCCAGCCTGGCAGATACATTCTGTAATTTGTTTTTATTATATCTGGCTAGCATTGTCCCAACATAAAAGTAGCTATAAATACTAAAGAAGTGTCCACACCTCAGACAGACAATATTTTTTGTCTTTCCAGTAAGAGTGTAAATAAAGTGATTCTGTGGGTATTCATCTCTTGACCATCTAATATAAAACTGTCTATGGGTAAAGCAGGATTTCTTCAAATAGAGTTCAGAAACTGTAAAATTTTGCCTTTGGGTTTTATTAATTAACATGGCAAAGCTTAAGCACACAGAAAACTTAAATTGAAAGGGCACAGAGTAGAATCTTAAATATAATTGCATCCTCTCCTTTGATGCACCCAGTGAGAACAGTAATTTTAGTGACATGTCGCATAAGCTTCTTAAATATCAATCTTGTGCCATTGCATAGTTATGGCTAATTCAAATTATGCAACTGCATTATTAAGGAAACTTTTTTTTAGCACCAATCTGTGTGGTGGTAGTCCTAAAAGTTCTGATGAATTATTAAGATTCTACAGGATAATTAACTGCTTCTTCCTGATCCACAATAGTATCTACTGATTTGTAGACATGATTATTTGCTGGAAGTGCCTACAGCAGTTTCCAGTTGCTGTTATTATCCATAACATTTTTGGTTGCTATCTTATGTATTAGATAATTATGTTACAGGTTTTACAATGTCTTTGATATCAATTTGTCTGCTCTCTTAATCATTGTGTTTATAGGAGCTGGTTCTTGGTGCGATTACTGTATAAAAAGAAATTTTCCTATCCAGCTTCATGTTTGTTGACAATTTTAAGATTTTGTCATTGTATCATTGTTAGCGAGTGGTACCAAGGTGTTAATAGATAAATCAGAAAATAAAAAAAAGTCAGCATTCAGAGAAGAGATGTTGACAAAATTTAAAACTTCAAAACTTATAAGGACCCTACTTATGTAGCATGTCTTGGGGAGGAGTAGCCTGAGGGATCCCACCTTCCTCCAGGTCTACAACTGGTTTGAATTCAGAGTTTTCTTTCTCCTAGATTGGTTGCTATACCAATGTTAAAGAGCCAAGTCTGTTGGGGGGGTGGAGAATAGTTAGATTCATACCTTTCTCAGGAGTATTAGCTCTATATGAAATGCAAATAGCCCCATTCAAGATTTGAACTCAAATAGCTGAGTACATATCCTACATTAATAACAGCTACTCTACTGTAAGTTAGGAAATTATTTCTTGTTACCAAACCTTGTCCAAAATTATTTTTTGTTCCCAGCAGTTCTGACTCTATGAAATAATACCCACAAATGGCAGTTTGTAGTAGTAATGCCACGAACAATCTTACCTCAAAGAAACAGAAGGTGTGCTCTCTCTGCTGTCAGCATGTAGAAATCAGAAGAAAAGGAAGCAAGAGGTGTGACTTGTTTTATGGTGGAGAATGAGATAAGCCTACGTGAAGTGGCGAGATTTGATGAAGATAAAAGAGACTAAGTTTGAAGTGGAAAATGGCAGCATTTTGCTGATGTCTGATTGGTGCATGTCCATCAGTTCATTTTTGCAAGTTAAGCGAGTTGACTAGCGTCCAATAGGTTGATTCTTCTTCAATGAGACTTCTGAAACCAACTACACAGGTTTTTTGTTGTTTTGCTGCTCATCTACTGGTGTGGACCCCATTGTTAACTCTCACACCTGGCTATATGGGCATTTCACAGGTTGTACTCCCCCTCCCAAAAAAACAAACAACAAACAGAGCATAGAAGGAAAAAACAAACACAGATTTAGAACTGCAAATCCAGGAAGTGAAGTTGGCACTCTTAAGCATTCCTGTATGTATTTATATTCATAGCTATTGTGCTGACTCATCTGGTCATCACCCTAACTTTCTAACTTTCTGCTTCAGAGTCTCACTCCTAATTGGACTGACCCTCTGCTTCACACTGACTGCTTCTCGGCTCCAGACTGACCACTTCGGGGTCTTACCCCTAACTGACTAACTCTCTTCATGATTCTCTTCTGGTCTCGCAGGTTTTCGGAGGCACAGCTCTTTGTGTGATCTTTGTGCAGTCTTTGTGCCAAAGTAGACAAAGAAAGGTCTTCTGGACACTCCGGCACTGCTTCAAAGATGCTGGAGATAAGATCATCTCCTTGGCCATCCATCCATGAACACACAGAGAGACCCACACATACACATCCATATATATATATATGTATATATATATACACACATAAATGATCATTATCATGCCACAATTCATTATTAATAATAGATGCTATTAATGAGTCAAAATTAATATTATGTCACTTACAAAATTTCTATTTGTTGTTAAGTTCAGTGCAGTTTTGTTGAGAGAGGCTATTGTTGTCTTTGTTGTTGTCTTTTAATTCTTGGCCATCAACCTATCCCTTCTTACCCACCTTATTTTTTAAACTAAAGGAAGATCATCATTTGAAGGTGTAAAGTTTAAAGCATAGCATAGTGGTAGATTCCTTTGTAAAAGTTGTCTATGTAGATTAGTTTTCACTTGACATGGTGAAGCCATTTTGCAGGAGATGGACACATACAAACACACACACTTCTTTATATATATATATATATATATATATATATATATATATATATGTGTGTGTGTGTGTGTGTGTGTGTGTGTGTGTGTGTGTGTGTGTGTGTGTGTATATTAATAATAATAATAATATAAAATTCTCTGGGACTTTGAGGTACAAACAGATCACCCAATCCCATCCAAAAGGCCTGACTTAGAATTAATTAAGAAAGAAAGAACTTGTCACTTACTGCATTTGGCAGTTTCAGCAGACCACTGAGTTTGTCCCCAAGGTTGATAAGGGTTACAATCTAGATTTTATCAGTTTATTCTTTTTCCATGCTGGAGTAAATCTGTTGAGCTTAAGACTTGAAATCTTTATCAAGGTCATCACAACACTTGAGTCAAACACTTGTTGGGTTATTTTATGCCAAAGTCACTTTAACAATTATGGTCTCCAATTATATACACTACAAAAAATGTATCTGGTTCTTGTCCAGAATTTTCTACTGTGTAAATGTCTGCAGTGATGTACAAAAAATTATATAAGAATGTAATATTTACATTCACCATCCAGATAAAAGTAAGTTTCAGTCATTTTCTTCAGTCTTTTTTATTGAACATTTATTTTTAAAATCTACTTCTTCAATCCCATGCAATTCGTCTATCTTTTTTATTTCTTTAGTTTTTCTCTCCCACAACTCCTAAAAAGATGGTGACTTATGTTTAATTGTCAATATATAAATTTTTGGGGACTAAATGTAATAGTAAAAAAGAATGAAGGAAAAGACTGAAATTTACATTTATTTGGATGGTGACTACAAATATTAGATTTTTTTGTATATTATTATCATCACCATTATCATGGCATACTGACAGCATGGATTTCCCTGACTCTCTCTCTCACCATCTGACTCTATCAGCCATCAATCTTGGTAAGTCCGCTAAATGAAACCCAGTGTTCGCACACAGCTGGTTAATGTAAGTTTTTTTGCCAGTTGGCCAATATTAGTGTGTCCGTCTGTTGGAGTCCTTCAGAAAATGTCATTTATGAGTTAGTCCTAACTTCTCCAACATGTCTTGCTCCTCTTACTTCTGATATTTCCTCAGTGGGAGATTCTGAACAAGAACCTATGGTTTTTTTTTCATAAACTTCACTGTGAATTAAATGCTTGCTTCTCTATATATTTGGGACCAAAATGTCTTGACCAAATTCAATAATGTTCACTAAAAAAAAGATTAAGAAAAGGACTTAAACTTACACTAACTTGGGTGGTAAATGCAAATATTACATTTCTATATTTGAATTTTATGTATATTACCAATGAGATATTCTGAACAAGTACCTATTGTTATAAACATTATCTCAAACAGACCTATTTGATCCACAGATGAGACCCTACCAGGTGTTACCACTTCAGGTCTGAGTGGACCTTGGAGTAATAGCAGTGAAGAATGGACTTAGAAATAATAGCAATGAAGAGGTGACTCCATACTCTCTAAAGTAATATAATTTTTCTCAAGCCCGGCAGAGGAAAATATTATTGAATAGTCCAATGTTCAGGAAAGAATTATTAAATGATCTTGTAATTTGCATTCCTAAAATAAAAATAAACAGAAATGTTGATATGCAAATCAATCTCCAGTTAAAAAACAGTTTTTTTCATATCTCAACAAGCAGTTGAGAATATTTGATTGAAATGAAATATGGCTCCAACAGAAGAATTGTCAGTTGAAACAATGGAAAAGATTGTAAAATTCATTCAAGAAGGCAATCTTGTTAAGTGTGGCAAAAGATGCTAGTTGTTTGATGTAAATATAAAAGAAATTGGATGATTAAAAAAGGAAATCCACAAAATGTTAGGATAAAAAAGTTCTTGCAGACCTCAACAAGCAGTGGGGCATACTAACATTTACTATTTTAATTTCAGTTTAGTATCATATAAACATATTTAGTGGACTTTATAGAATTATAGAACTCAGTATTGAATATACACTATTCAATGTCTTCATTAGGAATGGGGAGTTGGGAAGTGTCCCTCTGATATTAATTTTAGACTGTCTAACCAAAGTTTTGAAACCTCTATCTTCTAGCCATTTTCATACGTTTGGATCACCTTAACAGTCTTGGAAACTGTTTGGAATTTTTTTGCTCTTTAATATTGAAAGCCTATTTGCCTGTTAAAAGCACCACAGGCACCATGAATCACTTGGTTTTTGATAATATTTAAGAGTTTTTTAATAGGATGGAATCAATTTAGCTCAAGTAATATCTTGTTCATTAATCAGTGTTAGCATGTCGCAAGCCACTTTACTGTCATTTTTTACTATACATGAGAAATCTGACTTGTCCAAATATTTTGCATTTTGTAATCAAATTTTTTATTTTCCTCAGTTTTAAGTGGAAAACTCTGTAAGATGATGACTATATATATTTACTTACAACAGAAAAAATATATAAAACATTGTCGTTTTTAGTAAATGCTACCAACATTTTTAATATTTGTATTTCTTTTGATTTGTTCATACACTGTTTGTGATCAATGATTGAAAATTTGACTTTGAAGTGGATGATCTTGCAAACATTATGGTATAGCATAGTGGCAGATTCCTTATCAAAAATTGTGTATTTAGATCAATTTGCAATTGGTGTGGAATAAAATATGGACACACACACACACACACACACACTTTTTCAAATATACATTAGATAATAATAATAATAATAATAATAAATAAAAATTTTCTAATAATAATAATAATAATAATAATAAATAAAAATTAGACACTAATAGATCACACAATCCAAGCCAGAAGACCAGACCTAGTATTAATTAATAATAAAGAACTTGTCAACTAGTGGATTTTTACAATTCCAGCAGTGCTTAGAGTAAAAATAAAAGAAAGCAAAAAGATAGAAAAATACTTTGATCTTGCCAGAGAGCTGGAAAAGGAGTGAAGATGATGGTAATACTAATCGTAGTTAGTACCTTTGGAATTGAATTGTCTCCAAAGAGTTGGAAAAGAGACTGAGGGAACTGGAAATATGAGGAAGAATCCAAACTATCCAGACCACAGCACTTCTAAAATCAGGTAGAATACTTAGAAGAGTCCTGGAGACCTGAGGAGATTTACTGTCACTCAAACTTCAATGAAAAACTACTGATTTAAGCTGGTGAGAAAAACTCATAGGAAGTAAAATAATAATAATAATAATAATAATAATAATAATAATAATAATATCAACCCAGAATCTGTCCTGGAAAATGAGATGCTCAAATTTCTCTTGGATTTTGAGATACAAATGGATCATCTAATCTCAGTCAGATGACCAGACCTAGTGATAGTTAACAAAAGAGAGAACTTGCAGAATAGAGAACTTTGCTGTACCAGCTGACCACAGGGTAAAATGAAAGAAAACAAAAAGAGAGATAAATACCTTGCTAGAGAATTGAAAAACCTTTGGAACATGAAAGTCAGTGATACCAATTGTAATTGGTGTGCTTGGTACAGTCACCAAAGGATTGGTACCAGGACTAGAGGACTTGAAAATAAGGACAAGTGGAAAGCATCCAAACTACAGCATTATTAAGATTGGCCAGAATACTGAGAAAATTCTGGTAGACTTGAGGAATCTTACTGTCACTCAAACTCCAGTGAGAAACCATTAGTTAATGCTGGTGTGAAAAGCTCTCAAAAGAGTAAAATCAAAATAATAATAGCCACATTTAACTGCAGTTAAAACCCTTAAAACAAAGAAGATTATCAGAAAAAAAAGTAACTAACTATCTTTTCATATGTATCTAATATTTTATTTGAAGACTTTTATCAATTAACCTGACAATCCTGAGAAAATTTCTGCTTAACAAAAAGTCCATTTAATGCTATTCTTATGCTTCATTTTCTTTGTTTTATTTTTCTGATATGTTTTGGCTTGACAATTCTCCCAGCTTTAACAAACAAGTGTGACTTTCTTGAAATTAAGATTTCACAATCACCTGAAGAGTGTCAGTGAACTGATAAGGCAAAATAATGAAAAATGATAAAGGTCAGGATAAGACTATTACTTAGATGCTCCATTTACTTGAAGAAGGTGGGAGAACTGACCAGTAACAGATGATGTAAAATTTTACTCTATCTTTACTAATTGTAGAGTTGGCTCTTTCAGCTTTGTTCATTAAGAAAAAGTGAATTTCCCTTTCTTGTCTTCTTGGAAAGCAAGAAAATGTAGAAAAAAGAAATGCCAAAAATGTCTGAATGACATGAAATAAAGTTTGCAATAATAAAAAATGAAAATTTATCATTTATCCAACTCCTCTGCCAAAACAAGATATGACACGAGGTCAATTTTTAAGTAGAATACAATTGCTTCGAATTCAGTGTTCCTTTTCTTAGACTGGTTGCCTTACCAAGGCTAAAGAACTCATACTGCCCTACTGTTTCTTCATAGCTGATGAAAAAAGATGGATTCATGTTTTTACTAAAGACATTAGCATGCAGTGAAATCCAAATAGCCTTGTCCAGTTTGAACTTGGGTTGCCAATTCCATTTCCTATGACTATAACCTTCATGCTAAGTGCAAAATTTATTATATGAAATACTACAAAGGTTGAAAAGGAACTTTTGTTTGATTCAGGTTCTTTATTTTAATGGCATATCAAACTTTATGAATTATTTAATACCAAAACAATCCTTGTATAAAAACAGCAGTGGTACTATTTAACCCATTGATGGAAGGATACCTTTCCAAAAAGTATTACTCCAAAAGTGAATGTAATAACATGACTGGAGTTTCAGCTCACCTACTACTATGTTGCAGTCCAGGTCATGGGGTCTCCCACAGAATATATGTAGAGGGTCCTTTATGTAATTGAACTTATTATAGAGATAAGTGAAAGAATCCTCATAAGGAAAGTCCTTTGTATGTATGCATAATATATCTCTTTTATTTTTTAGTAATAAACAAGATTGTCTATCTACTTGGTTTGGTGAGAATCTTGACATTACTTTCATCTACATTGTCAAAAAGCAAATATGTGTTTAACGGAGATATTTGTAAATAGCCGGAACTGACCAGCTGTTGGACTGAATACCAATAAAAGTTAATAAACTATTTTTTATACTGCTCAGCTAGGCTCCAACACAAACAAAGTTTTAAACTTTTGTCACAATTCTTATTGGTCATAAAATGTTTTTTGTAACATGACTGCTCTAGACAATGTCCACAATGTTAGGATATTAATAATAGGTTTTTCTGAATTTTGCTACAGTCAGTAAAAAATTATATTGTATTATGGTATTAGAATTATGTTCAGAAAGAGCTGTTTTGCAGGGTCATCAATTTATGTAGGTCTTTCATTAGAGTTCTCTATTTTTAGAGACTTAATAATTGCTATTTGTAGAATAAATCTTTTTATTCAATGTGCTAACATCAGAGATACTATTTCATGAAAAATTATGGCTGGAGAATAAATATAACAACAATTATGCTTTCTATTGACAACATATTTTATTGCCTGAGCAAACTAGATAGAAAAGAGAATACATAATTAAATGAGATACAAAAAGAATATATGAAGGAGTGTATATAGAAATGTCCTTATACATAAGTTTTTGTTAAGTTTCTAAGAAATGTGAAAGTTTATGAGAGACTTAAATATTTGAGAAGAGTAATTTAGTTATTGTTTGTGTGCAATTATTAGACTTGTCTATATGTAAATAACTAAGCTTAGGAAATCAGCACACATCGAGATGTCAAAGAAATATATATGCAGACCAGCACGAAATTCAATTCACAGTGGCTTCCAATTCAACAGAAAAGAAAGACATAAAATGGAGCTTGGTAAAAATATCTGAGGACAACTCTATGTAAATGAAGTAAACTGTTTGATATTGTTTTTGTTTTTCACTTTGAAGAAAGAGACTTGAACAAAAGTGCATATTACACCTGAAGAAGGCCAGATAATGTACGAGTTGAAACATTGTGTAAACATCAAAAGTAAAAAAGAGTTTTGATTGTTTCGAAGAATTCTTTGAATATCAATGATCCTTTTCAAAACTTTAGGCAGTAAAATAGTTATAGTTATTAGTATCTATTTAATAGAATTAACTGTCACTTATTTGTCTTAAAGACAATCATTTTGTCTCTTGCTTCTTTATCTTAAGAAGCTATCTTTTGTTCTAATCCATAAAATTGTTGTCTGTTATAAGATTGATTCTGATTTTATTATTCGTATGAAATTGTTCAGAAAAATACTTTTACTGATCTACAAAATGTGTTGTGCCTTAAAAATCAATAAAATGAGTGAAATTAAACCTTGCATCTAGTCTAAAAATAGAATAGAAATTACAAGCATTGAGATGCCAATTGTGGAACGAAAATCAAACCCAGGCGGATGTAGTTGTAAAATCACATGATTTCCAAAACAATATGTTCCAACCAATGGCAATAAAAGACCAAAAGTCTGGAATTTTGGTCAGGTCAAATCTAGTAGATTACTATAAAAACAGCTAATGAAACCTTTCATGGCAGACCATGACAGATACCAAAAGACAGCAGTCGGCAACCAACCTAATAGCACGTATTACCTATTATTACTAACGTATCATTGTAGCCTACTAGTCAACTAGACAAGAAAACTGGTTGACACACAACCATTAGTGGGCAGGCTACACAATAGAACAAACAAAATCAGATTCTCGACGAACAAGTAGTGTCCTAATATTGCCAACAAAACACTACGTGATCATGTTAAAGATTTTTTTTCTACAAATTTTTTCCCTTTGCAAGGACATTCTTTCTCACATACGCTTACGCTCAAAGAACTTTTCTTTTTAAACATCTTATCCATTTTCTCTCAAATTATAAATTTTCCTTTTCTTATTTTTGCTGAGAATTTGTTTTCAACATTTATTTGTGTTATAGGTACCCCATTGTTTGCACATCCTTTTTATTTCTCCTTATCTCTCTCACTTGGTCACCAGGCAAACGAACGAATTTGGCTTGCTTTCTCTATGAATAAGACTAACAAATAACTCTGCTGTAAATGTGCCAAGTCCAGTGTTTCACCCATGACCATTATAAAACAAGGCACTTCCTAATTTTGCTAGTGGTGTCTTATTATGCAAAACATAGTTATAAACTGGTTTACTTGAGTTCCTACCGTAGTGTATAGAGTTTTAGCCAATGTTTTCACTAGCTGTTTAACAATTCTGAACAGAAACCTGATTCTAATTTCCCAAGTAAGCTAAACTCTGAGTTCTTTTGTTCTATTTTGTTTATTGTACTTTGGAAAAAATTGGTGACTGATAATTTTTCGTAAAATATTCATTTTAAGACTTTTAATCAAACTGGAAGAGAAGAGCATACAGGAAAGAGGAGGAAAAAACACCACTTGGAGTAATGAATTTTATTTATTCATTCATTCATTCTTGTGACACTCTCCTTGTCCATTTTTTTGTTATTATTATTATGGTAAATATTGGAACAAAATAAGTAGTCTTCTGACATAGTCTTCTTTTTTCGAGTCAATTGATGATTCTCTTTTTTGGCTTCCTCACTGGACCATCACGTGACCTATAGATAAAACTTAAAATGAATCCCCTCTATTTTTTTTTCAACAGGTGAAAAAATAAAATGAAATCTGAACGACCGAGCACTTCTAACTGATTATTTATGAGTTTTTTATGCCAGTGTTAGCTGGTGGTCTTTCACTGGAGTCTGAGTGACAGCAAATCTTCTCAGGTCTCTTGGAATCTTTACAGCTTTCTGACCGATTTCAACAATGCTGTAGTCTGGATAGTCCCGATTCTAACTCTGGTTTCCAATTTTCTTTTCTCCAAGCTTTTAGGGACCGTTCCAAGCACACAAATTACAATTGGTATCACCGTCATCCTCGTGTTCCACAGCTTTTTTAATTCTCTGTCAAGGTCCAAGTATTTGTCTATTTTTGCTTTTATTTTCACTCTGTGGTCCACTGGAATTGCAAAATCCACTGAATGGCAAATTCTCTCTCTCTCTCTCTCTCTCTCTCTCTCTCTCTCTCTCATGTTATTTAACACTTAATGTAGTCCTCTGGCCGGCATTATTATTGTTACTCCTCATTATCATTGTTACACCAGCATTAGCTTATGGTCTTTGTCTGGAGTCTGAGTTACAAAAAATCTCCAGGATTATTATTATTATCATACACCTTGTGAGTTTTTCACACTAACTCTGATAGACTTTTTTACTGGAGTTCAAGTGACAGCAAATCTCCTCGGTGTTCAGGACTCTTCTAAGTGTCCTAGCTGATTTTACTCGAGCTGTGATCGGGATGGTTCCAATTCTTCCTTTAATCTCCAACTCATCAAGTCTCTTTTTCAGATTCTTGAGCACTGTTCCAAAGGTTCCAACTACAACTAGTATCACATTCACTTTCATGTTCCATGGCCTTTTCAGTTCTCTAGCAAGTTCCAAGTATTTGTCTAGCTTTTCGCCTTCTTTCACTTTCACTCTATAATCTGCTGACACAGCAAAATCGATTATTTGACAGGTTCTTTTCTGTATGTTGATTAAAACTAGGTCTAATCTTCTAGCCGGGATTGAGTGATCTGTTTGTATTGCGAAGTCTCAGAATTTTATTCGTTTTATTTTTATGGACATCTTCTGGTTTGTGCATAACGCATTTGTTAGTATGGTGAAATTTTAGTTTCTTGCCCAAATCCCAGTGGATCGTCTTTCCTATCCAGTAGTGCTTTGTTGTGTATTTCTTTTGTGCTAGTTTGCTGCATTTATATTATTTCAAAAAGAATCTTAATGACTTTCAAGGAATTTATATTTTCATATAAAACAAGTGAGGAAGCCCAAACTGAAACCCTTATTCAATTTTGTAAGCAGTGCTCTTCAGTACTGAATGAACATGCCCAAGTTACTAACTTTTGATATTATTTTCCTTCTTTGTTTCTCTCATTCCAATGCACATGATTATTATTTGTTTGTTTAGCTGGTTTTGTCTCAATCTAACCGACAGCTGAAAACTTAGCCATTCACAAGAAATGATCGTTTAATAAGTAAGTAAAAGTAAAGTTGGCGACTGCAGTCGAGGGTAACCATAAGGCTCCCTTTTCGATAGCTACTACACCAAAGTGTAGGGTAGGGCGCGACTCCTTTCCCTGGATTGCTCCACTTTACCCTTGATCCATACCTTATAATGCTGAGTGTTAAGCAAGAAGGCACTAAGTACCATTTTTTGAGTCTTTGGTATGACTCCACCTGGAGATTGAACCCAGGTCTCCCGGGCCATTGGCGAATACTCTAACCATCATGCCAATGTCCGGTATTCTGTTGATATTATTTTCACATTAGAAAATTGGTACTTATGTAGAAAATCATCTCACAGGAACTATACTACCTATGGCTAAAAGTTGTCATCATTGGGTACCATAACTCGTGCTAACAGTAAAAGAGGGAGAGGTAACTTAAAGGTAGACGAGATTCATATAAGATTAATAAAGTAAAGACTTTATCTATTGATTTGTAAGAATTTGCTGTTATTGCAAAATATTATACAGTTGTCAAGTTTATTTTTTTTGCTTCTGAGTGACTATTCAGTGATGTTGCTTGGTCATCATGTTGATGTTTCTAATGTGGTCGCTTCTAGAACTGATTCCTTTCCACCCGCTGGGTTAAATCAGGCTTCTTATATACATGTAGCCTAACTCAAATCCGTTCAGAAATCGACTTGCTAGAAAGTCGTATTACTGTTGCCAATTAGTTGTAAAATATCTAATCACCCTTTATATTTTTTGCATTTGTTCCGAAACTTGATGCGTGTAGCCTGTCTCATTTTAGATTTTTTTTTGCCTTATGAGTGATGGCTGTCGAGGTGATCACTTCCGGTTGGATTATACAAAGAATTTCTGACAAGTTACGACAAGCACATGAGATAAATGGCTGTAGTAATATAAAAAAAATGAATAGTTGCGATTACATTCTCAATTCGGATAAAATTAAGTTTCAATCGTTTTTTTTTAATGAACTTTTACGCATTAAAAAACAAAAAGAAAGTGTCTAATTTTGAAAGGCGGCAATATAGAATTTTCAAGAGACATCTCTCAGTCGGTAAATTGGGATTTAAAAATATCTAAATGGTGAATTAATTGGAGGTTAGGGTTAATTACTAAATTTATGTTTAAAAAATATTGCTTTCCTATGGAGATTTTATCATGGTTAGGTGATGAGGATGGTTAAGGAAATCAATATGGCCACCGATGGACGTTGTTTATTTTTTGTACATAAATGTTCATAAATAAAAAGGCAATGATTGAAATTCATTCTTATCTGAGTTGTGAATGTAAATATTACATTTCTAGATGTAGTTACGTACATATTTGTGAAGAGTTTCATGAAGAGTTTCTTCAGCTGTTAGTTGGGAGAAATTGATAAAAATGTATGTATGCAACTTTACAGCGTAGCAGGCAGCATACTATTTTGGAATGTCATGATCAATGCGTTACAGGTGTGCTTAATGTAAACATTCCCCAGATGCAGCAAACAATAAACCCAGTGTCTTAGCCATTCAGTGAAAAAAGAGAATCATGTATTCGCGCCTTTTTCTTTTATACAGGCTTTGGTGCTTAAACAAAAACATCTAGCAGTCATATGCAGAAATATTTTGGTTGGTCAGGGAAATAATCCCATGGGAGGTAGTATTCAGGTTCATTGCCAGGTTCCAAAAGATTTAAAGTGAATCAAGCATGTGCTTTGGATGGAGAGTGTTTTGACTATCATGGTCGTGTTCTAAGAGGGTTTTTTGGTTATGTTTTTAAATATGTTTTGATCATTTTGGCTTTTTTGAGTGTTTACTATTTTCTTCCCCTACCCCTTGATCAGTTCAGAGTTTTCATCATTGTGGGCATTATTTTAAAATACAAAAATGTGGACCTAGAAAATTTCCCTTTCTTATTATAATGGTAAGGAAATCCAGCATCCAGAAACATATGTTCTGGCAAGTGTTTTGAATCAATTAGTCCTGTCTTTGAGAGCCATTCCTCCTGGCAGTACCTGACTTCATTGTCTAACATGGGTAAGGATTTTGTTTATTAACTGGTGTCTTAGATGACCCTATAAAAAGGAATGCCAGTAAGAGTCAAACAATTTTTTAACCTGTCCACCTGTAAAACTTGCTTTCAGGAAGCGTTGATCTGACTTTGTGTGATATTTTGCCATTGCAAGAATTGAGTTGGCATATACTTCCTGGTTAACATCCTGGTGTGATAAGCAATTCATGCCTAACAATTGATTTGTCAATGAGTTCAATCCTCAAGGATGAATCACTGTTGTGGTCTTGTTTCAGAAAATGCTTCACTTAATAAAAAGACTAAAAATAAAATTGATACTTTCAATACTTGAAAAGAATAGCCCATCCATGAATTTACATTTTTTAAATGTAATATATATATATATATATATATATATATATATATATATATATATATATATATATTTTTTTTTTTTTTTTCAATTTTTCTGAAACATCATATATATATATATATATATATATATGATGTTTCAGAAAAATTGAAAATTTTTTATTTACTAATTTGAACAATTCTTATTCAAATGATCTCAAATTTTAACAGCTTGTGTAGGAACAACACAAAATCCTATGTTTAACATTTTATATTGTTTTTCTTTCCAGGTATAAAAATGCCATTCACTTGAAAAGAAAAAAGAAAAAGAAAAATGTGTAAATGTTCAACATAGAATTCTGAGTTGTTTCTACACATACAGTTAAAATGTAAGACCATTCAAATGAGAATTGGTCAGTTCATTAGATTATGAAACGATAGCAATTTTTTAAAACGTGTGTGTGTGTATGTGTGTGTGTGTGTGTGTGTGTGTGTGTGTGTGTGTGTATAAGTAAAAACTAAAGTTGGCAACCATAGTCGAGGGCAACTAGAAGGCTCCCTTTTCAATAGCTACTACACGAGGTGTAGGGGAGGGTGCTACTCCTTTCCCTAGATTGCTCCACTTTACCCTCGATACATACCTTATATTGGTGAGTGTTAAGCAAGGAGGTATCAAGTACTATTTTTAAAGTCTTTGGTATGACACGACCTGGGATTGAAATATATATTCACCAGATTGGGGTATGTTTCAATCCTTTACATCATTTTATTACTGGGCAGTTACAGTTAAGTTCCAAAATTATATGCTGCCCATAACTCAATGCCTTAGTGATTGGGGTAGAGAAAGACTAAAAAAATATGGATTATGAGTGAATTTTAGCAATTTAAAGATGTAATTTGGGGATTTAACTGGTCAGTAAAAAAAATAGAGCAAATGACTGAAATTTATTATCATCTCTATGGTGAATATAAGTATTATATTTTTATATATTTTTTGTACATTAAAGCAAAATTAACAAATTTTCATGGTTGGTCTATTTTGAACAAGCAGCATACTCTCTCTCTCATTTAATTATTTCTAAAATCCTTCTTATTTGTTTTCAAATAATGCAGTGACCAGTCATTTCTTTAACCTTCATTGTCTATATGTTGGAACTCTTCATTGAATTGTTCTGGTAAAATATGATAATTATTTTTAAAAGAAAAAAGAATGACTTTAAAACTCCACTTTGAGGCTACCTTTGGCAGCCATTAGCTTCATCATTAAATTGCATCCTGATTAATGAATTGATATTAGAATTAGCTACAAAGAAAGAAAGAAAAAAAGAAAGAAAGCATATCAATTAGCATTTAATAGTTATGTCCCCCTGAGAAAATATAATAATTGGGGTGAGCACAAACACTACCCTCCCGTACACACATTATTATTATTATTATTATTATTATTAACTTGCAAATTGTTTTGGAAATTACTTTATTCTCTAAATTTAATCATTTTAACCCTATTGTACTTACAAAAATCTTGCTATGATTTGCCCTTTTTGCTATCTTATGGTGGCATATATATGAAATTTGGATCATTATAGATGAAAGGATTGCTGAACCTGTTGGGCTCTTGTAGTAGCAGTCACTGATTGTATTGATGCTTCTGTTTAGGAAAGATCCAAAGTTTCTGATTAACATTTCATAGTTATATATCTTTTATACTGAAAATCTGGATGATTAAAAAATGACATTCATTGCAAACACTGACCCCCACAAAAATGGTTGGTGTAGATTGTGCTAAAAATTTTGTTCTTGCAGATACATCAGTAATTTAATCTATTTGCAAATCTATGTATAAAGCTTAGTTTTCACTGATGTATTTTGATTGATCAGAAGAATGATTTTTTTTTTCATCTTGCTACTTGAAAAGGATCTTTATATCCCTATAACTGAGCAAAAGAAAAAGTCATTTTTATTTAATTCTCAGAGAATTAACATGGCTACTATGTGGAAAATACTGAAAAGCTATTGGCCTGACTAAGAAGGGGATGGCGTAGAGCTATTCCACAGCTTTTATAATAAAGTGATTGATTTATTGATTGATTTTAATGGTATGACAACCCATCTGGGGTTATTTTATGCTGACTGGTCAGGAAATTATACAGTGTGCATTTATGTTTGCATTTACATTTTTGTGTAATTGTTTCTTAAGAGTTTTTTTTATTTGTTTTAATGATATGTCAAAATCCTTTCAGGTTATTTTCTCATATAATAAAGTGATGATGTCTAGACACCCCAGTGCCAATTTGAAAAAAAACAAAAATGATTAAGTCTGCCTTGATATGTACAATTAAAGCATGTAAAAATTAATCTCAACAGTTAATTACCCAATTCAGCTGGGGCTGTGAAATACACTGACTGCATCTCGGCAGAGGGGTAAACCCCTCCCTCCAATGAGTGTCCTAGATATGACATTAAACAATTGGATGGTGAGATTCTAGTAATGTTGGAGGTTTGGGCAATGTGGAGTACCCCATTATTGCCATCATTCCCAGGTTCACTCTGGCCTTGAGTGGTAGCACCTGAAAGGGTCCTATCTATGGATCAAATAGAAGTGTTTGACATTTAAACTGTGTGCAAAAAATGACTTATGCTAAATAGAATTGCTTGAAATAGAAAATGGAGGACAATAATAAAAATATGACAGTGAAGCTTTACACCATATCAAAAGAGGAATTTCTGAGGTGCTTCACCCAATGGAAAACTCATTGGAATAAGTGAATTGAATGCTAAGGAGATAATTTGAAGGAAGTTAATGTTTCGTTCATTGTTTATTACTGTTTTTGGAAATACAGTTTTGGTACTTGATACTTTTTGAACACACCCCAGATGAGATTACTGTTGAAGATGTATAACAAAAACAAATAAACACATGCCAAACATATGAATCAAGGGGAAAAAATCCAGAGAAAATTTTTAAAACTTTACAACAGATAATATGTTTGTATGTACTTACTGGAAATTCTATTTATTCCTTTTAACTTCAATGAATTGTTCTAACCAGCCTTCTAATCTTTTCTGTTTCAGTATTTCTTTCTTTGTCATTACTCCCAGTCCACTCTATCCAGAGCAGTTGTAACCTGTTAGAATCCCATCTATGCATCAAATATTTAATCATTTTCTATACCCGAAACCATAAAACTGGTTGTTTTATTGAATTATTAGTATCATATAACAATAAGTGGAACCATAAACTGTGTGCAAAGGAATGAATAATGCTGAATATAATTAGATAGAATAGTGTTAAATAGCAATATTTAAAACCATTTAACTGTGTGTAAACAAATGAGCTTTGGCTTGTTTGAAACTTGTTTCCTTCAAACTATTTGTTTATAAATCATATATATTTGATATATATGTAGAAACAGTATTTAGGTGATATGCTGTGAAACACAACCAACCTACCAACTATATATTTATTTATCTAACTATAACTTTTCTTAATAATTCATTTGCATCAGAACATCTTTGTCACCACATTAATAAGCAAATTAATATTGAAGAAAGGATAAAAAAAAGATTATCAGAGAGCTCACCTGAAGAAACAGTGGTCAAAACAATAAAGGTTTGATATTGTTTCATTGTTTAATGGCATATCAACCTTCATGGGTTATTTTCATGCCAAAGCCATCCTTGTAAAAGAATAGCAGTGATACTATTTAATCCATAGCTGGAGATAGAAAAGAGTTCATCCTTTTACTAAGGGTATTTGTCCAAAAGTAAACATAAAAGCATGATTGGAGTTGGAATTCACTTGCTTCAAGGCTACAGTGTAGCACTTTATCCATTATACTACAGGGGCAAATGTCAGTGACATTGTGCTTCTTGACAGAAATTATTGACATTCACTGTGCTTGGTTTGCAGTTTGACTGGATGTTTTTATTGGAGATCTTCCAGAATGTCCTCTCATGCTAGAGTTTAACAAACCTAGTTTTAAATTTAGTGTTGTCTTTCTCCAAAACTGGTTGTCACATCCAGAGCTGACTTGAGGTGTAACTGGTATAAACCATTGCATAGAACCACACGTCTGTCAGCGTTTTTTTTTTCTTCCTCTTTGATGTTATTGTTGTTGCTGTTATGTGTGTTTGTGAGTGAATGATTATACCTCTGCCATTAAAATGATGGGTTGTACTATAAAAGCTGATTTTTTTTTTTCATAGTAGGTGTACGAACGATCAAGCATTGGCAATAGTTTATACTGTTTGTAGTGATAGCAGAAACAGAGAACTAAACGGAAGATTAAATGTCTTCTCATACCTTAGCCTCAATCCATTGTAATGCTCCATACCAACAAAAAGAGTATAGCGCGATGACTGTAGAGATGGGGAAAAAAATTCTGCTTACGGCTCTATAAACGCTTAGGGTGGGCCTAGTCCTCACCGGGGCTAGAGAGCCCCGTTTGTTCTACTTATTTTTATCCCTACCTGGCTAATTCATGACAGTGCAATTAAGCTTTTTGTTTTATCGACCAACGCCCCCCACCTTTCAGAATAATCGTTGCAGTTATCCATATTTCCCTGTATCTGATTATTATTCTGATCATTTATTTAACATATAAAAGAACTAATGCAAGCTGATACCAATCCCACCGCACTATTATTAAGAGAATTTTATTTTTGCGGTCGAAATAATCAAAATTGATTAGTGATTTCTTGTTTAAGTCCTTTTTATTTATTTTATTTTTTTATTCATTTTATTTTATTTATATATTTTATTCTATTATTTATTTATTTATTAGGTCATGATATTTATCAAAATGTCCCACAGAGAGAGAGAGACAGACAGACAGACAGATAGAGAGACAGAGAATTGAGATAAGCAACGCAGAATGAAATAAACAGGTTATTAAAAACGAATCAGTAAAAAGAAAAAAGAAAAAAAGTACACGCTTACCAAAACAACAAAAACAAGTTGCTTTTGGAACTATCTTGTATGTTTTATTTTTAAAACTCTAAAATAGTTAAAATGTTGGAATAACCTTATTTTTCACCTGTTTCTCTCGCCGTTTCTATGAATCAATTTTCTTTTTTTTTTCAATTTTTCAACCCGGAAACAAAACATGGATAATAGAAAATTAAAAATAAAGAACTGATTTTTCTTCTTTTTTTTTTTTTTTAATTTAACAATTTTTTTCTTTAATGATTTTCATGGTTCTCTGAGTGTATTTGAAACAAAATAAAGTTTTTAAAACTTTAAGGAAATGTTTTTTATTTGTTTACAAAATTCATCACGTACACAAAAAGAA
Source organism: Sepioteuthis lessoniana (assembly GCA_963585895.1). Lineage (NCBI taxonomy): Eukaryota > Metazoa > Mollusca > Cephalopoda > Myopsida > Loliginidae > Sepioteuthis > Sepioteuthis lessoniana. The sequence continues at coordinate 111,789,246 of OY757912.1, read as the reverse complement.
AAAAAATCAAAAATCAAAAACAACCCACAAAAATAAGTATACTTCGTGATTTTGATCCGTAAAAGAAACCATTTATTTATCAGAGTAGAGTATGTAATTATTGTGTATGTGTATGGTGTGTATCCATATAGCATGTGTCAATGTGACAACAACTGACAATAAGTTACAGTACATACACACACGTGTGTGTAGTTGTGCGTGTAACACCACAGTTGCACACCTATGTCCATAAATAACTACACACAGCTGCGTAACGCACTCATACACGCAAAACTCCACACAAATTATGTTTACTGTGTAGTTACACCACACAAACTTTAACACACAATTATGCAAAGGTGACAATATCGTACACACTCAATGTGTGTTAAAAAACGCATTTAATGTTTTTATTTGTGACTCCATACACACACATCCACTCACCAATAAACTCACATAAACTCATACGTATGTATTTACGTATATGTGTAGATTACATACATTTGTTCGCATGCACTTGTAAGTGTTGCGGAAAGCTAAACTTTTAAAAATACTATCCCTCATTTTATAGGAATAAAATTAAATTAGAACAGAAAATTTATTATTATTATTTTAATAATTTTATTCAAAAAATAAGATTTAAAAAAAATTCATTTTCAAGAAATGTTACCTTTTTTCTTTTTTTCCAAGTAATTGTGGTAAATTTTGTTTTCTCTAAAAAAATAAAAAATTGTAATAATAAAACCTATCAGAAGAAAAATTTAAACAATTCAATTAGTGTCATCATTACATTTTGGTAAAATTTGCAGATATCAACAAATTCAATAAATAGATATTAAGCCCTATTTTCTTCTTTTCCATTTTCAGGAAAACTCTTAAATTTACCAATTGGAAACTTTTAAGAATAATATTATGGCTTAAAAGAGTAGGGAATCATCGAAATTTATATAAAAAGGACCTTCATATATTGGCTTTAATTTCTGTCACTTGGTTTTACTTACTTGAGGTTGAATTCAATTAGAATTTCATCATAAAAAAAAAAAAACTAATTTTATTATTGGCACTTGTATCGAGAGAAAGAAAACCGAAAATTTGGTGTGATTGGCAAATAATGGATTTAAATGAATTTACGCAAACTTTCTCCGACTGAAATAAATAAATAAACATTCATTCATTCAAATTATCTTAAAATTTTTAGAAAATACTAATTAATGAAAAATGGAAGTCAAATAAATAAATAAATAAATAAATAAAATAAATAAATAATAACAGAAAAAAAATCCCATGAACCTTTGCTTCTAATTTCCTGCAAAATATTCAAAATGGCGAAGGAGTTAAGCAGCAGCTAAGGTATTTGAATATTTGTTATTGCATTCATTCACAGTTTCCATCGTCAATTCACCGCAGGACTACACTTGACTGTTCAGTTTACCTACTTTCGTCGTCTGGGAAATTTTCACTGTTAGTTTGTCCATATTTTAATTTTTCTAATAACTTTTCTACGTCCCATATTGACTTAGTTATGTACTACTACTACTACTACTACTACTACTGTCTGTAGTGTCAATATTATTTCACTTTCCAGTCGCCGTCTGCTTTCAGTATCTATCATCATCTTTAAGGTCTGGTATGTTTATATGTAAATATGTCTATTGTACGCATGTTTGTCCATTAACCAGTGTGTTATCGTCTTTTTTTTCTTTAACTCTATCATTACTAAAAAGCGTCAAAAAATGTCTTAGGATTTTGACTATAGTTTTTTGTTTTTTAAATTTTCGCTATGAATGAAATGAAGAAAAAAAAAAACTTTAACGAAAATTAACATAATAAACGAGAGGGAAAATGGTATATATCTTATTTATTTGACATAAGTCAAAAAACCTGTAATTTGCTTCCGTAATATTTCCTTTATAAAAGTGTACATAATGTTAGATATAGTAAAAAAATTGAAAAAGAAAAAAAATAATGTTCATAAAATGGGGGATCAGTTTATGAATGAAACCCATAACACGTTTCTTAACCCCCGTGTTCGTTCTTGTTTGTGTGTAACTTTACGGTTTGTATTTTTAATACTTCAACGATATCTTTGATTCATCAAATAACAACACTCGTGACCGAAGCCGTTTTCTTTATGAGTTTCAAAGCAGCTTTTTTTCTTTTTCTTTTTTTTTTTTTCTTAAAAAAAAAAAAAAAAAGCTTCTCTCGATTGACATTTGATTTACTACGTATTCTTATTACTACTATGTATCGGCACAAAATAAAAACCTAGACCATTTTTCTTCACAGCTGTGATTTTACTCCAAATCGCTTATTTAGTATGACAGACTACCACTGACATCATACAGTACAAATAAATGAGTTGCTGTCTCCCACCCTCTTATTAAGACAGACAACAACATACTTTTTGTTACCTTTTCTTTTAATATTTAACCCCCCCCCTTTTTTTTTTAAATCTTAAATTATTTCCTGGTTGTTTACTATTTTTAGTTTTCGGACAGATTTTAATCTGTGATAATCTAAATTGTCAATATCGAAATAGAGGAAACCAATACCGGTAATTAATTTTTCTTATCCACTTTTATTTATGTAACGTAACTAATTTGTTTTCTTTACTCTTGTCCCTCTTTTTTTTTTTTTTTTTTTTTTATTGTCTTTTATTAATCATATTGATTTATTTGGATGTGTAGGAGGCGGGTTATGTTCTTAACGCCCTTTCGTATTATTCAATCGTTATCATCCCGTTTTTCACGTGTCTGTCTAAAGATGATAACATTTTAATTTTATTTTCTTAACGAAAATATTTAAAATCTGAAAATAGTATCAAAATCTTATTACATTTACTACATCCCTAAAATTTACTTTTTGTTTAAAATAAACAGGTAACTACTATCTTTATTCCCTTTCTCTTTCTCAATTTTTTTTTTTCCTTTTGTGATTTAAAAACAAAACAAAACAGTCCTTTAAATATTTTGCAAACATCTTTTCTGGGATTTCTATGCGTAGGACTGAACTATTATAACGATCCTGAGCTGTTGAGTGGGTGAGTCTTTCAAAGCCCAAGACCGATGCTGTAGGGGTCAGGAATTTGATGGCCCTGTCATTATGCAATATAAACGGCAGTGTATAGTATCTAATTTTTTTTTTCTCCTTTGGATTGTATTCTATGATTTGTTCCTTTTTATACGAGAGGAAGAAACACGTTTACATGCAACATCTGCTACTATTAACCAGTGTCACTCTTTTTGATCACTTTTTTCCACTCATACAAAAACAATAACTTTTTGCACCTTGACGAAAAGCTTAAAGAAAACCTCTTTATTTTTTAATTGAACTGATGTTGTTAGGCAAGTTTTACTTGCATTCTTTCTTATCATTTATTTTAATCTTTTTGTCTTGCTAAAATTTTACAACTTTCCTAATTATTACTCCCTCCTCTGATTAATGTAGATGTTAAATTTCTTGCTCTGTTTACGGAATTTTCTTTAAGTGTTGTTTGTTTTCTCTCGCTCTCTCCACAGTGATGACAAGTCTAAATGGCGAAGAAGCAAACCATATGGCGACAGTGTTCCTTTTTAATGACAATGACATATAAAAGCAAATCTTCTCCACAAGCTCCTATTCTTATTATATTCTTGGTAATCACTACTTATTAACTAAAATAGCCTTTTATTCATCTATACCTACAAATATTTTATTTCAATATTATCATTCATGGCCGTTTTTTGGAAGCGGTCATAAAGTGAGGGATTAAAACTGAATCAACCTGTTATTATAAATTGATCACCGACTTTATGACACAACAGTTAACAGGTGATAAAGTTTTTTTTTTTTTTTTGTTTTTTTTTTTCTCTCCGTTTTTAGATATATTTGAAGATCTGACATTGATGTTAGCGATAAATTTAGTACAAATATGAACATAATGAATATCCTTTGGTCAACTGATAACTAGTCATTTTTTTTTTTTTTTTCTTCTTCGCCGACCATTGTTATCGTTACCTATACTACCACCATTTACCGTTACTGCTTCCATCAACTTGTGATTTTGCCGGTAGATCATTGATGATTGGAACAATATTGTATGGTATGTGTATACTGTATTCTCGACACTATCTATATCGGCAATAGGCAATATTCACCTTGGATAGGTATTTTTGTTGTTTTACCTAATTTTAGATAACATCGGACTGTATCATTTGTATTATACCTGAGAATGGCCAAGTGGGGAGTAGAAAAGGTGGACATAAAGAAAAACAGCTGTTTTTTTTTTCCTTTTCTTTTTGTATTAAGACACACACACACTTATTATTTATCCGTCACTTACGCACCTGTTACGTTTTTCACCTTGTCAAATATAAGATATTCAAAACAGGACTTTCTTATAAAAAAAATTAAACAGGTGTTATTGGTTTAATACGAAGTTTCAGAAAGCTTTATAATCTTCCGATATAGCGGATTTTTTTAAACGTCAAAACTTGATTTTAAACTTATTTCTAGATTTAGAATGTTTCCATTTTTTTCTTTTTGTTATTTTTTCTTAAAAATTTCTTAAATTTTGAACTTGACTTAATGTATGCCAGTGATGCCGCTAATTTAAACCTTTTTATTCAGGTGTTCATTTTTAACAAGATCAATGTCTTCAGTTCAGATGTTCAAACCTTTTGATTGACTTTTTCCTCTAACCCATTTACTGACAATGAACGGATTTCTGCTTTGTTAAATTTAGCGTCTGTGACTGAGTTTTGAAATTAAAAAATATTACTATAAACCAATATCTTTTTAAAATTAGTATTAAAATAATACTACTCGATTACTAATAAATGCAGGATTTTTAAAGACTTATTTTAACGAAACTATTTATTTAAAAAAAAAACTTTAAACTATGAACATTTATTACTAATAATTCAAACCCAAAATAAACTTGCTTGATATCTCCTTATGGACAACTTCTGCTAAAAAAACAGATATTGACATAATTGTGTGGGTGTGCATGCAACAGGGTTAATGCCACTTTAATTTGAAATTAGAAACAAAGAATAACATTTGACTTAGCCAAACATTTTGTTCATAGAGCTGACGATGATAAAACAAAAACTAACTTTTCCTTGAATCATTTTTTTATCAATTTATCGTGCTCCATATGTTCAATTAGTTTTTCTGATTATATCCACATTTTTTTAATTGCGTCTAAGAAAAATGAAATCCGTAAGTGGGATAGTGGCAATTATTTTATTTTTAAAAGATAAGTCTTACTATTTTTTCCTGAAAACTTGTTCTGCATCATATGACACTTTACACTGGAAATACTCGCTTCTTTGTGTGTGTGTGTGTGTGTGTCTTAATACAAGCATATATTTTCTAAAGTAATTTCCCTCATCTTGAAACTTTCACGGGGTGGATTTACCCCCTCCCATCATTCAAAAACTATAGTGAAAGATGCAGAGGCGTAACGAAATATTGGTTGGTAGAAGCTTATTAGTTCCCTACCATATTTCTGCCATACAAAAACAAATCTCACTGAATGTGATTCATTTTTTAGCATTGGTGGTTTCATTTTTTTATCTTGGTATATAAATCTATTTTTACTAATGATTCGTAAATGTGATAGTTTTAAGCACGAACCACTTTTATATATCTATAGTACTTCATGTGACACTACTGAAAAAACCTAGAAAATTTTCTATGTAATCTGGAGTATAAGTAGTTTCAATTTCAGACTGTAAATTTGATGTGCATAGGTTATATATATATATATATATATATATATATATATACACACACACACAATTAAACCTACTGGTTAGTTGCAATTATACTTTAAGAAATTTTGCATTATACATGCTTTCATCTCTAACATTGCAGCGTCCTAGTCGCCTTTTTTTTAAGGTAATCAAACAGTGCAATAGAAAATACAGCCCTGCTGTTTATCTAGCTCCTTTATAAACATTTCTGATGACTTAAGCTTAACTAAATCTAGACTGCATCAAAAGAATGTTAAAAGAAATCTGGTGACAGTAGTACCATGGTGACCAAGTAGGTTAGGGTAAATACATAAAGCTTAAAAAAACAAAACAAATGTATTCAACATACGGATTTTTATTTATCTTTTTAATTTGGTTTTTGATAGTTCGATTAGTTAAAATTATGAAACTTATTATAAATGCAAAGGAATAGAATTTCTTAACACTTTTAACGTGTATAGACATATTTATAGACTATATAAAGTTACTGGAAGATAACCATTTGCAGGAATTGAACCGACAAGATCATGTTTGTGTATACCTAGAATTGACAAGTATTTTTTTTTTCTTTGGTTTAAGATAATTTTCATATTCAGTTTTCTAAATACCTCTATAATGTACAAAAAACATTTTTTTTCTATAGTAATTATAATTTATTCATCTTTCAATTATGAAACTGCTACTTCATTTTTTTTTTTTTTTTTTTTTCTCTATTTTTTCTCCTATTGAGATGTTTTAATAATACTGGGAATTTACATCTGCTTTTCTACAACTACATTGATGTAAATAAATGCTGCAGTTACATTAAAACTAATTTTATATTAATGGTATTACACTTTACAATCATTTTCTTTGTGATTGAATGTTAAAGTCTAAATTCAAATTATATGCTAGTTGATTCTTTTTATGACATTTCCTGCCAGAATTGAATCAATCCAAATATATTAAATTTCTTATCTAACTTCTATTGGTTGGAATATGAACTTTTTCTCAGTTGTTTGTATGAAAAGATGTCTTGGTTATTAATTAGAATCTTAAAACAATGAGATTTTTATCTCTTAATCTGCACAAATTCAAACCCCAATAAGATATGAATGCAATTCGTCTTCCTTATATGGAAGATCCAGTTTATCATTAAGGGTTTTCGGACTATTGACTTTGTCTTTATTGTTATTTCCACAACATTTCGGCCAATATGTCCTCCGGCCTTTTTCAAGTACTTATAAAAAGATGAAAACAATAGTCCGAAAACCCTTAATGATAAAGGTCATCAAGCTTTGTCTCAGAAATTTAGACAACTAAGATCCAGTTTAATGATGCTAATTTCCAAATATTATTTGATATTAAAGATTTTAATTTTTTAAACAGGGTTTTCATTAAAAGTCATCAATATAAATTCCATTTGGTATGAATGGGCGAATTTTATAGGAAGGTTGTAAGTAAACTAGAGGACTTTCACAGCTTATCGATATATGGTTTATAGATTATACAGTTATATATTACAATGTCATATTCACTAATTAATGTAGTTTCATCTATACTTCTTTCCATCTTAATTATTCCAGTCTTCTCACTAATTGGTAACACTTAATTTCTTGTCAGATTTCTTTGTTAGATTAGGCAACCTTATTGTAAGAGTCTATCAATTTTAGTTTCTAAAAATAATGTACAGAAATTTTCATGTACTGTTGTAGTGAACTAATATGACTCTTGAAAATATAAAAAATGCCATTAGAACACACCTCATTAAATAAGACCATTATGAGAGTTTGCTGTATAAGAATAGAAAAAGAGCTATAAAAAATCTTTTGATTACCAGAATTTTTTCTTTGTACATAGATATGAAGATTAAAATATGAATGTTTGGTATAGTGTTTTGTTTTAAATAATCTTTCTTTGGTTTTGGAAAACCGGATTTTTAAATGTACAGATGAAAAAGCTGGAAGTTTACTTCTCTCAACTCTGACAAATAGGAGGTAAATGGATAGAATTAACCTTTTCATAAGGTAGAATTTCTGATCATGTACATCACAAGGGTATTATTGCAAGGTTGCATCTATTAAGCTTTGGGACTGGGAGCAAGTATAATTCATTTTTTGTATATTAAAAAAAGATACACACAAAAATTCATGTCTGTCATGGTAGGACATCTCCACCAACAGGTCAGCCTTTTTTCTCCTGATTAGCTCAGAAGTAATCTAGTTTTTGTCATACATTAAAATCAGATGCATGTTGGAATTTTCAAAATTTTCCTTGTATTAAGACTTTAAATTGATTTGGAATCCCTAATCAGAAAGCGTCAACTATTTTTGTCGAGTTTTATTGCCCCCCCCCTCTTTTTTATGTTCTAAAATCTCTCGTCTGCCAGGACAGACTATTAGAACTTGCCATATGTGAAGAAAATGTTCAGTATTGTGTTAGTGTTTGTAAAGCATTTACTGTACAAAATCTGATGTGCATTTATTATACAGTGTGTTTTTAAAGTTCTTGAATTTAACAGCATGTACAGAAACAACTTGGAATTCTGTTTAAACACATTTACTTTTCCAGTGATAAGATTACAAAATATTTTTCTGACACAACCTTTATATTATTCTTGTATTTGATTATACAGATGGCTATTCTAAAAGCATATATTCTAGTGCTATTGCCAACCCATTAAGGCTTGTGATTAGTTATCTAAAGTGCTAAGAGGTGGTCAGCTTTCATAGATTTTCTTATCTACGTATATGAAGAGCTATTCTATGCTTATTACCAGAATTGTAAGTAGCAACTGCACTCATTGAACTGTATAAAGCATGCTGTATTAATTTTTATAAGTATAAAAATTCAGTTGGAGATTTTTCTAGCTATTTAAACTAAATGATTCATGAGCCTATTCGGTTTTCATTAAAACAGCAGTCGGATATTGAAGATTCTAATTAGCATTTCATATTTATATTGAGAACTCTGATTTAAGATATTCAATGCAAGCGCAGATCTCACAGAATCATTTGGTTACAGATTGAGCTGGGCATTGCTTTACTGAGATCATTTTAAATGTTACATTGTAGTTCTCATGCAGGGTTGTCACTTGATCCCAGGTAACTAAATTAGTGGACAAACACAGTCTGGTTCTCGTGTTTGTTAATGTTTTAATAAATTAGGTTAGTAATCTTATATTTTCAAACTTTTTTTTTTTTCCCTTAGGGAGGAGAAAATTTTTAGCATCCTCTAAAGTTTTAAAAAGAGGCTGCTAAATGTTAGAACCTTCAAAACACATCTGTTTTGTAATTATCTAGAACTGCAACTCATGCAGACTTTCTCAGATTTGATTCAATAAAAGTGAACTTAGCCTTGTCATCTGTCCATCATGCTTCTGCTGAGTGGCTGGAATGTTGGTGGTATGTATCATAATATATTGCTGTCATAAAAAATCTCTGCACCATTATCTATGGATTACGGTTACATGCTCACAAACATTAGAATTTTAGTAATCATTTGATATAAACCTGTATTTGAAGTACTAGAATGAGCATTTTGTTTTCTTTCCTTTTTTTTTTTTCTTTTCTTTTCTGATAGTTATGTCTCCCTTATTAGTTTAAGAGTCAACTAGCTAGAATACTTCCCTGTTTTGAATAAAATTCTTATCTTATATTTCATAATCCAGATTACTTTCCAGATTATCTATTTAATTTGCTTTATATTGCCATCTTATGACTTTTGATTATGAAAACATGTGTGGTTGATATCCTACAGGATGATATATTAAAATAGGTTTAACCTTGTAAAGTGGCACATATACCTGGATATAGCAATCCCACCCTCTTCTCTAGATGTGGTAATCAGTCACAAGCATCCGATATATTTAACATTCGAATGTGTTGATATTGTACGAATCATTAATAAATTCGATTTTTGGTTTATAAATTTTTTATTATCATCTCATCTTGTTGTGCCATCAGTACGGATATCCCTGACCTTTTCTTGCCACCTCTCCCTATTGTTCATCGCTTCCGGCAAGTCCTCAAGGTTACACTCTGTATCTTCACAGAGCTACTGTTTGTAGGTTCGAGCTGGTCGCCCTGCTTTTGCTTGGCCATGTGAAGGGGTCCATAGGAGTACATCACTTATGAGCTCGTCCCTACTTCTCCGGCAGTGTCCTGCATGTCTAGTTTGTCTAATTTGGATAGTTTTGGTGATTGGGTGGTAGGTGGCCGTACAGCTGCTGCTTTGTGGGGTGTTGCCTCCAGGACCTGTTTTTTATTATAAAGAATGGAAACTCTTTGGGAAGTTCCACTTTTAGGAGGTACTAAATTTATAAATTTAACTAAAAATTATTTAAAACCGTTAACCTGCTCTTGGCATTTCAAAAAGCCTTTTTTCTTAAGACTTTAAGAAAAATATTATATTATCATTTACCTTTGTCAAACCTGGTTTGTTTTAGTACTTATGATATTGATAATTTAAAAGTAGTATACCTGCAAAATGTTTTCAATATGACTGACAAGTATAGATTTTTTTTTTTTTTTTGACAATTTCTGGAATTTGTCTTAGCATTTATTAGGATATTTTTTCTCTCTCTCAAATTTTACTAAGAAAATTGATAATAGGATGATCATCTATATAAGAATCTGTATTCGAAAGGGTGTCTGATTCAAACAATACTGTATACAAAAAGGCATTGACAGTTTCAAGTGGTCTACATAATTTTCAAGGAAGTTATAAAGCAAGTAACCTCGTTTTAGTAGAAAAATATTTTCAAGGAAAGAAAGCCAGTGTTGGTAATGCTGTTTTAGTGAAAGATTGTCATGTTTGATAAATACATCTGCAGATATTTTAGAAATTTGAGAATATTTTGTACCAACACTTTTAAATCTCTTAGATTTAATTTTTGCATAATCTTATTTGGTATTGGTCATGGCATTTCAGATATTTTTCTTCCCGTTTACCGACTTCATGAAAACATTTCTTATCTATTCGTATATTTCCAGAGTGATTTCATTGTATTTTGGTGGATATCTTGAGATTTTTATCAACTAAAATCATTTTTAATAAATTTATTCCATTTCTTTTTTAAAAAAATAATAAAAAATTTAGTACATTTGTCTTGCCCATTCATCTTATAAAACCATTGTCAGCTGGTATTTATATATTTGTGTATGCATATTAATTTCTTGTTTGTCAGTAGGACTTAGAATATGTTGACTGCATCCTGTTCAGGAGGGGAAGGACCCCCCACACACATAAACACTCATAGGATATCCTGGATATGACATTAAACTGAATCCTGTGCTGAGGCTCCATTCTGGAGGTCTGTGGAGAACTTCATAACCATTACTCCCAGGGCTGCTATGTCTTGGAGTGGTAGTACCTGTTAGGGTCACATCTTTTGGTGAAATCTGTTCAAAAAATTACTTGTATTCAGGAGGAATATTTGATACAATATAACTGTAAATTATTTAAATTAAGAATAGTTACTTGAAGCTATAACTGTAGGAAATCCCCATGGGGTAATGGCTAAAGTGTTGGTCTGTGGCCTTGAAGTAAGCAAATTCAAACTATCCCACTATTAGGTTTACTTTCAGACTAATACCTTTGGTGAAGGTATTGAACCCTTTATCCTCCTAGCTATTGGTTTAATGGTATTGCTGCAAGGGTGGTTTTGGTATTAGATAACCCATGAAAGTTGATATGCCATCAAAGAAAGAAACCACGCCATATAACTGACCAAACAAGTCACTATTATTAGATAGAAATAATTACTTGGAAGCATATCATTATTAGCAATAGATAGGAATACTTGAAACCATGCAACTGAAATTTGTATTAGGTGGGTGTAATTGATATAACTAAAAAATAAATAACTCAAAATATATGTATAATGAATGCAATTTCCTAAACTCTATGCATAAAATGACCCTAGACTAATTTACATGCCATTAAAATCAGTCTTTTGGTTACTATGGTGTTAAAAAAAAAGTCATTTTGTATGATGCCAAACATCTTGTGCATAAAAATGTTCAACAGCTTTTTAAAATTTTGTTTATTACTTGTATGTCTGCAGCATAAAGGCATGGAAAAGAAGTTCTTTTATTTTCTTAATTTACACCAATAAATAAAATCCAGCCTGTTATGTGTGCTTTGTCCCAAAATTACCGGCCTTTAAGCTTGTCCATTTAATATTGTAAAGATCTTTCTGCTCATATTTTGAGTGTTCAAAAACAATTATAAATTTAGCTCATTAAAAGTGGGGTAAGATTAAACCAAACTTATTTTTAAAGTAGTTCAGCTTACCCTTACCACACTTTTAATCTGGAATAATACACAATGTTTGTAATTAAAATGGTTTCTTCATCTTTACACTTGTATAGAAATATGTATTCAGGAAATTTTGTGTTTGTCTACATATTGGAGAATGAAGACATCTGTTCTTCCGCATTGTATATGTATTCGATCAACTTTGTAAATTCACAAGGTTCATTTTTTTTTTTTTCTTTATAGAAAGGTTGTATATAATCTGCAGCTCAGTGTTACTGTTGTGGCTGTGTGTTTCTCTTGTTGATCAATGGCCACTACTTCAATATTAATCAGAACCAAAAGCACAGATGTTACATTTGACATGTGCAAATAAAGAGCTGCCTTAAATGTGCATCAAAGAGATGTTACTAAATTAATTACTAATGTTACTAATTAATGTTACTAAATCTCCATGGGTACAAGTTACTAAATCTCCATGGGTACAAGTTTCCTAGCTATTGTATGATAAAATATAAATTCATTGTCACCTCCATCGTAAGAATTGTTTTACAAGTGATGGCAATACAATGTTCAATACAATGCAATTTATTTGGGGGGCGGTTGTAAAGGAAATTAAGTTTCAAATTTTTTCATCAAATAGTTTATGTATTATTATTAGGGTTGGATTTGTTATTAACATTTTTTAACTGACTAAATTAGAATCTGGTCACAGTGAACAAGAAGCTTTTTCTTTCTTTTTTTTTCTTTCTTTTTTTTTTTCTTTTTCTTTGGTGCTCATGTAGTGTTTATTTCTGATCTGTCATTTTAAGTTTGGAGTGATCAATTTATACAAATTTAATAAACTGGGGAGTGCAGATCTCATTACTCCTATGTTTACCCTGACCTAGAGTGGTAGTACCTATTAGGATCCCATCTATGGCTCAAATCTGTTTAAAAATTATTCATATATGACCATGTGTGTTTGGGGACGACTCTTAAGCTACAACTACACAAAAATGAATATATACAATGAAAAAGGTTCCCTAACCTCGGAACATATAACCCTAGACTTGTTGACATGCCACAAAAATCAATTCGCAAATTTCATGTGAAATCCAACATTTTTGGTATGTAATAACCATTGTTAAAGTCAGTTTGTAACAAAGTTTTTACTTATGTACAAGCATAGTTCTTTTTCTAGATTATAGGTTTATTTACATATGGCTTGGCATCTTCTTTAAAGGTCAATATGACCTTCAGATGAGGATTCAACTGTAATATCTTTTCCTCCCCTGCAATAGATATATATTATAACTATAATAATGAAGTTATAAAATTGAAATTTATAAAATGATTCTGATATTTTTACAGCTTAAAATCGACATTTGAACTAAAGATTGATGAAAAAATAAATATTGAAATTTCAATTTTTTTTTTAATATTAGGTCCAAATTCTATCGGTTGTCTTGCTTTTTTTTATTTATTTATTTTTATTTATTTTTAACATTTGGTTTAAACCATAAGACATTCTATAATGGTAACAGGTATATTTGCTTGAAGTGCTTAATGTTAAAATTTCTCATTACTCTATTGTGAGACCAGGTAGCATGACTTCATATTAATACAATCACGTGTGTGTGTGTGTGTGTGTGTGTGTGTCTCTCTCTCTCTCTCAGTCTCTCTCTCTGTCTCTCTCTCTCTCTCTCTCTGTCTCTCTCTCTCTCAGTCTCTCTGTCTCAGTCTCTCTGTCTCTGTCTCTCTGTCTCTCTCTCTCAGTACACTTATTTTAGTTGGTGTTGCATGATTTTTTTTTTTTTAATCTGCCCTCTCCCCCACTTCTTGAAATTGAAAGAATTGTGGTCTTTGGTGTTGGAGACTCTTGCTAACTTAACATAATAGTTGCTGTTTACCTTCATGATATATTTATTACATTCATTGCTTACTTTAAATCTTTTGGTATGAATAAGATTTTTCTAGTCGGTTTCTGATTTTTAAAACAATTATATTTGTCACTGTTTTCTGCATAGTTGTCCAAGTGCTAGCAAATTATATTTTCAGCTGAGCTTTTATTTTAAAGTTCATAGGATTCTGGAAGCTATTTGAAGTATCAGATTTGTGTACTTGTAACTATTAATGCAACTAGAGTTGTCATGGTTGTCACATTGTAACTGTAGATGTCTCCAACTAACTGCAGCCTTATTTTGACCTGATGTCAAATAATTGTACTAAAGAACTGGTCTATCTTCTGAATATAACAATGGCTTGTGTTCATTATCTGTCACTCATCTTTGGAAAATCAACTTTGAAAAATCTACTGATGTGTAATTGTCCTGTTGTCCACTAAGTGAAATATAAATTATATTGCTTATTTTGCAAAGTATTTTTTTTCTCTAATGTTACTTAAATTGTGCTTATTAAGATATAATCTTTCTAGTTTGTCTGGACAATTTCATTACACCGGTACAATCCCTTCTTTCTCACAATAATTCCTATGGCATATTTACGACATATTTTTCAAGTTTCAAATGAGCTATCAATATTATTTTGATTGTTGAAATGGTCTTTAATAGATCAACATTTTTAATGTATAAACATAATGGATAATACTGTACAAGTTTTATCTGAATAATTTTGCTGTAGTAAACATTAACTGCATGTGGATATATATAATTGTTATAATTCTCTCTTAATTTATATGGAAAGAGAGATACATAAGGTCCTGTTTACAAATGCTATAAACCATACTAAATTGTATATAATTTATCTGAGAAAATTATTGCTTGTTGGCCTAAAGTTGTTCATACACTGGAAGATGATTTATACTAATATCAAACTTTTTTAAAAAAATTTTTATTTATTTATTTTTTGACTAGTTTCAGGTTATACCACTCAATACAAAAAAATCTTGAGTCTGCTTTAACAAATGTGGTAAAAATATTGCATTAATCAAGCTAGATGCTTAAATTTTTTATTTTTGGTTTTAATAACCATACATGAATTCATTTAATAATTGACTTGTTTATTTTTAATGATAATTTTCATTGTGCTTGATTTGACTTGCTCTTAAAATTTTTTCCATCCGAATCTTTACGTTTTATATGTAAACAGGTTATACAAATTGATTAACCAAATAATTTTGGTTTAACGAAGTTGAAAGTGTTTACCTTTCCCATTTTTATTATTATTTTTTTTTTCTAAGATATTGCAACTTTGTTCTGTCTTATTACATTTTTTTTAACCTTCAGGCAAATTTAAGATATTCTGAATCCTAATTAAATAATTTGGTAACCTGAAACTAAATAGTTGGGCCAATTTGTGCTGATTTATTGTTCTTGTGCAAATCTTTGAAATGTATTTAAGTTATAAATTAACTGAAACTTTTATTTGTAAATTTTTAAGATTATGTAAGAGGATAGGGGAATCTGTTTCAATGAGTGTCTTATTGCTAGAGTGAAGATGAGATTTTAAGTAGGGGGACTTTAAAGAACTAAATGATAATTCAATTGGATGCTTATGAATGATCATTTGTGATAAGGAAAGTTAGAAAAGGAAATAAACGAATTTTTTTTTTCTTCCACTAGTTCAGAAAGCTTTTTTCTTTTCCTTGTCTTGTTCTTTCATGGAGATGGTATGGTGTTAAGTTAGTTTACTACAACTGTGTTAGAAATTTATATTCTGTTCAATCTCCCGCTGGCATCCTCCATTGAAAGTCTACCCACTTCCAAACCTTAATTAGACTTTCTCCACGCGCGTGTGCACACACACACACACATATATATATATATATATATATATGAGAGAGAGCTTGTTTGTAATTGAAACTCCCTCAGTTTTAGTTATTTACATCACCTTCTCCATGATTTAATTTTCATTTGTCCTGATTATTGAAATTTATATTAATACTGTTAGCCTTATCTACTTACTAATAGCATGTAATTGTGTTTGATATATATAAACCAAATAGCAGTTTACGATGTGAATGATTAATTTTCATATTGTATTAAGAGGCAAACATACAGGCAAAGAGGTGGGGCTACTTCCACATTGATTTTCAAAATGATTAATATTTGCTTGGTTTTATTCTAATAAATATGTGCAAAGATCCTGTCGATAGATCTTAAAAGAAATCCTTTAGCAAAAAGTAACTAGTTTTATTCTAACTAAATTAGGAAAATTTGATAATCATTGCAAAGACCTGCTCAACCACTTCTAATGTTAACTTACCAAAAGAGACTTGATATTAAACCAAAGAATTATCTACTGTAACAATGTTACTCTTAGGTTTTAATGTTTTGTCACATTAATTTTAGTTTTGGTGATAATTTCTTTAACATCTGGCTAGTTATGATAGTTGGTTGGTCAATTTGCCTTTTATGTTTGAAACTGAATTGCCCATGACATAGATATTTACCTGGATTGTAATATAGCTGTTTTTCTTTGTCATTAAAATTAGCATTAAGAAATGAGTTCTTGTAACTTATTTTTTAAATATCACTGTTTCTCTTGCTGCATTCATTTCAAACAAGAATTTTTTTTCACTCGGCACTTGATTATGATAGCATATCTATATTTCTCTTAGGACTTCAGTGACCATCTTTTTCTTTTTTTTAAATTGGGTATTTCCACAGCAAAGTATTCTTGTATAAAAGAAATTTGCTACATATTCCTCTCTGCTAGACTTGAAGTTATTTCTTTATATTTACTTACCGCTGTTGAAACTTTTGCAGTGATTATTTTTCTTAACTCGCAGATACCCTGTACCAGATCTGATTATAAATAAATAAATCGAGCATACAACATATCAAACTTCACTTCAAGGCACAGACATCTCCCAATAAAAAGAAGGCTGTGACAGTTTGCCTTTTATTATTAATGTGATCTCTAAACCTGAAATATTGGGCTTGTGTATAAGCAAAATAGTGCTTAACTTGAAAATATCAGGCTTATAGATTCAAAGGGTTAATGGTATCAGCTTTAGTGATTAAAAAAAATTACTTGTATTTAATTAGGGTTTGCTTGCAATAATTTTTAATGGCTAACTTTTCCGTAAATCTTAGGATTTTTTTTTATTCGTATAGTTTCTAAGCTGTGTATAAAATAAAAAAAAAAAAAAGTCACTTGTTCAGTGATTAATCTTGAATTAACTAATAACTTTTACAATATAAAAATATGGCTACCTTCTCAATTGTTTATCTTTACAGATAGATGCTACCTACAAACCATAAAATAATACTGAATAATCAAATTTGTGATTACTAATTTTTTTATCATTGAAAAAAAAGTCATGAAGTTCTGGATATGTACAGCCAAAATAATTCTTTATGTAAAATCTTACATTATTCACATAATCATTCAATATTTTATTCTATTTGTATTTCACAAGTCAAATTCTTAATAGTTGGCTAAAATTTCCATTGATGTTTAACATTGATTTTTTTTTTTTTTTTTTTTTTTTTTTTTTTTTTTTTTTTTTTTTCAAAAGGTAAAACTAGCGATGTTGACTCTTTTTAAAAATGATACAATTTTTTTTTATTTGCTTAAGGTACCAAAAAAGTGGCTGTAGGAATTTTAAACTACAGCTGCGGCATTACAATCCCATCCCTGCCTATATAGTTTAGTCCATTAACTTGGTTATCTAATTTGTTTCTGTTTATCAAGAAATAAAGAGTTTGGAAGAGTTGACATGCACTGAATCAAAATTTGAGATGGACCAAATAACCTACCGATTAAAACATCTATTACATAACCATATTATAAAAAACAAGCCACTTGTCATTCGCACATTGCTGCTGTCTTACTTAAGAATGCAAAATAAACTTAAGATTTCTTATGATCAAAACAAGCATTTGGATTGTTATCTTGGACAAGGTGACTCATTTCTAGAATAGGAATAGATAAAAATTTTGCTTTCAAATACAAAATTTTTGTTCAGCTTTAAGATATAGTTTTAACTTTCTCTCTTTCTAGTCTCACTGAATATGGGACGCAAGATTTTTCTCTGCATAACCAGTTTGGGAGTAGCCTGTCATAGTTTTTCTATATTTAGTTTTAAGCCTTAGTTTCACTTGGTAAATATGTTGCTTGAACCAATTCTGTATTACAGGTCTGCTCAAGCTTAGAGAATTCTCAATCCTAAGTTCATCCTCATCATTTAGGTATTTGGTGAAGAGAACATGTACTGTTGGCATATTATTTATAGTGATAGATACTTTTATCCTTTTTATATTGGGTCACTTCTGTACATTTATTTCATTGGAAGACTAAAATAGAAAATATTTTGTTGCAAACTCTTGTCTAGAGCTCTACAAGTGGTAGCAGTGAAAAAAAAAAAAATTAAAGTTGTATAGATATTCATGGTAACATTTCTTGATTTTGTTTAATAAAACTATTGGTTTAAAGTTAATTCATTAAACCTGTAATGTCTCTTATAAAGTAGGACAATCGTACATATTATTGAAAAAAATGATTAAATATCTTCGTTATTTAATGATTGCATATTCAGTCTCATAAGCAAATTTTTCAGTTGTCTAAAACCTAAATTGAGTCTAAATTAAAACTTATAAAATGAGAATATATTTTTTAAAAAAATGCCCTCATATTTAAAGCTAGGCTTGGAAGCATAGGGATAAAATATCAAATTTTTTTTTTTTTTTTTTTTTTTTTTTTTTTTTTAGTTTCTGGCATTTTCATATATTCTTTAAATTATTCATCCCTTTGCACACTAAAGGTCAACTAAAAAAAATTAGATTATTTTACAAAGATATATCTTGAACTCTTGTTTTGTAGACTTCACTTCAATGTTGGTTTAAAAAGATTAATTGAAAATTGTTGCTGTTTTCCCTTACTATTATATTTAATCACATTGGATTTTGAAATAGTATTTGCTCTTGACTGTTATCATTCTTGTTTGATTGTTCTTTTTATTAATAGATAATTTAAAATTTAAGTATTCAAAGATTTTAGTTAAAAGTTAAAGCTTTCCCTTTTCTTTCTATAAACCTCATTTCCAAAGATTGGTTTAAATCTCACCAAATAATTGATGTTGTGTCTGCAAATGAATTTAAGACATCAAAAAGGAAAATGGCTCTTAATATATTTACACTGAAATTTAAATACAAAGAAAAAGGTCATGTCTGACTTGCTTTATATTATTTTAGTTTGATGTAATTACCAGGATGTCTATTTAGCATTTTCCTTTATTTATATATTTTTGTATAGTTTGTGTTCTCATTTTTTTTCCTCTTTGCTTGGCTTTTGTTAGGTATTCAATGTTAAAGTTTCTGCAAAAATGTCTTTACAAGGACACCATTTTTATTTGATATTTCATCTGATTCTTTTCTGCTTTTTTTTTTTTTTTTTTCTTTTTTTTTCTCTAAACTGAACGATAGAACTTTGTCTCTTAATATTGTAACACAACAGGTTTGCATGTGAGGTTTGTTGCAGTAGCTTAAAGGTTGTAGCCTTATTTATTAGAACTAACCTTGTATGTTTCTTTTTTATGATCACTTTTTGTGTATGTGGTCTTAAAGTTTACTAAAGAAGTTCATCAATTAGATGATGTGATTTATTAAAATCTAAACTGCAACAAAATATGCAAAACCTTTTTCTCTTGAAACCAGTGTCAAAAAAGTGACCCAAAGATATTCTCATCTTAAATCCCCAATCTGTTTGTTTGATTGACATTTATGTATAGATTAGGTTTTTTTTTTTTTTTACTAAATAGCATTAGGTATTTATATATGAAGAATGTAATTATTTATAATTGAATTTCTTTTCCGCTGGGAAAAATCGTTTTTGGTATGCTATTTGTGAGTGTGAACCTTGATGTAATATAAGATATCCTTCCTGGTCTAACTTAATCCTTTCAATACTAGGTTTTGAATATGCAAAATTATTCTTTGAGAACCTTTCAAGGATGAACATGAAATTCATCTGGGATACCGGGGTCTCAGTAGTAGTGAAAGGGTTAAAAGTTCCCAACCGTAACCTTTATCCTACCAAACACGCAAACACTACTAGTAGTAATAATACTAATAGTTTAATTTCTAATTGTTCCATATAAAGAACAGTAATAGGAAATGCTCTACAAAATGAATTAAATTATAAGATTAGGCCCAGTTTCTATTCCATATCTTTGCTATTAAACTTTGAATTGAAAGCTGCAAAATCGGCAATTTCTGATATTAAAAGTTGAACAAAACTTAATTTCCATGCTTGTTTGTCCGTGTTAGACAACTGCTGATATCTGTACTTATTGTTTAAGCTACTGCTGTAATAAATTCTTTAATTTTAACACATAAATGGCAATGTTGATATACTATTTTTTCCCCGTCTTAATTACATACTGTCTGTTATTTACTTGTCTGCTTATTAATAAAATAACTTTTTATTCTAAAGTTTTCTTTACAATCTAGACCAAATTTTATAATCTATTATCAACCTCTCCTCTGCCACTAAGAATTCATATGATTTTTCTATTCATATTGTCTGTATGTGACCCTGTAATTGTTGCTTTCTTTTCCATTTTCATTTAAAATTTGCTTGCTCTAACAACTTTTCTTTGCTATTATTACCATATTTTTTCTTTTCCTTCATGGGGGTAACATTATGTTGGTAAGAAACTTCTATTCTCTTCCATTTGTTTGGTGACTTAATTTAGGCCAAGGTTGACTAAAGTTGCTTTTTAAAAAAATCTGTCTTCATTGCAACTTAGAGGGGACTAAAAGGACTATTATTATTTCCTATCTGCTGTATATCAATGATTTACCCATAGCTGATTTTTTTTTTTTTTTTTTTTTTACCTTAATCGAAACAGTTTGTCGTTAAGATTTTCAGTTTTGATAAGTCTGTTAAACTTGGTAATTTTTAAAAAATTCTCTAGAGATTTTCTAAGGCTCACAAAATATATTACCACTCTCCATTCCATTTAACTAGTTAAATTTGTATATAGATTTCATATACAAATTGTAACAGTGATAAGACAAAGGTAAATTTAAGAGTTTACAAGAGACTAGTCAATTATCAGATCTTAATATTTTTATACTGACAGAAGAAACCAGTGTCACTCAGGATGAAAATATACTAATGAAAGATGTTGAATAAAAATTCCTTTTATTTGATTTCTGTATGAGTAAGTTGTCTTTGCTTCTGAAATGTCTCAGTTCCCCTGCAAGAGGATGTGTACTTCTGCAGATGGCAATTTAATTTGCTTTCTGAATTAGATCTACCTGATCAATTTTAAGTTACATGTTCCAGGCTCCTCTAAGAAAGAATACTGTTCTACTGTAATGAATAGAAATATAAAAATAAAATCAAAATAAATTTTTTAAAAAAATGCAGAAACTCCCAGAATCCCCTGACAGGAAGTATGGGCGACCCATACACAAAAAGGAACCGTCCCAGCCAAAGAAAGAAACCAGTTCTCTTTCAGCAGTGATCAGTGCACCTATATCTTTCTTGGCACTGGTGGAGGGTCAGTGTGCCACATAAAAATGGTTGTTTACTTTCATATTGTTATATTTTGAACCACGCGGAAAATTTTTCATTTCATGTTAGGATGTCTTTGTCCAATACACATCTTGGTCACCATTGTGAGGTCGAGTTATATTTTGGTGGTTGTTAGTTTGGGTTTGAGGTGTTATAATATCTGACTCCATTAGGTTTCTTCTTATCCCATCTTATTTTGCTGGTTTTTCTTATCTATGAAGGCTGTAAAGAAATTACTGAAAAAAAGAGGAAGCCAAGATCTTTTAACTTCATTTCACTTGGGATTTTCACATGAACTTCGTAGTGAGTAAATGTTTTCTTGGACTATTTGCGAACCATCATTTTTCCCAAATCAGGTGTTGAAATTCACCAGTTGTTTTCTGGATTGATGTATCCATTATTCAGTATTTTTAGATGTGGTTTGATAAGTCCATTATCTGTATGGGTTTGGTTTTTTTTTTTTTTTTTAAGTCGTGGGTTGCTGGTAACAGATGACTGCTACTAGGTTAACCAGCGGGCCATATAAAATGGGCATGTGGTCCTCCACCAGCAGCAAGAAAGATAGGTATGCTGCTTTCAATTCACCAGTTACTGCTGAAAGAAAGAGTTTCTTTTAGCCAGGACGGTTCTTTTCTTTGTGCATGCTTCAACCATGCTTCCTGTCAGGGGCTTCTGGGAGTTTCTGCATTTTTAAAAATTTAAAATTTTCTATTTGTTAGATTACCAACAAATACCATCAAAACGACTGGTGTGAAAGGAGTTTGCATGCCAAGTTTGATTGACTTATTAGGATAAGAACCTATAAATGACAAGCACACCAAGCAAATTGTTTGAAAACTTAGCTAAGTTAAATTTGAATAAGCTATGTCATTTGTTTTGTTTTTTTTTGTTTTGTTTTTTTTTTAATTCATTTCTTATAGGCTCGTAACCTTTGTGGGTCATGATTTCAATTAAATTTTTTAGTTTCTCTGGCATTTGCCTTAAAGTGGTTGTATTTCATTTATACAAGATATTATGATAGCATCCAAAATCCATGGATTATCAGTGTTTGTTTTAGCAATTAATGTTTGATAACTTAAAAAAAAAAAAAAAAAAAAATTAGGTATCTGTCAAAAACTATTGTACAGATTTTAATTCAACAAGTTAACCCCATTTGTTTCTCTTACTAATGCATTCAAAACTATATTCTTAATCCACAGCAATATTGTTTTTCAGCTTAAAGAGTATTTAGTAAAAGCAGTAAAATTTAATTAAAGTGAAATCAATAGTAAATGTTTCGTTGTTCAACATGCTTTGCTATTTAAAAGCAGACCTAATCTTTGTGATGACATTGTGAACAACAGTGGGCCATTTCAGTTTTTCTTAGGGTTTGTGTTGATTTAAGTGAAAGCTTTATTCATTTATTTATTTTATTTTTTTTTTTTTTTTGATAAATGGATTGGTTTCAGTTAGCATATTTTCTCACCTGATTCATGTTTATATAGCAAGTTTCTGCCTTTTTGTGTATGTGAGAAAAAGCATATATAATAAGGACTTTCCAATTTCATAGGTTTGAGACCAATGATTAATACCTATGAAAAATTATCAAGCTTTAGAACAAATCTTCACTCCATACCAGTTGAGTTGTAAATATTGAAAATAGAAATCATCTTTTTGAAAAGAACTTGATATTAAGATTTGAAATGGGATTTTTCACATTGTATAATTTTTTTTTTTTTTTTTTTTTGCATTACCATGGTATCTGTAGTTAGACATAATGAAAAAAATCTTTTTACAAAGATCAATTACACTTATACATATTAGTTTATGGAATTTGTAAATTATTTCATCTATAAATTGTTTGGTAATAAAATTCAAATATACTTGGATTTTATGATTATCAGGTTTTAATTTTGCTTTTAACCACTATTTTACAAATCTAATGCTTGTACATGGCTTTTACAATCAAATATGAAAACAATTGTAACTTCATTCTGATATTATAATTCTCCCCTCTTTAAGTTTTTCATATTGGCAACAACTCTTAAGACTATTCACAATCTTGTGCATTCTATCATTAAAACAAAAATTTACTAATGTCAGTTTTCCACAATGGCTTCCCTGACCAACATCATTATTCTGGAATTCAAATTGAATGTCAATCATGATAAACACTTGTGACTGTTCTTTTTTGTCTCTTCCTGATATTAACTTAGCTATGAACATCATTTGGGTTACCCCATTGATTATACCATGGGAGAAAAAGCTTGCCAAGAAAATTATTTTGTGTAGACTTTGAAATGTGAAATCTGGAAGTGTTGACCTGTTAAATTTTAAAAAGTTGAAATACAAGATGACTTTGCTTGAACTAAGGTCAGGGTCAGTAAGTGCATAAATCCACCAAACTAGGCAACACTAAAAACCTGTTTATTGTAAACCGAGTTTCTAGTTAGATTGCTCTAAAAGTATTATTAAATTTGTTTATTCCCCTCAATAGCTTTCATATATTCTAAGCTTCATTTGATTTTGCACAAAGTCACAATGAGGAGTTCACTCATAGAGAATTGAACCTGCAGGTGTTGAAGAGTGTGTAGGAAA
This sequence comes from Sepioteuthis lessoniana, assembly GCA_963585895.1. Taxonomy (NCBI): domain Eukaryota; kingdom Metazoa; phylum Mollusca; class Cephalopoda; order Myopsida; family Loliginidae; genus Sepioteuthis; species Sepioteuthis lessoniana. The sequence goes on along the minus strand of OY757912.1, from coordinate 111,765,247 downwards.
AGTAAAATTACCTGCACTATGATTGGACAATTGATTTTTAGCTGACAACTTAATTATTTTTATTATGTTTTAAGCAACTTAGTTGCTTACTGCTTTTCCCTCTTGGTTATCATATGATGCCCCAATCTTTGCTGGGCATGTGAGGACTGACTGGCCATTGTTAACAGGTCATTAATGATGGTTACTCTCAGACTACTAGAAAATGGACACCTCCACTTATGAATTTGAGTTGAGAATTTTTTGTTTATGTATTTGAAATGTCATTTAATGTTGACTGTAATCTAACTTTTGTAGATTTATCAAACTGAAGTATATTTGTCACTTTATTTTTTTTAATCTTTTTTTTTTATTTATATGTAAATAAAATGTCACGGTCCTGTGTCTGCTCTTATACTGCCCTCTCTGATCATATAAATTGTAGATTGGTTTTGGATTTTGTAATAAAATATTATTTCCTGACACTTAAATCTTTTAAAGAATATTGAAACCGTAATTGCATTTTCACTTTTAGGAAAATCAGAATGTGTAGAAAAGTTGTACAGACAATTCTATCTACATTTTCGGAATTCTAATTTTACATTCTTCAGTTAATGACTTCAATATTAACTATTTGAACTCATAAGTCCAATGTTTTATTATACGCTGTAAACCAGATGAATTGGACCGAGTACTGTTTTACCAGACTATTGGAGCAATAGTTGAAACTTGCTGAGATCTCAGATGTTAATGATGAAAAAGCTTAGTGTAGCGACCATTCACATTTTTTATTATTTTTTTTTTTTTTTTTTTTTTTTTTTTTTTTTTTTCATTAGTGGAATGAAGATTTAAACAAAGATGTCTGTATATGAAAGCAAAGTTTGAATGCAATCTATTGTTTTAGTTTAGGTACAAAGGTATTGGTGGTGGTGGTGGGGGGGTAAAGAATCAAGTATAGAAAATAAGTGGTTAGTGTTGATGACTATTGAAATATTAAATTTGAAACCAAAAACATCTAGATAACATTTCTTGTATATAATGGATTTTTCCAAAGTCTACAAGGAAAAGTTAAGTGATGGCTTTATAGATTACAGTAAATCTTGCAAGGAGAATACTCTGTAACTGACTAATGTATAACTAAATACTTAACATATTTAAAATGACTCTCCTAAGGGCCAGATCTCTAATCTACTACATTTAGAGAAGAGTAACTCAGATATAGAAGAAAGATTTGACTAGGGCTTTTTGGTGATTTTAATCATTAACTTATAGGCTAAAAAAAAATTGATATTTTTCATTGCAATTTCATAAATTCTCTAATTAACAATAAGACTTACTGTTTTGGCTTGGGCTGTAGAATATGCTGACTGTACCTCTACAGAGTAAAATCCATGCCCCCAATTAGTGTCCTGGATATGACACTAAACCACTTGATGGTGAGGCTTCCCTCCTGGAATTTAAGAGAATGTGTATTACCTCTTCATTGACACTACTCCTAGGTCCTGTTAGGTTCCCATCTATGGGTCAAATAGAATTATTTTATCATTTACTATACTTTAAACCATTTATGTGCAAAACAATTAATATTAAATATAATTATTAGTATTAGATAGCAATACTTTAAACCATTTACTTGTGTACAAGCCAATGACTGAATAGAATTATTAGTGTTAGATAGCGATACTTAAAACCATTTTGTGTCCTGGGTATGACATTAAACTGGATTTGTGAGGTTCCAGTTTTGGATGTTGGGAATGCAGAGTATTCCTAGATTGCCATTACTCTCAGGTCCACTCTAATCCTGAGTGGTAGTACCTATTAGGGTCCTATCTATGGGTCAAATTTATTCAATTTCTTGCTAGGGATTATTAATAGTGATTTGAAAGGATATAGCAGTGTGCAAATTGTTTGCATTAGATAATGCTTGATAAATAGAATTTACTAATGTTAAACAGCAATATTTGATGTCATTTAACTGTGAAAACAAATGAGCTGTAACTTGCTTTAAAAATAGTCACTTACAAATTATATATAACAGAATTTAGCATTTAAAAACCATCAAGGGTTAATATGCCATTTAAACCAAATCTAACAATTTGTCCACAGTATAAGCTCCCTATCAGCCATCTCTTCTGGCAGGTCTTCATCTGTGTCCCTACTGAGCTGATGTATGTCTTTGCTGGTTGGCCAACACAGGCACATCTGTGTTCAGGAGTCCATAATAGAATGTTGCTTATGCGTTTGTCCTTGCTTTTCTAGAAGTGCATTGCATGTCTTGTTTGTTTTACTTGAATGGTTTTTGAGATGATAGGCAGTTAGCCATAGAGCTGCTGTTTAATAGGATGCTGCTTCCAGTATTTGTTAAAGTTAACATGCAGCATTCTTGTGTAATTCCTCTCTAGCATGTGGTTCATCCATATATTAGTACAGCTTGGAAGAAATTTTTATTTTATCAGGTTAGATTTCTATGTTTGATAGCCTGTCAATTGCATTTCACACCTTTTGCTAAGCTCAGATGTTGCTACTGAAGTAGGTGAACTGGTCTAATTTTAGAGGCTTGCCACTTTGTGGAGAGGACTTTTTTTTTTTTTTTTTTTATATAGACATTACACACTTAATTGACATTCATATAGAGGCTGATGCTTCCTGCTGTTTGCTCCTGGCTATGCAGTAGGGATTTTGCTTGGGCTGGTGTATTTGCAAGAAGTGCTAGTTAAGATAATCTATTTATCTTACTAATGTAAGGAAAAAATGGTTTACTTATGAGTTTGTAAAGATAACTAAATGTTCCATATATATTTCAGTTTTATCCTTTTTCTATACTTTTACAATTGTCAATATTTATGTGAAATGGCATCCCTAAATAGTTATTGATGGGCAGTTTCCCGCTGTTTCTTCTCACAATGGCTAATAGATCCGAGTAATGAGTTTCTTTCAACATTTAAACTTTATTAGTTTAGAAAGCTTAATAGATGTGCAGCAAGGCTATAATCCCCTAACACAGACTCTTAATATTATAGAAATAAAACCATTGATATTATTTGAACCTGATCTTTTTAGGGTTTTTGAAAAATAAGTCGGCTGGCAACTCAAACTTAGTTATTCATTTTTACTAAATAAACGTCAGGCAGATACAGTAATGAGGTCAAAGTAATGGATGAATATTACCACTTGGTAAAAATTATGGAATTAGCCTACTTCTTAGAGGATATCCACTTTTTTATTTTATTTTTTATTTTATTTATTAAAATGTTTTGCATCTTATTTGTTATTAGTTTATTTGCTGATTGGAAAAAAACACCAAAATATAAGGAAAACCTCAGTGTACTAATTCCATAATTTTTGACAGGTTATGGACAAAATTCTGAAAGTGTAGAAAGAATTAGAATTTTAGATTAGTGAGGATGACCAGTGTTAACTCTTTGAATCTATGAGCCCATTGTTTGTTTGTTTTTTTTTTTTCTGATCTTTTTGAATTTTTTATACATCCGTCCACTTGTATATTTTTATTGTTACAATAATTAGCCAATGATTCCCCCCCCTTGCCCCGATTTTTTTTTTTTTTTTTTTTTTTTTTTTTTTATAATTCTCTGAAAATGTTCATGGGCTCCAAGTTTAGGATTTAAGTCATCAGTCTTACCACTGAACCATGCCTATAAATGTGTACTTATATAAGTTATATAATCTCTCTCACTCCTTTGTAGTTGTCAGATGTATTTAAATTTTGAGCTATAGTCAGTGATGACAAGAGGATTGAATTACAGTTTGACACTTGCAAACATTTATGAAGCTATAAATATAGGCTGTACAAACTAATTACTATCAGTTTGTGAGGAAGAATTTCAAATGGTTTCTATTTTGGATATATTTTATTAATAATAGAAGCCTCAAATCAGTAAGTAGGACTGATCCTGTTCATTTTCAATCAAAGTTGATTAGTCTGGGAAAAAAAATTAAGAGGATAAAGATTCTTTACTAGTTACTTACATATTTATGAGCTTTTCTATCATCTTATGACAAAAAGGATGAAGAGAAACATCTTTTTAAACAATAGCTTTTAATTGCTGAAGTTTTTAGAGCGTGTTCAAATTAAAGTTATTAAATGTTATCAAAGTTGGAAAATAGATATGCTAAATGACATAATAATCTTGTAATCTTGATCTTTTTATAAATGTTAACTAATATTCATTTTTGATAGCCTTTGTTTCAATCACTTTTGTGACATTTTTCTTCTAAAACTTTTATTTTCCTCTGTAACTTTTTAGAATTGTATTTTTGTGATTTCAATGTCTTAACCTATGTATTACTAAAATTCTCATCATATTTAACCCATCAAAAACCGCACATCATAGCAAGATTTTTGAGTAATACACTTAAAATGCTTTAACTGAAGCAATTTCCTGGCCAATTAGCAACTGTATAATAATTTTGAGAGGTCAATGTTCACATAGGACACCTTATTTTATCCAAATTCTTTATGAAAATAACTATGAAATACTAATGAAAAACCTTCATTCCTAAAGAAAAGTATTAGTTTTATGATAGACTCGTGTTATGAGAACCCAATGAGTTCAAGAGTCATTTAGTTTAATGCTAAAATATAATAAAAGAAATTTCACATTGGTTTTACCATTGACCGATATTAGCTTTTTTATTTATTTTTTTTTCAGTAGAGATTTTTTTAAAACTATGTTTTGGGAATTTTTCTGAACTGTAGCATAAGATTGATTATTGATCTTGTATTTTGGAATTTATGCTAATCAATGGAAGTTAGTATGTATTAACCCCAACCTTCCTACATGGCCAGCATACAACACAAGGTCAATTTTTAAGCAGTTGCCTGTCTGAATTTAAAGTTTTCCTTCTCTTAGACCAGTTGTTGTTCCAAGACTAAAGAGACCAGTCTGCTTTACTATTTACCTTTGACTAGGTGGAGAAGAGATAGATTTTATTCCTTTCCCAATGGCATTAGCTTTGTTCAGAAGTTGAACTTGGCTCATGTCCATTTCCTAAGATAACAGCTATGCTAAGCACCCCTTCACAGAATTTAGTATCACTCTTGATGTATGCCTTATAAGTTTATGATCAAATGAGTTTAAATGAAGATTTTTTTTTAAATATTAATCTATAATAAAATTAATGAGTAAAGTATTATGCAAAATACTAAAGTACTGACAATGCATCTGCTGCACACCTCAATTTAAATGTAAACAAATTGTTGTTCTCAGAATGCTATGTTGGCAACAGATGGTTGTCAAAGCTGGACAGTAACTACTCAGACAACACATTAAAACTGCATACATTTCTATTAGGTCATACATAACCAGTTAAGTTTTAAATGTCTGATTGATAAAGGTCTTCTGACTTGTGATTGATGCAATGTTATTTGGTTTATTTACAATTAAGACATTGACTATGAGCAGTATTGCAAATGTTATTTTTAAACAAAAAATTACTAAAAAAATTTTGCATTGTTTTTTAAGTTTCATCTTATTTACCTTGAAAGAATGAGTTGCAGACCCTGTCATCTTTCATGTCCTATCTCTTACAAGGATTGAAAATAGTTATTGGTTATCATGAAGTCTTCAAATATGATAATTGTTAGTATTAATTTATCACTAATATTGTTACAATTTCTATCCTGTATTTTGTTCTATTGTCCATTTATATAGACAAATCAAAGAATTAAGAGTTCAGTTTATGATTTTTAAGATATGGAGTTTGTCTTTTTTGAAAAATTTTCTCCAATTTCTAGAATTTGGTTGTAATGCATTATTGAAACCATATGAAACTAATAGTTACTTTTAATAAACTGAAGTTGATATCACTTCATAATCTAATGACATGACCAATTCTTGTTGCAGTGATCTAAAATTTTAACAGCTTGTGTAAAAACAACTTTAAATTCTGTCTTTAAATTTTTTTCTCTTTTCAGATAGAAATGCCATTCACTGGAAAAGAAAAGGTGTTTAATCATAGAATTGTTTTCTATACATGCTGTTAAAATTTGAGATCATTTGAATAAGAATTGATCAAATTAGAATTATGAAATGATACCAACTTATCTGAAACACCCTGTACATCCTTAAATCCTATTAAAACATATCTAAAAGTTTCTCATTATTACAGAGGTAATTTATATTGTCTTTTTGCTTAGTTGAGAACAAAACTTCAAGTCTTTCAAATGATTTTTCAACACTAGCAAGCAGTCCCTCCCCAACTTGAAACCTCTTTATATTAATCTTCCTAACCCATTCTTGTTTTGTATTCTGGATTTGTACTGTACTAAACTCCACTTAATAAGTACATTATTTCTTATTCTAATTCAAGGATATTTAAATCATTCTTATGGGTTGTATATATATTTTTCTCCTACGTAGTTCAATTAATACTCATTTTAGATAGTAGCAAACAAATGCTAATAAAGTTGAATGGTTAGATTCTAATTAGTTGTTAGATTTGATGCATATTAATTTTTTTGTATTTTTCATTTAAATGCAAACCCTCGAAGTTAGGAATATTTTCTTGCTTCCTTTTTGTGACTGTATAATATGAGGTTTTAAAAGTTGTACTAATTGTCTGTATACTAAAATATTTTGTTTTGGCTATGCAGTTCTCGGCATTGATGCATCAGTTGCCAATCATAAACATGAAAATTGGAATGTCACATAAGAATTTTTTCTCCTTTTTCAAAAGATCTAAGATTGTGTGAAATTGTAATGGTTTTGTCACTTTTTAAACTAAATCATGAGAATTAACGCGTCTAAATTTTTCTAGTAACAAAATGCCTTCACAAAGACATTACTTAATTTAACATTTTATGTAAGTTTTTCAAAGGTTTAAAATAAATTTGAGAAAACTAATTCAAAGTTTATAAACTAAGTATTCTAAAGTCCTTCCACACATTGACTTAATGTTTGTTTACAAACATATTTCTATGCTTTTCTCAATCACAGCATTTCAATTCCTTAGCCAATGTTACGAAGAATTAAATCTCCACACTGACCCAGTTGTGCTACCATAATTGGTCTTGCATTAAAATGATTCGATATTACTTAACATAGAGGTCATATCAGATGGAATAATTTTTGTAAAAATTTTCCCCATTGTATCTTTTAACACTGAATTTATAAGCTAAAAGGTATATTTTCAAGAATATGCACTACACTGGCATCATAATTACCAAACAAGAATTCAAATATATCTAAATGAAATGTTTTTTTTTTTTCTCTCTCTCTAACTTATTTAGTGCAGTGTAACGAAGATACAAAGTATTTTTATATTTTACTGCAGTTCAGCTATTTTGTTTTACTACCTCATACCTTCTACATAAAATACTAGACATTCAGCTTAGTTATTCTAATAATGGCAGGTCTTGAAAATTTTTTCTAAAGGCTATTAAATTTATTCAATCTGAAATAAGCAATTTTAAGTATATTTAATGAATTTGAAACCAAAAATCAATATTAATGATTAAATCAATCAAATTTGGCAATTACTTTCTCTATTTATTTTTTAACTTACTTGCTATGAAAAGAACGTTGCTTTGAATTGCTGAAAATTTTGCAAAATCTTTGCAATATTTGGAAAACTAGTGATGTAGAATTATGGAAGACAAAATCCTTTAGATTTTAAGGTAAGAAAAATCCCATCCCCTGTTAGCTGTTTTGACAAATAATCAGAAATGAAAATGTACTATTAGGCTATGATTGTTTTGGTATTCTTGCTCTTTACTTCATTTACTGTGTTATTTATTTTTTTAAAGCATATAATCTGCTTAATGTACTCAATTTGAAGTTAACCTATCACTTAACTCTGTTGCCTGATTGCATCCATTAGAATTTAACAGAATTGGAAACTAATGTGTACCTATTGTAAACCAAACAATCTACCTGTGATTGACATATTCAATAATGAGTGTGTGCACAATGAATAATTTTTTTTTTTTTTTTTTTTTTTTTTTTTTTTTTTTTTCAATGATAAAATCAGAAGGGGAGGGGGTTGAGGTTCAACCTTCTCTACTGATAGTTGGTATTTATATCAACACTTTAATCATTTGTTATATACAAACTACCAATTGGTATAATTTGCAATGGTATTTTTATCTAATTGGTTTCTTTATTATTGGTATGAGTTGCCTGTGAAAATCAAATGCACTTGATTTGCAAGTATCTGCTTGGTATAATTCTGTGTTTGTTTTTTTTTTTTTTTTTTTTTTTTTTTTTTTTTTTTTTTTTTATATTACTGATTTTATAAATTAGATTCCAATGCAAGAAATGAAAAGGCGAAAACATTTTTGTCTGAATTTTTGAGGTGAACTATTATTCATTGATGTTCTGACAAGTATTCCCATCTTGGGTCAGTGAAAATGGTACCCTCTAGTATCAAACCAAACCCTTTATTCAATTCACAGGGATAGATTGTTCTCAGTTTAACACCTATCAGTTGGTCTTTCCTAGTTAGTTTATCCTTTGTGAACTGAATGAGTTCACTGCAGAATTTTTAGTAATTAAGACATTTGAAGAAAACTTGCAGGTGCAGTAACTAAAACATTGACTATAATAACCACCAAGATGAGGATGCTGGTTACACTACATCAGTATTTTTTTTTCTTTGAAATTTCAAACTGTTGCCATGAAATACATTGTGCAATTTTATATAAGAGTATTTTAAGTAGACTATTTTTACCTTTTCACTCTCACTTGGACATATGTCCTAGTTGACTTTCATTTTAATCCTTAAAATGTCATACTCAAAGCATAATTTTGCATATCCAAAACTTAAAGAACAAACTTGGTTGTGAAAGGGTTTCTATTATCAAATGGTATCTTCATATACAAGAGAACACTTCTCAAACAAACAAAAACTTACCATTGTTTGTAAGTAGAGAAACCTTAATATTTAAAGAATTTGCTTTAATTGTATTTTGGTATACTTTGTTGATCCCTTTTAAGATTTTGAATTTATATAAAATATCTAAGACCTCTGTATGCTCATTTCTTTGGAGATCAATAAAATAAGTTTCTTTTTAGTTATAACTTGTTATTCTGTAAGCAATTGTTAGCATTTATATATATATATATATATAGGAATGTTCTTTCAAGTATGTTTTTATAACCATCACTGATTTTGAAGGTAGAAGAAATTAAATTTAAAGTGACTTCTGCCTCTTCCTCTCTCTCTCTCTCTCAGCAGATACATAAAACACCTTAATTTAAAAAAAAAATTTTTTTGATAGAAATTAAGTTTATTTTGAAGTTTTGCTTTTTTAATTTTCTCTTTGAAAAGAAATGCTTTCTTTTATCTGTTGTTCTAAGTCTTTTAATTATCTTTTTAAATGGAAAAGTTTGAATATTGGTAAATATCATTATTTACAATAGTTTTCAATCAAGTTTTTGATTTACAATTTACTCATTTTACTAATTTTGTTATACAAAATGAACCACTAAAGAATAAAATAAGTGTTTGTATCAGTCTAAACAATTTCTGTTATGATAACAATACGGTGACATGAATTCATGATCAGGGTTATATTAAATGTAAAATAGTTCTTAGCCCCCCCCTTTCAAATAGACTGAATATTATGTTTGGTAATGTTGGAAACTATTGTACAAGCCTAATATTTGACTGAAAATACTTTTTATACTTGTGCCCACATGAATGCAAGCCATATTGAAATCAATACAATTTGGTTTTGATTTAATCATGTAATAAGTCTCTTTAAATTTGGTTTTATAAAGAAGAAAGCTTGTTGCCATTTAACTTACCAGAGCCTTTTCTTTTTACATACATAACTTTTCTAATTCTTATCTGAATGAATGGCTTTATCTGCTTTCTGGTATTTCTATTTTTAGGTATTTCCTATGGTTCTCTAAAGAATACATTCCCACCACCCCACCATTTCTTTTGTCTCTTTATAGTAGCAATGTAGAGTGATGACAGAAATTGAGTGAGTATAAATAATAAAACTATACTGTTTGAGCACAATCTGTCACTATCATGTTAATTTTCAAACTAAAAGTTCATTTTTGCCTCTTTTTTTTCTTTTTCTTCAAACATATGGTATCTTAAGTCTTTTCATTGTTCTGTCTATTATTTTGACCTCATTCCAGAAGAGGAAGTGTCCTTTTTGTTTTTTTTCTCTCGACATTAGTTCTAGATAATGACTATTTAAAAAAATAGATACAGTGTACTGTCTTTCAGGTGTATCAGATGAACTATTAAAACCACCAAAAATAAAGAATAGTCTGAAAAAAAAAATTATTCTTAAGAATTAAGTTTTAAGCATGATAAATATCATAATGTTTAAATTTTATAACTATTTTGTTTATAAAGTTTCTTTCAGTTTAGAAAATGGTTTTATTTTGAAAATTTTGATCTCTCTTAAAGCTTTTGTACAACACAGTAAGAAATGATATTATTGCTTTTTTTTTTTTTTTTTTTTTTAAGACATGTTCATTTGTTTTAGATTTTCTTTGTATATTGTATCTGACAAATCAAAAACCAAATTGAAATCTTCCTAATTATACATCAAAGAAACAATTGTTAATTGATTATTCAATGTCTGTCAATTAATAACACTGCAAATATCAGTGCCTATTGATGTTGGTTATTTTAAAATAGCAAGGGTTCCTACATTTAGTCCTTTAATTGTCTCAACATGATTAAATTTAGTTTTAACCTCTTTAAAAAGAATCTTGATTTACTAGGTTTTTTGTATATGATAAAATGATTAGTTTGGGCTTAGAAATTGATATTAGAATTTTATGCCTTTTCTAATTAATATTCAGCTTTTTTCATTGACTCTTCAAAACAGCTTAATTAAATAAACTTAATTTTTATAATGGCAAATTGTAGAACTGGAACTATTGTGAAAGTGGGAATGAAGTTGTTTGGAAAATAATAGCTTATTTTATTACCCATTCAAATGTAAAATCAGCCATCATTTTCGAAATAACCTAACAATTGGGTGTAAGCCCTCAACAATTTTAACTGAAGTTCATCAATCAATACCTCTTGATGGAAAGTTATTTCAATTGTTACATATATGAATTTTATGTCCTGATCTGTGTTAGTGGTCGCTTTACTAAAAGGATTTTAATTCCATGATAACTAAATTGTTATATATAACTCTACTAATTGTAGAGGTTCAAGAGTCATTCTTTCTATGTATGTACCTTACAATGACAGTCAATGGTGTATGGAGAGGAAATCTAATTTTTAATTTTTTAACTTTAAATTCTCACTAAAAAAAATCTATAAAATTAGTACTTTTTTTTTTTTTTTTTTTTTTTTTTAATGCTGATAAAAAATAGTTTGTTTAAAATCATAGTTGGCATTTGAACAGTGATTTAAATTGAAAACATTAATCTTAATCTTGTATTAAAGTTCTTGTGTAACAAGGCTTTTTTTTTGTTGTTGTTTTTGTTAGGGGTATCTTTGATATAATTCTAGGAATGTTTTTTGACAGGCAGTGGAGTCACGAATAATGTTAAAGATTTTTACCGCAAATATCTTAATGTAAATAAGTGCAAGCAGACATCCTATTAGAAAAGTCAATTTAAATATATAACTGGATTTTTGCATTGTCTTATGTGGCATAATATTAAAAGCTTCTAGCAATATATTAAACTTTATTTTGATCTTTCCTGTAAAACTTAATTGTTCAGAATTAAAACTTTGCATGTCAAAGTTGCATCATGTAATTCTCTTGTACTATTCTTTATTACCATGAGGGAACTTCAATTTTTAAAGCTGATTGTAACCATTTTTTTTTCCTTTTCCCACCTGATCTAAATGTCATCAATTTAATTAAGTATTCCTTTTGTTAGTAAATAAGCTGGTTATTAAACTAACCATCAGCATTGAAGTATTTCACTTTAAATAATATTAAGCAAAACAAAGTATTTTTTTTTATGTTCAACTAACTTTTCCATGTGGCATTTCTTTTTCTATTTGTCTTGAATACTTTCAGTTAGGAAAATTGGTCAAAGGTCAGCTGGCTGCAATTTTAGGATTATCATGACACATTCAGTTACTCAAAGAATGTAGCTATTTTGTCTGTGAATGAACTGCAGACAATTTTTTTAATTTTATTTATTTATTTTTATGTTTATTTATTTTTTTTGTTTTAAGTTTACATTTTTAACATTTCCTGTTAAACTCTGTTGCTTGTAAGAATTTGGAACGGTTAAGTAGCAGACAGCTGAAATGCATTCAGTCTATTCTCATGTAATCACTGGCTTCTATGTATCTTTCAGATTTTTTATTTAGAGGAACAATTAGAATAATTACAATTATCTCTTGATTCTCTATGGTAGGTGTTAAAAGTTCTCTGCAAAATTTTTTTTTCTTTTAACTGCCTTGTGGCTAATTTATTTGTGATATTTTGTCTTTGATTTTTGTGTAAAATCTTTAAAATCTTTTGGAGATAACACAAAAACATAATGCATTGCCAGAAAATTGTTAGAGTATAAGTATTTGTCAGCACAATGAAAATGTGGCATCAAGGTCTGCTGATGAGTGATTCCCTTAACTTTCTTTGTCCTTTTCAGTCATTGCTCTTGATAAGTTGCCTAGACAGTATCCAATGAGCTCATCCTTACTTTTCCAACAGCCCAGCATGTCTTGCTCATCTTACTGGGATATTTTGTGAGATGGGAGGTAAGTGGCCATACGGGTGCTGCTTTATAGGGTGCTGCTTCCAGGATATGTTCAAAACGGCATGTAACATCCTTGTGTAGTTCCACTGTAGCTTTTTTCCAGACAATTCATTGAAGTCTAAGTGGTGCAATCATACAATAGTACTAACATTGATATCTACTAACGTTAATGTTAGGTACAGCAGAGATGATCATATTTAGAATGCTAGATTCATATCTAGCATTCTAAATAGGTCCATGTAAACGAAAGAATTTCAGAAAATGACTTGGAACATAAAAAGATCAGATTTGATAGCTAATCAAATTTGGGACAATCAGTATTTTACTTTTAGACATTTGGTTATCTTAGGAAACTATTTTTTTTTTTTCTTAAAGGTTTGTTTTTACAAAAATAACTACTGAATAAATACATTCTTGTACATATTTGAAAGAGATAAGTTTCTCTGGTATTAACTATATCATTGTTCATGATTTTTTTTATTTTATTTTTTTTATTTTTATATTCATTAAAGCTGATGAAGTGATTTAAGTCTTAGCTGATAAATATTTTATACTCTCCACTTGATTATACCTTCACTTGGGAATAATATATTTCTTTAAAGTGGCTGGTAGTACATTTGATTGGTAAGAAAGTTTCTAAACAATGCAATCAACAAAATCTGTTAACAGAATTGAGATTATTTTGAATAATTCACCTCCTAATGTGTAGGCAAATAGGATTCTTTTGTAATATTATATACTAAAATACAGTTAAACTGTGTCCTTTCTTGCCTGGTCAGCTGAGGATTTGTTTCTATTGACAAATACTATTTATTCTAATCCAATAATTCTAATAGTTTACTTCAAACTTTTGAATGCCTCGTGTTCATCTATCCTGATGGAGACTGTACAGCGAACATGTAAATTCTGGCAATTTCCTCCTTCCTAATATTTTGAATACTGTGAAGCTTACATATAATATAGTTGATCAGTCTTTATAAACATCAGCTAAATTAAAAATGTTCATAAACATTCTTCACTTAAAATACTGAATACTTTTTGGGAATTTTTATAGCACCTTAATAAACTTAGTCTTGCTATACTGTTTTATTTCTGTATATCTTCTCATAAGTTTTTTTTAATCTTTTGTCTTGTCTAAATTTCAAACTGATGAATTTCATGTATTGATACGTGAAAATTCAAACACATCAGATCTTAATATGTTTGTAAACATTGATTATCTTTTATTTTAGTCTTTAAAATATTCCAAGAATTTTACATTTGCCTCCTCCATCTTGGAAAAACAACTAGGTATGAAAATATAAATACTTTTAAACAGAATTTGTTGTTGCCAATATGTATGTGTTGAGTCTGTGTTCTAATTTTTGACATACCTGGGGGATAATCCTCTCTCAGCATGCTTGGTCTCATCTATGTCCTTTGCTTTAACTTTCATCACTCATTTATAAACAAGAAAGTTTTCTCTGATCAACTCCCAATCTGATCTGTTTTTGGAAGTATCATTGCTTGGCTCCTACTAAGCAAAGAGCTTACATTCACCCATCTTGGTAGTCCCAGCATTAGTACAAGTATTAGTGTCAGTAGCAACATAAAAGAAATGTCCTTATCCTTTATTTTTTCACGGTAAATAGTTGCCACAGTTGAGATAACAAACCTACCTTAGAAAAATCTTCCTGTCAGAAGTATCACAAATCTGATAAGATACTGACAACTATGGAGCTTTGTTGAGTTCAGTTTGCATTTCAGTGATATTATTGAACACAAGTGAAGAGATATAAGCAAAACTTTCTAAGACCTATTAGTAAAACATTGATTTTTTTTTTCTCATATTTCATCGATAAGATAATTTTATTAAAGATGGTTTTAGGTAAATTTGAAGTTTTTCGTATTAAAAATAAAATGGAATTTTATAAAGATTTTTCAAGCCACTTATAACCCAAGATTTAAATCATTTTAAAAATCTTGCCATACAAGAATTCATTGCAAGTTCAGTATCACATGTAAAATGTAAGTAAGTAAAGTAAAGTTAGCGACCATAGTCGAGGGTGACCCGAAGGCTCCCTTTTCGATAGCTACTATACCAAGGTGTAGGGGAGGGCGCTACTCCATTCCCTGGATTGCTCCACTTTACCCTTGAACCGTACCTTATAATGCTGAGTGTTAAGCAAGGTGGTATCAAGTTCCATTTTTAAAGTCTTTGGTATGACTCGACCTGGGATTGAACCCAGATCTCCCGGGCCATTGGCGAACACTCTAACCGCTGGGCCAATGTCCCGGTTGTGTAAAATGTAATTAGCATTTATTTTTCAAATGTCTATTGAAACATAAATTTCATGAGTTTCATTTATTGTAGGATTAATTTCACTACTTCAATAATCTGTTTAGGTCTAAATATTGTCACTAATGTCATAGATTTCTCATCTCTTTACTTTCTAGTTGTCTCATTGTCCTGGGGGTATATCTCTTGTTTTCCTTGTAATTCTCATATATATCAAATAGTTACTTGTATGAGGGGCCTTCAATAAGTTTCCAGACTTTTTTCGTATGGCCACTTTTATTGATAGTACATACATGAAACTCTAGTCCCCTTCAAAGTAATTTCCTCTGGCTGCAATGCACTTGTATCATTCCAACAACTTCTTGAAGGGCCCATGGACGTCCTCTTGTGTGAGCGTGTCAATGACCTTCGTCACAGCCTCTTTCATCTCCTCAATTGTCTCATAACAACAGCCTCTGAGCTTAGGGAATAAGCAAAAGTCACAGGAAGCAAGATCTGTACTATAGGGAGGATGAGGAATTGTCTTGATGTTCATCTTGGTCAAATAGTCTGTGACAAGGATGGAGTTATGGACTGGTGCATTGTCCTGGTGGAAATGCCACTGACCCGATTTGAAGAGTGCTGGCCTCTTCCAACAGAATCTCTTCCTGAACTCCCTTAAAACCTCAACATAGTATTCCTTGTTGACTGTCTGTTCAGTGGGAACCCAGTGCATGTAGATCATGCCAGTGCTGTCAAAAAAGGATCATCAAAAGTTTGTGGGTGGATTTGCTCTGGCCTTCTTGGGTCTGGGGGAGCCAGCATGTTTCCACTGGGAACTCTGTCTCTTGGTCATAGCAGTAGATCCAGCTTTCATCGCAGGTCACCATAGCATCAAGAACTGTGGGATCTGAATTGATCAGCTCTACCTTCTCCCTGCTGTCATGGCGTCTTTCTGATCTTCTCTGAGCACCCTTGGGACAAACTTTGTGCAAATCTTCCATATCTTCAGTTCCTCGCGAATAATTCTGTGTACAGTTCCCACATTGACATCAAACTGTGCACTTATTGTCTCTATAGACACACGACGGTCCTTATCCATGAAATTCTTTATTTGGCCAATCAACTCTGGTGTTCTGACTTCCTTACTCTTCTCACACCTCTCATCATCCCTCAGACTCCCTGCCTTCATTGAATCTCTTATGCCACTCAAAAACCGATGCTCGATTCATGCAAGATGGTCCAAAATCAGTCTGAAGCCTTCCATACATTTCTGTAGCATTTTTTCCAAGTTTAAAACAGAATTTTATTGCATATCATTCTTCTAAAGTGTCCTCATGTCCAGATTGCATTTTTGAAATTCACCAGCTGTGACACTCAGGCTGTAGTAGGGTGTATTCCAATTGCTGCTGTAACTGTTCATTTGAACCTGAAATCATAAAAATTGGTCAGTCATCTCATAAGATGTATAGCAATAACATAGTGAATTTTCAAGAGTCTACGACAATTTTAAATGCTTGTACAAAGAGTCTGGAAACTTATTGAAGGCACCTCGTATGTAACTGAACTAGCTATCCAATATCTTTTAAAGTGTTAATATTTTAAACTGAAATAAAATTGCACAGCTCCATTGGTCAACTATATGATGGACAGTAATTCTTGATCATAATTATTATGGAACAAGTGTTTGCTTCCATTACTGTGATGAAAAAAAATTCTTTGACATGAAAAGCTAGCTAGGCAAAGCTATGAGATAATTGTCACTGGGCATGACAGCATTAATAAAGATTTCATCCTTCCAATACAGATAAGTTTTTTGCATTCCAAATCTGGTGGGGGAACTACTTGTCAGAATAATCTCACACCCCCAAGTGTCTGACAGTTGACCAGGCTTTTCCTAAAGTGACTAGAAGCTAACACCTGGGGGTTAAAGTTAGAATTAAGATCAGTTGGATGAGAATCAATGACTGACACCTTAGTGGATAGGCTAATTAAAATCTGTTTTGTGATATGTACTTTTAGGTGGCTGGCTGCTGGTAACAAGCCTACTTGAGCACATTTGACTCTTACCAGAGGTCACTTACGGCATTATTACTTTACTGAAACTTGTGAAGAGTAAAAGAATCAACAGGTATTTGTAAGTACATGTAGGTAGAAAATTCCTTGGTCTAAAATGAAGTGACAAATGAAAATATTTAAACAAAAAATTTAATCTCTAAGGGAATACAAATTATGAATGATACGACTGCTTCTCATTATGTACAAATAAAATGGATATTATCCCTTTTTTGCCAGCAGATAAAATGACAAATGTTGCTTTGCTTGTGTACCATTGGCAACAAAAATGTCGCTCTTCCTACAAAAAGGGGTTTAACTTTATTAAATTCTTTTTAAGTCTGAAAACTTTACATGATCATGATCAATGAGTCCCCCTCTTTTAATAATGAGCATTGAAGTCTTCTAAAAAAAATGTAAAATACAGTTTAAAATTGGTAATAATATAAGATTTAATCCTATTTATAAGACATTAGCAGGATATAGATGTAATTTTTGTAAACTTTATAGAAATTGGACAATGGTATCTATTGGATTAACTTAATTATTTCTTAAATTTCTTGGATTAATTTTTTTCTCCATATATTTAATGAATATATCAAATTTAACACTCAAGCAAATAATACAAATTAGTCAAGTATTTAGTATCTTAAAATTCTAAGTGTTAGCTTTCTAAAGACTTGCTAGTTTCCTTATAAATTATTCTATCAAAAATTCATTGGCAATATAGTCCCCAGTTAAGTGCAGTAAGTGTAATTCAAAGCCGTAGTTGGGTTTTTTACCTTATTTTTGAAAACTATATGTCAGGCCTGTTTAAAAAAATCTTCTCACTCCCCAGTTGTAGAAGTCAAATGACTCGCCTTCTAATCACCAGTTATACTTACATTAGAAAAATAAGGCCTAAAGTTTGGTATCTAGTTATCCTTATTTCATTTTTAACTGGGACTGATAACAATACTTTTTGAATAAAGAATAAAAAAAAAAAATGGTTATAAAATTTATTTTTAAAGCCATATATGTATAAATGTCGGATTTGAATAATTATCTCTGAACCAGAACAAAAGTATAAATGATTTAACGAGTGTAGTTTAATCTAGAAGGATATTGGGCTACTTTATCAACAGATTTTACTCATTCTTTGTGCTTGAAATTCCAGCTTTTGTTTGACTCTTTTTGCCATTCTGACTTAATCACAGAAGTTATCTTATGAATTTAGAATAAAGGCAATGTCCATTGGTAAATCTCTTACAATCTTTTTAGATCATCATATGCATGAGTTGTTAGCAACTGTAATTAAAGGGAACCCTAAAGCTCCTTTTCAATAGCTACTACACTTAGGGAAAAGTGCTACTCCTTTCCCTGGATTGCTCCACTTTACCCTTGATTCATACCTTTTATAATGCTGAGTGTTACAATTACCTTAGTACATCTTTGCTAGATTAAATCTTCAAATAACTAGTTTACACTGGTTTGTCACTTTGTAAGTGATAATTTGCAGTTTCATTAATAATTAGTAAGCAAGTTTATCTTATAAATTGTGAGAGCTTTATCTGTTTAAGCCATTTCAATTCTCATCTCATTTCCTGAGAAATTAAAATCTAATTCTATTTTAAACTCTATTCATTGTAAATTTAATTCCTCTCTTTGTATACATTGAAATAGCAACTACTTATGATTTCCCTTCTGATCAGTTGCGAGAAATTTAAGTTATGAGATAAGCAATTTCTGTGAACTTTGCTACTCTTCACTTCTAAAAGATACACATGCAAAACTTTTTTTGTAGGTTTTATCACTTTTTTTTGGCTTACAAAGGTTCTTGATATTTCAGATAAAAAAAAAAAAAAGACTAGACACGGAATGATTTCAATTCTGAATTTATATTTTATTCAACCTCTATGGATACAAACATGAACATGACAAATACACAAGTTTTAAACATTTAAAGAAAAACAAAAACAAAAAAACAACTTTGATTAGTTTCAGAAAGTCTATTGGTATGCAATATTTTTATTTTTATTTATCTTTTATCTATTTATTTATTTTATCTTTTTTTTTTTTTTTTTTTTTTTTTAATTTTTTAAATTTTTTTTTTTTTTTTCACAAATGTAATTGTTTTTCACTAATTGCTCACTCAACTTAACTGACTATGAGAAAAGTGGGATTTCATCTGTCTTATGATTTGAGGCCCATAAGTTTTTGTAGGTTTTCATGGTTTCTGCCTCACTTAATTTTACCAGAAACAGGGTTTTTTTTTTTTTTTTTTTTTTTTTTTTTGTTTTCCATCTGGAAATTACTGATTCTTAGGTCAAGTCAATATAGATCCAAAACTAGTATAGATTAATTTGACACCTTGATCCTCTCAGATTTGAGCATTTAAATTTTGTATTTGGTATCAGATGTTTCCAGTGTAAAAGATTTATTTCTGTATTGGATCTGATCATTATTTATATATGCCCTAAACCTAAAATACTTATCTTACTACCCCATTTTTTTTATTTATTTATTTATTTTTTAATCCAAGTCTTTTTGTGTGTGTGATTTTATATATAAACCAAGTAGGCCAACTACATTCTTTATGGTACATGTCTTTGATTAAACCATCAGCAGTGACTTAATTCCTGTACATGTGCAAATGAAGGTTGCAGTGAGAAAGAGAGAAGGAAATTACTTTCTCAAGTCTTGTCTTCCTGTCCACCACTGGTGCCATAAAGCTAGTTACACTTGTTGTTGACATTGTTGATTGACTGGTATCAAATGAAATTTTTATGTACCATTCGTCATATTTTCTCCCCACTTTCTTTCTGCGCACACACACATTCAGTTGCATTTTGAAAACTGAAAATGGTATCTCATCCTTCAGGAGTTTTAAATTCCTTTCATTAATCTAGTGGCATTGGGTAATTTTTAGAAACTTGTGTGGTAGATTATTAAACTTTATATTAGAGGAAAAAATCTATTAGTAACATTTACTAAGTAAAACATATTCGTGATTAAATTTGAAATAGAAATTAAAACTGTGAATGCTTTCTGCAGTTTTACTAGTTTTTTTTAACAATGCAGATGTCTACTCTTGATGTTGACTTTATTTTTATTATGAAAATTTGTATTTCAAAACTGTTCAAAATTATGGTAAAATTGAATACTTTACTCACTCTATAAAACTATACAAGTTTTACTGATCCATTTAAATTCTACCAGAGAACCTTGTCATTACACAAGTTTGCAAGCTTGTCAAGCAAATGAGAAGAATTGAATACTTGTAGCCTTGTCAAATCTAAGCTATCCTTACTTTTTTTTCTGGGAGGAGGGGCACCTCACATGATTTAATGGTTAATATACTTAGTTGGCAGACCATTACTAAAGAGTTTGGTTCTCATAGGGTGCCCCTATACTTTAGTTTTGTCATATCTACTTTATTCTTCTGGGTAGCCATTTCACTTTGAAGATCAATTACTACTGAATACTGATTTAATTTCTTATAGATTTGGTACAGGACCACAATTAAGTTATTCAGTAAATGACTGTAAAAGTAGTAAGTAAAGTTGGCAACCTTAGTCGAGGGTGACCCGAAGGCTCCTTTTCAATAGCTACTACACTGAAGTGTAGGGAAGGGTGCTAATCCTTTCCCTGGATTGCTCCGCTTTACCCTTAATCCGTACTTTATAATGCTGAGTGTTAAGCAAGGCAGCTTCAAGTACCAATTTTTGAGTCTTTGATATGATTCGACCTGATATTGAACCCCAGTCTCCTGGACCATTGGCAAACACTCTACTCATTAGTCCAATGGCCATGTATGAAATTAATATGCAAATGTAACTACCATCATAGGACAGGAGTAGTAAATTTTATGTATTGCATTATTGTCTACATACCAATAAGCTACAACCAGATTTTGTGATCAATCTTCTCTTGAGAATCTTGATTACTGTATCATTTTCCTTTCTGGATACTTAGAAAAGTTTTCTACTTTATCCCCTATAATGATATTGCATCATCCTAAAATATCTCTTCATTTCAGTGTTACACAAAATGATCTTTTGTCAAACCACTACCATGATGTCTACATATGGAATTCTCCAGTTTGACTCTATTTCACTTGTATATTGTGATCTATTTGATCTTTTTCTATTCTATTAAATGGTATGAAGCATCTACAGAACTTTTCTGACCAAGCTTTCAAGGATTTTAAAAAAATATTTCTCTTAAAAATTAAATGTATGATATAATTTCAAATATTTAATGTAAAAATTATCTTGTATACAACTCTAATGTATTATATGTAAACTAATTTTCATTTTTCTTTTCATCAGTTACAGATCATTTCTATTTTATTAAACTTTCCTCTAAGTGCTTGAAATTCACTTTGAAAATTCTTGTACATTGCCAGTAGATTTTTTATTTTTTTATTTTTTATTTTTTTAATACACTTCTACAGGCAGTGCTAGATTTACTTATGAACTATGGTCCAAGACCCTTCCTAGTCTTGTGTCCTTGATAAAACTAAAAAAAAAAAATTGATATAATGGAGCTCTTTTGAACTAATTTGAAACAACTTAAGGCCTAAATCCAGTCTTGATTACAGGTATAATTTTTTGAAAAAATTCTCTTCATTAATCTCAAAAATTTAGATAAGTCTTGCCTTGTAGTGACTAAAAAAAAAAAAAAAATACATTCAGCAATTGGGTAGCAAGTGATCTAAATTATGCATTTTTGTTTTAATCATTTCACTTATTTTTATTTAAATTTCTTTTTGGTATTTCTTTAGGTACAAATTCCTGGCTTTCTGTTGCTGTTCTTCATTTAGTTGACTTGACTGACATTTGTATGTTTTATTTTTTTAATTTTTTTTTATGTTCAACAATTTGCAAATGTCAAAATAATCAGCCTTTAGCCATAATCTTTTTGTAAAAAGATTTTATATGAATTGCTTATTAATTTTGTACAAAGCTTTGGTTAATACAACATTAGATTCTTGTACATATTTTCAAGCTATGTAATAACTTTCTAATTAAAACATAATCATCAAATATTTATAGTCACTAATTCATTATCTAATACTTGGAGGATTGAAAGCATTTTATCATAAAAATATTGTATAATATAGATTTCTAATTGACTTCTTGTGAATACAGTATCATATTTGTTTAGTTGGAAAAATTGTCTTAACACCAATAATATATATATATATATATATAAAAGATGTCAAGGCTTTATATTTAATCTTAGTTAATTCCTGCTATACTCTTGCTACTATTAGCAATTGCTCAAGGAAAACCTAGAGCAATTGCCAGCTCTGAGATATTGTCATGTCTTTGTAGCACTAACAATCATTCTATAATCAAGTACTGTTAAATCTTGTCTACCCATGGCTGCCACAGCTACACTGCTTCTTTACCAATTATTTCACTTTCTACAATTATACTGATGATGCTAATGTTTTGGCACTTCTGTGTTAAAGCAACCCTTATTCTCCTCTTCCTAAGTCACACAGAACATTATCAACAAATTATTTTGTGAATTAATATAGTAAATCATGTTTCTTATTTGTGACTTAGTATACCCATAGTTAAAGGGCATTTTACTAAAACATTGGCTACCTTAAAGTGGGCAGTATTTCTTGGGTACCTTGCAAGCTGGATTAGCAAACCATTGTTCAGTTTTCATTGTGCACTTCATGCTTTTGGCTTTGTGCTATATTTAAGCTAAGCTTGGTGAATGACTTATTTCTTCAAATCTTCAGGAAGTAACATGCACACACAGCTACTATGGAAACTACACTGATTATAGAAACTTAAACTTTGAAAGACATTCAAATTTTCTTATGATTTATTTATTAATTAATAATTTGCAATTGTATATAAAGTTTTTCAGCATTAGCCATAGCATTTTATCATTCTCTGCATTTATTTGTGTGAAGGAGAATAATTTATTATTGTAAACATACTTATATTCATCAAATCTTTAAACATGTAGTGATTTTAAGATGGTTAAATTGTTTATAAAACTTAACTACCTACTTCTACATACTTTAAATTTTAGTTAATTCAAATACTTTCTGAGTTAAGAACTAAGAAGCAGTGACTGTTTACAAATTTACATGCAATATTGGTAAATTTCATTATGCTTGTACTTTAACTAAAAATATTAGTTTCTACTGTGTTTTTGTGTTTGTTGGTTTTTTGTTTTGTTTTTTAAATTTTTGTTTGTCTGTGTCTCTCTATCTGTGCGTGTTTGCTTTAAATAATGCTCAAGTATCACACCTAAACCTGTTGTGTTTTTATTACATCTTTACTTTTAGTTTTTAATCATAGTAATAAATAACAAAACTAATATCTTAATCCTTGTTCTTTGATGAGCCATGATATTGTGCTTGCGACATCTGTGTCTTACAGACCTGTATTACACCTTCCACTCAGCACATTTTGGGCTCTTAATTCAAAACTGTTGAGAGGATATTTCTTTTATTTCTTAGTGTTAGTAAATTTTTTTCTTTACTCTAAAAGAGTCTTAAGTGTCAGCCATCCAACTTCCTGCCCCCTCCCCACCCCTATTTTTCTAAAATCAAATTTTTTCACTTTATTTTGATTGGTTTATTCTCCTCTGTCCTTTCAAGGGTAAATATATACTAAATATCCTTATTGGACTGCCACCAGCAGGCATTTTGCAAATATAGTTAAATAAAATCGAAAAGTAGTGGACCAAATTGGTGACTCCCCAGTCAGCTGGCGCTGTAGAATACGCTGACTACACCTCTGCAGAGGGGTGAGACCTCCCCATTGAGGCCACCTGTTGGCTGTGGGTGATGACCCATAAGGTGCTAGGACAGGATCCTGGTAGTTGAGCAGTTATTGATCTGGCAAGAGTGGTCAGTGACTTGCAACACACCACTTTGGCCCTTACTTGGTTTGGTAAGTGGTCAGATAGGCCCAATCCGATCAATCAGCTGGTCATGTCTAGCCCTAGCACCTATATGATTTATCCTGGCTGTACTTTTGAAATCTGCACTTGCAGCAAGTTCCCAAACCTTACCTTTTAGGTATTAGAAGGCAGTGGCTGAGGGTCAATTGCACTAAGAGGATAGAAATTTAACTAGTGCTGAGAACCTAAAATTAGCAACGGCTTGAAAACCTACTCTCAGTTTGAGTGTACTGGTCGTGTATCCTTGTCTCAACCAAGGCGAATGGGTTTCCCCCTTGGTACATTCTCAACACAAGTCGGACTCCGTAGTGGGTGGTGGAGCACAGAGCTAGAGAAAAATATACAGTCTTTAAATAAATAAAATAAAATAAATTTTTAAAAAAGTTATTTCTACAAGGGCTACTCTGAAAACTTTAGAAAACCAGAAATGGCAACTTGCTAGCCGTGGGGGACAGCATATTGAAAATGAAAACCTTTCATACAACGAAATGCAGAGCCTACCTGCATGAGAAACTCAACATTTCCAAAAGAGTTATCCAGAGTTGGCATTGACTATAGAAGAGGAGATAGCATCAGCCCTAGAAAAACAGGAGTTACAAATATAAGAACCTTTATTAGAGAAGGCGAAGAACAAATCCAGACCAACACTTACACCTTCACATTTAATCAGCTGCATACTCCAAAGAATGTGAATATCTGCTATTGTCTTGAGTCGAGCAGTATGTCCCAGTGTCCCTGAGGTGCTTCAAATGCCAAAAATTTGGACACCACTGGAAAGCCTGTAGAGGACGACGCATGTGCAAAATGCAGTGAAAAGGACCCAGACCACTTGGAGGAAGATTGCTTGAAGGAAATTAGATGTACCAACTGCCAACAAGATCGTCTGACTTGCATAAGATCTTGCAATGTTTACAAAAAAAGAAGATACTCGAGGTAAAACACAAGGAATATTCTGTTTAGCATAAGCAGTTTTTCTATTTGACCCATTGATTAGACCCTATCAGGTGCTACCACTCTGAGTCAGTGGACCTGGAAGTGATGACAATAAGAGTACTCCACATTCCCCAAAGCTCTTACATTACTAGAACCTCACCATTAGATTTAGTATCATATTCAGGACACTCATTTGGGGACTTTTACCCCTCTGCAGAGATGCAGTCACATATTCTACATCTCCAGCTGACTGCTCAAGGTAGCATCCTATCTGATCCTATTCATGGTTAAAATTAAAATAACTACCTACCTCCCTCCAGCAATCAACAGATCATTATATAGATGATTTCCTCATTTGTTACAGCTCTAAAAGTATGGCTACCATAGAAAGAAAAATCACGCCTTAAAATGGATCATGAAAAATGATTTTAAAATCTCTAATAAAACCAAATGCATGCACTTCTGCCAAATTTACAA
Organism: Sepioteuthis lessoniana; assembly: GCA_963585895.1. Lineage (NCBI taxonomy): Eukaryota > Metazoa > Mollusca > Cephalopoda > Myopsida > Loliginidae > Sepioteuthis > Sepioteuthis lessoniana. The sequence goes on along the minus strand of OY757912.1, from coordinate 111,739,969 downwards.
AATGCATTATCAACCTACCCTAATACGAAATGGTACCATAACCTATCAATACAAATTCTCTTGACCCAAAACTTTCATTACCCATGTCAAACAACTTAGAATCAAATGCAACTAAACTATCCAACTCCTGAAAATCATGGCCCACAAAAAAAAAAAAAAACCTAATCAAACCATACAGATGTCTAGTATGATGAAAATTTGATTACAGCTGTTTCATGTATTGGAGCAGCCAGAAAATCCTAGCTCTGAGAACTTGAAACCATCCACCACCAGGGACTCTGAATTATTCTAGGAGCCTTCACTACCTCTACTATTGAAAGCTTATATACAGAAGCCAATGAACATCCACTTTCCTTGAGAGTATATAAACTTGCATGCCAATACCCATTTCAAGCCCTTTAAAACCCTTCCTGTAACTGCATCATGGAAATAAGGTAGAAAAACCTACTTGAAAATAAAGCAAACCTTTTAATCTAAGAATCCAAACCCTCCTAAATGAAAAAGCTAATCCTAAAATAATACATCATATTATTCTCCGCCCCCCCAAAAAAATGCTATGGACAATAAATCAACCAATAGTAAAAATAGAACTAACCAAATTATCCAAAAGGCACCCCCCCAACTTTCCAAGAGAAATTCAATATCCAAAACAACTTCCCTGATCACCAAGGATGATTCCAAACAGGAAATGAAGGTTAGTGGTACATAACTGTACCAGATAGACATTTGTACCACCATGTGTTTGAACATGTTAATGGCTGTATCAGTGTCTTAAGTACTAGTCAGATCCTGTTGTGACCCTGCCATGGGAAAGTTAACAAACACAGAAAACTCTCTTAGTTCACTGCACAAAGGTTTATTCACTACAATTTGTAAGTAGTCAAGAAGAGCTAGACAAAGAAACAACATATCATGAGAAGAGAGCAGACACAGAACTTGAACTTTCTCTCTGTATTTTTTGTTCTTTCACTTCTGGTGAGCCCCCACCCCTTTTTTTTTTTTTTTTCATTTTTTTTTTCATAGCTTACCCCCAGAAATGGGATTTGTAAAATTTTCAGCTCTCCTTATATATTCCTGACTAGTGTTCAACTGTCTTTTACCTCATGTCTTCTACTCAGCTCCAGTACACTAGTAGTTCCCTTACTCTCCACCTGGAGTGGAGGGAGTAACATATCAGTTTAGGGTAGTTTTACCCCTGAGCAGGAGATTTGGGACCTGGTGGGTGTTTAATCACTTTTAATTAATGTAAACACTCAACCATGAATGGCTGACCCACAAGTGCCTTGGCCTAAGTCACTCAGGTCAACTGTTTGCTCCCTGTAGACTGTCTGCCCTTTTTTTCTTATTCTATTCTCTCTCTCTCTCTCTCTCTCTCTCTCTCTCTCTCTCTCTCTCTCTCTCTCTCTCTCTCTCTCCAGAAATTAGCCTCTCATTTTCTTGGACCTACCATATCACATTACAAAATACCAAATCAAGCAACTTCTCTTATCACAAGACTGAGACAAAATGAAATGAAAGGACAGACAAAGCTGCAAAAAACACTCCTGGCAGACATATCTAATACAAAAATTTCATGCACTGATCTAAAGCCAATAATTAACAAATTCATACTTAACAAATGGTAAAAGCTTGATCAAACATGGAACAAACTTCACTGTATACAAGATATCATAGGTGAGTAGCCTGTAGGCTACAGAAGAAATAGATTTCACATTGGCCACACCCACCTTACCCACTCACACCTCCTAAAAAGGGAAGACACTGCAACATGCTCAATGTGCAAAGTACCTCTCACTGTCAAACAACTTACCTCATCAAAATCTAACAAAATATATTAAAACATAACAAAAACCTGTACCCTAAAACATACACAAGTTAAAACCAATCTAACCCTTCTGGCATTAAATAACTGACAGAGGTTGATATGCCATTAAACAAAACTCAAATTAATATCTAGTATTTTTAGAGATATAACTTTAATCATGTATTAGATTTTTAATCAACTAGTTTATTAGATTTTTTGCTAGTTTTACTAGTTGAATAGCAATAAAATAACCAGGCTATTGGCCCAGTGGTAGTGTTCACCAATGGCCCGGGAGACCAGGGTTCAACCCTAGGTCGAATCATACCAAAGACTCAAAAAATGATACTTGATGCCGTCTTTACACTTGATCTGTACCTTATAATGCTGAGTGTCAAGTGGAGCAATCCAGGGAAAGAAGTAGCACCCTCCCCTACATCTCAGTGTAGTAGCTATTGAAAAGTGAGCCTTCAGGTTGCCCTCAATTACGCTTGTCAAATTTACTTTTTTTTTTAATAACATTTGAAAAGATCTGGATTTGGATAAGCTTGATTCTGAATATCAGAAATCCACTAAAAACTTTTTGTGATCTTTAAGTTATTAAGAAACTTTATTCTAATTCGAAACAAAAATATAATCCGTATAACATTAACGTTTTGCCTGATTAGGTAAAGAAGCTGGTGTGTATAAATTTGTGAATGCTACTATCTGTTTGTAAACACTCATTTCAACAAAATCCTAATCCTCCATTACTAAGCTGACAAACAATTTCAAGATAATTGAATTACTTGTCTAAATTTCTGTGAAGCTTGATAATTGTTATTACTTAGAATATTCAGGACTATTGACTTCATTTTTGTTATACTGACATTTTGGCCGGTATGTCCTTCAGCCTTCTTCAGATGTCTTATGTTCAGGAGTCCACACAGAATCTTTATTTGAACCACTGGGGTAGACTGTTCAATTCTGTTTACAATGACCCGGCACAAGTGTTTAGTTTTAGTGGTTTTTTTTATTCATTTTATTTTTTTTATTTCTACCTGTTGTTGGGATAGCTGAATTAATCTTAAATCTTGGAGTCTTCTCTTAATAAGTGAATCCATGTTTTCAATATTTAATGTAATCCTTCTTTTAGTGACTTGCAGCTCTGTTTGCCATGGTAGACATTATAAATGAAAATGGTCAAACTAAATTGCTTTTGATAAGTAATTACCTATAGCAATAATACTTTTAAGAACTACTATTTATTTTGACCACCCAAAGAGATGAATTTGTCATTGCTTACACAAGGCAGTTGGTGGACATAGCTTTGTGCTTGGGACACTTATTTATTCTACTTGTATGTATAAACTGTCTGTTTGAAATATATTTGCATGGATTTTAAATTTCTTAATATAACCCATTATAAAATTTAAATATGGACCACTTTGTTTTGAATTAGGTTTTGAGTATTCAGATGATTTAGAACTGTTATGTTTTTAAGCTTGTTGCACTCATCAGATCATGAAACCTAATCTGTATAATTTGAAAAGAATCTTGTCTCATTTGCTTGAGAATGTATATCAGTAAAAAAAAAAACAAACGAACTTTGTGAGCAAATGAACACATTCAGTTTGACAACAAAACTATATGAAACTGTTAGTAAATATTATTAGCTTTATTTATTACACCCTTGTAAACCTATATTGGCCAATTTCAGGCACTTAAATGATAATTGCAGTCGACGTTTTTGATTGGTAATTAAAATGAAAATATCATTTAAACTGAAACTTCCATTTAATTGAAATTTTTGGGTTTGTTTTTTTTCCATTAAAAATGAGGATATTTTATTGACTAAGGTTTATGACTGCTTGACTAGGATTGTGGTTAAATACTTCAAATATACAAAAGTTTAGATTCTCTCTATTGCTTATCAAGTTTAGGAAATCCTATTATTAATTTTGACTAGTATGTTTATTTTTAGTTACTATTTTTCCCACACCTTCTGTTATGGTGGTTTGAGTAAGTTGATGATTTAAAATATGCACACACACACACTTGTCAAAATTAATAACTGCTGACAATGTTTCACCTTGAAATAAAATTTTCTGATTTTTAAAAAAAGAAAAACAAAAAGCACACAATGTAAAAGGTTTTAACTGTTGCTGGTAGTTTATAAAGTTCTAATTTAAAGATTAAACTATATTCTAAGGCATGGAGGTATTTATGGCCTATCAGTTATCACAAGAAGTGTACTCTTATACCCAAGTTCAAATTCTGAACAAGGCCTTTTGTATTTTATAAAGCATTAAGATCCTTGGGAAAGGTATGAATTCATCTATTCCCTCTCCAGTTATTGGTAAATAGTAGGGCAAACTGGGTTCATAAATCTTGGTATGACATCTGTTTTGAAGAGAAAACTGAATTCAAACCGGTTGTGAACCTGGAAAGGGATGGGTTTTCCTAGGCTATTCCTGCCCAAGATATGCTGCATGAGTAGTGGCCCCATGATTAAATTATGTTACAGGACCAGTAAATGGAAAGTAATAAGCATTTTAGTGATTGATAAATAGCTATAGTAACTATGTATTGATACTGAATTAGAACTGTGTGTGTGTGTGTGTATATATATATATATATATATATATATATATATATATCTCATTGATATAGCTGTTAGAATTTGGATAAGCTCTGTAAGAAAGCTTCAACACGGGTTGTTTAGCAATTTGAATTATTTACTGTAAATTTTTTTTTCTTTTTATTCTGAACTGGTATTTAATAATCTGCAAAACAAAAATTTATAAAATTTCATTTGTAACACTTAATGTTGGGAATCCTTTTATTTGAATTGACTTGCTATCTATTTAACAAGATTTTAGTAACCGAGAAAAGTTCTTGACATTTTTTTTTTTTTTTTTTTTTTTTCTTTCTGTAAGTGGCTAGTTCTGATTAACCACATCAAATATTTGCTTCATATTTTGAATATACATTAACTGCAAATATGGGAAAATTTGCTTGATGACTGCCACATTGTGTTTTCTGTAGAGTACTTGTGGGTGGTAAGAACCAAATGTTTTCCCATTTGGTTACTTTATAATTCTAAGTAAAGACTTGTCTGTTTCCTGGGGAGATTCCAAGCTTATGCACAAGTTACCCATTACATTTGTGTGTGTGTGTCTGTGTTTTTTACCAAAAACTTTTGCTGTAGAGTTTTTGAATAAAAGCAAACATGTAATGTGAAACTAGATATTTAATTTTAAAGTTTCTTTTGTGTTTTTCCTGAGGGGAGGGGGCTTTTTGTTTAATTAACATTTGAATAGCATACCTGCACTCTTGTACATCAAATATTTTAGGATGCATTGAATTTTAAGTATTTCATGATTTGTAAATTCAATGTTTATAGTTGAAGATATATAAATACAATTTGCAAACAAGTTTATAAACAATGTTGGTTAGGATCTGTTTTAACCTTTGTTTCAACTTATACACCATATATGTCAATTTTATTAGGGTGGTGGTGGGGGACAAAAACCCATTCTAAGTTTGGACATGTGACTCTAATCTAATTTGTTTTCTTTTTCTCCTAAACTGTCTTGACATTGGGAAGTGATCCTATGTCACCTGAGAATGACTTTTCAATTATTGATCAAATGAGTATTCCTAATAATGACTGTTACTATATTATGAAATGTGTAGATATCTATGTATAACTCTTTCACTGTTCAAGGCGAATTAGGTTCTATTCACATTTTCACAAGATTTTATCCTTTATTTTAAATGTGGTGTGAGAACCACATGACTCAAATGTATCACAGGAAACAGCTATGTGTGGTTCTCAAAATGGTGAAAAGGTTTTTATATAGAGCTCAAAAACCCTCTTATATACAGTTCAATTTGTTTAAAGAGCCAAATATCATTTTCATTAAATAACTTTACAAAAGATAAAACAAACAAGTTTCTAATTTACTGTTACACAAAGGTAAAACATTTTATAAATAGCTTGTAGTTATTTATATATTTAATTATGAAATGATTACTAGGATATTGAGTTATTGTGTCCAATGTTTACTTTTCATTTTTATTAATCCTCTTTGTTAATGATGAATTACTATTGTGATAACATTGTCATTTTCAAAGCCTCTGTAATTGCTGGTTGAAAAGGTCTTTTGTCTTGGTTAAAAGTAAATATTATATAATTATTCACAACCTGTTGAGATAGAATTTTCTCTTAACTTGCAATTCTGTCCTAACAGACATAACTTTTTAATAGAAAAATTATGTTGATACTTTTTAATAAAATGAAGTTACCTGATACAAGTAATTTGTTGATATTCTGTTGCCATCTGATAACCTAATTCTACATTATTATTCTAAAATGCCCACAGTTGTATTGTGGATTTCTGTTTATAAGAATAGAGGATTAAAAATTTTAAAGCTATTCTATTTATTACTTTTTAAGTCACTCTGGAGTTTGAGCAGTCATTAGTTATGTTTAATACATATGCCTATAATTTTAGAAGTAAATTTTCTTTGGTTTCTTAATTTTTAAATGAGCTTTGTAATTTTTTATTCACATTTTTTTTTTTTTTCAAACTGAGAAGAGATGTTTAAATATTCAATGAACAATCTTTAAGAGTGTAAAAAAAAAAAAAAAAAAAAAAAATCCCCCCCCCGTCTTTTTATTTATATATATTTCAAATTAGGGATCATTTAGTATGTAGATAAACCATTGGTCTTTCTAATCTGAGTTTTACCATATGGTTTTGTTTATGCAGACATTTTCTCCTTTTTCTTTAGAATACTATGTGTACATTCTCAATAAGCATTCATGAAAAGCCCAGTTATGATGTTTCTTAATGTTATATAACAGGAAAAGGCAATTTAACATTATCTTTCATTGCTTTAGATTACTTTTTGTATTAGTTTTTGTAATTTATTTGAGCAGTTGTCTTTTGTATATTCATAAAGTTTGAAGGGAACTGGAACCAACTGAATGAGGAAACATTCTTTGAGCAGACTACTTGATATTTCTTATTTTGAGATTTCCATTTTGCATAAAGAGGGGGCTCCTCATGGTGTAAAGCGAGTTTGAACCCCAGTTGTGCTATTATGTTCACTTTCAGGCAAATACCCTCAAGAAAGGTATGCACCTCCAATCCTCCCAGCTATCAGTTAAATAGAACCACTACTGTTCTTTAAGTAGAATGGTTTTGGCATTAAATAACCTACAAAGGTTGGTATGTCCTTAAAAACAAAGAAACCAAACCATTTTGCATGAAGGAGTGGATATGCCTTTGAAAATATAAACAAAATATTTATCTCAATTGCTATATGGAAGTGTTTGATTATTTCTAAAAGAAAATCTCATTCCCATTTTAATATTAAAGCAATAAGCTTGAATTCTTTCCTTACAGTATCAGATTCTTTAGGGAATTTATCAATTACTGGCTGTTTTCTAAAATTTAACTCTGAATTTTGTTCCATCTGGAGCCATGAACATATAATTGCTCTTTTATGAATGTAAGTTGCTCGTTATAACTGTCACATAACTCAAAATGTGTGACAGCTACATACAAATAAAGATTTTCTTCATTCTTTTCTTCACTTTCATGGAACTTTACTGCTAAATAAATACTCAAACTTAGTACAGATTTACTATTGTTTTAGCATGTTAGCACCCCCCCTGTTCTTCTTTTTTTTTTTTTTTTTTTTTTATAAAAATGTTAAATCTGATTTAAGTAGCATTCTTTGAGTCAAACCATTCCCTAGTAGGAAAATAAGCTTGTTCTTTGCAAATATCAATTTTTAATTTTTTTATTTTACACTTGTTACATGAGCTTTTAATGTTTGATTCTTTAAACAATGTTATCCTGCTTGTAATTTGAACTATTTTATTTTTTTTATTGATTAACAGTTGAAGATTGCTTTTTTTTTTTTTTTAACTGTTGATGTTAACATTTTTTATATAGAAGAAAAACATGCAGTGAATTTTCAGTTTGATATGAAATAGGAATTTCTTAATATTTGACACTATTGCTTATTAGTAAAAACTTCAGCTGAATTGTACTCTAATCCTAAACTTGGATGATTTGATTAATAATCTCTAACTTTCTGAAAGTTTTTTTTTTTTTTTTCTTTGCTTTTAGAGGTAAAGAATTGAAAAGTGTTTTTTAGTCCCTTCAGAAACCTTTATCAGTTCATCAGATTTCAATAATCTATGAAACGGTGACAGATTAAATATACTTAGGAATATTTACTATAACTTTTTTTTTTTTTTTTTTTTTTTTGACCCTTTCTTCTGTCTGAAGTGGACTTCAGTTACAAATCTTATCTGAAATGACCTGATGAGGCAATAGAAACTATCCATTTTCATTCTTACCTATATACTTTTAAGGGATCTGATTAATCATATACTAAATCTGAAGAATATTAAATATGAAGGGATAAAAATTCTTACAAATTCCTCAAGTTTTAAAACTTATTTTCAAATGCTTAACCGTTCATGTTTAGTACATAAAATAATTTTTATTAGATAACTTAGAAATTGCATAATCTTATTTAATCACTGCTTAGAGAATTAAAATTGGATGCTGATAAACTGATTGAATGTCTTTGTTCAAGAATATATAATCCACTCTTGATTTCTTTAAAAAATATGTGAAAAGATTGCATTCTCTTTTGGTAAATGAAGACTTAAAGCAAATAAGATATTTATCCATGCAAGATAGGATAATTTTATTTAATAAGAATTGAGAAATCATAACGCTTGTAACCACTATTTTGTTTGTATTGTCTCCTGCATCTGATGTCTCATAAGACTCTGCTTTAAGATTTCTACTGCATGTGAAAAGTATGCATTCTTTGCTGTTGACCAGAAACTTAATTTTGAGTGGATTTCCTGACTCGTGACATATTGGTGACCAAGTCAATGATATGACTATTTTCGACAGTCTAATTATTAATCTTATAAGTGTTTATCTTAACTTTTGACTCTTATCAAGAATAACCAGGCAGTGTGAACAAAAGGTTAGGGAACAAACCTTGGTTGGCAACTACACTAAAAATAGAATTAAGTTTGACACCTGCTTAAAAATCACACCCATTTTGACCAGGCCATTGGTCTAATGGGTAGTGTTTGCCAATGGTCCAGGAGACCAGGTTCAATCCTAGGTCGGCACCTTGCTTAACATAGCATTAGAAGGTACAGATCAAGAGTAAAGTAGAGCAGTCCAAGGAATAGAGTAGCACCCTCCTAAACCTCGGTGTAGTAGCTATTGAAAAGGGAGCTTTTGAGTAGCCCTTGATTAGTCGCCAACTTTACTTATATACTGTTGATATAATGTTGCAAACTAAATTTGTGGAATCCATTTTTGAAGCAAAGTATTGCTCTTTGTCCTAATTATGTGTAAATTTCAATCTTACAAAATTATTTCTCGTAAGTTGACGCTTAAACTTTTGCTTAAGGTCTTCAGAATTTGACTAGCAGATGATATGAAACTGATATTAAAGTATCAGTTACTATAGAATGACAAATCCTTCTCAACAATGCTTGTCTTATGGACACTTAATTTTTTTTTTTTTTTTTTAAATTTTGTCTCATACATTCAGAAAATATCTGAATGTATATTTTTGATATATAATTTTGTAAAATTGTTGATACCTTTTGTGTGTGGAATATTTTACAAGTAGTACACATCTTTATCCTGTTATAGCAAGTTGAAGTAAATCTTCCCAAACAATATCAAGTCCTCAGATGCTTTTAGTTTGGTAAAAGCATTAAGTTAACTTTAGAAAACTTGTCCTCTTGATAGGATGATTTTATTTTTATTTTAGCATCTCTTCTGATCAAATAAAGTCAGTTTTGAATTTTCTGATAAAGACCAATCCAGGAAAGAAATTTAGATTGTCTGATTGCTCCATTAGAGCAGGTCGAAAAATGCTGATGCTTTTTGGTCAGATAAGGTCTTAAATTTTTTTTATCCTCATTTAAAACTGTTGCCATCTTTTAGCTTTTTTTTAATGTGCTCATGTGTGAGCAGCGGGAACATTTCCAGTTTGATACATTCTACAGACACTTTACTTACAGTATATAGCAATTAAGTGGATAGACTTTCATAAGTGTTTTATATATATATATATATATATATATATATATATATATATATATATATATATATATATATTATATATATAGTCATCTACAGACAGTTACATTCTATCAGAACTCTTCAGTGTGGCTAGACACACAGGACGCTCGAAGCCGGGATCGAAACCCGTCCAACTTTACATTAGACTGTGTTTCAAACCACTCATCCACCAAGCGGACCACGTTGGCTAATGGAATTTTAAGGTATTTTTATTTTTAGAAACAGCAGCAGCAGCAGCCTTTGTTTACATTTAGTTCATTTTTAACATTTTTAAAAAATGGTATTTAATTTTCAAAATGATAGTGTGCCTTTTCGTTTTCCTCTTTATAATAATCAACTCTTTTTCTACAGATTTGATATAAACCTGATTTATTTTAATAGCTGTATAAGATTTTTTTCCCCTTGTTTTACTCTAATACTTAGCCTTATAGATATTTTATTTGGTTTGTTTTGATATTTTTCCTGACTTGATGTACAAGTCAATGCTTATAATTTGTAGTTAATCAGCTCATAAAATGCTCTTTGGATAATACTAATGAAAGGGATTGAAATCAAAACATAGTACTTGATACAAAATTTAAGAATTCTTGACCAAAAATAATTTTAGGTCCCAGGTTAATCAATGAAAGTTGTAAACTTGTTTCCATGAAGTCCATATCAACTACATTCCTTTGGGTGGATTATGCTGCATATGGTTAGTTTGAATGTTTGTGCCACCCATTAAACTAAAAGAATAACTTTAATTCCTAAAAATCTGTCTCACAATAGTATTGGACCTTAACCTTTGGTACACTGTGAGAAGTGCTGCCACAGAGTTGGAATACTTGGAACCAGAATTTTTTCTTTTATATTCTGTCCAAAGACTAAAAGACAGTTAAAGAAAGAATAGATATCACACTAATCTTAATCCTAAGTCCAAGGAAAGTAGGTTGTCTCCATAGTCTCATTTTATTTATTTATTTTCTAAAAATGAACACCAGGTTGCAAATAGTGAATCAAACGGGTTTTGATTAATTGACATTTTCCAGACTAGTAAATTTGTTTGTAAGAATTGACGGGTAACTTATAAATTGTCTGGCACAAGGCAATAAGTATGGAGACATAAAGTGAAGATCAAATTTGTGTGCAATGGCCTGCAAAATACTTCTGCACTGCCTGTTGATATTTGTATTTTCCCAACCACTCCACTACAAGCAGGATGTGACATTATGTTATTTGAAACTGATTTAAATTCATTTTTCCTTCTGTTGGACCAGTTGCCATACCAAGACTAAATTGCCACTTTCTCCTTTTTACTTGTAGCTGGGTGAGAGTGGGAAATGGATTCAGGCCTTTCCAAGTGCATTAGTGCAAAGTGAAATGCAAATAACCTGGTCTAGGTTTTGAACTGGTTACTGAGTTGATTTCCTAAGATGATAATCGTTACGCCATATACCGCGTGCCTGTTATATTTTACACACCTTTCTAGTGCCTCATAATTGATGTTTATGGTGGAAAAGATTCTCTGTAGGATCGCTACTAATTAGACTTATTTAAGATGCGTATATATTGTTGAATTTTTAAAAATCAGTTTTATTTTTATTTAATTTTTTTTTTTTTTTTTTTTTTTTCAATGCTTTATTCAGTGACTATTTTCCAATTAGAAGGTGGCCTTCTATATTATTTTCTCAAGTCTATTGGCAGTTACTGTTGACCATTGATGATGGTCAATGTTTGTATTATTTCTGTTGTGCACTTATAATGTGGCTTCTGTTGAATAGCCAAAAATTCTTTTTGGCAATCAACAATTTCCCATTCTGGACACATGTCTAGACCAGTTTTACTTCAATGCTGGTGGTGTCTGGAATTTTCAGAACTTTACTGGCAAGGTTTTATAAAAAGCTTCACACTTTGTATTCGGTTATCAGTGTTTTAGAACTTTTACATCTGCCTGTAGTTTTTAGTTGTTGTTGTTTAACTTGCTTTTAAGGTCTTCCTCACTAAATATTTTTCTTTAACCAAAAAGATCTAAATTTTTTCACTGAGAGCAGAATGTTGTACATGGGTTAATACTTAGTTAATACTTAACACAGTATCTTATTTTGTTGAATTTGATGGCCATCACTAATATCACTGACCAGTGACATTTTGAAAAATGTTTCTTTGCATAACTTTTTCATAATTTCAAATGAACAACTTTTAACGAGGTCATCCAAAACTTACCCAATCTTTGAATCAATTCATCCTAAATAACGAATAATGCACATTAGTCAAATCAAATGTAACGTTAAAATTTGGGTAATTAAAGCATTCTAATGATAGGTGTCTTGCACACACACCCATAGAAATATATAGTCATTTGCCCCCTTCCCTTTTAACTTGGTTTTCTGGTCCGTTTGTTTTTTTTTTTGTTTTTTTTTGTTTTTGTTTTTTTTATGGTTGGTTATGCAATAGACAATCCTGATGTTGCTAGTGATACTCTATACACAGACTTTTTTGTTACATCTTCGTATAATGGATATCCTTTTGAACCACTGATTGGTATATTTGGTAAAACACGTCATTATTTCTTGATTTTGTGATTGACTTTTTAAAGTATTAGAATTTAAAAAAAAGGGCAATTAAAAATGTTTGATCCTGCCTATTTATCTGGATGAAAAATTCTTTGAGTTGTGGGGGACACAAGACTCTGAGTTTGCATATCTGAGAAATAATGTAAGGTGAATAAAAGCTTTTAGAACATCATAGAAAATGAACTTTGTAGAAATTCACACTGAACTTAAAATTGAATCATGGGTGTATACAATTGATCCAACTTTTATATTACCCCCCCCACACACACACCAATGTTTCTTCTCTGCCTGAACCTTATTGGTTTCTCTCTTCATAGTTTTTCTTTCTGACCTCCCAGCATATTCATCTCTTCCCTTGAAACTCTTAGTGAAATAATAGAAATTTCAAACTCCTTCATAAGAGTTTGAATATACTTTTACTATATCTGCTAAGTAACTATTTAATAGTATAGCTAGTTTAAGCCAAGAGGATTTTTGTTTCTCCAAAATTCTATCCCTTAAAGTACAAAGTGGAACCTCCCTCAGTTAAACTATACTGTCCTTACTTAAACCAGCTTATACTAAAAATTAACGGATATCATTAAAGTGACATGAATGAAAATAATGGAGTTTTGAAATTTTAATAATGACAATTAAACTCGGGCTATACATGATATATACAGGTAACTGTTTTTCATTTGAAGGAATTAGTTGGTAAATCTTGCCTTTTTTTTTTTTTTTTTTTTTTTTTTTCCCCCCCTTCTAGTCTTGTGATTATATCAACCCAGTTGAGGATTATTTTATGCTTAGAGACGAGGGAATTGTGTTCATTATACATTCACTTTTTTACATAGTTTGGTTTTTGCACAGTCCTATCAAATAAAATAATTTTTAAAGAACTTTTAGATTCATAGATGGGACCTTAACAGGTTCTACTTCTGGTCAGAATGGCAATGAACAACTTTGCAAATCTCTAGAACTAGAGCCTCACCATCAGATGAAGTTGTCAAAGACAGGACACCTGTACTCTTGTGCTAAGAAGGAATAATCAACACCTGTACTGAATTAAAAAAAAAAAATTTTTAATGTAACTTAAAGGACATACAATAGCAATCAGATATCCAGTTATAAAGAAAATATTAAGTAATCTACAAGTAGATGTTGTTGATACTTGGAAATAAAATTTACTAAAAACTTATTTTTCTAGATGTAGCATATATCTAACGGATATCAAATGTGTAACTTCCGGATTTTTGTGTGTGTATCTGATGGAGATTGATAGTTATTTACAGCCACTTTTAATCGTTTATCAAATTTTCCCTTTCTATCTTTCCTTTTTTTTTCCTAACTGCAAGCAGATAAATTCTGCACCCTTTACCTCTGTATTCGTGATGTACATGTTTACTTGATGTTATGTTTAAAGTCATTGCCAACAATATTTACGGCCATATGATAATTTTGGTTTGTATACCTACATGCACTTTTTTCCAGTCAACTATTGAATAGAGCCTCTAGTAGGGTAGGGGATGAGTCAGACATTTGGGGCAGAGTTGGGGTTGATGAGAAGTGTGAAGGTAGTTGGCCGGTGAACAGATGTCCACTTCAGCCTCACAAATTCAAAGTCAAGACTTGTTTTCCCAGTCACTGGGTGCAACCTGGCTTGTTTTTTTTTTTTTTTTGTTTTTAACTACTGTACATCTAAAATCAACAAACACTACTTGAGCACTCATGCCAGTGCAGTGGTAAGCATGCTGATCTTACTAGCCATTGTCAGTGGGTTTGGCCAAAATATACCTTATGCCAGACTTAGAGTAATTGATCAGTTTCTCTAATTTTGTCATACTTGTCACTACCAACTTAGAATTTTAATCACTGATGTGAATAAGCTAATTTTTTCACACCCACACTGATGCTATCCTCAAGGCGTGCTGACAGCATCGATTCCTTTGCCTCTCCAGCCCTATCAGTGAAACCTCTAGATAGCATCTAGTGTCTGCACAGTTGATGGATGTAAGTTTCTGCTGGTCGACCAATACCGATATGTCCATGTGTAGGGGTCCATAGAATGTCGCTTTTTAGTTTGTCCTTATTTTCTCTAGCAGTGTCCAGCACTTGTGTGATGGGAGGTAAGTGGCCATACAATTGCTGTTAGGTTAAACCATATAGAAATCTGAACTCTGATAAGTTAAAAGTAAAGTTGGCAACCTTAGTCGAGGGTGACCCAAAGGCTCCCTTTTCAATAGCTACTACACCGAGGTGTAGGGGAGAATGCTACTCCATTTCCAGGATTGCTCCACTTTACCTTTGATTCTCACCTTATAGTGCTGAGTGCTTAGCAAGGCAGCATCAAGTTCTTCTTGACTTTACCTGGGATTGAACCTCAGGCTCCTGGACCATTGGCGAATACTTGACTCATGAGGCCAATGGCCTGGTACTGAACTCTGCTAAAATAGAACTGAAATTATTCCATGTTGTGGCTGTGTCCATACTACTGTATGGCTACACAACTTGGACTCTTAAAAAAAAAAAAAAAAATGGTTCTACACAAAGATGCTGCTTGCTGTTTTGAACAAATCCCGGAAGCAGCATCTTAATGCTATAGTTGAAATCAATACCACTTTGTTCAGTATTTTTTAATCTCTAGAAAAATGGTGTGCAAATAGGTTTTTTTTTTTTTTTTTTTTTTTTTTCCCCCTCTCTCTCTCTTCTTCTTCTCTCTCTCTCTCCAGCTGAAACCAGTTTTTAAAGCAAAACGGCAGAAACAATTTTTTTTTTTTTTTAAATTCTTTACTTATATCCTTTGAAAACTGGCAGTATGTCTGAAGTAAGGCTTTAAAACAAACTGTGTACTTATGCTTGTTTTAAATAGAACAGATTATTCACATAAAAATGGATTTGGCGTTAAATAACCTATAAAGGTTGATATGCCATAAAACCCAACAAACCAAACCTAGATGCATATAACCACTCTTCAGAAGTAGCTTAATACTTTCCTTTTTTCTCCAACTAGAACGTATAAGACTAACAGAATCTCTCGGCTGAGAAACAAGAGCTAAAAAAAATTCTAAAGAAACAAATCCAACATGCATTCTTTAACCTTTCCCAGATGTTTTAGCTAAAATGCATACACACATGCGCACACAAGGAAAATGATTAAAAATATATCTTTCTCAATTTATGTCATCTGCAAAGCCAGTTTGATATGGCTTTTTTTTCTCATTTATACTAAAATTATGAATATGAGGTTTAAAAAAAAAAAAGCTGTTGGCAGTTGTTTAAACAATCTCAAATAACCAATTTTCGAAAGACTTAACCATTCTAAATAAATTGTCTTAAATTTTTAGCATCTAAAATAATTTTGTAAATTTTTATTCCTATTTTCACTTGAAGGTTGTAAAGTTAATTCTCTAAGGTCATCAAGTTACTACATGATTGGTCTTGCACCAAACATTCCACAAGTAATAGAAACCATTATTTGTGAACAGTACAGTAATTATTCTCTACCCTTGGTGACCACCACTAAGCCAAATCAACCAAAGCTCTCTTGTCCCATGTCACAAAAAGAAAAGTTTGCTGCCTTAAAACTCAGCTGCAAAACAAGTCATTACAGTTGACATGAAAGCAGTTGACAGTTAGCTATAAATGACTTCTATTGAAGTTGCTCTGTATAGTAAAGGAATTTGCTTCACTGGGTTAATTAAGACCCTAAG
Organism: Sepioteuthis lessoniana; assembly: GCA_963585895.1. Lineage (NCBI taxonomy): Eukaryota > Metazoa > Mollusca > Cephalopoda > Myopsida > Loliginidae > Sepioteuthis > Sepioteuthis lessoniana. Next base: position 111,723,798 of record OY757912.1, on the reverse strand, counting down.
TACAAACATCCTTGAATAAAAATGAAGTAAAAAGAAACTAAGCCTAATATTGAGTCAATTCGAATATATTTAAGATTTTATAATTAGTAAGTTTATCTATTATCTGACAAAATTTAGGTTTTTGAAGAATTTGTCAAATTTACTTAAAATAATAGAATAATGACTGGAGATTTGTGATTTAAAAAAAAAACAAAAATAGCATAAGTTGAAGGGACTAATTGAAAATTAGTGATAATGCTTAGTCTTAAGAATTTATTGACTACTGAATCTTTGATCACTTTATAGTAGTAGTCTTATTTAGTTGGTACTGTTTTATTTTGTTTTTCAACTGCATGCACTAAACCATTACAATATAGTTCTGCCAGAATTGTATCTTGAAGTAGGGAATCCAAATTCTAGTAAAAACTGAAATCAATAATTGCTTTAACTTCTGAAAAGTATTTAGTATATCTGCTTATTTGCATTTTTTAAAAATTTTATTTGTGTCTGGTCTCTAAAATGGCTCTGTTGGTAGAGCCTAAAATACACCAAATGCATCCTCTGCGGAGGACCCCCCACCAAACCCCATAAAGGTGACCTTGCGGCATCCAATGACAGGGCTGGTAAATATGGAGTACCTTTTTATCACCATTACTTCCAAATTCACTCTGACCCATAAATGCCTGTTATGGTCCCATATATTGGTCAAATGAATCTGTTTGAAAATGATTAGGAATACTTAAAACCATATAACTGATCATGATTATTAAATAAGTTGATTGAAACCTTACAATTGCTGGCAAAAAAGACTTGGTCATTAAATTACCTAACAAATTTTGATATGCCATAAAACTAACCAAACCATTTCTCTAAAAAATACATGCATCCACAACTCTATTGTATATATATATATAACAAATGGGCTGTTTAACTATTTGTATTAAAAAGTTATAACATAGGTTCATGGCAGCCAGTGGCTAACACTTGAAAATCTTAAGCTCATCTTTGACAATGAAACGGTCTAAGGGAGATAACTTAAACAAGTTAAGCCTACAAAGGAAGGAAATGTAATTGTTTTATTTGGTTTTTCTTTCTCTCTGCCTAAGGTATTTTGGAGATAATTGAGTTACAAATTGCTTTTAAGATTTTATAAAGAAATAATGCTTTGGTGCTTCAGGATGCACAGATGTAAAAAGAAAAAATGAAGATTCTATTATCTTATGATTCCTTTTCTGTTAAAAGTAATGATAAATTGTGACCCTGATGCTTTCATGCACTATAAATTTGCTGTTTAGTTCCTCATATTTGTATTCTATAACAAGATAATGTTATAAATTTTTAAGTGTTAATAAAATATAAATTAGACTTTTTTCTTAGCCAGATATCCAAATGATTGTTTACACTATTTTGCTGCTGCTTTGTTTCTTTTATAAGCAAGAAAAAAAATGTTAATCATAGAAAATAATTTCTCATTTGTTTGATAATTTTTGATAAAAATAATGAAATCTCAATGTAACCTACTTATTTAGTCCAATTATCAAATAATTCATTATTGGTTACTTCAAAAACCTGGAACAAACCATTTTGATTATCAGCTCATCTCAAATGTTTGAAATCTGATGTCCTTTATATTGAATATTTTCATTATTCTAAAATGCCAACCTAATATATACTTGTAGGTATCCATACGGCTTTAAAGATGTTATATTACGGTATGGTTCAAATAACTTAGTAACTAACTTCACTCTGTTCAAGATGGCCATATGTAATATTCTTAAAAAAGGGCTATAATGCTGCAGAAGCCATCCAAAATTGTATTTATAGGACTGATGCTTTAAATAAAAAAACGTAGAATGTTTGAAATGTCCAGAAAAAGTGACTTCAGCTTTTGAGATGTGCCATGAACAGCTTGTATTGTTGAGTTTAATGATACATGCTTTTGTTTGCTCCACTTAAAGGAAATGTCTGTAGAAAAGGTTTGATAGGAACTACCCAAGGATACTGTTTTGAACCATATCACCATATATGCTAGAGAAAGACAACAGAAAACTGTATTTGAGAATGATTACCTCAGAACCCGAGTGAGTTTTTCATATGAATCCCATCAAAATGCATAAGGAGTGATTATCAAGAAAAGAGTGAAGTGGTTTGGTCATGTGGTATGCAATGAGAATGCCAACTATATGAACCATTCATATGAAAACAATAGATGACAACCATCCATGGGATAGAGTAACCTAAGAGAGAATACAATAGTACCTCTAACAATGAAAAAACTTGACAAAATAGGTCTTGCATGGACCTTTTTGTAAGTTTGTGGATAATAATCAGATGACAAATTTTGATCACTTGGCATAAAAGTTCATTTTTTACTAATAGAATGCATGTTTGACACTTGTTCATGATTTTATACCAAATGTACATGTAATAAACTTTATAATATACTAGAATAGGTTTTTTTTTAAATTTTATTTTATAGCTTGAAATTTTTGTTGATTTGTTTGTTCAGACATTTGAAACTTACCCTTGCTGACCTGTTTGTTCTTTTATTACTTCATCCTTACATGAATTTTATGTTGGATAATTTGTCTGCTCTTGAATATATGAAATTTTTGATTGCAGGTGTTATTCCCAAAAGTGATGTTGAAGTGAGGCATGTATATTGATATACTCACTCTGTGCCTCTATAGGAGTTTCAATACATATTCAGGTGAGATTTTTTTCTAGTTTCTTTATAAAGGAACTATAAATGTTATACCATCTACAACTCAAAATTAAATTATATAACTTTCATATTAGCATTTCCATTTCTATCCCTTAAAATCTAGATAAATGATTTTTTATTGCAGATTAAGAACTGTCATAATTTCATCCTCCCTGTCTATATTGTCAGCTAATATTGTAATAGTCATGTTCCTTCAAATCTAGGTTAATTTCCAAACTTGATCTATTCTATCAAGTTTTGAAAGGTTTCAGAAGATGGTTTTAATTATAATCATTAATAGTCACCCAATCAGTCTTTTATATTATTGACAGTGGTATTTATCTGCTAATTTTGTCATTGACTTTATCTTGATGACCTAATAAATATTAGTTTTTCTTAAAGATAAGTTATATTATGATATTATTATAATAAAATATATATATATATATGTGTGTGTGTGTGTGTGTGTGTGTTGATGGATAAATTTAAAAAAAAATGTTAGTCTTTTGGTTTATTCAAGTATTTAACACATGAATTTATATTTTTAGCACCATGAATTGAATCCTGAAGAGCAACGGTTTGTTATTAAAAGGGGCTCATTAATAAGTCTCGATTGACTCTAGAATAACAATGAGAAATGCATTTAAGCTTATTAAATACAACTTTAGTAAAGGTAAATGGTTGTACAGTTAAGAGAAAAAAATCATCTGGTAATCTAAACAAATTATCAAAAGTAAATATTCTATCAATGTCTTAAGAATCAGTTGCTTTTTAATCATTCTATCCTAACGAAGAAAGTTGATTTTTATGAATAGAAAGCGCCCCCACCCCTCCTTTTTATTTTTTATTGAAGAAATTCGATAATCTTTTCATTAGGAAGACTTTTAGAAGATTTCTAAGTTAGAGGACTCTATAAACTGTTAACTTTGAAGTAACTATGACTTGGTCTTGTTCTAACTGAAGTACCTGTTCAGTCAAGACTTGGATTTGTACCTGGTTATGACTAAAAAGATTACTTAGAACTAGTAGTGAGCTAAGTGTTGCTTCTGTCAGTCAAGTTGTGAAATTTCTGCATGTTTCCTAACAAATGAAACTAAAAGGAAATGTCAAAAACTCTATTTTTTTCTAAACAATGTTTAGCCATATACAAAGAACATTCATTCCAATGATTAATATAGAGTCTATGATACAAAATTGGGTTCCTGTCTTTACTCTTTAATAAGAAAATTATTTGGAAAAAAGACTCTGACCTCTACAATACAACCCGTGAGCCTGCATTAACTATAATAAGAAACAAACTCTATTTCTTGATGGTCCAGCTGGTTACGTTTCTGTAGAGAGGTAAGACCCATCACCACCCTCCCACTCAAAAAGTGTCCTGGATATGATACTAAACCATCTGATGGTGAGGCTTCAGTCCTGGAGCTTTGAATAATATGGAGTACTTTCATTACCATTACTTCCAGGTCCACTCTGATTCAGAGCTGTAATACTTGTTAGGATCCCATCTATGGGTCAAATAGTACTATCTAGGCATTTACTTTACTTGAAACCATTTAACTGTGTGCAAATAAAGGAATTCTGGCTTGTTTAAAGATGTTACCTACAAACTATTTCTTTGTGTGTAATTAATAAATATATATATATATATACACACACATTTAATACTTAATGATATGTTATTTAGCATTGAATAACCTACAAGGATTGATATGCCATAAAATGTAACCACTACAACCTCCATTTCTCAACTAGCACAATGCTGACGTTTTTGTATTTCATATTCCTTTATTCAATCTGTTATGAGTCAGATGCTGTCTTATCTTGTCACCTCTTCAATGTGAAAATGTCAAAGGTCAATAGTGACCATTGACTCTCCATTGCTTTTATCTTCTAAGATATATTGCTCCGTTTTTATTTTTATTTTAATTTTTCAAATTTGGCTAATATGAGAATATAAATGCATCAAAACAATACCTGTATTTAAGCTGTCATGATTAAACAAAGAAGCAATACTAAGAAACTATTGATTGGTAATGTCAGCCCATTTAAACAAGATAGTAAAAAAAAATCTATTATAGAAAGTAAAGAACAAAATAATCTTAAACTTATTCTTCACCTTCATGTAATATTTTATCTATTACAAAATTCTAGTATTTCCTCTCAATCTCTAAAATCTTTCGAAATGTTAAAAAAAACCAAAAAAATTTTAAATCAGCTGTCCTTTCCCTATGCACACACCTGCAAATATATTGAAACTTGACATGTGAATATATTGTAGCCAAAAAGTTCATTCAGTTAAAGGATTTTTAATTTTTGACTTCAATTTTATTGAATATATGTACTCTTCTATTTTCTGTCAGCTTTCAGGCAACTTCCTAATTCCATTTTCTCTGCAAGGTGCTCTAGGTGTGTTTTGCCATTTTCCTCTTAATTTGAACTTTCTTTCATATAGAAATTTTTGTGAAAATCAGAACAACTAGTAAGTAATCAACTGTAATATTTGGTGAATATGAAAGATGAGTGAAAACATTCCAGCAATTCTATAACTTTTTGCTGGTCATCAAAGAAAATTGCAATCTAGTGTTATCCTGATGGAATATTAAATCCTTCCTATTAATTCTAGACATTTTCTGTCTTCAATTGGTTTAATTAGGATCATTACTTGTTCAAATCAATTATTTAGTTGTCCAATAAAAGCTTAAATATACCTACTATCAGCTAGTGCTGTAGAATATGCCAACTGCACCTCTTCAGAGGAGTAAGACCTTGTCATGCATACAAGGTTACCTGTAGGCTGTGGATGGCGACTCATTATGCTTGAGGATGAGATCCTGATGGCTGAGTTGTCCACGACCCAGCAGCCAAAATAGTCATGTAACCTGCAACACTCTACTTTGGCCCTTACTAGGCTAGAAAGGTGGTTGGAGAGACCCAATCCCATCACTCAGCTGGTCAGGTCAAACTCTAGCCCCTATATATTTTTCAAATTGCTCTTGTGGCAAATACGTTCCTAACCCTATTTTATCTTAAAGGTACTAGAAGACAGTGGCTGAGGGTCAATTGCCCTGTGATGATAATACTTGAAATTATTTAAACTGTGCAAACAAATGATTGATATTAAATATAATTATTAGTGTTAAATAGCAATACTTTAAACCATTTAGCTATGGACAAGCAAATGAGCTCTCATTTAAAAATAAAGTTGCCTAGAAACTATTTGCTTCCAAATCCTGTATACAGGATTTGGCATTAACCCAAATCCTGTATACAGGATTTGGTATTAACCCGCCAGAGTTGATATACCATTAAACAAAATAACCAAACCAAAAGCTCAAATGGATTCCTTCCAATCCAACCAAATGCACAACATTTGGGTGAAGACTGGCCTTTAGTATGGTTAACAGTGGTCCATTTTACTTTCTCCACAATATTTGATATTCCACACTGTTGTAATGTATCCACTTTCCATTGCTTTTCACCATGTTTCAAAAACAAAATTTAAATTTGGTAAAGTATTTTTTTATTTATTTTTTATGTCACTGTAATCAAATTGACTAACATGACCAAACTGGTAGAAATGATTTTCAATGTTTGATTTGAATATTCTGAATGTTGATAATATCTTGTTGTATAATGTTGATTATTTTTATTCATTTACCAACCTCTCTGTCATAAGTAGGTTATGATACAGAGTCAATTTTTAATTTGTGTACAGATGGTTTAAATTCAGTTGTCTTTCTCAAAGACTGGTTACATAACTAAAGCCAAAGATCCCAATCTGTCTTACCATTTACCTATAGCTGTGGCAAGAACAAATAGATTTATACCCTTTTCTTCATTGCCATCACTCCCATGTCCACTCTGGTCTGGAGTGGTAGCACCTGATAGGGTTCTATATAGGTCAAATGGAACTAAAATATGGTTTTGAGAGTTTACTGTTTTTGCATTTAAACTATTTATGCTTGTGGGGGGAGTATGTAATTTGGTTATTTCAGTAGATTGCTCTCTAAATTATTCCCACCACAAATACAACACAAAACATTACAATCGCGCAAAAGAAATGGAATAGAACACAACGAACATTAAATAACAAACAATTTAATATGCATATAACAGAATATGAAAAACAAAATAAAGTTTGACAAAAGGAAAATAAATTTGTTGAAAGATGTGGGTATGTTCATGTTATCAGAGTCCGTAAATAAGTCGTTCTTACTTACATTAAGTTTATAGCGGGTTTTATGATTGTGGCGACAGTGTGTCTCGTTGATGAAAGAAAGTTTGTCGGGTTTTCCTTTTGAATATAATTCTCGGCCATTTGAAAAGAGGTCATGAACTTTAGTTGAGGAAGGAAAGGAATTGGTTGGACATAGTATCGGCTACTGGCTTAGTGGCTTGTGTTCGTCTGTGTCTTCGTTTGTGTGTAAGATTGTGTCTTGTGTGTCTGGCTTCCTAACTCTGTGTTATTTATATCCTACAGGTGGATCAAAGAATCGCCCTAAAATCTTGACGTGTAGACATTTATTGACCAATCAGATTTGTATTTTACTATTTTATTTTCGAGCCTAAATATTTTCTGTTAGTTCACTTCCGATCCTAATTTTCTAGAATGTTCTATTCCATGTTTTTAGCTGATTGGTTGAAAAATATAAAAATGTAATTTAAATGCTAATGCGGGTTTGATCCTAAATTTCTAGAATGTTCTTAAGTATGTTTTTATTGCTTATTTTAAGACTAGAAGAATTGTTTAGAATGAAACTGTGATAACAATTAAACTGTGTACTTATGAGAAAATGAATTACCTGAAATAAAACTGTTCTTACATTAACTATGTATTGCCCCATCGGCTGAAGTTGTAGAATACACTGGCTGCATATCTGCAGAGGGGTAAGACCCCTCCCAATGAGTGTCCTGGATATGACACTAAACAATCTGATGGTGAGGTTCTAGTAATGCTGGATCTTTGGGGAATGTAGAGCACCTTCCAGGTCCACTCTGGCCTAGTGTGGTAGCACCTGATAGGTCTCTAACTATGGGTCAAATAGAACTGAACTGCATACTTATACTAAACTGAATTGTTTGAATTAGAACTGTTTGACTAAACTGAATAGCTTGAAATAGAAATGTTTTTGACAATTAAACTGTGTACTCATGCTAAATTGAATTGTTTGAAATAGAACTGATTATTTGTATAAAAATGGATTTGGCATTAATAACCTACAAAGGTTGATATGCCATAAAACCCAACCAATCAACTTGGGCAACACTACACAATTAGATGCATCATTAACTAAATTCCCAGGAGTTAGCCACGTATTTACTCTTAAAACAAAAATACATAATGTCAAGTGTTTTTCCATCAATATAAAAACCAGTACATAAATACATGAATGTATTAATGAAATTTAAAACTGAATTATTTTTTATTTTTATTTTTTTTTTTTTTGTTTAGATTATTTAACAATTAAAGTATTTACAACTAGTAACCAATTATCAAAGTCCTTCTGAAAATTTGAATTAAATGAACTATTATAAAACTGTTTTCAGTATTTGAGTTCTTCCCTCATGCTGTATAGGTAATATGCTTTGATCGCTTGAATTTTTTTAGTTGAGTAAATTTCTAAATTTATTATTTCCATCAAGTATGTTTGTTATTGATCATGTTTTTAATGACTAATAAATGTTAAAGGCTTTTAGGCATTGAGTATAGAAAAACATGAAAATTTTTTTATTTTTAATTCTAGCTTAAAATTTGCAAGTAATCCATTGAAGAGATTGATTTATAAATAGTAGATTCTCATATGGAACTTGGCCAGACCTGACAACATTATCCTAATTGTGATTAATATTTGCTAGGTAGCTGATGTCATCTAAGAAATTTGTATTTGATAAAGTGGTGAATATGTATATGACACAAGCTCAATTTTTAAGCAGAGTACAGTTGGTTTGAATTCAGTTTTGTCTCCAAAACTGGTTGCCTCAGGCCAGAGGACCCAGTCTGTCTTGCTATTTACTTATACCTGTTGAGGGCAATAGATAGATTTATGCCTTTCCCAAGGGTGTTAAAACTAAGTGAAACACAAACAATCTTGTCTATGGACATCCAGGATTTAGACTCAGGTTGTGTATTCAATTTTCAAGATGTAGGTAATGTCTTTGTTGAAATTTGGGTAGCCATCTTGTCAATCATCCAGTTGTGGGATTCTTAATACAAAAGGTATGTCTTGTCAGTACAAAGGCTGCAATATATGTTAATACTGGGCCGTAACTTGCCCTTCCTGATATATGCTCTAGTCATCTCTGATTAGCTCATCTGCTATTACTAACAGACAAGCTTATAAATACTTGCTGTGTGTGTGTGTATCCATGTATGTATTCAGACATTGGCATAATGGTTAGTGTTCGCTAATGGCCCGGGAGACCTGGGTTCAATCCCAGATCGAGTCATACCAAAGACTTAAAAAAATGGTACTTGATGCTACCTTGTTTAACACTCAGCATTATAAGGTAAGGATCAAGGGTAAAGTGGAGCAATCCAGGGAAAGTCGCGCCCTCCTCTACACCTCAGTGTAGTAGCTATCAAAAAGGGAGCCTTCAGGTCACCCTCGACTAAGATCGCCAACAACAACAATATATATTATGACCTTCCCTCAAATAATCCAACATGCCCCCCACTCTTTTAAAGAAATACATATTAAATTAAAAATTATGATTTTATTTATTTTTAATTTTTTTAGGATAATTGACTCAAAAACAATTAGTGTTTTAGTTTTTGGTTAGAATTAATTGGCTAGTTACCTCTCTGCTGAGACGCAGTCAATATATTCTTCTGCCCCAGTCAACTGTGCTAAATTGTCTACTATAACCTTTCTGAAAGCGTTTAAATTTTATTCTTGTCATTGGCTTTGTAAACATGTCAGCTACATTTTTGTTTCAATGTATTCTAAAAGAATGAACACTTTATTTCATCACGTATAAACTGAAATTTTATATCAATATGTTTCAATCTTTGATGGATGACTCCAGTTTTTTGCTAAAAAATACTGAACTGATTATCACAGTGAATAGTTGTTGGGTGTTTAAAGGACTCTTGTTCTGTCACAGTTCTCAATAGTACTCTAAGATACAGGGCTTCTTGACTTGCTAATGAGTTAGCTATAAATTTCGCTTCATGAGTTTACTGAATTTTGCTTTTTATATTTACATTAAGTCATTGGGTTGTCTTTTACCAATCTAAAACAATATCCACTCATACTTTTTCTATCACTTAAATTAGCCCAATCTGTATCACAAAATCCTATTTCCAAGGGTTTCTGCGAGTTCTTAAATATTAGTGACTGATTGTGCCTTTCATTTAATGTAAGACATGTTTTGCTTTCATTAAACGGAAAAAAATTGGTTTTGCTAGGTCTTGGGACAACCTAGTCACTGTATAACAAATGTCTGATCTTGTTGCAACTATGATATCTATATCAGACTGCCAATAATTTCACGGTAAGGTTTGCTATCTATTAAATCGACTTCGTCACTTGTTTTCTTTATATCCATTTCATATGGAGTTGAGCGTGGTTTACAATCTGCCATGCCAAATTTGGAAAATATTGCCCAGTCAGCTGGGGCTGTAGAATACACTGACTGCACCTCTGCAGAGCAGTAAGACCCGTCTCCAACGTGTGTCCTGGATATGATACTAAACCATCTGATGGTGAGATTCCAGTGATGCTGGGTCTTTAGGAAATGCAGAGCACCCCTTAATTGCCATTGCTCCCTGGTCCACTCGGGCCCGGAATGACAATTAAACTGTACTTACATTTAAACTGCGTACTTATGCAAAACTGAATTGTTTGAAATGGAATTGTTTTTGACATTGAAACTGTACTTACGTTGAGCTGAATTGTTTAATATAGAACTCTTGATATTTAACTGTGTGTAAACAAAATCTATACTTATATAAACTGAATTTGCTGAATTAGAATTGATTGAGTAAACTGAATAACTTGAAATAGAAATATTTTTGACAAACTGAACTTATGCTAAACTGAAATGCTTGAAATAGAGCTGTTTTGATATCGAAACTGTACTTAAGCAGAACTGAATTGTTTAAAATAAACTTAATATTTGCATAAAAGTAGATTTGGCATCATATAACCTACAAAGGTTGATATGCCATAAAGAACCCAACCAACCAACTTGGATAATATCTCTATATATCTAGATTGATTGATTCATTTTAATTGTACTATTTTTGCATTCAAATTCTATTCCTAAAAACCTGGATAATTTCCCAAGATCAGTCATTTTTTAATCTAGAGTTCAGTTTTGCTTTAGTTTTCATTAAGTCTGCCTCAGTTTTTAAAGCAATTGATATATAGTCTATCCACGATAAAATGTTAATTTGATTACATACAGAGGTCCATGGGTGACTGCTCAAAATTTTGAATATGGAATGTTTTATTCCATGTTGAACTGCTCTGTTTTAACCCATATAATTCCCATTCTTACCTTCCACGCCTTCTGGCTGTTCAACATATATTTTATAGTCTAAGTGGGCATTTAAATATGCACTATTAACATTCATATGATGAATTAACAAATCATACTGGACTGCTATTTGCAGTAGTCACCTTATGGAAGCCATATTTGTTGTTGGGGCAAAAGTTTCTCTGTTATCTTCACTATATATTTGTGAGTAGCCCTGAGCCATAAATTGGGCTTTATACTCATAACTTCCATCACGTTTGCACTTTATAGTATACAACCAACTATTACCAACAATATTTTTATCTTTTGGAGCTTTCTGCCATTCAAAAGTATTTTCTACTAAGGAATCAAGTTCTTTTTGCATTGCAAAAACCCAGTATTTACAGTTCTGAGTTAATGGTCTCATTATAATTAGTGGAGATTGTACAATAGTAGTCAACTCCAATAAATTCAAAATTTTCAACTAAGAAAAATTCTGGTTTTCTTCTGTCAGATTGGATACCATCTTATTTGCCCCTCTCTTTCACTGATGAAGTTATCTTTCATCATGTGTTGCTCATTTAGCCCAACAATTCTGTATGTCCTTGTTTTGTTAGTGGACTATTATAAGAATTTGTGAATTTTATATACCTAACTCTTAATAGCTGTTAATTCTGGAAAATAAATCAAATAAGCTAGACTTTGCTTATCATAGCCAACAAAGATGCCTTTTTCACAGCAAGGATCTAATTTCATTTTATTTTGTACATAACAAAAGCAAGTCCTTCCAAAAATGTTTGGTTTTGAACCGGTGAAACTTTCATATGGGTTTTTTCTTGTTTCTATTATAACAATGATTTTGAATATACATTGAAACCATTAATGCATGAACCCACGAGTTTTGGGGCAATTTTGACTCTTATAAGGTGGCATCTTGCCATGGAAAATAAGGTTCACTAAACACTTAGTGGTTCCATTTTGATGCAGTGAATAAGAACCTATATGCTCATGTTTGATCCTATTAAGTACAAGTAACTGTTGAAGATTCAGAAGTGGATTCAGTTCCATTATCTGTTCACAAACATTTTACATGGCCGTAAGGGGCGATGTTTGCTAGATGTTTTGTTGTGGCGAACAAAGTGTCGGACTTGTGTTTTAAGAAGTATAACAAAAGGCCAGAGTAGTCGCCAATAAAATTAAGTACATATTTATAACCTTCTTTTGCTAAGGGTTGAATAGGGCCTGCAGATCACTGTGTTTAGAGTTAGTTTTATCTTCATTCCTTTTACTAAGTTGGGTAACTTTTTAATATCAGATTGATTTGTAGCCTAATATTTTATGCCAAGTACATAAGTGGCATTTTTGGCAGAAACAATATTTTTTAGATAATACAAATGTCCTCTCTTATGTTGAAAACTGCTCCATTAGGGTAAATTAATTGGGAGTTGTCTCACTTAAAACTTATATGTGCACTGGTTTTTTTTTTTTTTTTTTTTTTTTGTTTTTTTTTACACACTTGTACTGAAATATATTTTGTTTAAAAGTTGGGATATATAAAACATATTTTAAGATACATCTAGAAATATACCCATTGCTATTGCATAAATACAAGCATTTTTTCTCTTCATCACTATATGTGGGTTTCATTTGTAATATTGTTGGATTCATCTGGGGGTAGCGCATACACTCAGCTTCTTCATAACTTTTTAAACATATCTTTAATTCAAAAAAAAAAAAAAAAAAAAAAAAAAAAAGTTTTTTTTCTGGGTTACGACTGTTTTAAAAGGTTTAAAATTAGGAGGCAACCCATTTAGAACCATAGCAATTAAAAATCCGTTGCTTATAACTTTCCTAGCTTCTTTCAGAGCATTAGAAATATTCTCTGCCCTTATCATATATTCTGTAATAGACTGATTCCAATCTTCTCAAAGATGTTAGCTCTGTATAGAGGGGAAATAACTTTTGACTTTCCTTTTGATAAATAATATTCCTAAGGCTTTTCTTCCATTGTCTCTTGCATCCCTTATTACCAATGACAAACTTTTATCGTCCAAATACTGAATGAGCTCGGTGAAAACAGTAGTGGTCTTCTTTACGATATCCATATCATCCCTTTGATCTGTAGGTGACAGTACAGTTTGGTGTAAATATTGAATTGTAAGATATCCTTGGAACTTCACTTCCCACAATTCATACTTGGATTCATTACTGTCAAAGAAGTTTTGCTGTTCTGGTCCCATAACCTGTTGAAATTCAGGTAGCCATTTTGTCAGTCATCCAGTTGTGGAATTCTTAATACAAAAGGTACATCTTGTCAGTATAAATGCTGCAATATGTTTTGATACTGGGCTGTAACTTGCCCTTCTTCATATGCTCTAGTCAACTTTGATTAGCTGATCTCCTGCTGCTACTAACAAGCAAGTCTATAGATACTTGCTACCAATTTTGTTTGTGTGTGTCATATATGAGAGAAGGGGAGGGACCCTCCCCCAAACAACCCAACAGTCTTTAATATTTAATTAAATTCAGATTTTAGATATTTCAAATTTTGCTTTTGAAATTTGAACCTACCACACATGAACCTAAATTTGTTAGTTGGTTTTGACCACCTAACCTCATTCCATTATTTTCTATTGTGTTTTCAGTTTCTGATCGTTATTAACTATTTTGGCCATGGGTCGTCTCATCTGATAATTGTAATACTCAGTCATTTAACAAAGAAATTTGCACCCACTGTAATCACAAGAATTAATTTATTATGAAACTTGAAAGGGTCTTTTGTGGAAGTTTGTATAAATCTTGGAAAGAACTTTTCTCTTGAACAGATGATTGCTGAATTTTTGATCTGATAAATAGAAGTGTAAATGTTCTGAAACTACTTAATGAGCTCTGCGAATAATTTTATCTCTTATGAATTCCTTCTCTCCTAATGTTACTGATATTACCCTTTTGTCATGTTAAAATGATTGAAATCAATTTCACAAATGTCAATGTTATCAATCAGATTGGATTGTCAATATAAAGAAAAATATTCTTGGACAAATTTGAATACTTTGGCCATAGAATAAACCTTTCAAACACAATGCATAAAAAGTTTACACAATTTGATCTGTTCGTGATATGACAATCTGTCAGGCTACATACTGTTGAGATATATATATATATGAATTTTTTTTTTTTTTTTTTTTTTTTTTTTTTTGATTGATTAGTAGATCATCATAGGGTAGATGCACACTGTCTGATTTTATGATCTTATCTACCAATCATGGAACCTAATGCATTTCTTTATTAATGGTCAACTGCTGACAAACGTAGGCTATAACAATGTCATCTTGTATTCATGTACATATTTGTATACACAAGGACGGGCAACATGTCATGTTCACTATTGGCATTACTAAACTGATTTACATTCAAGAATGGACATCAAGAAGCAGAATGAATTTTTAATATTTTATTGTCCACTCTGGTTTATACTTAAAAATTATAATCAGGAATTCATAAGAGTTTCTTCATATTCTGACTATTTCAGACTTAATACTGTAGAGTGTGTGTGTGTGGGGGGGGTCAATGATATTGTTGATCAACACCAAAATTCAGATTCCCAACAATATGGTTTTGTTTGTTACTCACCAGTCAAAAATTGGTTATATGCCAAGCTAAAAGAATAAATGGTAGAACTTGCAGACTTTTTAGCAGAAATACATAAATTGACACTTGTAGTGGAACTGTTATTGTTGTAGAAAAGCTCTAGTTCAAATCCTGAATGAGGCTGTTTGCATTTTATATAATACTGAATCCATTTGGAGAAACGTATGCATGCACCACATCGATGCTGACTAAGTGCATGGAGAAAAATCTTGACGGCAATTGTACGAGCCATATTGAACAAATGCTAGAAGCAACATCCCACAAAATAGCAGCTATATGTTCACCATCCTTCCATCTCTAAAACCATTCAAATCAGATGAACAAAACATACTGGACACTGCTGGAGAAGTAAAAGTGAGCTCATAAGCAACTTTCTCCTGCAGATTCCTTTGCATGGAGAAGCAGGTGTTGGATGTCTGGCCAGAATTTATCTACAACAGCTCTGTATAAACACAGGATGTAGTCTAGAGGACCTGCCAAATCTGATGGACAATTGACTAATGGAGAGGGAGAGTCAGGAAAATCTGCACTTGCAGCACATGATGATGATACATCCAACTATGGACAGCCAAGATAGCTGCAATTGTAGAATACACTGACTGCATCTCTGCAGAGTTGTAAAAGACCCCCACACACAGTATCCTAGATATGATGTTAAACCATCTGAAGAGGCTCCATCCTTAGAGATTTGGGGAATGTGAGTACCCTTTTATTACCATTGCTCCTAGGTCCACTCTGACCCAGAGTGGTTTGCACCTGATAGTCCTATCTATGGATCAAATAAGACCTGTTTAACATTTAAACTGAGTGCAAACAAATGACTTATAATAAATTGAATTTTTTGATCATCTAGCAGTGTAAGCAAATGATTGATGTTTAATTGAATTGTTAGTGATACATAGCAATACTTGGAATTATTTAACTGTGTACAAAAAATGAGATCAGGCTCACTTAAAAATGTTGTCAACAAAATGTTTACAAACCATATATAATTGATATGTATAAACAGGATTTGGCATTAAATAATCAACAATGGTTGATATGCCATAAAATTAAATTATCTATGACAAATGGTCTAGCAGAAAATTAAACTCTAAATTCAAATTTGTTGAACTTTGTTTCAAAAAATTGACTTTGTATTGCATCCTAATTATGATGGAGAGGTTGGCTAAATACATACATGAAATATTGGCCACAATTCGTTGGATTTGAATGAATACTGTATCCTTTTTAATTTCATGTAGCTTATAATAGTTTTAACAGAAGGTCTCTCTCTCTCTCTCTCTCTCTCTCTCTCTCAGTAGTTAAAGAAAAAATTCTGTTTACTTTTAATTTTATTGCAATGTGTAAACTAAAAACAAAAATATTTTGGTTAACTTTATAACTCATTAAAAAAAACAAAAAAAATAGCCCTTATGATTGTAGAGATGACTTGGTGAAGGAGGCTTTTTATAATGATTTATAGAATTGTGTAAAAGCATTCATAATACTCAAAAACAGGCATGAGCAAACTTTTTTAAGAAGCAGGCCACGTGAGATTCAGCTCATTATCAGGTGGGCTACACTTTTTAAAAAAAAATTTCAAGGTAATTTCACATTGAAAATACCTCAATCATTTTTTATTACAGAAGACCATATGTATAATCATTTACTTTAAAAATAGGGAAAGTTGATTTTTATTTATACATTTTTTTTTCTTTTTCTCCTCTTTAATAAAAAGATCTTTTCTCTAACAGTTTTAATAAGTTATTTTCCTTGTGAAATTAGGTGGCCCATTCAGAAGGCACCATGGTTTGCAGTTTACTCATGACTGGTCTAGAGTTATAATCTCCAGTGTCAGTATTAAAGAACAGAAGAAAATGTTAATTCCACTTAAAATAGATATAAAAACATTTCTAGCCCAATGTCTAATAAAATATCAATGCCAATAATGCAAAGATATTTGAACTATTTTTGCTATCAAAATCAAACTTCTTATCTTGCTTTTTATTTTATGAATATAATCTGAAAAGATTTGTGTATTCTATTTAGACAAAATTGAGCAAACTTTCATTTACAAAATATGCACACATTTTGACCTATTGCTTAAGGTCAACAAGTGCCTGGAGGTAGTTCTACTTGTATTCTAGTCTTGCAGTATTGCTTTGTAAGCAATTTAGTCCTCTTCACCTGGGTTATTCAAAACTTGTTTTTCTACCAGTCAGTGGCAAATAAACATGGGTCAATCATACATGCCATTCACTTATGATGTGCATGGTTGAAGGTGGGTGGGATTTTATATATATGATAGTTTCATATTCTACACATTCTAGGAAACTTGGCTTCTGTGGATTGTTTTTTTTTTTTTTTTTTTTTTTTTTTTTTAATCTAAATGAAGTCGGTTTTCTTTTATTAGCCTTTTCCACAAAATAAATACATCAAGTATAAATCTCTTATCAACTCTTTCAATTATTATGCTTGCCTCCTGTTTGTGTTCTCTAAGTGCCTTGTTTTGCTTCTAAGGATTTCTAGTCACTTGATTATATACCAGCAGACTTAAATTGGTAGATTTAAGTTTTGGTTGAACTAATTTTGTTGGTGTCACCTTAAGATTTCTTTTAGCAAGTTTCTTATGGATACCAGCTGCTATTTACACTTTTTGGATGCTGAATTTTAAATTTTCAGATTTTAGTGAGATATATGTATATAATTTTTTTTCTTAAGATTTTTAAAAAAATCAAAAATAACTTAATTTGCATGCGTTGACACCATTTCAAATATTAATTTACTCAGATGAAAATATTTAAATTTTTTTTTATTTGGGATAATCAGATTGTAATTATATTTGCTAACAGAAGATAAAATTAAAAGGCTTAAGTCAACATTGAAATGCAGAAAATGATTTCAGGTTCTTGGCACCATTGATACAATTAAAATTACTATTGATCAATTTATTTCTTAACCATTCAAAAACTTATGTGCAAAATGTTTGACAACTTTTAGCCAGATAAAAACGATTTTATAAATACACGAACAACCATAATAAAAAGTCAGGTCTTTTTTTTTCTCCCCCCCCCAAGCCTAATTAATTAGGTAAGTTATATCTTCCATCCTATGCCTATTCAAACAATGTATTATATATAAAATAAGTAACCAGTTATCAAGTTGAATTATACCACAAATATACAGAAAGTCTGTCAAGAAAGCATAATGCTACTGTGCTGCTGGATTTCTGTGAGGCAATAATTCTTCTAAAATACTTCAGTATGCAGAGAACAGCAATGATTGTTAGTGCTTTGCATATATAAACAAATCTAATTAAGATCTGTTATATTTACATTTTAGTTGATGATAGCTGTCAGCTTTTTTCTCATAAGCATTAATTTTTTTTTCTAATTACAAATAGACTATGCACTAAAAACCAGGTCAAATGTGTGGCAAACTTATTAAAAATATAATTCATAACTTATAAAATTTGATCCTTGTCCTTGAAGGAAAAAAAAGATCATATTGTAAACTGATTTTGTTACAGTATATAATATTAAAGTAGTACATACTATTCTAGTTGTCAGTTGATTGAAGGAGAAAATGAAACCCGCAACTCTTTTTGCTCACTTAACAGATTGATTCTGAGCAAAGGAAAACATTGAAAATCAGTATTCAAAATATTCACTTTGTTTTACTGGCACTCTTTGAAAATATGCATTTATCTTGGCCCTGAAATGAACTTTGGTTCAATACACATTAACATCAGGATTTGAATATGTCACTTATTGTGAACTTTTTTTTTTTTTTTTTTTTTTTTAATTGAATCATAATTTTGTAAATTACTACCCTTAAATTTAGTGTGCATTAAAGTGTACACAAATTACAAATGGTAGAATATTTCTCTTCTTTATTTCTTATGAAAAATGTGTATGCTCCAACATTTCAGGTAAGTTCAATTTATGCTTTCAAGTTAGACTTAAAGAAAAAAAATTTTTTTTTTCTTTCTATATTGGTGGTGGGGGTTCCCAGTAACAACTTTTAAAAATATCATATCTGGATTACTATATTTTATAGTTATCTTTTCCTGATAAATAAAATCTTTGATCTTATGTAAAGCAATTAGTTGACAATTTTATTTCTTGTGTCCTTGAATCTATTTAAAGTTTATATTAAATGTACCAGTCCATAGTTTTTTTTTTATTTTGTATAGAATACAATCTATAGTAACAGTGAATCTATTAGACTGTCAGCTTTAACATCTATTGAATTTACTAATAATGGCCAGTTAAATTAACCTGTTAATAAAATATCTTTTTAAAATACTTTGAAAAAAAATTTACAAAAATTTAATTCAAAATTAAATAACATTTTATATTTAAAAAAAAAAATAATTGAGACTGACTAAAATTATAATTACAGTTGAAAGTGCTGAAATGAAGCTAAAAATATGGAAAATACTGTTCATGTTGCACCACCAACATGGATTTCCCTGACCCTCTCCCACCACCCATCTCTATCATCCATCGCTCCCAGTAGGTCTTCAAGGCTACATCCTATATTGGCACTGAGCTGTTGTATATAGGTTCTAGCTGGTTGTTCTGCTTTTGCTTGTTTATGTGAAGGGGTCTACGGGAGTATGTCTTTAATGAGTTCATCCTTACTTCTCTAGCATTGTCCTGCATGCCTGGTTCATTTAACTTGGATAGTTTTTGTGATGGGTGGTAGGTGGCTGTATAGCTGCTGCTTTGTGGGGTGCTGCCTCCAGGACTTGTTCAATATTGCTCACTGCATTCTTGTGTAATTGCCGTCATGTAGTAGTATCGACACAACCACTGCTTGGAAAAAAAACTGCGTTACATTCTATCAGTCAGGTCTGACTTCCATATGACTAATAGCCTATTGATAGCTGTCCATACCTTTGCTAGTTGTGTGTTGATGTCCATCTTGGTTGAGACACTGCTTCCTAAGTAGGTGAACTTGTCCATTAGTTTCAGAGGACTACCATTTAGTGTGAAGATGTCACCTCTTTTATTAAAGCACATATATTCCATCTTGTCTGCGTTGACATGAGGCCTATGCCAGCAGCTGCTCGTTCCAGACTATATAGCAGGGTTTCAGCTTAGGCAGGTATATTTGCCAGAAGAGCTATGTCATCGACGTAATCCACATCTGTGATTGTTTGTCAGCTTGAAACCGTTGTCTTTCATTTTATCAAGACGTTCTAAGCATGTGGTCTAGCCAGATGATAAAGAGGTGTGGGGCTAATGTGTCTCCTTGCAGCACACCTGCAACAATGTCGAAGTAATTTGTGTCTCCATCTGGGGAGTGGACTTTTTACTTTCATTTTTAAATTTTTTATAGCATCAAAATACCTTTTACTCAAAGACTAAAAGCATGAAACGTGTCAATACAGTGTAGCAGTTCTTTAAGATCCTAATGTTGGACTATAGGAATCTTCTGTTCCTAGAAAAGCAAAAGTATTTTTTTTTTCACTAATACTACAAGAAAGTTTTGTTTTGGCAAAAGGTGAAGTAATCTTTCTCACTTATGCCAATGGTGATTTAGTAGTCACAAACTCTTTTCAAATGAAATTGATATTTCTAACTACATAGCCCTATTTGGTTTGCAGATGGTAATATGACTTATATAATTACTAGTCAACAAAAAAGTTTTTGAAATGATGTTGAGGCACCAAAAATATTTTTTTAAGCTAATTTGAGGGTGATGAATCTAAAAATGACCTTTTTTTTTTCTTGGTTAGTTACTCATTTTTTTGGGAAAAAAATCATTTGTTTTCTGTATGTATGATATTTACCAATGATAATATTTCTCTAAGTAAAATCATAAAAACCTCTTGATGTGTATTTAAACCAATAAATATGGATCTGCTTTTTGAGAAATACTATTTTTGTTCTAATTAGACCCTAAATCTTTAAAAATAACACAATTGAACATGCCAAGACCAACAAGTATTTCCATCAAATAATTTAATAAACTAAGTACAGAAATGACTTTCATGAACACAAGAACTGATTCTTGATTGTCATATTCAATGTTATTTAAGTCCCTTTTGGTATTCCTGGTAGCACTCTTCCATTGTTTTGATGTCCTGATGGAATCGTTCTCCTTGCTCATCACTCACATCACTGTAATTATCCAGAAATTCATCTAGATGGCTATGGATGAAAAAAAAATCCAAAACTGTCCTGTAGACTTTTCAAGAGCTTTTCTACTAACTCATTGTAATTTTCAGCCTGGTGATTGCCCAAGAAGTTTTCACCATGTCAACAAACTGTCCAAATGCATGATTTCAAGTCATTCATCAAATTCACTAATTCATCCTTAATGAGTTTCCTGATGTTATGATGAAACCAGTTTCATGATGTTCATCATGTACAATGGAATAAGAGTATTCAATTGGAATGTTTTCAGTTGGAGTTTCTTTCCATCTGTGAAAAAAGCTCTCAATGTGCTTGGGTTCCTTCTGTAGTAAAGGGACTGAAGTGATGAGATAAATTTATGAATATCCAACAGAAGATTTTAAGGTGTCAACATTTTTTTTTTCTTTGTCACTTTCATTATCAGGTTTACTAAAGTGTATTACTGATAAAATTTATCAGTTTATTTGAATTTTGAGAATACATTTAAGAAATTCGATACATCCATTTTAAATTTGGCTCAAAAACGCTTTTTTCTTATAACAGTAGTTTATTTCAGGTGACAATCATAAATTGCTCAACTTACCTGAAAATAGGGTTTCTACAACCTTTAACTAAATTATGTGATCAGCCAAAATGGTTTTTCTCTTTCTCCCCCCCCAAACCCCCCCCCTAAAATGAGCATTTTTACAGTACAGTAAAAATGGTAGCTAACCATAAAAAACTAAAAATGTTTTGTTTCTTGGCACCAAAAATTGTGCTGACTTGTGTAATAAAAAAATTTCTTACATTATTTACTCTAACTTTTTCAAATCTTAATTTCATTAGTTTCTATTTAAAGAATTTGTCCTACTTTATATTATACTAAACAAATTTAAACCTTATAAAATTATTTACAAGATAAATGTTACAATTTCCTGAAAAATCTAAAACTTGCTATCTATATGAAAAAGAAACTTCTTTTTTTTTTTTTTTTTTTTTTTTTTTTCATTTTTTTAAATAATATAATTCAAGGGTTCAGATGTTAGAATTCTTTTTCTATAAATCAGATAAAGTTAATTAAAATTGCAGTAAGTTGGAAGCAATTGTTTGTTTACAAGATTCACTAAAAATGTTCTATTTCCTAATAAATTTGAATTGTAACACAAATTCTAATTTCCAGTTTTATAGATGATTTGATTAACCTTTCTGTTTATATCTTAGTGTTATAAGGGATGTAAATTATATCATACTGTAAAATTTGCTAAAAATTTAAATGGCAACAAGTGTCAACAAATGGAGCTGTTTTTAATCATTTTACAATCGGACGAAAAATATTGTCAATGTATTATTGAAGATGACTGTTATTAAAAGAAAAAAGATCTTTTGTGGTACTGATAAAATGTGCCTACAAGATCAAATATAAAAACACTTGCTTGGATGAAAGTCTTGTGTTGTATGTTTAATGCTTTCAATCAATATGGGAAAGCAAATATTTTGTACATTATTTCTTATGTCAATTAGTTGAAGTCAAGTTTTATGTACCAACTGAAAAGCTCTGTTAATGTAGAGTGACAATGCTTCATCCAAAATAAAAACTTATGTAAAATAGTCTGTATCAACTGTTCTGCAATAGCATTCTCAAGTGTCTTAAATCTTTGCTTATTAAAAGCACTCTTATTTGTATGTGCATTATGTGGGTACATGATTCTATATAATTATATACATGTCTCTATTCAATTTGTATGAGTAATGTTTTTAGCCTAAAAAGGAGATGGTGAAATTAGCTTTGGGTAATTAGTAGTTCAACTAGACTTTAAAAAAAAAATATTAGTACTAATGTCTTTGGTAAAGTAGGGCTGGTGGTGAGGGTGAGTTAGTATGTAAATTGTATACAAAGTATTTCTGCCACATGCCTTGAGGATGTAGCTGGAAATTTTTTATTGATAAGTGATGTTCATATGTGAAATGTTAATGGAATTAGGAGGTAATGTGCCACTTAAATTATTTTTATTTGACTGTCAGAATATGCAGATTTGTTGCTCATTAGGTTTGCAAAGGTTTTACAACATCCTAATAATTATTAGGTAGGACCTACAAAAATGTAATGTAGCATTGTGTGGGCGAGATGAGATATATATATATATATATATATATATATATAGGAAAATGTCTTAAATTTGAAACTTTTCTATTGTTACACTGAAACTGAAATTTTAACTTAAGATTGTTATATAACACTAATATGTTGTGATTGAAATGTAAAGCAGTTTAATGATATTTATACATTTTGAATTTTTCTTTTTCTGTGAAATCAGGCTTTGTATGAAGTAGCAAAGATAGGTTTCAATTTCAGAGACTGATAGCTTTTTGTTGGGAGTGGGGACTGCTGGGATTTTTATTTAAAGCCTTAGCAATATACAAAATATCAATGTGTGTAAAACAATAAATACTTCTATTGAAATTTATAGATATTTTGTCACTACTCAAAAAATGTACCATTGGAATTTTGGTATTTCTATGGCTATTTAAATAGGCCACTGTTTTATAATTTCATTTTCTTTAATATCACATGCATAACTTGACTTTTTTTTTAAGCTTGGTTTTTCATTTGTTTTGAGAAAAGCTTTTCTTAGAATCTATTCATTTTCTATAGGTTATTAGATACTGATCCTGACATTCATGACAAAATAACTGGGCTATATATACCCCCCGCCCGCCTTAAGTTAGCACAGTTGGTGGTTGCTTCTTTTCTAAACTTGAACACTTTGTAATAGATGGTTTGTTACTGTTTTATGGTCAACTAAGCAATAAACTTCATCAGCATTAAGTTTCAAATTATCTGAAAAATACATTTGATCTCATTTAGAAAAATGTTCTTCAGTAAATTACTTTCCTCATCAAAGAATGTTTTATTAAATTGTGATGTACTAGTATTTCTAGAATTTGTTTTAATAACTCTGAATTCCATTATGGTTAGAAAATTGAAAATATAAATGAAGAAAATTTTATTATTGTGCATTTTAGATAAAAGTATATCGTGAAAGCTTGAGCAATTTTTTTTTTTTTCTTTGAAAAGCAATATAATTTTAAACTTTTAAGGCATTTATTGAACTTGATTCTTATATTGATCAAGTGTCAATATATCTGTTGGTTCTTTTAAACATTGCTATACATGTGCTGCTATTTTAGAAGGTAAGAAGAAAGGTGACTAAATATTGTCTATTAGATATCAGAATTTGGAACAACTAAATTTGGCTCCAAACTAAACACTCCCCCCCCCAAAAAAAAATATGCTGATGACATGAAATTTCAATCTTTTGAAACTTTTTGCATCCTGGAAATCTGGTTATTTCCTTTTAATAGATCCCTCACTTTAACTTGATTTGACAATGAATAAAGTCACTCTAGGATAGTGAATATTTCTTACTCTCATCTCTGCCATTTAATAGTGGTTGGAAAATTAAGGTCAGATTAGTTTAGACACTGCTCAGTTTTTTGGGGGTTTTTTAACAGGTGTTGAATCTATAAGGATTTCTAGTTTACAAGAACCAGCCTGTACTTATTTTCTTGATTTATTAGCTGATTAAAAATTTAACTTTAACATCTATTTCAATGTTTATCATTTTTAGTTAGTTTTTCTCTGATTAAAACAATTTACCCAGCCCCTCAGCACAATCAGAATGTGACACGAGGTCAATTTTTTTTTAATAGTACAGTTGATTCAAAATCAGTTTTTTCTCCTAGACTAGTTGCCTTACCAATAATTTGAGGGGTGAGACGGATCAACGCCTTTCCCAAGAGCAATAGTACAAAGTTAATTTCAAGTCCTCATCTAGGACTTTAATCCAGATTACCAATTCCATTTCTTGTGACTAACTTTTACATTAAGTATGCCTCCTACAAAGAGAATGTTTGAGTTGCTGAATTTGCTTGCAAATAATCTGGTTTTTAAATTTTATGCCCCTTTTTACAGAAATCTTATTTGAGCACAATTTATCTTCCTGTAGTTGACATGAGCTTTTTCGTTCATTTCTTGAGAGGTATTTTTCTTTGTCAGAGCAATAAATTTCTCTATTTTGATTGCATATTAATTTATTCTAAATTCCATTATTTCCAAAGGCCATGTAAAGGAGAAAAACTTTTTTTGGTTTTTTTTTTAGTTTTTTTATTTTAAGTATTTAGTGATAGTTAATTATGTGTTCACTAACTGCTCTTACACTAAAATCATTCCTAGTAGTACATCTACTGAAATATATTTGTTTGTTGGATTAAAAATTGAATAACAGAAATATGATTATTGCTCTTTTATTATACAAAGCAATCTGAAATCTATTAATGTCTTTATTCTTGACTCTAAGCCTGTGGCAGTTGAGATGCCCTCATACTAATCTTGTAATTTCACATGACTCTGATAGTATGTATATTCACTATATTAGTTGTTAGCTTCACACTTATACTACTTGTTTCCTGTCATTCGGTAAACCTCTTGATGATGGGTAACTTAGAGGTCAAGCGTATGTTAGCTGTATATATAAACAATACTTCCTCAAATTTTGGACGGTTTTGGGTGGAGACTACATGCAGCTAAATATTTAACAATAAAGTAAAAAGTATTTAAGACATTATTAGAATAATGTTCCTATAGGAAACATTGGAAAACAGATTGGATAATGATGCCTTTTGTA
>OY757912.1:111416830-111694330 GCA_963585895.1 Sepioteuthis lessoniana | reverse complement strand
TTATGTTGTATAAATTCATATACAATTTAGCATGCAAAATATATTTTTGAATACTTAGCATACACTTAGCTTTTAATGTTAATTTCAAAATTGATCAAGCAAAACAAAGATTCTAAAGTGAGCCAACATCTTCCAAAATGTGTAGTTTTTAAAAGTTCAGTTTCTGGTTTATTCGTTTTTTTAAATTTCGTTTTTGTTTTCCATTATTCATTTTTTGACCAGACCATGCAGTGTTTTCCTCATCATTGACCACAATGCCCTCACCCTTTTCCATATTAGTCTAAATCATTTGACAATTTTTACTTCCCATCTTCCCATGGAGGTCTTTCACTTGGTCATTTATAGTCTCTTGACAGCTGCTTGAGTTTACTTATTGTCTGTGAACCTTTTGTCCGGCCCTGCAAAACTTCTGCTTTCAGCACTCCATGTTCATGTCCTTCACTCCACTCTTAAATTACTTGACTTCTGGTGTGCTCACCCAGCAATATTCCTAACAGGGATCTTTCCATTGCCCTCTGTTGATGACTTTTAGCATTTTAAAATCTCACAGTAATCTATTACAATTGGAATTCATTTAAAAAAGATTTTTTTAAATAATTACCATATAAACTCATGTATAAATTGATATCATGTATAGGTTAACTGTTCATTTATGGTTATAAAATTTTTGAAACCAAACATTGCTCTTTACCTCTTTGTTCTGGAGATCTGGGGAGTGTGGAATACCCCTTCATTGTCGTTACTCCCAGGTCCACTCTGACCCAGAGTGGTAATATCTGTCAGGATCCTATCTATGGTCCAAATTGATCTGTTTGAAAATTATTAGTATTTGATAGTGATACTTGATATGATATGAATGTGTGCTGATTATTGGTATTAAGAATAGTTACTTGAATTGGTTGTTTACTAAGAATTATTTGTTAGTTGAATCCATATGATTGGGTACAAACAAGTGATTATCATTAAATAGAAATAATTATTTGAAACTATATAATTATTAATATTAGATAGGAATACTTGATATCATATAACTGTGTACAAAAATCTGATAAGAAGCAACTCCACAAAAATGTAAATACAAGGGTCA
Organism: Sepioteuthis lessoniana; assembly: GCA_963585895.1. NCBI lineage: Eukaryota > Metazoa > Mollusca > Cephalopoda > Myopsida > Loliginidae > Sepioteuthis > Sepioteuthis lessoniana. The sequence goes on along the minus strand of OY757912.1, from coordinate 111,693,243 downwards.
TTCAATAAATATGAATTTTACATAAAGAGTTGGCAGTCAGAAGCACTGTTCTCAGTTGAATTTTTTCATAGAAACCAATAGTGATAAGTCTTTTCATATCCCAGAAGACGATTAGCATTTTTACTGACTGCTGTGTCCTAGCTCATTGTGGCAAACCCATGTTTAGTCTATTTGAAAACAGTTTTTGATTAAAACATGCTTCTGTGTATACATTACATATTCTGTAAATTTTACATGGTTTGGACTTCTGAGCCACCAAAAGTTAGATGACAGACCTTTTTTCAAGCTCAGAATGCTGTTTGATTTGCTGCCATTTTAAATAGCTTTTAAATAATTTTTACTATAAACCAATTCCAAACAATTTTTAGTTTACATTAATGGAGGTGGGGATCTGGGGGGGTGTATTTAGCTATTTTTCCAAAAATTTCCCTTATTCATTAGATGTTCTTTGTCTAAATGTACAGTGAATGGGATTCCCTTAACTGTTGGTATGGAATAACACTAGACAAGTTGACATGCTAAAATCAATTTATCAATCAGCTACTTTTGTTTTAAAACAATCACATGTTTGTTAAAGCAAACTAGTTATTTTGATGAACACTGTCAGACATTTATTATCCAAAAATACTTATGCAATTTAATTTTTCTCATCAATTTATTTACAGTTGAGAGATTTTTATGGTCATGAAATCATTAGTTTATTGAATTAAATTTTGAAGCCAAAGGTTTCTCCTTACCTTTTCCATTGTTTGAATTTACTCATGTATAGATTAATTTTATTTATTTATTCATTTTTCCCTCCCACCAAAAATTAGGTCTTTAAAATATACAGTACTTTGAAGACCTGACTTTTGCAAGTACTAGACAAATCACTGAGAAAGGGGGAAAAATGCTCTTTGCTGAGATATTTTCCTTCTAAGTGAATTTGTGGTAACAAGTTCCAGCTGACCTGGCACTTAATCTAATGTGTATTGAATATGAGATGTTTTTTGTGAAAGAATGATCATTTGTTTCTCTAGTATGCTCATGTACTATTTTTATCCATCTGCTCATCTGAGACAAGTGCACTTGTTCTTATAACAATGATAAAAGTCTTGGCCATATTAATCTCTACATAATGCTTGATGTTATATAAGTCTGTTCAAACTCAAGACTAAATGTAAATCCTCTCTAAGTGCAGCCACTATTAAGTATTTAAAGAGCTCTGTCAGTAAACCATATTTGATATTCTCAGACAAATATGTTGTCTATCATTTTTCTGGAATGTTTCATAAAACATATCTAATGCTGTTGCTGCCTCATGTTCAGTGAATGCCCACTGAAGGGGATGGGAGGGGGGGGGCAGCTATACCTGCTTGCCTGTCTACAAATTTCACATTAGTCTTGTTATATAAATTATATCATATCAATAATGAACTGTTCAAGTAAGCCACACCCTTGGCCCACTGTGTGGGAGATGCTTGTGACTTCCTGCTTGTTAGTTGTCCCTTCCTGTCTGCTTTAAAAGAAGTGAAGTTCTAATAACATAGGGTTTGAGTTTTGTATACATATGCTCATATAGGAATAAATGCGTGTGTGTGTGTGTGTGTGTGTGTGTGTGTATAAAGGTTACATATAGATTATTGACTTGATATATCTGATTGTGTAAATGTAGGGAATAATGTTTTTCATACATATATATATATATGTGTGTGTGTGTGTGTGTGCGTGTATATATATATATATATATATATATATATATATATATATAATAATGTGTACACATACTAAAGAAAAGGATTTTTTTGTCTTTAGATCAATCTTTGTATTCCTTCTATTTACAAAATGTTAAAAAAAAACAACTCTTAAACTCAATTAGAAGAGATCAATAGTAACTATCAACTTAATATAATTTCAGTCATGATTTCAAATAGCACACACGACAGAAACAAATGATAAAAATATAAGAATGAATTGCAGAATAGTCTTCATTGTCTTCAACTTTGAAAAACAAAGAAGTTTTTTAGGGGTTTTTACTTCTTTCTTCATTTTTTTTTAATAGAAATTATAACTTCAGTTCTCTTCCTTCATTAAGAAAGTTACTTAATATAATCCCTTATTTACTTTTACAAAAATTCAGAAGTATCATGTTAAAGACGTATAAAATTATGATATTTATGGTTTCACAATGCTTTTATAATTATATGTGTATGTGTGTGTGTGTATATGTTTATATACACACACACACACACACACACACACACATGACTAGTCTCCTCATCTACATTGTTATTATAAGCATGACATTTCAATCATTGTACTCTCTGGCCTTCTTTACCCTAAACATTGTGATTATAACACCCAAGATAAAAAAAAATATTAGTCCAAGTACATCAGTGTATAATGATAATAATACTTAATCTAAAAAATCAAAACCACACACACACACACACACACACACACAGTACTGATAATTGATAAAATTCTAAAGTATACTGGTAATATCAAAGATACTCGACCAGAAGGGTCTCTTTTTTTTTTTTTACAACCCCCCCCCAACTTCCCACTGCTAGTATTTTAAATGAAAAGGAAATGACTCACTTAGGCAATGATAGGGACATTTATATACAATGCTATTTTTATATTAATCTTTACTGTGTTCATGCACTTAAATTGACCAATATACAATATGTTTTTAAAGTATGATGAAATTTATGTATTTATAATTCAGCAATTGAAATATACTCTGTTTAAGCCAAAAATTTAGAATCATTGGAACTAGAATATTTTAATTACTTTCAGACCTATTTAGATAAACTCAGTATTTTTTGCTTTAAATTAGTATTAAAATGTACATTGCCATATCATTTCATTGATAGAAGGCTAATACTTGGTGATTTTGCAAAATTTAACTTGTTTAACAATAATATTTTACAATATGTTCGATAAATTAGACTTTGCAATATTTTAAAATCTGAATAAAATCTGTGCTCTTGTGAAACTAATTTGAAATTTAGTATATGATTTATAAAAAAAAAATCATATTGATCCTTTTCTCTGTGGGTAACATGCATACTCAACAGTGGGGTTTTGTTTGTGTATTAAATATATATCTATCAAGATTAAGACATTTTCTTTTATAACTTTTATTTTATACTTGTGAGGTAAGGCTGGTTTCTATTATCTATATTTTATAGATGATTGAATGTATATCTTGTGATTTTTTTGTGATATAACAAAGTCTGAACATTCTTTTTTTTTTTTCATTCAGTTAACAGAAGAAATATTGAAGAAAATTCTCCCCCAATGTCAGGTAAGCTTTGAAAGCTTCATAATCTGTTAAGGTTATTAAGAAAAAAATTAAATGCCAGATCTCTTAAACATTTATCCTTCTTCTTGCTTTAATCAACTAATTCTTTTTCACTCCTTGTTATGTCTCTTTCTCCTTTTTATACTCCTTTCTTTCTCCTTTTTATACTCCTTTCTTTCTCCTTTTTATACTCCTTTCTTTCTCCTTTTTATACTCCTTTCTTTCTCCTTTTTATACTCCTTTCTTTCTCCTTTTTATACTCCTTTCTTTCTCCTTTTTATGCCATTTTGTTTTTTCCTTGTAGAATTAGTCTCAAAGGGATGATTTTTGAGAAATTTTTGAACAGATTTAATTTCTTAACAAATTTTTCAGATTTTATCTCTTGGGTTTATACCCTGGTAAGTCTCAGTCTCATTTTCTAATATAAATCTTCCACCACCACCTCAGATACATTTATTTTCCTTATTTCTTGCCAACTTTATTTACTTGACACTACAGATTTAAAACACTGACCACTTAGGCATATCTACAAATGTCCAGTGGGACTATATGCTCTGAATATCATTTTATTCATGCTGCCAATTCTAATATAAAGACTTACATGTGATTCTCTTTTCTAAAATTATAAATACATTTTATTCTTAAGCTCCAAACAGTTACTTTCAAAATACCACTTAAAGAAAATGTAAGGATTTTTTTTTTTTTTTGTCTAAGCCATTTCACTGCTTTATAAGAGCAGCTTTGGGAGTATTTTAGGATTGGAGACATTTCACAGAAGGAAAATCTGAAGACAATTATGAAGAAACCATTATTTTCAAAGATTAAATCTCCATTAAGTGTGTACGTCATAAGAAAAAGAAATTAAATCATAGTTTGTATAAGATTTTAATGTCATAGAAGTTGCTATCCCTGGATTTATATTCTCTGCTTATTTTATTCTGAGATTTAAGAAAATTTCTAAAGATTTATGACCTGTGGTTGTGGGTTTTTTTCTGTTAAGTTTGTTTTAAAAGTTGAATTTAGGTATGTATTTACCACCCTCCACTACAGGTAGGATATGATGCAAGGTCAATTTGTTAGTTAAGTAAAGCTGGTTGGAATTCAAAAGTTTTCCTTCTCCTAGACTGGTTACTTTACCAAATCTAAAGAGCTTGGTCTGCCCTACTCTCTATTGATAGCTAGAAAGAAAAAATGGATTCATGCCTTTCCCAAGAGTATTAGCATAAAGTGATATGTAAACAACCTTGTCTAGGATTTGAAATCTGGTTGCCAATTTCATTTCTTATGACAATAACAATTAAGCATAAAATTTGTTATTTGGAGAAAATTCAAGTGTCAGATTGGAGCAATAGAAATTTCTATGCTTGTAAAATGTACACTATTTCAATAATTGATATCCACTAGGAAGCTTCTATCTATCTATCTCTTTCACTCTCTCGGTTGCACTGACCTTTGTCATTTTTTCTATCTTATTTTTCTCTATTCCTTTCTCTGTAGGATTTTGATTGTGTCTTGCTACCATAAATGGCAAATGATTTCAATCCAACATGACAAATACTTGTAGGCTGTCATTCTCATTTGTCTTCCCTACCACCTCTTTGTCTTTCATTCTTTTTCACTCACCTCTCCACCCCTTGCTTGGAACTTATGTTTGTTTGTTTTTTTATACAGAGGTTCTCTGATTTTTTTTGTTCCTAAAGACCTGCTGCTTTCATGATTGAAGTCATTCAGCAGGAGTTTGCTTCCCAAGAGTTTGTTGCTGATGTCAAAGGATTTCAAATTGGCTATCAGAACTTCTTTTGAAGTGCTTTCTCATCTTTTACTTTAGTTCCATACCTCAGCTTTGATTAAAATGTGCTACTTACATCAGGACCCATACAAATATACTGCATATAATTCACTGGTCAATCTGATAAATTTCTTCTAAATATTACAAATTAGGTTGTATCTTGTTGCCTGTAAAAAAGAAAGAAAAATTTTTTATCTTACTTTTTAAAGAATGTTAGGTCAAGGCCAATTTTGTTTAACAATTTCAAACCTATTATATTTTCTGTTGTTATCCTAAGATTTGTTGACTTGTTTTTATTTGAAGGTGAAAGAAGTGGAACCCAGAAGTGCCTCAATTGACCTGGCACCACCAGATTGTGGTGAAAATGAATATGACCTTCTATTTGAACTGCTGTTATCAGAAAAGGGACGAGAATCCAAATACAAGTCTGTATATACGTAAGTTCTCATTATCATTTCCCACACTTTTCAAAACCAGCTTTGTGCCATATTAGGAGTTCATGGAATTAGGCTGTAATGTGTTGTTCTCATTGGTGAAATGTGATAATTTTTCATCAATTTGGAAGTATATTATCTAAATTAGGACTTTTAGTCATCTTAATTCTTCATGTAACAACAGGGTAATCTGATAATTATAGTTCCCGTGTTCTTTTAACCATTTCATATAAAGTTATACAAAAAAAGCAAGTCACTTGTTTCATACTTTATTAAAACATTTGCATAGTTCACATTATAAATTAGTTTTATTTACATATGGATTAGTACTTGGTTCTGTGGGTTCAGAATGGTGACACCAATCATGTTAGGAAAGTGGGACTGCAGATGCATTGGTCAACTGAAATCCTTCCAGATTATTTTACAGAAGAAAGAAAACAAAAAAAAAGAAAAGAGAATAAGTTGAAAAAAAATGCAGTGAAAGAGTAGACTGAAAAATACAAAGTGAGAGAAAAAATAGATTTAGTGTAATCTACTGAATCATTACTTATGAGGAAAAAAAAGATGATTATGACTTTCTATTAAATGATTTTATTTATTCATTTTTAGAAAAGAAACTAAATAAATCTTGTGTGTGTGTGTGTATAAAGGAAGTGCTTGCAGTGTAATGGTTATCATCATAGGCAATGGATACAGTGACCTGACTTCAAAACCTGGACAAGGCTGTTTGTATTTCACATAGGACTAATACTCTTGGGAAAGGTATGAATCCAACTATGGATAAATAGTAGACCTAACGGAGAAAGAAAAATGGGTTCAAACATGTTTAACTCTTTAAAATTGACCTTGTGTTGCATCCTGCTCATGTGGAGGGATTGGGTAAATAAATGTATGTATGTATGTGAGTATATGAGTGTAAATGTGTGTATGTATGTGTATAAAAAAATGTATTCATTTAGTTGTCTGAATTTCTGAGATGAAGCTTGGTGATTTTTACCATTAAGGGTTTTCAGACTATTGTCTTCATCTTTATTGTTATTTCCTCAACGTTTTGGCTGATATGTCCTCCGGCCTTCTTCAGGTGTTTGTCAAATTCTGGAACCAATACAGAACTTCAAACTGCGTCCTTTATTGAATTCATGGGGGTCACCTGTTCTGATTCTGTTAGCCATAACCGGGTACAAGTGTTAAGTATTCCTGTATTGTTACTCGCCTGCAGTCAGGGTCGAACCTACCACCTCCAGATGATTGTTTCCTTAGAAGCTTAGGGGACCAATGCCTATAACCATTACACTATGTGTCCTGATTAAAAATTTATATATTTGGTTCTAAGAAATTTAAAAAGTATTCATTTAAAACATCAGTTTTTGAGTTATTGATAAACAATACGTTTTGTTAATTTGTTTTTGTTTTTTATAATCTAATCTTGATAAGATTATTATTGATGTTATTTGTCAACTTCTTCAAGACCTTTGACTCCATACACAGAGGGAATATGGAGCAAATACTACTCGCCTACGACCTACCCAAAGAAACCGTCATAGCCATAATGATGCTATATAAAAACACAAAAGTAAAAGTCTTCTCACTGGATGGAGACGCAAATTACTTCAACATTGCAGCAGGTGTGCTGCAAGGAGACACATTAGCCCCATACCTGTTTACTATCTGCCTAGACTAAATGCTAAGAATATCTATTGATATAATGAAAGATAACGGTTTCAAGCTGGCAAAAGAAAGAAGCAAAAGATACCCTGCACAAACAATTATGGATGCAGACTACGATGACATGATGCTTTAGGCAAATACACTCACCCAAGCCAAAACCCTGCTACATAGTTTAGAATGAGCAGCTGTTAACATAGGCCTCCATGTCAATGCAGACAAGAAAGAATACATGTGCTTTAATCAAAGAGGCAACATCTCCACACTAAATGGTAGTTCTCTGAAACTAGTAGACAAGTTTAACTACCTAGGAAGCAGTCTCATATCAACTGAGAAAGACATCAAGATGCGACTAGCAAAAGCATGGACAGTTATTGATTTGCTATTGGTCATATTGAAGTCAGAGCTGACCGATAAAATAAAACACAGTTTTTTTCCAAGCAGCGGTCATGTCAATAATGCTATATGGATACACTACATGGACGCTAAATAAATGTATGGAGAAAAAGCTTGATGGCAATTACACAAAAATGCTGCAAGCAATATTGAACAAGTCCTGGAGGCAACACCCCACAAAACAGCAGCCATACAGCCACTTACCACCCATCATGAAAACTATCCTAGTTAGACAAACCAGACATATCGGACACTGCTGGAGAAGTAAGGACAAGTTCATAGGTGTCATACTCCGGTGGACCCCTTCACATGGACGAGCAAAGGCAGGACAACCAGCTAAAACCTATATACAACAGCTCTGTGCTGATGCAGGATGTAGCTTTGAAGACCTCCCGGGAGCAATGGACGATAGAGATGGGTGGTAAGAGAGGGTCAGGGAGATCTGTGCAGGCAGCGTGACATGATGATGATGATTTAAAAATGTAACATAGGTGCAATCAAAAGGAGCTAAGATTTGAAAATATAAAGAATTTTTGTATTACATTTAAAATAGTATTTAAAAAAAGGTACTCTTTGATTTAAAACTTTTTTTTTTTTTTTTCTTTTTTCAAGTTCTCTAAAAAATTTGAATTTTTTTTTAAACAATTAGTTCTACATTACAAAACAATTTCCAAAAAAGCATTAAATTCAAATTTTGCCTATAGAATCTGTGATATTTAAACATGGTGGGTCTTAAGAACTGAAGAGTTGTATATGATTTTTCTGTACTTTTGAAGAACTGTGATGAGTCCCACACATCTGTTGATTTTTAATTATTGAATTATATCATTTAATCAGTAAAAATCAAAAAATAAATGTTATACTTTTAATAATTATAAATATAGTAATGTGTATATGTAATTTTAATGCTCATTTACATCTCCTTTTTAAAGTATAAATTGACATGTACATACAAAAGCAGACACAACTTCATATACATATTTACTGCTGGAGTTTTAATTTTTGTAATGTATTGTTACCATATATTAACAGACTTTGATCTGTATATTGATATTGTATTGACTGTGTATATGTTCTGGGCAATTTTTTTTTTAAAGTTGATGTGAGTAGATAGTAAAATGCCAGGATACCAAATGAGCAAATGATAAAACAATGAAATTTCTCAGTACTTTGTAATGAAACCAGGTTGTGTGTGACTTGATATAAAGTTACATTGTTTTCATATAGAATTGGATTTAAGTATAACAAAATTAATATATTTTTTACTTTAGGCTTTTTGGGTTTGATGAAGTAGTTTCTGATTCCTCACTTGAAAGACATTTCAAAATTTTGTAAACCTATTTCATATATTAGTTAGTCGGAAGAAATGTAATACAAGTTATAATACAGATTTTTTATAGTAGGCTTTGTAAAATGTATGAAACTAAAAGACAGTAGAAAAACATTTTAAAAAATTTGAATATTTGTATATAAAATTAGTAAATTTCTTTTGGACATTTAACTATGAGATGCCTCATGACCGACTATACCAATTTACAAAGATTACATTTGTATTGATGTCAGATTTTCAATCTATTCTGGCCCAAATCCCTGGTCATGGATAATCAGGGACATCAGAGGGTCATTTCCCATGTCTCTGATGCACTTAAAGGAATATAACCAATATGGCCTGAGGCACCCCAAAAAGAATGATCTCCAGAGAGCTCAGCTATTTTTTAACATACTTTCATATGAGTAAGAGTTCCTACTTTAAACTCAACTTTGTTACATTCTTGTGAGCAGTAGAATTGATATGTACAGTTTTTGAAAAAAAGAAAAGGCTAAATGTATATTTATCAATTTTTTTAAAAAATCTGTATATGAATACAATCCTGTTAAAGTGTGTGTGCGCGTATGTATGTGTGTGTGTGTGTGTGTGTATATATATATATATATATATATATATATATATATATATATATATATATGCTTTTTTATCATTAAGGGTTTTTGGACTATTGTCTTCATCTTTATTGTTATTTCCACAACATTTTGGCCGATATGTCCTCCGGCCTTCTTCAGGTGTTTGTCGAACTCAGGAACCTACGCAGAAGTTCAAACTGTGTCTTTTATTGAATCCACGGGGGTTGCCTGTGCTGATTCTGTTAGCCATAACCAGGTACAAGTGTTAAGTATTCCTGTATTGTTACTTGCCTGCAGTCAGGGTCGAACCTGCAACCTCCAGATGATTGTATCCTTAGAAGCTTAGGGAACCAACGCCTATAACTGTTATGCTATGTGTCCTGCTGGACACAGAGACACAGCGTATCAGCTATAGGTTAATTTTCAAGCCAAGTACAGCTGCTATGAATTCTCCTTAGACTGGTTGTCTTACCAAAATCTAAGAGCCTAGCCTGCCCTACTATTTACACATAACTATGTGAATAAGCTATAATTTCATGCCTTTCCTTAGGGCATTAATACAAAGTGAAATGTAAACAGCTTTGTCCAGGATTTGAACTCTGTTTGCTGACTTCATTTCCTCCAATGATAACCATTATGCTAAATATGTCTCCGTGTGTGTGTATATATATATATACATATATATATATATATATATATATATATATATATATATATATATACACACACTCAAATAAAGTAATGCTCATATATATATATATATATATATATATATATATATATGTTTGTGTTGTTGTAGTAGTAGGAGGAGGAGGTCTGAATTGTGTATGCACATGTATGAATGAATTCATGTAACCTTTTCATACAAAGAGAGTAGATTTTGTCCATTTATAGAAATTGTGTGTGGTAGAGAGAGAGAGAGCATTATTATATATGAATGAATGAATGTGGTAATATCAAACTGTTTGTGCCAATCTTCTGGAAGCAGACTCTGCTTAGACTCATCTCTTTAATAACCCAGGTCGTTAAGTAATCAATAAATTTCTCTGCATTTCCTTAATGCACAACTTCATCTTTAAATCCAATCAGCCTGACATGGATTGCATTGAGCCATTGATTTCTTTTATTTCTTCTCTATATTCTCCACTGATATAAGATAACATATTCAGATATAAATTTTTCACTTTCACATCTGTTATGTCTTTAGCACTCTTAGTTCCTGTCTGTTAATTCCTGGACACCATGTCCATTATTCTATCTTTTAAACCTGTTAAAGAATCATCTGTAGTTTACATTTTATCTAAGCTACATAAACAGTCAAAATAAAATGGATAGCTAGTTGGTATGTTATTATCCATAATTTTGCTCTTCCCAATTTACAGGGCTGTATATAGTTTAATATGCTTGACCAAGTGCTTATAAAAATGTTTGGGCTTCACATATTAGAATCTAATTGGAGTTTTCACTTTGGCAACATACCCACCAATGATTCCAAAATGAAAAGAAACATTTGGCTACTCACAATTGTGCTTTTCATTTATTTATTTATTTTATTAATGATTATATTTAGGTTAGGTCAAAAGTTTTGCAATATTTTGATAATGTGAGCCAGAATTCAGCAGTTCTGGATGCTTCTGGTAAGGTTGTGAAGGCGACAAACCACACTGGACTGTAAAATGCCAAGCTCGCCTGAGTGCTACTTACCAAATTTTCCTCTTTGGAGTATGGCCTCAGAATCTGTGGTTTTAGGCCGACCTGACTTTGGCTGATCATTGAGGTTTTTGCAACTTGAGAAAAAATTTTTGAACCATCTACTTACTTTACTGTAATCAACTGTACCTTCACCTTTCAAACAGCAAATGTTTTTGCTTGCTTTTGTAGCATTATGGCCCAGTTTAAACTCATAAGGTATAAGTTTCCAAATTAGACTGTTGCATATTCATGTGCTACTTTCACATTACACATGGAGTGAAACATGTCAGTACACCAACTACCATGATGCTACTAATCACAAGTGCCTTCCATGGTTTGAACTTCTTCAGTCATGTGATATATACACCACAAACTAGTTCATTCCAAAATATTGCAATTTTTTTTTTTCTTTTTCATATTAATCTAAACAAAGATTATTCGTTGCTTTTTTGTTTTTTTTACATTTTTGTTTTACTTTTGTAATGTTTTTGTAACTGCTTGTTCTAATTTCTAACCTTGATATTTCCCAAATTCTTTTGATTATAACTTTCATTTATTTCCCTTTTTCTCCAGAGGTGTACCACGAGTAATAAACCTGCAAGATTTAAAGCCAGCTTCTGAATATTTTTTGAGGTAAGTCAACATTTTGATAAACAGTTAAACTTTTTTTTGATGTAAATATAAACATGAAAACTGATTAAATTTTCTTTCTTTTTCTGTCTGACTCATTTCTATTTTGAACAATTTTCATTCTGCATTTTTTTTTAATGTGGGGAGGAGGTCTTTTGGCTAATACAATCTTGTTTAATGTTGTATCTTGTTGCTTTGCTGTTGACTTAAATCAGTTTGGTCATCATAGCAAAAATATGTTTTCTTGCTGCAGACTATCTGGTTAGATAACTTAAAAAAATACTTTTTTTTTTTCTGTTATCTGGATTCCTTACAACATAATTGCCATTATTCGTTGTCACTTAGGGATTCATTTCCTCCCATCTCACTCTAGAAAAAAAAAAGTCTTAGTTAAACAATTTTTATAAGAATATTAATGTTAGAAATAAATATGTGCTTACAATAAAGATTTTTGTGTGTGAAAGGCAAGGGAACAATATATATTTTGAATTGTTTGGTTTTTTTTTAACCTCAGCTTTCAGCTCATTTTTTTAAATTCCAGATTTTTAGAAAATTGAAAATGAATCAGTATAAACGTAACAGGATTGCATTTACATGTAGATATTTAATAAACACAGCCTAATCTGGTATGAAGCTGAAATGACAATCAAATTTCTCTATAAGAAGTATGCTCTGTAAGACTAACTTATTAATCACTGCTCTATGACAGGTGATACTATGATTTTATGGGTTGTATAATATATATATATATATATATATATATATATATATATATATATATATAACCTGTATTCATATAAACTGTTGTACATTTTGAATTATTTGAATCTGGCATGCAGTACCTTGTGAAACCTCTATAGATAATCCATAGTTTGCCTACTAACTGAAGGAACTCCATAGATAAAAATGAAGTGATATGTTGAAAAATCTCTAAATTGTTGTATACCTGGATTCTTTCCCAGAGTCACTGGCTAATTTACTGAACAATTGATTTCTTATAATTGAATGCACTATATAACTACATCAGCCTTTTTCTCAGCTTACTGCAGGACTCAAGTCTTCTCCAAATCTGCATAAGATATTGAGAGCCATATATATATATATATATATATATATATATATATATAATCTTGTATTGCTTCTTCTGTTACTCCAAGTTTCTCATCTCACCATGCTCATCATTTTATTTATTTTTCATTTTGGTGATTGTAATGACATGTGAAATTCAGTTACTGAAGGAATAACTCAGTATTAAAATTTAAAATTCTTAGTTTTAAACCTGCTGTACTGTGAAAGTATTGAGTACTTTTTATACACAATTTGTTGTAGCTATATATATATATATATATTTACCAACTCCTCCGCTCTGGCAGGATATGACACAAGGTCAATTTTTAAGCGGAGTTTAACAGATTTGAATTCAGAGTGTTCCTTCTCCTAGACTAGTTGCCTCACCAAGGGTGAAGAACCTAGTCTGCTCTGCTATTTACCCATAGCTGGAGGGGGAATGACTGGATTCATACCTTTCCCAAGAGTATTAGTGCTATGTGAAATGCAGTCAGTCTCGTCCAGCTATATATACACACACACACAGAATATCACCTATGAATAAGTATACTTCTAACAATTTTTAAGAATTATTGTTCTTCTGAATAAAAGATACCCGGATTTTATTTTGTAATATTATACAGTAAAAACATTATGAAGTATTATTTATTATCAAACTACAGCATTGAAATTCTGTGTCCAAAGATAGAATTACATAAATATATATAAGGTTTGTACTTATTTTTGGACTGCAACATAGTCATATTTTTGGCATATATTTATTTATGGCTGATACGCTGTGTGTCTGTGTCCAACTTTTCTTGAAGGATTTTTCTGTTGAATACTGTCCCAAAATAATTGTTTATTTACTCTATGATCTTTATCTTCAAATGTAACATTTATTTATGGGACATAAGTAGTAATTTATTTCTAAATATTATCCAAGTAATGGTATCAACTATGCTGTGCTATTAGTCTGCATCTTATTTATTTAGCAATGCATCTGGTGCCATGTGATGTGCTGGGCAAAATGCCTTTGGCATAATACAGCATAAACTGAAAAGGTAAACATGACAAGCAGTGAACCAATACACAGCAGCTGTGCAGCACTGCAGTTTATAGTGGATATTGCACATTTGCATGCAATGTAAATACAACATTTATTGAGTTATTAGAGCAGGTTATATTCCAAACTCTAGACTTTTTTTTTTTTAAATTTGAGAGTAAAAAAATGTTTTTATAAGTGTGTACATGCTGACATGTGTACATAGTAAGTAATACGTTATATATATAGCTTTATTGCTAGGTTCATTTACATTGACTGGAAAGTTGTGAATACAACCAAGGATTACATGACAAAGCTTTATTTTGATATAGCATTTCCCTAATGTGACAGAAAACCAACAAAGTCTGTTTGTATCCTAAGGTACTCTTTAAACACTGGATTTGTGATAGTGATGTTTTGATTCCAAAAACATAACTGACCTCACAATCATCGGATGAAGGTTTTGTTGGAATAGGTTTATACTTCTACATTTAGTATATACAAGTACAAGTGTGCGTGTGTGTATGTGTATATATATATATATATATATTTCGGCTTTTTAAAAAATTTACTCAGATAAAGTGTCATATATAACCACTTGTGTGTGTGTGTATATATATATATATATATATATATATATATATAAATTATGGAATTATTTACACATGCATCAGCACTGCCCCTTGGGAGATCAGAGTGTGTGTGTACATTCTGAGAAAAGTGTTACATCTAAATTATATAGATACACATATCTTATGTATGTGTATTGGCTGTGAATTGTAGTGGAAGCAATTCCCTTAACTTATTAGTGTTTCCTTCTCCCTACCCACTATTCTCATTGTCCTTTACATAAGATTTTGATTGTAGCCAGAAGTTTATCACTGAGCCTCTGAAACTAGTTGATTTATCCTGACTTCAAGCAACATAAATTCAGCTCTGTGTGTGTATGTGTGTTATAAAATCAGTATAGACTTTAACTTTCATGGAGATATTTTATGAGTCAATCTGCCCATTTTCTAAAATAATAATTGTTAAAAGAATATTAAAATAAATGCAAAAACATTGATCTGAGAAAATTTGAATAAAAAAATGTCTCTGTATAAAGTATTTGCTATTTTTGACAAACAGATATAGTCTTATTGTATTGGTAAATATTTAATTAATAAAATGAAACTCAACCCCTTTTTTTTAAGTTAAAAATTAATATTTAAAGTTTTTTTGTTTTTTTTTAATTTGTCAGTATTAACCATGTTATCAATTAAATTCAAATGATAAATTATGATGTTAGGTGTAATGATGTTACAAGAACATCAAATTGTAATGATTTTTTTAGATTGATTGATAACTATGAAAACATTAGCAAATAGCTAATTTATACAGATTTTTCAGAATTGTTCCCAATTATATCACCCAACATAGAAATATATAATGTCAGTTGTGAAAACAGTTACATTTGAAATGTTCCTTTTAGGAATTTTTCTCTGCTAACCTCTTTAACTATTTTAGTGAATTAGTATAGATAAACAAATCTCTTTGGGGAAGTTGTATATGAATTCAAATAGGATTTGTTATCAGTCATTCGGCTGAAAGACAGACAGTAGAATTAACCGAATTCTAAAATAGGTTGCACCAATTTTTTTCTCTCTCTGCCAACAAACCAATGCAATGTCAAGTCATGAGTTAGAACACAGTATAAAAAAAACTATGATAAAGCAAATTGGTTCCCATTTGACATTTTTAAAGCTGTCATTATTTGTCACAAGCTCATCACAAAAGTACTGAGTGACTGTCATCCTTTTTGGCCTTTTTTATTTAATTTTTTTTTTTTTTTTCTCCATAATCTCTACATCATGTTTCTATTATTTTTTTATAACTTCTCCTAAACTGGCATAAATATAGCATTTAAAATAAAATATCCATCTTAATATTCTAAATGTTTCTTTTGTACTGTCAACTCAAGTTTGACCCATGTAATATATTTTAAAAAATAAAATCTGTTAGCATAAGAAACAATCCTAAGAGTTGGCTGGCTGATTTCACTGTCCAAATGTTATGCTATCTTAATTAAAACATTTCACATATACCTCCTCTTCCTCAATTTACTATGAAATTCTTTTGCATCATTTTCAGTAATTGCTCTTTTCTATTTTCTTTTCCAATTTTGGACTCTTTTTTCTTTTCTTTTTTTTTCTTTTTTTAAGTATGAAACATTAAGGTATTGAATTTTAGTTTCAATGTTTCTTTTGGTAAATTTTTTCACTGCTTAATTGCTTGATGTTTATTTATTTGGCAATTTCTATCAAAAGTTCAAAAATGTATATCAATCATGTTACAATTGACATTAAATTAGAACTTTTAATTAAAATATGAAAACAAAATGGAAAGAATCAACTTGCCCAGTTGGCTGGGGCTGTAGAATACATCGACTGCACCTCTGCAGAGGGGTAAGATCCCAAACGAGTGTCCTAGATATGACACTAAACAATCTGATGGTGAGGTTCCAGTAATGCTGGACCTTTGGGAAATGCAGAGTTCCTCTTCATTGCCATCACAACCAGATCCACTCTAGCCTAGAGTGGTAGCACCTGATAGGGTCCTATCTATGGGTTAAATAGAATTAAACTGCATACTTATGCTAAACTGAATTATCTGAAATAAAACTGTACATTTAACTGTGTATTTCCCAGTCAGCTGGGGCTGTAGAATACACTGAATGCACTTCTGCAGAACCCCCATGAGTGTCTAATAGTGAGGTTCCCAAATGCTAGAGCTATGGGGAATGTGGAGTACCCCTTCATTGCTATCGCTCACAGATCCAATCTGGCCTGAAGATGTAGCACCTGATAGGGTCCTATCTATGGGTAAGATGGAACTAAATCGTGTACTCATGCAAATTTGAATTGTTTTTGACATTGAAACTGTTTGCGCTAAACTAAATTTTTTTAAATGAAACTGTTTTTGACATTGAAATTGTACTTACTCTAAACTGAATTGTTTGAAAGGGAACTGTTTTGACATTTAACTGTGTGTACAAAAATTATACTTATACTAAACAGAATTGTTTGAATTAGAACTGTTTGACTAAACTGAATAGCTTGAAATAGAAATGTTTTTGACAATTAAACTGTGTACTCATGCTTAACTGAATTGTTTGAAATAGAACTTATTTGTATAAAAATGGATTTGGTATTAAATAACTTACAAAGGTTGATATGCCACAGAACCTAAAGAATCAAAATTTTTCTCTAGCTGTCATATTACAGTGGAAGGAATGTGTCATGCATAGTTGATTTGGAAATACCTTGCCACATTGTACTGAATATTTTTTGATGACAAAATCCTGCCTTCTCCTTTGTAGTATTATATGAAGCTTTGTTATGTAACTCAGTTTCTGTTCTTATATAAGATTAGTATTTTTTCTTGTCTGAATTCTATTGTTTCCTTGACTTAAAATATTTGATCTATGAAGTTCATTACATGTAATCCACTAAAATACTGATAAAAGATTTGTTTAATAAAAAAATCAATCTTCAATTACTTGATTAATTTTCAATTTATTTTAAATCATTATTTTTTGGTCTATCTGCTGCTATAAGTAGCTGTTTTATTATTTTACTCCTTGTGAGTAGTAACTGGTGTTTTTAATATTATTATTCATACCAGCATGAACTGCTGTTTTTCACTGTAAATTTTGTGATACTCCAGCACTCTACTTAGTATTTGATTTCAATGGTTCCTTTGGCAAATTTTTTCATGGCTTAAATTTTTTTAGTTTATTTCACAATTTCTATCAAAGGTTCAAAAATATGTATCAATCATGTTACATTGGCATTAAATTGAAACTTTAATAAAGACATGAAAACAAAATGTTAATTAAAAATTTTTTATAGCTGTCAAATAGGGAGGAAGGAATAAAATGTGTCATAACCCATGACAGTATTACTAAAACCAGCTTGAGTTGGTTTTAGCAAAGCTGTCATGGATTATGTAAATTTTTCTATAGATTTACAATTCTTTGGAATTGTTCCAAGAACACTAATAATGAATTATATAGCTATCACTTTTCTTTTATTTCTTAATTTTTCCTTTTCTTTTTTTTTTTCTCCCCACTCCCTTAATTTTTTTATTTTCCTTGTCTTAGCTGGATCTAGATGTTTGACCAACTTTAAATTTTCTTGTAAATGTTACTGTGATCTACTGGATCATCAATATTCACTATCTACTAAAGTTTCTGCTCTTTTACAATAATTAAATCTTCTGACCTGAATTGGATGAATAAGCTATTTGAATTTCAAAAACCTCAAAAGATTTTGCTTTTTATCCTTTAGTACAGCTTTAAGTTTACTCATATATTTGTTTACATTTGTTAAATCCGAGTGAATCATTTATGCCTATTTTTCTACTTTTTCTCAACCACATTCACTTATTGACCATCTCCTTTCTCTCTAATCAGTTTATATTTTTACTATTTAGTAGTTTCCTATCTATATAGTTCTTAGATTTGATTTCTCACTTCATATGTCCTCTGTGCAACCATGTCATCACCTTTGACTCATTTTATTGATCTTTTGAAATGTTAGTGTAATTGTTTATCTTCTAATTTTTGGAATTTTTTCACTTCAATTTTGTCTTTTTGCTAATTCTAATGTAACTCTTTGGTTATCATAATTAATCCTTATCTTGCATCACCTCTAAAATTTCATGCTACCTGCCAGACACAATGCTAACAAATCCATTTCCTCCCACTTTTTTTTTCTTTTGCCTAGATAAGCACCTAACTTCCAACCAACCCAAGTGCAAGAAATTGTACTTGGCTATCCATTTTTTTTATTTTTTGATCCAAATTTCTTAGGTGTTTTTTGTCTGATTATTAAAATAAAATGATTTTACTATAAATACTGCCCATGTTTCTGTTAAGGAATCAAATTTCCAAAATCTTTCTTATTCCATTCACATTCCTTGACATTTTCTTTCATTTCATTCTAGTTAATTGAAGTTACTTGAATTATTCTAAAATATTTTTACTCTTTTCATTGTCTCAAAAGTCATTCATTCTTTTGTCTTAGTTTGGGAAAATATCAAGTGCTCTATATATGTAAAGTGATTGAGTTTTTCCTCTGACTTAGTAAATTTATATCCTTTGTTACAATTTGACAGGATATAATTAAACAGAAGTTCAAACAAGTTCCCTTAAAAATTTACTTGGACTTCTTACTACTTGTGGTTTCATTGATATGATAATGATTAATGGACAACACTGTTGGCTGGGGCTATTGAAATATGCCAATTGCACCTCTGCACCTTCCCGAATGAGTGTCCTGAGTATGATACTAAACCATCTGATGGTTCTGGGGCTCTAGGAATTGTGGGGTACTCCTTCATCCCATCTATGGGTCAAATAGAATTATTGAATCATTTACTATACTTAAAACCAACTTGCAAACAAATGTATAATGTTGAATTGAATTATTAGTGTTAGCAATACTTGAAACCATTTAACTATTTTCTGTGTATGACATTTAAACTGCATCTGATGGTGAGGGTTCACTATTGGAGATTGGGGAATGTAGAGTACCTCTTCATTGCCATTACTCTCAGGTCTTGATCCAGAGTGGTCGTACCTGTTAGGGTCCCATCTCTGGATCAAATAGAACTGTTCAGCCCTTTTACTAGGGATTATTATTAATATTAAATAGAATTATTAATGTTAAATATCAATACTTGAAAACATCTGTGCACAAGCAAAATAGCTCTAAATAATTTTAAAATAAAGTTACTCTTAACTTAAAAATCATATATGCACGCACACACACACACACACACACACACAGTATTTGGCATTAAATACTCCACAAGGATTGATATACTATAAAACTCAACCAAATCAAAGATTAATAGAGACTCTTTAAAAAATGCATCATCTCATGTTAACCTCGAGTAGGAATTCTGCTCCTGCAGTTCTTTCCTCTTTTTGTTCATTGCATTGTTATTATTTTACTCCTTGTGAGTTTTAACTCATAGTTTTTCATTGGAATCTAAATGACAGCAGATCTCCAGGGCTCTTCTAAGTATTCTAACTGATTTCAACTGTGCTGTGTTCTGATCTCAATTCTTCCTCTGATTTCCAATTCCACTAATCTCCTTTCCAAGCTCTTGAAGACCATTCCAAGGGCACCAGTTACAACTGCTATCATTGTCACCATAACGTTCCACACTTTTTTCAGCTCTCTGGCAAGATCCAAGTATTTGTCTATCTTTTCACTTTCTTTCATTTTCACTCTGTGGTCTGCTGGAAAAGAAAATCCTCTAGATGATAGGTTCTTTATTATTATTATTTATAAATCTCTTAAAAGGAAAATTTTTTTTCCCAGTATATTCATTCTACTTTGATTTATATTGATTGGCCAAGTGATGATATTGTACTTATTTTCCTTTTTGTTATGCAAATTTCTCTTTTCCACCTTGCAGATCCATTCTATCTGACCCAGAGTGGTAGTACTTGTTTGAGACCCATCTTTCAGTTAAATAGATCTGTTTAAAAAATTTTCATGTTCTATAGTACCATGTGCAGAAAAAAAAATAAAACCTCTCAAGAAAAAACTGCACAAAAAATGTAAATATGAATATACAATCAATGTGATTCCCTAACCTCTAGGTATAAAATAACCCTAGACAGGCCAACATGATATTAAGATACATCAACTAACTTCTCTTGTTTATAAGACTTTAGTCAATGCACCTTAAAATTTTAATGTAGATTCTAGTTAATTTGTGTTGTTATTCAAGACTTGATGCTAAAATGATTTTGGTTTATACAAAAATCTTCATGAGATACCATTAAGATAAAAATGTTTTTACAGAAGTGAATGAATGTTTTTATTTTTCACCATATGCATACATTCACTTAAAATCTACTAAAAAATATCATATCTATTAGAATTATCAGTTAAAACGAAACTTATCACCCCTTCATGTTAAATGTTGTTATAGAGAAATGATAAATAAATAGATTGCCCAGTTATCTGGGGCTATAGAATAAACCAACTGCTTCTCTGCAGAGGGGGAAGACCCCCCCCCCAATGAGTGTCCTAGATATGACTCTAAACAATTCCTTTGGGGAATGCAGAGTTCCACTTTATTGCCATCACTCCCAGGTCCACTCTGGCCCAGAATGATAGTACCTGATAGGGCACTATCTATGGGTTGAATAGAACTAAACTGCATACTTATGCTAAACTGAATTGTTTGAATTAGAACTGTTTGATTAAACTGAATAGTTTGAAATAGAAACGTTTTTGACATTTGAACTGTGTATTTATGCTAAACTGAATTGTTTGAAATGGAACTGTTTTTGACATTGAAACTGTACTTACGCTAAACTGAATTGTTTAATATTGAACTGTTTTGAGATTTAACTGTATGTAAACAAAATCTATACTTATACTAAACTGAATTGTTTGAATTAGAACTGTTTGACTAAACTGAATAACTTGAAATAGAAATGTTTTTGACAAACTGTGTACTTATTTGTTTAAAAATGGATTTGGCATTAAATAACATACAAAGGTTGATAGGCCATAAAACCCAACCAACCATAAATAAATAGACCCATTTTTAATTTAAAAGAATAACTGCTATCTATTTGACCTTCTTGCTCCATCAAATATTTTATGTTGAAATCTTACACTACACTTTTTTCCTTACCAGAACATTATGTGCTATTAGTATATTCTGCTTATTTAGTCAAGCAGTCTTGTATGTCCGTTTTGTTTTTCTAATTGCCATTACAATGCCACCATTAACTTTTAAGGGAGCCTATTTGAATTCCTTTTAGCTAGAAAAAGCCAAGAAGATTGGATAAAATAACTATTGCTATAATACTACTATTTCAATTAATTCTAATACTTTACACACTTTGCTACATTGTGGAATACACACATATAGATCTAAATATTGTAGTGTTGTGATGTTTAACAAAAAGAAAAAAATGATTCAAGATCATTAACCTTTCAAGGTTTTTTTTGTTCTTTTATTTTTGACAGATGATCTTTTAATATAAGATGGAATTGAAAACAAAAAGAAAACTGTTTCATACTGTTCTTTTGATAATGCTTTACAAATTCTTTACTTTTAAGGCTTTTTCTTTGGGTTTTTTTTTTTCCTGCAGTCAGTGTGTATGTTGTATTCATTATTTTTACTTTAATAAAAGATACTTTTAAAATGCCATGATTT
This sequence comes from Sepioteuthis lessoniana, assembly GCA_963585895.1. Classification (NCBI taxonomy): domain Eukaryota; kingdom Metazoa; phylum Mollusca; class Cephalopoda; order Myopsida; family Loliginidae; genus Sepioteuthis; species Sepioteuthis lessoniana. Next base: position 111,671,122 of record OY757912.1, on the reverse strand, counting down.
TTAAAGAGTTTTTTTAGTATTGAAATTAGAGATGAAGTCTAATTTCAACACTAAAATATCCCTTTTCAAAAATCATGGAATTTTATAAAATGTCTTTGTAAATTCAAAGGAAAATAATCAATACTTTGATAAGATTTTAATATCATAAATATTAAAGTCTTAAAACCTATTCATAAATCAGACAGAAATATGGTATTGTACTCAATCCATTTTAGTCCAACATCAAATCAATAATTCTGCATTAAGTCCAAATTGGATGCCTCTTACATCTTTGAGCCCAGATTGTGTCTAGGAAAACATTTGGATCAACAACTGAAGAGAAAAAATATAGCATGTAAGCTATTCCCAAGTGGACTCTTTCAATAGATAAATTACATGCTTTTTTTCCTCATGCATATCCATCAGCTCATTTATTTGCTAGTGTTTGATAATAAAAGTAAGTTCATATCCTAAAACAAAGGATTTAGATATGCTATCCTTTATTTTAAAGCTTTTTTTTTCCTTTTAGTCTGGAAACATGAATGTCTATTTTGTGTGTGTGTGTGTATATATATATATATATATATATGTGTGTGTGTGTGTGTGTGTGTGTGTGTGCATTCACAATGACAATCAAATTAGCATGAGTTTTTTAAGCCACTCTACACCCACAATGCATCTTTTGATATCATCACTTACACAACCATATGTCTCTTTTTTTTTCTTTTTTCCCCTATTTTTTGTAGGGCCTGCACAAAGATTGAAGATTTCAAAGGGAATTTATCAGAGCCTATAAGCTTTAAAACACTCCCATGTGAACCAGATCCACCTCAACATCCCAGATTATCAAACAAATCTAAAACCAGCTTGACCCTTAAATGGAATGTAAGTTGACACTTTTGATTGCAAAAAATGTTTATTACTCTGGATATAAAAAGGACACAAAGATCTGCCCAATTGATTTTTGTTAATTAATTGCACATTATGCATAGAAGTATTAAGATTTGTCTTGGATGTACATTAATTTTTTTTTGTTTTACTTGAATAAGCATATTTATCCATTTATAAACCTTTTCATGTATGCTTGTATATAGATAGAATAATTAGGCTATTACCTAATGCTTAATTAGTGTGTGTATATATATATATATATATATATATGGCTGTAGGCAAATGATAAAGAAATTATTTCTTTATCAATGCACTTAATTCATTGGTGAATATTAATCATATATATATAAATATATATACTGAATATTATTGTGAAAATTTGACTAATAATTGTGTACCAGGCTATAAATTTGTTGATCCACTTTTTACATATAGTCATGAAAGTTTGTATACTGATAATTAAATATGTGCTGTTGTGTTCCCATAATTATTTACATCACTCATGAATTTGTCAAATACTGAAAAAATCTTTAAATATTTTATTGCATTTTTAGGCATTTTAATATTTTTCATTCTTATTACACCTTTTTAAAGTGTATTGTTTTATTACTTTAATTTGTTCAAAAAAATCATCCAAAAAGAAATGGATATTCTTATAGAAACATCTTAGACTGTTAACTTGATTTTTTATACTAATGTTTATACTTAGAAATGTTGAATCATTCTGTGTTTTTAATATCCACTCAAAAGAAAAGAGTTTTCTTTCAAAAAAGATAAAGATACTACAGACTTAGCTGTAAATATATGACCTGATGCCACACTGACATTTTTATTTTATTGCAAGGATAGGAAGGGTGGATGGATTGGCCAATTTGAATCACAGCTGTACTAAAGAGCTGAATGGTGGTCAGCCATAAATATTTCATAAAAATTTTGAAAAAGGCTTTTAAAACTTCTCTTTTCTCCCTTTCTCATTATTCAATGACATATCATGACTCAACTATTTTTCAGCTATAATATGATAATGACATTTTTCTTTTTCTCTGTCTTTCTTTTTCTTTTCTTTTTTAAATCTTTTATTTTTGTTTGCATGTGCCTTGGTCTAATTTCCACTCTGTTGACAATGATTAGCTTGTAGTTCTACTATATACAGCATTGTGAGTCTAGTATGTCATTCATCTCTTTCCAAACAAAAGAATTCCATTCATTAAGAGGAAAAATGTTACACTAAACAAGACCTAATTCTCATTGACTTCCCATTATTTTTATGTTGATGACTCTTTGGATCAGCAAAGAAATGAAAATATATGCTGACCTCCTTTAAATTGTTATCATTTAGTCACCTGATTAGCCAAGTATTTTAACTAGTTATATGCTTTTTAACTTATTCCACAGATGGTCATTTTCTTATGGCTTTTTGCTAAGCCAGAGTTGCTGTTTTCTTGCACCATACCACAAGAAAGCATTCATTGACTGTAACTTACCAAAAAGTACAATTTTTATCCTTTTTTTTAATTTTTAAAAATATTTTTATTATTGAAAATATCTTTATAACTTCAGCTCTAATAAATTCCTGTAGAAAATTTAAATATAATATATAAAAGAATGCAATCAGTAGATGACTTGAGCAAGGAATAGTTACCATATATGGTTAATATTAGGTAAAAATTCATCTTTTTTTTATTTAAAAGTTTTAAAACATTTTTTAAAATGTCATAATGATCCAATGTTTGTATGTAATGGGGGAGGGCTTAAAAATTCTTGGCCCAGCTAAGAAGAGAATTATTTTTATTGGAACTATTGAATTTTTATAGATAGGTATCAAGTGTGTCAATGAATATGTAGAATAAAAGGTTTCTTAGTTTGGTGGGGAGATGACTAATTTGCTACTTGATAATGTGAAATGCACTCATAATTTCTCAAGAAAGGCTAATGATAGAATACTTCTCCTTATTTATTTACAATTAATGATAGATTCTATAAATAGACTTACTCAATATTGATCTAAATAGCCATCAAAGGCAGTCTTTAAAAGAATAACTCTAAAGAACCTTTTCCATCAAACAATTTTTCAATAGTTTATGATACACAAGTTAGATTCTGACCAAAGATATTTTGTTTTCTTAGATTAAAACTTTGTCCTGAATAATTTTTAAAGGATAGTTGATGCTTGTTTTTCTACTTAAATCAAACCTCAATCTACATGAAACTTTGGGTTGTAACTAACTGGCTTAAAGAATTAGTGTTTTATATCATAAGGTAGACTAGTTGGAAATTTACAATATTATCTCATACTAATAAAAAATAAATAAATAAATAAACTTACTGGATGTGAAATACAACAAATCTTGAACTTGTTGAATAAAAATGTTTATTCATTTGATTTATATGCTTTTTATTCTCATCAAATATGATTCATAATCACATCACAGTAAAACCAAATGCTAACATTTAAATGACAGTGCTACTCTTGAATTTTAATTGTCTCTTTTGTTACTTTTATTTTAATTTCTTATGTCTTAGGATTCATCAAGTCTTCATTATACATTCAATTTGTTTTATTTATAAAACTACGACTTTGTATAAGAACATTATCTATTCATATTATTTTCTCTCCTATTTCCAGGCTGCTTGTGAAAATGGTTCAAAAATTTCAACATATTCTTTAGAATATGATCAGGTCAGTGTAATGATTTATGTTTGAAATCTGTTTCACATTCTTTCTTTTTTTTTGAGTTTTTATGTAACAAATTAAGTTTTTCTTACAAATTCTTTTTTAAAATGCCTTTGAGATTTTTTAAGTCAACAAAATCAAATAAAATAGGATCATCTTACAATTTGAATATATATTTTCTAATTGAAGAAAGGAAATTAGATTTGAGGCCCAAATAATTTTAGTATTTAAAGTTTTACCTAAAAAATAAGATCCTCATCTCTTTTCATGTGTATTGTTTGAAGTGATTGATAAAGAAATAGAATATCAACATACCTCAGAATTAGTTATGGGGAAAAAATGTTTGGCATAATATATCTTATTTGGTCACATTCTCTATTCTTTCTCTACTTCAAGGCTTCATTTAGACTCCTGATGGGATGGATAAAATGTTGGCAGAGTGAATAAAAACATATGGGTTCATAGGTGATGAATTTACTAGTTTGTATTTATAAATCCCTTTATAACAAGAGAACAAAACCCCCTGGATCCTGTAAACTTGTTGCCAGATATATTCTTAGCAGAATTTCTGATTGAGTGTGATGGCCACTAGTGATATGTCATTTATATTGGACCTATTCAAGACGTAAAGGTCATTTACTGAAAAGATCTGGACCTTTCTGGCATGGTAGATAACATATATATATATATATATATATATATATATATATATTTACAAAAGAAATCATTTAAAATGAATTATTTTATGAAAATACTAAATTCTAAAATATCCCTTTTTATAATAGGTTAGGTGGTTTCTTTAGAAAAAAGATTGATCATAAGAATGAAAATATAGATTTAAGAAAAATAATGAAAAATTAAAATACAATGTCTGAAATTTTAATTCTTAGTCTATGGTAACAGATTTATGATAATGAATAAAATAAAATTATCAAAAAATCCCACTCTGACTAAAGAGATCCAGAACTTCACTTGTTAAGTTAGTTTCTGTATTGCCAGATATTTGTTGGTGTGGATCTTATATGATCCAGTATTCCATTTATAATAACTTTTCTGTATTTTGTAAAAAATTTTAATCTTGAAATCAAAAACATTTCAAATAAATCAAGCCCTCTCATCATGGCATCAAGTGTTGACTTATGAAAGAATGTTGGCAATATTTAATTTATTTGGGGGTGAATGGAAATTAAATTTAGTTACATAGGGTACATTGAGTAAAAAGAGAAGCCCTGACCTACTTCATTTGTTATGATTTCATCTAATCCTCAACACATTCTCATATACACACCCTTTATGTTTTGAAGAGTCATCTTTTGAATTATTAATTTTAACTTTTTTAAAGATAAATAATTTATATTTTAATGTATAGGTTGAATTTTGAAAACGCATTTTTTTTTCAGCAAAAACTTGGCATCTACCTATACATAACTATAGAAGAGGTACATTTAGCATAAACCTTATTTTCATAGGAAATGGAATTGGCAATTCAGGTTCAAATCTTGGATGCGGCTGTTTGCATTTCACTTTGTATGGATGCCTTTGGGAAAGGCATGAATCCATCTGTTTCATACATGCACACATACACACACACTGCTACAGGTAAATAGATGGGCAAACTTGGTTCTTTAGCCTTGGTAAGGCAACTAGTTTAGGAGAGAGAAAATTCTAAATTTAAACCAGCTTTACTCTGCTCAAAAATTTACCTTGTGTCACATCCTGCTCATGGTGGAGTGGTTGGGTGAATATATATATATATATATATATATATATATATATATATATACACACACACACACACACACCAACATGAACAGGATGCAATACAGGGTTAAATTTTTTTAAGCAGATTTTAACAGGTTTGAATTCTGGTTTCCTACTCTTTGATTGGTTGCCATACCAAGGTTAAAGAGCCCATTCTGCCCTACTATTTATCCATAGCTGGTGGGAAAATAGTTGGATTCATACCTTTCCCAAGAGTATTAGTACTATGTGGAATGCAAACAACCTCATCCATGATTTGAACTCTGTTTGCTATGTCCATTTCCTAAGACAATAAATATTACACCTCTATATAAATAATAATTTTGTTAGGTTAGACTTCAAATGTAATGGTAGGGGGCTGGGACCAATCCTTCAAAAATTAATTCCATGAATTAAAGGTCAACCTATTCACAAGATCAATTTATACACCTATATATACGGTAATTGATGTGTCAGTCATGCTTGTAAAGAATTAGATATTTGTTTATTTTTAAAATGCCTGTGTATGTATGTTATTTTTATTTTGAATTCTTAGGCTGTAAAAATACACAAGTTAAACCTATGTCGTTTTCCCTCACCCTCATCTTTTTCAATTCTGTATACAATCATTCTTATTGATTCCATTTATATTGTTTTCCAGGGCTTAAATAATGGTCAGTTTGTTGAGGTATATAATGGATTACTGAAACAATCCAAAATTCAACAATTACAGGCTGGCACCAAGTATACTTTTCGTCTTGCTGCTATCAATGACAATGGTAAAAGGTATTTACCCATTTTCTTTTATTCCTGCATAATTCAGTTGGCTTTTTTTCTTCAAATATCCTTTGACACTTCATTCATCATTTTTGACTGCTCTAGCTACCATCTTCTTTCACAAACCACCATGGGTGGCAAAAGAGACAATTTAGAGTTAAGTTTTTTTAAATTAGATATTCTATTTTGTACTTGTAAAATGTGAAGCATTTTAAATCCTACCAGATGTTTATTGGATGATATAACTCTCCAATTTTACTGGGCAATACTTGTTGTTTAAGAATGATCATCTTAATTTTTAGCTTATCACATAGTAGTTTATTCCTTGTATTTGAACCTGTTATAAAACACATTAAAGCTTAGGAAATATCTCAGTTTTGAGGTAGTTTTGTTTGAATCTATTAAATCTATCTATAGTAAATTCTCATTCTAACAATGCTTTTTAATTATCCTATGTTCTCTGTTTTTATATTTTTAAAAGACTATTATCAGACATTAGATTACAACTATGGCACATTTCAACACATTATCTAAAAATATAACATAGGGTATTACACTATGATATATATATATAATATAATGTACTATGAATATGTATAATGGTATAATGTACTGGGAAAAGTCATTTTTATCTCTACTTTTTTGTTTCTCCTAATTAATAAACTTTATATAAAATCTACCCATTATAATAATAGAGTGCCATCAGTCTTTAGATAATTTTTTTAGATTGTCTCGAGACAATACCAGAATAGACGTTAATGATTTTTAAAAATTTATTAAATTCCAAGGGAAACAACTTATATTTGAATTATCAACAAGATTTATTTGTATAGGTTGTGTATTTTTTAGGCTAAAACTCAATTTGAAACTGAATCTTTTCACATCTTAAATATAAAATGTTGGCAAGCTGTATAAACAGGCAATATTTTTGCAATGAGAAGTTGTCTGTTTATTTTGCATTATTTTTCTTATTTTGTTACAACATCCACTGTTATACAGAAAATAGGAAATCACAAATATTTACATTCTGAATTTTTATGCCTTTGCTTTGTGTGTGTATGTATGTGTATATATATATATTTATATCACAAAAACTGCAAAAAAATATTTCATGAAGGATGCAAGTTGTATTTTTATAATCTAATTGTGTTAACTTTAATAAAATTGCTCAGGGTCTTAAAATTATACACGCCACTATATATATATATATATAACTTCCTGGATCAACCTTGTATATTATTAACACTTCAGTTGAAGATTAAACGAATTAATAAAAGACTTGTAACCTTTTTTCCCTCCTAATATTAAAGTTAATTCATAGTGGCATTTTTGGTGCAGAATGCACTGCAAGGCCATAATGGAGCAGAAACAAAAAAAATGCTTATCATTAGTATTCAAAGAAACAGTAAAACTGAATAGCAAAGGTTTTGTTTGTTCACCTATCTAGCAACTGGGCTCAACTTACAAACATATTGAGCCACTTCATAATTTCAAACAATAAATGTCTAAATTTATTTATTTTCCTCTGTAAACTGAATTTTTTAAACCAATCATTCTTATTTGATTCAAACTATACCTGTTTTCTTTTGCAGCCAGTTTAGTGAACCTGTAAGTTTTCATACAAGTGGCTGTGTTCCTTCTCAGCCTGAGAATCCCAAACTAGACAAGGCTTTTATTAATTCTCTTGTTTTGTCTTGGGTAAAACGGACAAATGATGAAACGTTTGTTTTACAAATGGAAGACGAATCAACAGTAAGTCACCATCACCATTTCTTATATTTCACTTACACTCTGTTAGCAATATCAATATGAACCATAATTCTTTTTCAATATAGTAGGGCCTCTGTTATCCTTAATAGTTTCTATAAACCTCTCTCTCGCTCCCCATGGAGAGAAATCCAGGGTGAAATCCAAGGATAATGAACCATCTAGATATGTCCAAAAATGTTCACCAGGAAATCAACATACTGCTTTAAAAACATTTTACTATTCACTGAAAATCCATTACTATTTTACTATACACCAAAAGTTCATTAGTATTTTGCTATACACTTTAATTTCAACTAATGACAGAGGACAAAATTCTCCCACCCATTAAGAAGTATATTTAATTTGGAAAACTAACTGTAAAAATAAAATTAATCACGAAAAACTATTTTTTTTTTTTAGTTAATTTAATTTTTTGAATCTGATGACGCAGACATTGAATTTCTGGTTTTCAAAATACTAAAGATTTTTGTCTGAATTTTTAAAAATATTTTACTTCTCTGAAATATGTTTGACAAGGTTACTTGAATAAGTGAAACCACTGTTAGCAGTCTTTCAGATGGTGAAGTTCTACTGCACTTTATATATTATGAATGATATTTATATAGATGATTTTGTGCATGTAAAAAAAGGTTATGTTAGAAACAAAACATTAGGGCTTATAATAAGATATTTAATTTTCATTATCGTCATCATTAATATTATTATTATTATTATAAATATTATCATCACCACCACTTAAGATATTTCATGTTGGTTTATATGTATTTAAGCCTAAACTCTTTGAGCAGATTATTCTAGGCTGTTCAGAATGGCATTAAATTAAAGATATTTTAGACATAAACTGTTTCGATCTTTAAATAAAATATTTTAAATCTTGTTTTTATTTTTCAAACATTTCAATCTACATGGAACTTAAACCTAATATCTTGAATAATTTAAAGTTGACAAGAATTTCTTTTAACTGGAAAAATACAATGTATTCGTGTGTATAATCAATAGGAGGAAATGTTTTTGTTTTGTTTTTTGTTATCTACATAATCTTACTATCTTGATTAGTTATCATAGCTGTCCATTTTGAAAGCAGACTGGCCAATTGATAATTTAAGAATGCTTTTCAATGACATGTTGACTTGATCTGCAAATAAAGGGAAAAGGAGGTCTAGTATATATTACTGATAAAATGACAATCACTCAAAGAAATTCTTGGATGACTCTTTATCATCCCATTGTCTGTCTTTAATTATTTGGGACTAAAAGTCTAGATTTTTTTTTTCCAATCAGTGTTGCTAAGTTGTACAAGAATAGTATAACCAATGTTTGTATGATTATAATGGATTTTTCAATAAGATGTAATAATCCTTGTCTATAGATACTTATGGCATAATGGTTATTGTCATAAGAAATGACCTTGGCTACCAAAGTTCAAATCCTGAATGTGGCTGTTTACATTTTACATAACTTATAGTCTTGGGAAAAATATGAATCTATGGGTAAAAAGTAAAACTGACCAGACTCTTGAAGCTTTTGGTATGGCAACTAGTCAGAGAGTAAAAGCTCTGAATTCAAACCAGTTATAAACCTTGAGATGAATGGGTCAACCAGGCATGCCCAAGATATGCTACATGACAAGATGTATTTTTTTCTCTTTGATATCTTTGTATTTATTTAATGTCTATTGTTGAAAAATATTTTATGTTAAAGTCTTTTTGTGCTCATCTATTTAGAATTTTTTTTGAAAATTTTTCCAAACACAATGTTTTTGCCTTTTAATAAAAGAGATGTATAATCTTTGTTGCAAAAATCAACCAGTGTTCTAAAAAGATTAACAATAAGCAGTTAAAAGAACATTAATCTATTAATGAATTCAAGGAAATTTTAATTACTTCAAATCTGACACTGACCTATGGAGTTTAGTATGAAATAATGTTATATAATTTTTAAAATTTCATTTGCTATGAATAAATGCAAAAACAATAGCTTTTAAGGATTTTATCCTGATGAAGAAAATTTAAGTTGTATGTTTTATATAGAAGATGGTAAAACTCTGGTTCTTTAGACCAAAACTAAAGATAGACAATGAAATACTAAAAAATAATACTTAAATTACTTTGACTCCATGTCATTCTTTGCCCAGTCGGCTGGGGCTGAAGAATACACCAACTGCACCTCTGCAGAAGGGGTAAGACCCACCCCCAATGAGTGTCCTAGATATGACACTAAACAATCTGATGGTGAAGTTCTAGTAATGCTGGAGCTTTGGGGAATGCACAGTATCCTTTCATTGCCATCGCTCCCAGGTCCACTCTGGCCTGGAGTGGTAGTACCTGATAAGAGTCCGATCTATGGGTTAAATAGAACTAAACCGTGGTTTCTTGAGTTTACTGGGGTTTTTTGCATTTAAACTGGGTTTTTATGCTAAACTGAATTGTTTGAAATAGAACTGTTTTGACATTTAAACTGCATACTTATGCTGAACTGAATTGCTCTAAATAGAACTGTTTTGACATCTAAACTGTACTTGTGCTAAACTCAATTATCTGAAATAAAACTGTTTTGACATCAAAATAGGGTCCTATCTATGGGTTAAATAGAACTAAACCGTATACTTATGCTAGACTGAATTGGCTCTGTTTGAATAAACTGAAAAACTTGAAATAGAAATTTTTTTGACAATTAAACTATGTACTAATGCTAAACTGAATTATTTGAAATAGAACTGATTATTTGTATAAAAATGGATTTGGCATTAAATAACCTACAATGGTTGATATGGCATAAAACCTAAACAACCAAATTAACCAACCATCCTTGTCATTCTATCAGCAAAATATTTATACCCTTTTCCCTCTTTACAGATTTCATTTTTATTTAGTTTCATCAGGTAAAACAAGTGAGAAATGTTAAATCAATTCTGGTGTTTATTAGTTTGTTTTTCTACTTCATTCAAAACATAAGTTGTTTTTTTTAATTTCCAGTGGTTACAAATGAAGAGCACAAATCTGTTTCTTCTCCCTCCAGCTATAGGTAGAATTGTTTGGCAAACTGAGGTTTATAGCTTTGGTATAGCAACCATTTTAGGATAAGCACAAGTGTTAATTAAAAACCAGATGCTGGAGTTTCTAACCTTATTTTCAACTCCTGCAATGACACTGGTGTGAAGCTGTCTCTACCCTTACCTTTTCTTAAACAACATCAGTAGCATAGAGAGGAATAGTTGCTATATAGACAACACCTGGTCTTCCATACAATTTTCTTTAGGCCAGCATCCAGATCCATGGTCTCAAAAGACTATCAGGTACTACCACTATAAATATTATCTAAAATTGATTTGGAAAAAAAAATGTTGCCATGACTCATCATAAGCAAAGAGTACATAAGCCTGTCTATAGTTTATACTACTAAGCTTAAGAGTTTAAAAAAGAAAAAAAACTTGAGTTTTTATTATTATCACTGTTGTCAGATGCTATATAATTCTGCAAAAACAACCTAAATAACTTTACCATAAGCAAGTTATGGTACCTCTGAAACATTTACTCAGTAAATATACATTGTTCTGTTGGCTATCTTGACTGGGGATTAGACAGCTTTTAATGACTTTGTCTTCAGCACATTGGTTTTGTGAGAAAATGTTGGTATTCTTTTGATTCCACTAATGAATGTGTGTTTGTGTTATGGCCTTAATAATAATGATAATAATAATAATGACTGCACCTGCTGCATTTACCCCACAAAACTATTTCTACCAAAATTCCAGTGTCATGTTTTGTGTCCCCCTCTAGAATGTTGGCTTTGTACTAAAACCACAGCACATAATAATGTCTATAGAGGAGTCATTAGACTGAGTACTGGGGTGGGTATGGTTTGGCCATGAAAGACATTCACAGCTGGAAGATACAGATGGCAAATAATAGAGAGATAGAAGAACCCAGATGATTGTTGGCTATAAATTAGTACACTAAGGATTGAAAGGCAAATGAAGTCATTTCTCATGAATAAGAAGAGTTTTAAAATGTTTACTATGCTTTTATTAAGTCTTTTTCATGCTTACTTTCAGTCCCACCAAACTATTATTATTATTATTATTATTATGCCATATTTACCAGCATACAAGATGTGTATTTGATTTTTAAAAAAAGAAAAAAAAAAGAAAATCAAATATTACACAGCATCCAGTGCACTGGTATTATGACTTGAAAGCTGTGCAGTGGCTAACATGGTGGATGGCAACATCATAGTAAGCAAGTTCAAACTCCAGTGGTCCTATTACATTCACTTTCAGATTAATACCCCTTAGAAAGATATGAACTCCTTTATCCACATCCCCAGCTATTGGTTAAATAGTTCTACTACTGTTATTCTATAAGGATGTTTTTGACATTAAATAATTCAAGAAGGTTGATATTCCATTAAAGAAACCAAATCAACTGTCTATTGAAACTTGAAATAGATAATTATGTGTCTTTTGCAGTAAAGGGTACTTCTCCAAATACCTTTGTAAACCATTCATCTTACAGGCCATCAAATTTGGTAATTATTTATTTCTGAAGAACACATTTACCAGGACTTTAAAAAATATTAGCTTAGTATTGACTTATAAAAAGTTTATTCAGTATCCTCCTCAGTTGGTTTTTCGTTATTTCTGATATACTGATATTTATGAATAAGCTGTTATTTACTTTTCTAATAAAAAAGTATTAAACTGAAGCCTTGAATAAACAGTTTTCCTTACAATGATTTAAAAAGATAGGTCAGCTCTTATAAGATTTATTTCACACACACACACACACACACACACACACAATATTTTTCAAGTATAAGGTAAGATAATAAAAACAGGATAAAAACTCACACTGTCAATTTTCAGGTGAGTTAGTATTCAACATATCTCATGATATTGCTCTGCATTTTTGTGCATTGAGCACTGTAAATATTTTACTGATTAAAAACACTTTAAGTGTTGTAAGCATAAGTTTGTAGGTATGTGTGTGTGTGTGTGTATGTATATATATATATATATATATACACACACACACACAGTCAACTGGTCTCAATACAGTGTAATGAAAATTTCTATTTCTATGGTAATTACATCATGCCACTTGAAGCAAGGGAAATAGTGTGAGTAGTTTAATTGTTCTCTTTGAGGGGTTTTTTTTTGTTTTTTCCCTCTCTCTCTCAATTTCTATACTTTACCCTTTTCTCTTCTCTATATTATAGTCCAGTCAGCTGGGGCTAGAGAATACACTGACTGTATCTCTACAGAAGGGGTAAGACCCCACCCTCAACGAGTGTCCTGGATATGACACTAAACAATCTGATGGTGAGGTTCCAGTAATGCTGGAACTATGGGGAATGTAGAGTACCCTTTCATTACCATCACTTCCAAGTCCACTCAGGCCCGAAGTGGTAGCACCTGATTGGGTCCTATCTATAGGCCAAATAGAACTAAACTGTGTACTTATGCTAAACTGAACTGTTAGAAATAGAACTGTTCTGAGATTTAAACTGCATACTTATGCTAAGCTGAATTATTTGAAATAGGACATTTAACTGTGTATAAACAAAAAAACTACTTTCACAAAACTGAATTGTTTGAAATGAAACTGATTATATGTATAAAAATGAATTTGGCATTAAATAACCTACAAAGGTTGATATGCCATAAAACCAAACTCCTCTCTATTACTTTTTGTTTACTTTTTTTCAATTTCTCTTTCCTTCCAGCTTAATCTTTTTGCTTCCCTCTTTCTATGTTAACTTTTTTCTTCTATTTAGTTGAGTGATTTGAAAGGATTTCAGTCAACTGATGCTCCTGTGTTCTCAGCTCTGTAACACAACTGATGCCACTATCTCAAGGTCATAGACAAACAAAAGTGCCAACCTATATGCAAATGATTTTGTCGTACTATGTTAATTGATGTATAAAAGTTAAGAAGCTTTAAGGTTTCTCTATTTAATGGCATATCAAACTTTGTGGCGTATGTAATGCTAAAGCCATTCTTCTAAAAGAACAACACTGATACAATTTAACCCATAGAAGTTAGTGCCTTTGACCATATAAACTTTTTTAGTTTATAAGGAAATGCTTGTTCTATATAAAAGTTTATAATTAAAAATAACCCATAATTAACATGAAAGTAATCAAGTAAGCTATAGTTTAAACATGAATAAGAGAATTATGACTTGCAAGTAGAAATAAATGGTATTTGTGTTAAAAATGCTTAAATTTTTACAGAATGATATTTGTGATTTTGCCAAAATAATTGTCGCTGAAAATTTTATTGCTTTTGATAAAAAGAACAAAAAATCTGTTCATGCTACTCCATAAAAGAATATTATATGAAAGATTAAATTTTATACAGCCCTCGTAAAAATCCATATTTTTATGTGTTTTGCTAAATTCAAATACCCTGTCATGTCATTCTAAAAAAGAAAAAAACAAATTTTTGACACCACACCCCTTAGAAAAAAAAGGGAAGAGAGAGAGAGGACTTCTATTGACAATTATTCAAAGTTGTCTTGAAATTTACTCATCATCAAGGTGTATTGACTACATGGATTCCCTTGACTCTATCAGCCATCACCTTACTGAGTGTAAACAAAAACTGTACTGTTTGAAATAGAACTGTTTATATTTATAAAAATGGATTTGGTATTAAATAACCTAAAATGGTTGATATGCCATAAAACCAAACCAAACCAAACATCATTTTTGGCAAGTCATCTAGACAGTAGCCAATATATACTCAGAGCTGATGAATGTAAGTTTTTGCTGGTTGATGTCCATGAACAAATTTTCATTCTTACTTCTGCAGTAGTGCTCAGCATGTCTTGCTGACCTTTCTTGGATGGTTTGCTAGATGGGAGGTAAATGGCCATATAACTGCTGTTTTGTAGGGTGCTGCTTCCAGGACTTTCTTAAAACAGCACATAGCTTTCTTGTGTTGTTCCCATCTAGCTTTTTCTCCAAGTGTTTCATTTGAATTCAAGTGGTGCAACCATATAGTGGTACTGACATGGTTATAAAATTTATTCTATGGACATATCATATAATAGATAATCTTTGATGATCCTTTTAGTTCATCTCATCTCTCATGCTTATATCTGCTAGGTTAATTAAGAAACCACTAATAGCAAAAAGTTTGTATTTTCTGAGGCAGGCTAATTTTTCACTTGTTTTCAAGAGAAAAACTATTTAAAGATAATGATTGACTTTTTAAATCAATTTTTTGTTTTTCCTCTTAATTTTAGTCACTTTTTATCAAAACTATTCAGACCCTAGTCTAGAGCTCTCAATAAATAGTATAGATCAACAATAAGAAATAAGTTTTTGATGAAACTTAAACTTCCATTCCATGACCTTGAGCTTTATTTATTGTACTAGCTGCTCTACTAATTGAACTACAAGAACTCTTATGGCTGACAGAATATCAAATCTATTTGCTTAAACTTACTCTTCATCTTTCTTCAATTGCTGGGTGCTAGTTATTTACTAAGCTTTGCTTATTGTGACATAAGACCAAATGAATGGGGCACCTTCTGAGACTCACTAGTCATCATCATCTTGTCGTGCCATCAGCACGGATATCCCTGACCCTCTCTCGCCACCACTCCCTATCATTCATCACTCCCGGCAGGTCCTCAGGGCTACACCCCATATCTTCACAGAGCTGCTGTATGTAGGTTTGAGCTGGTTGCCCTGCTTTTGCTCGGCCATGTGAAGGGGTCCATACGAGTACATCACTTATGAGCTCATCCCTACTTCTCCAGCAGTGTCCTGCATGTCTGGTTTGTCTAACTTTGATAGTTTTCGTGATGGGTGGTAGGTGGCCTTATAGCTGCCGCTTTTTAGGGTGTTGCCTCCAGGACTTGTTCAATATTGCTCGCAGCATTCTTGTTTACACAAGAAAAAAAAATGACTCGCTCGTTATGATTTGCTACTCTAGCTTACTAATCATTATACCACTTTTACAATTGCTGTATGTTATTTGTACATACACTAAAAGTATCAGTAGTGGTAGTATTATTGTAATTTTTATGAGATAAAGCATTGTCAACTATTATTGATTTTTGATTGTATTTTTCTGTTTTCTTAATTTTAGATGCTTTTCATTTCAACTATTTAAACTCTGTCACAACAGTGTGAATCAAGTGAACATAGAATAAATTCTGAGAAAGACCTTAACAGTTAAACATGTCACAACCTTTTACTTGTTATTGATCTGGTGATTGTAGTTGAAATGTTTTCAGGATCAAATTGTCCTTTTAAGTTGCAAAATTCCATCTCAGGTTGCTTACAGTATTTGGCTATAGATTTACCAGTGACACTCTTCAAATGGGAATGTATTTACATTGTTTATTTGTTTTATATGGATTTGTGTTTTACTTATATTTTGTAATTGTATATAAATTATTCCTCTACCCTATAAAAGTTAGTTTAATGTATAAAATTTATATACCCATGTAACAACTACAAGGGTGGCTGAAAAGTTCGTAGGTTGCCATCATATCTGCTGTTGATGACTTTTGGGGAGGGGGGGCAGTGGGATTCTAGCACTGCAACACTGATGGAAGAAGTGTGTTGACCACAAGAGGGACCATGTTGAAAAATAAACTTGGTCACATTCAATGAGAGTAGCCTATGAACTTTTCAGCTCCAAGCTTGTATTATGGAACAGTTTGTATTTTGTAATTTTTTTCTCTTTCAATAAAGGTTTTTTTTTTGTTTTTCTCTTTACTTTTTTCCTCCTTTTTTCTATAAATGACATTTTAAAGCTGCCTTTTTATTTCCAGGGTTATGGATTCCGTATCTCATATAATGGGCCCAATACAAGTTATCAAGTTGTGGAATTACGACGAAATACAGAATACAAATTTAGAGTGAGTATTTTTTTTTTTTTTTCTTGATTTTAATTGCTATATCCTTACTGTTAAAATTGAATAAGATGACCAAGAAGACAGATCTTCATTTTCTTGGTGAATTAAAAATTTTGGGTTTTTTTTTTTTTGTTTGTTTTTTTGTAAAATATCAAAATGACCCCTTGTACCTTTTCCTCCTTGAAGAAATCCTTAAAGTAAACAAGAGTTTGTTTGTTCTTATTCAGTGATGATAGCCATATGTTAAGTGAAATTAACCAATGCAAAGGACTTTTATTACAATATGAAAAAGAAGATACATTACACCACAAATAGTTACTATAATGATGACTTGATTGTAAAGTTGTCTCAAGATAGATCAGACCAGAAGGAATGTTGTTATTTTCTTACATATCCTGTTAACATTACTTAGCTCCAGTGATCCACCAAAAAACAGGTGTTAGGCATGTGCTGTTAGAAACAATGTTTAGACTTTTAAAACAAGCTTAACATTGAAGATTCCTCTACTTCGAAATCCTACTTATTCATGTTAACAACTTAATCTGTTATATTTGAAAGGTGATGCTGCCTGAAAGTACCTGGAAGAAAATGCTTTTTAAAAGTCCTAATTTCTATCAGAACAATTCATCAACTGAGACACAATAGATATGAGAAAAGAAAGTTTATATTTTTATTGCTCTATTCATGAATAATAAAAATGAACCATCCTTTTTTTAATTCATATTTTTCATTCACCTCTGCTTATCTTCTACTAAAGAACATTAGTCCTTTACCGGCAGTAATTTAATCCTTGTAGAGTGGACAAATTACTTTCAGAAAATTTGCAAAATAGAGGGTATGCACAAAATAAGTCAATCATATATATATTGAAACAAAAAGTAATAATTAAGATCAGCAATTCTGTGTCATAGTACAATAGAGTGAAAACAATAATACTCACCTTTAATTATGATATTTTGCAAATTAATCTTTATACAATCTTACAAAACATTGGGGCCTCCTAGCAATGTTTCTATACATTAACATTGAATTAGTCAACAAGCAGCCAACAGAAAAATGCCTTACATTGAACTACTGCAAAAATGTCACTCAGCCTGTATACTATTGGCAACAAGAATGTCACTCAGCCTACAAAAAGGTTAATTATATACTGGATATTTTTATGCCTTTTTTGTATTTATATTTTATACATTATTGATAAAATTGAAAGTTTTTATAAATCCACAGTCCTTTAACATAAAAATCAAAAATATAGATAAACTTCCCCTTATTAGCTAGTTTGAACACTGAAATATATTAATCTTACTATAACCGAATGTCTTTTCTGTACTACTACCACCACCACCATCTCTCTCTCTCTCTTCCTCTGATTGCATTACAAAAGGACATGTAAAGCCACCAAATTTTCTTTGACTACTAGTGGAACTATTGAACATATTAGTTTTTTTTTAAATTAGGGAGGGAGGTCCTACTTACAGTGTAAAATTGGATCCTTAATTTGTGTTCATTGGGTTTGCTAAATTGAATCTTTATCTTTTTGTTTAATTACATAAAGTAAATATCTAACTGAAAATTTTCCTGCCAAAAACCAAAGTTATATCTTTTTTCCCAGTCTCTAGAAAATCAGAACTTTAATCCCATCCACTGAGTGAGTTTTCAGCTAATAGTAATAGTTGCAGTAATATTAATAAAAGCTGGAAACATGTCTGGATCTTTCCTGAGAAATGAAAAAATTGTATACATGATGGTTGTTGTGTTTTTTTTTTTTAAATTAATTGTGCAAGATGTAACATTTTACTGGGAAGAAAAGTGCCTTTTTCTTCTAATAGGAAATAACTTTCTCTTCTTTCCAATGATGAACATTATTCAACTTCCCAATGTGTGATACCATCCTGTATGACTGAAATATTTATGGGCTTTTACAAATTACATATTCTGGTGGACATAGATTACACAAAGTCTAGATTTGTTTACACTTGTCTGAACACTCCAGTCTAATAGGATTTTTATCAGAATGTAAATTCTGATAAAAGAAATTCTGCCAGTTTCCCCTGTGTTTTAAAATATATAAGAATAATGATATCAGAGAGACAAAAAAACTATCTATGTGAGTACCAAGTCAGTTCACCACACTTCAGGTACCATAAATAAAGTAAATATCTCTTGAGGCCAGATCTATCTTGAGACATGCCTTCCTGCTAAGTATTTCCTCTGCTTGTCAACAATGGTTTTGTATTTCATCCCACCACCCCTTCATCTTTGCATTAGCTACCATCACTGAACTGTTGGTTATCAAATGTAAATTAATTACCATACAAAAATACTAGTTATACTGAGTAGTTTTCAAGTTTATTTGGGGGGAATGCTTACCTATCTTGTTTTTTTTTCTTCTTCATTGTAACGAGAATCTTGATTAGATTAGCTGGCTGAAGAAAGCAGAATTAAATTAGTTTTATATTACCCTTAGATAAAAAAAAAAATTAAAAATCTAAAAAAAAAAAATGATAATAAAGTAAAAATTTGATTAAAATTCTGTGTAGATTTAAAGTGAATGCATTAAACTAGTATAATGAAACAAAAGAAAAACATTAAAAGAATTCAGATATTTCTCCAAGTCCAAATTGGAAAATACTGTTGTCTATATATTTCATATGATTTATATGTCAGTGTTACTTATGGCATTTTAAGAACTGTGGCTCCATGAAAATCTCAGTTTCTATTCTGTAGATACCAAGTGTTAATCTGATAAAGTTCTATAAGACAAGTGATAGCGAAAGACTGTAGACAACAAACCATTATTCAAGTTAATCCCTCTGTGACTCACCCAGTGATATTTATCAAACAGCCATTTTGGTAATCTTAAAAATTATTGTGGCTCTATTGCAATTGTCTTGGCTTCATGTTTGCAAAACAGATGCTTTAGAAAAATGATGACCAAAGATTTGCCAACATAGTCACTGGATGCACACACACACACACTATTGATCTTTTTCTTTTTAGCCATTTGTTTATATATAATTGATAATTTGATTGAGGGTCAACCTTTGATCTGCCCCTTGGCTGCTCTCTCTAATGCTATTTAGAAGGAGAAGTGATTTGGCTCAAAACATACAATCTGGATTGGCCAATTGCCACAAGGTTTTTTTGATGGTGAATTGTAAATTATTTGTGGCCAATCTTATATTTCTACTCATGAAAGGGAGAAAATAGTATTACTCCTTACATTAAAAACCTGGTGCTTTTGTTCTCTCATTCTATACTTTTAAGATTAAACTTACATTTTACAGATAGATTTATATTCCAAACCCTTTTATTTGAAGTTAAAATTAGTGTCCAAGATCATTTGTATTAGATATGACTAACAGGGGAAAAAGTGGAGATTTTCATGTTCTTCTAATGTGGCTTTATTAATGAAACCTTTTGTTTCTCTTAAAAGAACCAAGTTGTTTACAACTTGCTTCTTCAAAGAGAGACAAAAGAATTCTTGTTTCAGAAAGTTTGATTTACAAAACTGAATTTCTTATTTATAATGAAAGTAGTTGATTATTTGCTTGATTCAATGTCATCCTTATTGATAAAAAATAATTAATGTTTTACAAGAATATTCAAATCTTTAAAGGAAAAATGCTTGGATTAGGAGTTTGTTAAAAACAAATACAACTATCATTATGGGATATAATGTTCGATACTTGATTTGAACTAAATAAGAATCAGTTTGGCTATTTGTTTATTGAACTGAAAATTTCTTACACAATTTTAAACAGATCTTTGTGTTTTCTATCTTTTAAATTAGTTTTTTTTTTTCTCTCTTCTTTTTCTTAAAGAAATGGAAGTTTACTTAAAACCAAGATGTATGCTATTTTCTTTTATATCATTGTCATTTAATGGTTATATATTTTAGCTTCTTGGAGTTAGATATAACTTATATATTCATATGTTTTGCCTTTGTATTTTTGTGTTATTGACTATATTTTTAAATATGAATCAATTCTCTCCAATAAGATAACTAAAGAGCTGTGTATCAAAATCCTAATAAATTTACTGTGCAATTAAAGATACCTTTCACATGGTGTCTACATTTAATATTGAATAAAAAGTAGTTAAAATTTTTACAGTATGATGATGATATAAATATAGTTTTTTGTTTCAAATACATAATGTATAAGTCTCTTTTTATATATGTATGTGTGTGTGTGTGTGCGCGTGTGTATATGTATGTATATATATATATATATATATAATCAAGTAAATAAGTACTGTGAATATCCAAAGAAAGAGTGCTCTATGCACAGCTATTTAATACAAAAATTACCTTTTTGTTAAAAAAAAAAAAAAAAAAAAAAATTTAGAAATAGTATTCCATTTCCATAATAGATCTATTTCGCTTATTGAATAAGCAAAATAGATCTCTTATGGAAATGGAATACTATTTCTAAATTTTTTTGTGTTTTTTTAACAAGTGTGTGTGTGATTTTTATTCATTTAGGTTTTAAATGTATTTTCTCCATGAAAATTTACTTGAAATTTACTTCTTGTTTCTTATATAAAATTTGTAAGAATTTTAGAAAGTCAGATTTTTCAGTATAACACAATCTCTCAGTATTAATCGACAGTAAGAAATGGTTTACTTAAAGTTAAGCAAATTTTTATAAGAGAATAGGAAGTAGGAAAGTGACTTGACAAAACTAATGTCATAAACTACTCTATTATTCTGCTCCCATATATTCTGTATATATGGGAGCAGAATATGTATGTGTGTGTGGATAAAGAAAAAATAAGAATATTAGGTAAGAATTTTGGATAACAAATTTTAGTTAATTATTTCAATAGAAATATATTAATGCTTTGATATTAAAAATGTTCATATTTGCAAGAAACATTTTGGTTTTTTACTTATTCACTTTAATTTTTTTTCTTGATTTTAGTTAGCAGCCAAAAATGATGAAGGTCAAAGCAAATGGAGTGATATCGTATCTTACTGTACATTACCAGCACCCCCAGTGCCACCTGGTAAACCTCAGGTGAAAGGCAAAATCCATGCCTATTACTTCAAGATTAGTTGGGGTAAGTAACATACTAGAAATTGTTTCTTTACCCCACCCCCACCCTTTTTATGAAAGATGTTATCTTTGCTTCTATTTTATTGGCTTCTCTGCAACTCTAGAGGATTTAAAGAAAAAAGGTATACAGATGATCTAGCTTTCTCTACTAGCATTTATCATTTTTATACTATATTAAACAAGATCTTAAAACTTGATGTAGAAGGTCTTTGAACCTCTCACTCTACAATGTTGTTGTCCAAGGGAGGAGCCAGGACTGATATAACCTGGCATCATCATAAGAATTGCCAGAATGAGGTTGAAAATAGACTGCCTTAAAGACTCTAGATTTTGATTAGCTTTTACCTGGACTGGTTGCCCACCAAAGCTAGAGAGTCTAATCTGCCCTATTTTATTCATAGTTAAATAGGAGGCTTGCTGAATTCATGCCTTTCCCAAAAGCATTAAAATAGCATGAATTCAGTCTTTGCTGGAATTGAAGTTGGCTCAACAATTCCATTTTTTTGTGTTGATAACCATTATACCACCCACCACACCCACAATGAGCGTATCTATTCTAAAATTGGCTTTTTACCATTTTGAAACTTTGTTGGGTTTTTTTACAATATATAGAGATATTACTAATTGATTCATTATATTACTATGTTAAGTTTGTTACTCTGAGAATCTTTTAGTCTCTTTTGTCCCTGCATCAATATCATCAAAATATGCCAAACTCCAATTTGATAATATTTTGATATGTTCCTAAAAAAATGAAACAAATTTAAATTGTTAAAACAGAAGTAAAATAGATGTAAAGAATTAAATAGTTTATGCTAGCTTTACAGCTAAGTGGTCATTGCTTAATGTGTAACAGAAGATTACATCTTAAGACTCTTTGGTCAACTGACTTTGTATAAAGTTCTTAACAATAAACACTGATTTACTTACAAACAGTGTTGTTTTACTTCTCTGCAACTCTATTTCAATTATAACTTAGTAAAGTTTGTAAAATAGTTATTTTATATAAACATTTTCTATGCACTGTGTGTAATAGGATTTTGAATAAGGACATTTTATGATGTTCTTGTTGTAAAATGATCCTAATTGTTACTCTGAGTCTTGGTTTGAAGAAATTTTGTGTCCAATTAATTTTTACTTTGTGCATGCAAAAAAAAAAGCTTAAGATGGAAAATACCTTATTCTTCTTATTTATTGAGTAAACTGATAAATCCTTATAAAGAAATAAAGTAGTAAATCTCTTTATAGTATATTTATCTTTAATTTGACCATTTATTTTTTTTTTAATAAAATGACTAACAAGTTAATTAAAATTAGTTGGTTTAGTTTGGTTTCTTTCTTTAATGTCATATCAACCATCATGGGTTATTTTATGCCAAAGCCATCATCATAGAAGAACAGTGATATTACTTAACTCATAACTTGGGGGGATAAGTTGTGTTCAAACCTTTCCCAAGGGTACTGACCTCAAAGTGAACATAATAACATGACTGAATGCTGCCATCCAGCACTTTAGCCATTAGATCACAGGAATTCTCCCTTAAAATTAGTAAAATCAACATTAGGTAAGATAAACTTATAATGAAAGTAATAGAAACCAAATGACTGACATTTAAAATTACTTGAAATCAAATATACTGCTAATTGATATTATCATATCATTCCTCATGAGTTTTTCTCACCAGCACATGGAGGTAGTCTTTCTCTGGAGTCTGAGTAACTGCAAGTCTCCTCAGGTCTTCAGGACTCTTCTCAGTATTCTTGTCAATCTTAACAATGCTGTGGTCTGTATGATCTCAATTTTTCCTCTGATTTCCAATTCCTCCAGGCTTTTACCTGAGCTTTTGGGGACTGCTCTAAGCATACCAATTACAATTGGTATCACCAACACCTTCAGGTTTCACAGCTTTTTTGTTCTCTAGCAAGGTCCAAGGATTTGTCTATTTTTTTTCTTTTAACTCCATTTTGTGGTCTACTGGAATAGCAAAATCCTCAAGATAGCAAGTTCTCTTTTTTTTTTTTTTTTTTTTTTTTTTTCTCTCAAAGAAAATTACATCTATATTGATCAGGGAATCATTGTTATGGATGTAGAGACTGAAAAAAATAGTAATATTAAAATTTAATGAAAAATAATTGTCTTGGGATGAAAAAAAAGTATTTGCAGAAACTGTTTGATCAGCATTTGAATAGGGTTTCTTTTTTTTCTTTTTTTCCCTAAACTATTAATGGAAATGTTTACAAAAGCATTGATTTTTTTCTTCTTTTAAACAAGACATTCTTTCTTTTCTGTTGGCATCATTAATTTTCATTTTTTCCCCCCCTTGATTTTCAGATCCCCCAAAGGATGATGGTGGCTCAAAAATTTCCAATTATCATGTTGAGATTGATGATGGATCAGGTAGGTGGTGTACCTTTCTGAGTTGCTTTTCATTTTTCCTCGTATTTTTATTTTGTGACTTGTGTATGTTTTCTAGGCTATTGAATAAGCAACTATTAATGAGTATTGACAAAGTTTATCTTAGTCATTTTAGTTTTTCTTTTCTACAAAAATCAGCTAAGGTTTTTTAAAAGAAAAAAAGTTAAATCTAAGAGGGGTCTGCTCTTTGTAAAATTATTCCATCAATTGGGTTTGCTCAGTCAATCGTTTAGAACAAAAAAAAACATACAAGAATCTTGTAAAGCACTGTTAAAATATCCCTTTCATATCATTTTAGGCATTTAATTTTAAAAGGTATTTAATTGAGCACATGGTCATGTGCACGTAAACACATGCACACACTTAATCTCTGTATTTTTAAGTATTTAGTTTATCTACTCTGTGTGTGCATATGCATATATGTTTTTGTATTTGTATATGTTTTTTCTATGTGTGTGTGTGTGTGTATACATATATGTATATATATATATATATAGTAATTTTTCCCCTACCGCACCAATGACATACTTTTTGTTTTGTGTCAACTAAGTCAATGTTTGCACATTATAAAAATCAGAACACTGGAGTTTATAAATTGTTAGTGACACCCAATATTGGTGAGAAAGTCCTTAAAACATAATGTGGAGAGAAGAGACATTATTTCAGCTTTTCTTTCAAAGTTTGTTTGTTTTATGTATATGTGTTAAATATTTTTGTTTTATAGATATATAACTACCAGTGTTTTAAGTATCTCATCCCCTTACACTCTCCTGTTCCTTTTCTCTCTCTCTCTCTCTACTGAGAAGTTGGAGTGGTTGTCTCAGTAAGACTTTTTCTCTTAACTTCTGGATATTGTTGGTAATTCAAAGAGAGAGAGAGAGAGAGAGAGAGAGACTCTTGTCTTTTGCTGATTAAGGAGAATAACATTTTTATTAAATTAAAGATAAATCTCAGCATAAATAAGCAACAAGAGAAAATTGTTCACTTTTAAAAAATGCAGTTCTCCAGTTGCTGTAAATTTGTCCAAAGATGCAGAATACCTACAAAAATAAAGACAATTAAATATCTTTTCTTTAAACCATTATTTATATTTTACTGATAATCCTTACTATTGAGTATAACCTCTAGGTTAATAAATGCTTGTCAAAAATATAAAATACGGGTGAGGGGGTATTGAAAAAAAAATTCAACACCCTCATAGAGAGTACCTTTTATGATATAATTTCAAACAGTCCCCACATATTTACCATTCTTGAAAGAAAGATAAACCAAATCAATTATGGATTGAAGGTTGGCTTTTCCTTGAAAAACCCTCTTCAACAATTAAAAAGATTTTTATTGCATAATATCAGTAGAAATTCAGTCAGTGAACTACTATTTATTTAGGTTTTGGGGTAGTGAGGGAGGTGTTTTCAGCTTACCCATATTTCCCCCCCTCCTTCTCAGCTAAGCCCCTGAATAGACTGAGATACAAAATAGTACAGAGTTTTAAATAAACTAAATATGTGAATACTTTCCTGTCACTTGCTACATTTTATTTCATCAAATATTTATTATTGGTTATTTTATATGGTTAATTCTTTGATATTTTACTTGACTACAAAAAATATTAACATGTAAAAAGATACTTTCAAATTGAACATTTGTCAAGTATTTACTAACATTTTTAATTTAGAAAAAGGTGTCTCTAGCAGAAACAGACCTACCATTTTTCTCACAGTTCTTATGGGAAAACTATATAGAATTTAGATGGATAAGAGGCGAAATAATAATTCAGATACAATTAGTCTATATAAATATCTCAAAGGACATTGTCAGATTCTGTTTTTTTTTTGTTTTTTTCTTTCTTTTTTTTTTTTTTTTGTAATAGAAGAAAAGTAAAATTTGTATGTGTCATGATTTGGTTGATTAAATTGATCCCCAGCTTACATGTATGTCTGCAAGATTTTTAATCCTCTCTCTAATTAAACATATTGTGCAGCTTTATATTTGTACAGCTTGATTATTTGAATGTAGGTTGTTGTTGTGTTTTATTTGGGGAAGGGGGGGGTCAGACACTGTTAATTGATGAGTCAAGGAAGAGATATTTTAAAGTTTCTTTTTATAAATTCATAACACTGACATATGATGATAAAAACAAATGTTTACATCATTTTAAGTTTGTAACACTGTTTGTTTTGTTGATTTCTTTTGAGAATAATACAACAAAGAATTTGGTTGAAAGCTGAAAAAGTCGGTGAACCATGCATTCATTTAAAAGATTACAATAACTGAGATTAGAGAACTAACTATACCGTTGATAGATCCCAGGTTAATGGTTTAAGTAGAAAACCTAATTTCTCTAACTTAGGGCTTCTCAAAGTGGTCCATATTAGTGAATAAAATTTTGCCAGAATGGATAAAAGTATTGGGCTCCACAGGTGAGGAATTTACTTGTTTGCATTTATAAATCCCTTTATAACAGGAGAACCAAAATCCTATTTTGGAGACGAATTGTTAGATATTGTACACCTAGCAGAATGTCTGATCAGGTGTGATGGCCAAATACATTTCCTTCAAATGAATGAATCATGTCTGACCAAAAAGATGCATATTTTCATGAGAGAAAACATTTTTAACTATTGTATTTTAAATGAATTATCGTTTAGAAATGCTGAATTCTTTTATTATTGGTTATGAGATGTCTTTAGAAAAAAATGAATTTAAGGTGTATTTACATTTACAGTTTACTCATTCTTTTCTTATGTAAAAACATATTAAACAAATTAGTTGTGTTTTGTAATTTAATATTCATTTAATTTATTTGGGAATAAATAGTAATTAAACTTGGTTACAATGGTGGTAAAGTAAAAAGTTTAAAAAGCCCTGATCTATTTAACACCTGATGTATTTCCTATGTTGAATGCAAAATGGGATTATGGTATGTCAGTTTGATAGATCATGAAACAGTCATAATAGCATGTGTAATCAAATATATTCTTGTAAAGCAGGTGGTCTCTCATGAAAGTTGTAGGATTTTGAAAAATTGCAGTACTGACTCATGTTATTATAGGTCTAAACATTCACTTTATTTGGATGAAATTGAGAAATCAAATAAAGGATGTGAGGTTTTCTGATTTCAAATTCTTTAACGAAGCAGAAAAGCATGTACAGCATAGGAAATGGATATGCCAACCCAAGTTCAAATCCTGGACAAAGCTATATGTGTTTCACTTCCCACTTATGCTCTTGAATCCATCTCTTTCTTTCCCTCCCCCCAGTTATGGGTAAATTGTAGGGTAGACTGAGTATTTCAGCCTTGGTAAGGCAACTGATCTAAAAGAAGGAAAACTCTGAATTTTAAACTTGTAATATTCTGCTTAAATACTGACCTTCTTGGTCTTTGGTAAATACATACATCTGATTATGCAGAAAGGCTAGAACAAGAAAGTATCATTTTATTACTGGCTGTTTTATATATGATTAAAGCCATATATTCCTTATGTGTATTTCAGTCAAGTGATTAGAATTTGCTTTTCTTTCACTGACCATTTTTGTCTCTGGTGTCTTTTTGATAACCCACAATAAAAAAAATTTAATTTCTTATATCCTGTTGCTGTGAATATATTACAGAATTAATTAATGTTTATTTTAGTGAAGAAATTTATTCTTTCATTCAGTCAGGGGTTAACAAAAAAAGTATATGAAATTCATTAAAAAGACCAAAAAACACTTAGCTAAATATGCATAAAAATATTGACCTTTCTTTATAAATGTTACATTAGCAGAAAGACCAGTTGAATGCATTTCTGCCTAATTTAAAGGTAATATTTCAATGATGATATCTTTTTTTCTTTCTTTCTTTCTCTCAGCTTACAACATTCCATAAATCCTGTACATTTTTTTTATCACCTGCTAAAATAACATGATAGTATTTTCTGCTGCAGGAACCAAATGTGTCATGTTCTCATTGATATTGTCTTGGCTAACTATTTTTTTGTTGCTGTTGGCAAATCAAAAGCCAAAAAATTCATAGCTACTCTCACAGCTGATAAATATGACTGCAGAATAAAACATAGTATCTTAAACTCTTTGTTTTAAATATATTTAGATTCAAAAACAAAATATGTTTCACATTAGAAAAAAAGGCTAATTACAACTAATTAAAAACTGTTGAAAATCTCTTCCTATATTGAGTTATAAGCATCATTTTATAAAGCTACTGCTTATGTATTCTGTATTTATGATTTTGGAAAAAAAATTTATTTCCTTGTTTAAAATTGATGAGATGATTGACTCTTACTCATTTTCACTTTAAAACAATCCAATTTATGAATTTTTAAAGATAAAAATGCAAACTCTCTTGTCTACAAGACAACCTATTATAGCAGCTATTCATGATATTGATGGTTTTATTTATAGAGGAGGGACACATTCTAATTAACATCTGTTAGATTGAGAATTTGTATTATCAAAGAAATATCCAGTGTGAATGTAAATTCTGCAAAATTATTCTCTTGCAAATTGGACTGGAAATTCCTTTATTCTCTAAGAAAATTTCAAGTGTATTACTCTAATATATGATATTATATACACATACTGCTATAAAAAATAAACCAACAACAGCTGTGTGGCCAACAAAGTCTTCACAAGATAACACTTGAGTAAGGCATAGTTTCACTACCAAAGACTCATTACCAATAATCCAGAGTGCATTAGCAGTATTTCATAATACCACCAGACTTTATTGGTTTTCTGCCACATTAAGAGAATAACAGATCAAGATGCAGCCACTTTGTATAATGCTTTGTTTTCACAACTTTACTGTAACAAAACATTCATTTAATGATTCAAAATTTTAATTAACAATAAGTAGAGAATTTCCTTGAAATTAGTATACAAGATCTCAATAATGAATCATTAATTCAGTGATTTTAATTTGAATTGTATGAAAGGCAACGTTATTTGGAAGTTGAGATAATGTTCTATGTATTTCAAATTCAAACAACTTATTTTTTAAACTGGTAACCTGTACCAGTAACCAAAGGAATCCTTTTGTACTGTAGGGAACTCCAGATGCTGGATTCCTTAAATCAATTTAAGATCTCTATGGGAGATATACATCGTTATTGACATAGTTGATCAATTTTATTGCGATGGCTTGGCATTGTTTTCTGACATCCATGTTCAGTGTCCCACACACACACTAACATAATGAGAGTTTTTAGTCATATATAGATATTTATGGCTTTGAATGTTCACATGAATTGTTATTGCTGATAAGGAAAAAACAAGGCACATGTACAGACATGGCATTTCTAAAATGGTGTTCTTTATTCACCAAAACTGAAATTCTTTTTACATTGATGACACCTGTAATTAATTGTGATGTATTTTTTACCACAGTCTACAAGAAAGGAATTTTGTAATATTTTTATATTTGCATTCTTATATCATACCACATATAATTATTCCTTTTAGTTCTATCAAAGCTTTATTTACTGACCAAATGACATCAAACCGTCATTACCAATTACTAATTTAATCAGTAATTACTTCTACTCACTACACACACAAATTGGCAAAATAACAATCATATTTAAAGTACAATATACTTAACAAGATAATTTTTTTTTTCAACTATATATATGTTCATAAAGGTTTATTTTAAGACACAAGAATATTAACAATTTTAGCAAAAGTTTCCCAAATCCTCTTAAACTTGTTTAGAATTATTCTTTTGAAATTTGCATAATGTGAATGTTCTGGTGATGTGGTGGTGCATCAATTATCATCAGAGGAAATGGATTTGGCAAGTGTTTCACTTCTTGCTAATACTCTTAGGACAGGCATGAATCCATCTCTTCTTCCCCCAGTTATGGATAAATAATAAATAGAGCTCTATAGCCTTCATAAGGGTAACTAGTTTCAGAGAAGGAAAATTAATTCAAACTCCCATTAGCATTGCAGAGTAACTTTCCATACCATAGTGAAGAGATAAAATAAGAACTGATGTCTCTAAGATAGTTTAGCATTGTGCTCAACCTCATTTTGACAACTTTTGTGGCAACATTAATGCCAAGTTGTATGAGCACTTTACTCTTCTTGTGGACAACATCATCGTAATGAAGAAAGAAGACCTGCTGCATTGGCAACTGCCAGTCTTACATACAACCTTGCCCTTCAGGCCTATTCCAAGATCCAGACACAAATACATATTCTCCTATAAACTAAAATTAAAAGTAAATAATTGCATATATAATGTATATATTGATAATTAAGTGTGTATTTACCAACCCTCTACATGAACAGGATTTGACACGGTCAATTTTTAAGTGCAGTTTAACAGGTTTGAATTTAGAGTTTTCTTTCTCTCAGACTGGTAGACATAACAAGACTAAAGAGTCCCATCGACCCTACTCTTTACCCATAACTGGTGGTAGAATAGTTGGATGTATAACTTTCAGAAGGGAATTAGTGCTATGTGAAATGCAAACAGCTTCATTCAGGATCTGAACTCTGATTACCAATGATAACCATTACACCATGACCACCACTTAATATTTAAGTGCTCTTATGCATTAAAAGTTCCTAGAAATTATTACAAAATCATTTAGAATGATATTTTATATTATGTTTGATAGCTTTAGAATTTATATATTGCAGTTTTATTCATGTATTTGTATTGACTAAGTTATCTACATTATAAAGATCAGATTTTTTTACATATATTACCATGATGCCAAATATGGCATATCATTAGCATATTGATCTATTTCTAAATATTTATGAAGCCTTGAGATGAATTAACATTTAAAGTACATCATTTGAGCTCTAAAAGTTTTTTTTTCTTCTAAAATAACTAAAATTGTAGAATAGGAAATTCAGTATGACTTCATTTCTTTCATCTTGAGTTGCCTTTCATTGCATATACTCAGATTATCATTCTATGGCCATTAGTAAACAGGACTGATAAAAAATCTTTTTTAAATAAACAATAAGTTCTTGGCGAAACTCCAACCCATATCTGTTTTGTCTAGTAAAGTTTATATATAACATCTACATTACAACTTGCAAAGATGCAGAAGATTCAAATATAATCATTATGCAAAATAATTGTGATGAAAAACATAAGAAATTAAGATGAAAGGAATGAAAAGTCAAAAATTAATTATGCTTAACAAGGCTTCATTTAATGATAATGATAATTTTGTCAACTAATAGATTTTGTCATTCTAGCAGATCATACTGTGAAAATAAAAGAAAGGGTCAAGATAGACAAATACTTGCATCTTGTCAGAAAAATGAAAAGGCTGTTGAACCGGAAAATCACAGTGATAACAATTGTCGTTTAAAGATTACACTCAAACTTCAATGAAAAATCACCAGTTAAAACCCGTGTGGGAAAACTCACATAAAATAAAAATCTTTATAAAAAAATAAAAAAAAATCTCATTTTGGTTGGGCCAAGAACTTTTCGGGTTTCTTCCCCCACATTATATACAAACATTGAATCATTATGGTATAGCATATTAGGGAAAAAATGTTTTAAAACTTTTAAATGAAAGGAAAGATTGGTAGGGGTGCTTATCTGGGGGGGGGGGTCCAACCATTCTTTGTTCAAGATATCAACTGACTGCATTCTTTTATGTTGTATTTAATTTTTCTACAGATATTTATAAAAGGCTGAAGTTATAAAAAGTTTTTCATTAAAAGAAAAAAAAGACTAAATTATGGCTTATTAATAAAGTTTAAAAACAACCAGTTTTAACTGGTGTGAGAAACTTGCAATGAGTGGGGGGAAAAAAAAAAGAAACATTAAAAAAAAATTTTTTTTAAGATTATTTTTACTTTTTTATCCTCAGCTGTTGTATTTTTTTTCCTCCAAACTTGTCTGTAAAAAGATTTTCCTGCTGCACATATTACAGCAGTAACTGCATTCATAATGGTATTGTCATCTTATCTTGAAAGATTCTCCTGGAGATTAGTGCTGAATAATGATCAATTCTCATCTGCTTGTTTGTTAGTTTAAAAGGTGGTTTGGGTAAAACTTTTTTAACCTGCTGCTATCTGTCTTTTGTGTATCATTGGTTTTGTATAGATTTCAATTTCTTTTTCTGAAAGACTCTGACGATTATGAAATATTTAGAAATTTTGAAAGAAGCAATGTTACAATGAACAGAATGTTGCATGATCAGAAAACTGAAAAGCCGCACTCCGCATGCTAGTTGCTTTTTGTCAGCAGCATTTGGCATATGACTAATGTTTGGCCTGTTAACAACCTATTCAAAATCCTACCTCCAAATGGACCAGTGGACTTATAACCTAGACAAGGTTAATTATGTTCTGTATTAGTAGGAAAAAAAGTATTGGGTCTTGTTAAAAGTACACAACCCTTTTTTGTTGTTGTTTTTACGGCATATCACTAACAAAGAGAAACAGCACAAAAATATGTTCATATTGTAAGGCTCATTTTGTTGAAATACCCATTTTTTTTTTTTCTGTAAAGGTCAACACAACATAATCAGAATATGAGGTGTGATCAAAAGCTATTGAGCTGAATATATATATATTTTTTTTTTTTTTTTTTTTTTTTTTTTTCATTTTAAAACTTAAATGAAGATGTATTTGCAGCTTTGAGTACCTTCATAAAATGAATTATGAAACCAGTCTCAATATGCTTTTAATTTTTTGTTTTTTCCTCCCAAAAAAGGATTGTACAAGTGAAGCGCCATCTATAGTCATTAGACTTAGCTACATGCAAATTTTTCTTGTTTCCTAAAATACATTTTGGGTTAGAGTTAAGGACATAAAGGGTATTAGAAGAAATATAGTGGTACAGTTTCACACCATATTAAAAGTTTCAAAAATACTTTAACATTAAGAAAGTTTCAGAAATGCTTCAATATTGATAATTTAATAACATTGATAAGTATACACAAGATTTAAGGCACATTTTGAGACAATATTATTCCACTGTGGTTTTACTCATTAGTTATCAATATTTGAAGATGCAGCACAAATATTCACATATAAGCAATAAAATACTGTCTTTTGTACAAAACATATAACTTAATATCTATATTAAACCAATCCAACTTTTGTATGTCTGTTGCCAGCAAAAATGGCTCATCATAGCAAAATTTTTATTCGTGCAAGTGTGCTAAAATGTTCTAACTTAGAGAATAAAGCAATTTACAATTAAATGGCGCGGGGCTCCCCTTTGTTATCATTTACTCCTAGTTTCATTGACTTGGAGTGGTAGTACCTGTTAGGATACTATCTTAGGGTCAAATAGATGTTTGAAAATTATTTGTATTAGATAAAAATACTTGATACTATATAATTGTATGCAATACTTGAAACCATATTATGGTTATCATTAAACTATAATTACTTGCAAAAAATAAAAATGAATGTCTGCATTATATAACCCAACACTGATTGACATGCTTTTAAACCAACCAAACTGTAACCAGATGTGAAAAAAAATTTCATATATCTAAGACAGGCCTTTTAATTCATTTCTAGCTGTTGCAACAGTCTGCTCATTTTGTTCACCTTTTTCTTTAATGGAATAACCCCCTTCCTCCACCCAAGCCTTTGCAGTTTCAACTAATACCAACAAACTATCTTCATATCCAAGAAAGCCAATCACAATGTGGGGGAAATCAGTGAGTTGATTAGAGATTGCTTAAGAGACCTATGAGGATAGATTCACATGTGTTGATATTTAGTTCTTTTCTTAAACACTCTTTGTGTAGTTTTTGCAATACATTCCATTTGAAAGTTTTTTTCTCACCAACCCATTCTCATGGGACACTGACTTAATGCCTTGCACAAGAAAAACATTAACTTGAAAATTATTCAATTTTAAATGTGATCAATGAAACTTATAGATTTGGAAAATTTTCTAGCATATGAACACCTCTTTTGGTTATTCTTGATATTATAAATGTGAATAAGTTATTTGCCCAATTAAGTTTAGCAAACATTTTTTTCCTATTGTCAATATGCACTTCAAATGGTCTCAGTCATTGGAACAGTTTCTCCACTACTTTTAATTAACCTCAGCAGATCTAAATGTCTGTTTGCAACATAAGCTTTTTATGTACACACCAAAAAATTGGTACATATTACATGGAAATCCTCAGTCAGTCTCTGTTATTTTGCTTCAAAGATGCTTCATATATGAAAAATAGTGCAAAGTTTGAAGAATACTTGCCAATTTTGTGACTACAAATTGAATGATATCAACCTGTCTTCAAATGTTGGAAGAATATCTGTGTAAATCACTCCTCCTCATCTACATAGACTTTTTTTTAACCCTAAAAATAAAAATTCATTATCCACTTAACAACTTGAAGCCTATTTTAAAAAGCTCTAAGTGAATCACTTTAAAAAATGAAATGATTTTTAGCATTTCTTTCTTTCTTTTATGTTGTAGGTTTTCATGATATTTATAAAGGGTCAGAAAATGAGTGTACATGTGATGGGCTTATTCCAGGACAAACGTACAAGGTGCAAGTTGCTTGTTCTGGACCAGGAGGTAAAAGCGAGGTAAGAATATTATTTAAAACTGACTTAAATGCTAATTGTTTGACTCAATCATAAAAGTGTTCCTTCATGATATTATGATTTTAAAGTTTCCACCATTTCACCATCCCCATCAACACACTGTCGGAATCTTTTGCAGTTCAGTTGGCCTCTGTAATATCAGTTCTGCTTTTCGGATAAAGATACTCTCATAGAAATATTAACATTTTTCTTTCAATCACCTCTTGTTAACAGGGACGATGAACATATAGAGACTGTTTGAAATTATATCATAAAGGTACTCTCATAAGAATGTTAAGATTTTTTAATTAGCCTGTATTTTTCAATTTTTAAAAATCTTTCTATCATGTTCTGATCTCTAAAATATATTTCTTATGACTTTAACTTTTTCTTTGCTATATATTGAATGTCTCTTCTATAACAAAAAGCACTAGATTTGGCCAAGGAACTTTTTTACTTGCTTCAACCACACTTGATTTAAACAATGTATAATTTATTTGTTATATATTTGCCAATTTATGATTCAATTATCAGACTATTTTCCTTCTAAACAAGAAAAATAGTATGTCCAATAAAAAAAAAAATGAATTATAATTTGTTGTATATTATTCAGAAAAGTCTGGATTTGTCAAGATTCCACTGTGTGTGTATGTGTTTAGTCTAACATAAAGTTGGATGGGTTTCGATCCCGGCTTCAAGCATCCTACGTGCCTAGCCACACTGAAGAGTTCTGATAGAACGAAACAGTCTGTCTGTGGGTGACAATATATATATATATATATATATATATATATATATATATATATATATATATGGTTAAGAAATATAACTGAAAAATGAAGGGAAATAAGTTAAGATTAAGAATTTATTTGTAAATAGTTATGGAAACAGATATGGAACATTAGTTTTTCAGTTATAGTTTATGATATCAATAAATCACAAAGTATATCATATTTCAGTAATAATCTTTGGTTATATCTTATTATTACAAAAGAGATTTTCAAATAATTTTTCCAATATAAAAGTTCCCAAGGAATCTACATCCAGCATCTGTTTTTATGACATTTTACAAATTCCATTAAAAAAGATTTTGTATCAGTTTAAGTCATAAACAGGAAGCATATATGAATAAATTGTTTATTTCAACAATGTGCTTTTTCATTTATTTATTTATTTTTTTGACATATTTCTCAACTGATACATATGTGTGCACACACACACACACACTATTTTCAAGTATAAAATAGGAAGATAATAATAAAAAAACTCATGGCTGAATTTCATGTTTCCAATCCTCAGGTGAGCTAGCATTTGTTACATCTCAAATACTAGCTTATCAGTCTATGCTTTACCTATGTATATGTCAACATTGCTTTCAATAGATAAGGATATTGGTACCAAGGTATATGAGCCGGTCTACTTATTTCAGAGACTTGCCATTTAATGGAGAGATGGCACCGTATTGATTAAAGTACACACGTGGACACTCCAGTGTCTACAAACCAGCAAAAACTTACATTCATCAGCTCTGTGCAAACATTGGATGTCATTTTGAGAGATTACCAAGTGTGATAGCTGATAGGGACAGATGGTGAGAGGGAGTCAAGGGAGTCTGTTGTGCTAGAACTCCATGATGATTTTTTATATGATTAAATAAGACAGATACTTTGCTTCTGCCTATTAGTGATCTTTTTTATATAAGTCATTTGACATCTGGATGGAATAAGTTCAAAAAGTTACCATATTTTTCCCCAAGTACTTTTGGTCCCAGCTGGAGCCATCTTCCAGAGAACAAACATTGAATTGACAAACACTGTGACAAGTCATTTGCATTTATTTGAAGAGTAAGAGGAAGAACAAGTGGAATTTACAAGAGAGAAGGACTTTACTGTAGGTAAGAAGAATTGGCAGGAAAAATGTTAAAGCATTTCAGAATATGGCTGCTACATTCAAAATTTATCTTGTTTAAGGAAGGTTTGTTAATCTTTATATATAGAACTTCAAGAATTTTATTTATTTATTTATTTATTTATTGTGTGTGTGTGAATGTAATATTGCAGGAGGAGCATGAATGTGTTTTTAAGATATTGAGAAATGGAACTAGTTTCAGATTGGTCAAGTATTAAGCTCCCATTTCTTGATGTTTTAATTAGCATAAACAACACTGTCACCACTTTCCCATACAAAAAAATTACTCTTACCAATTCCTGCACTTTCATTTATAAAAGCAAATGCCCTGAACAATACAAACTAGCAATAATTAGAAATCTAATATGTTGCATCAAACTTATATCTTTTTATTTTAAACTTAAAAATATAAAACACTGTCTCATTAACAATGACTTCCCAAACCACATTGTTGACAGACAAATAAAACATGCTATTAAAAATATCAACTCTAATTACAAAGGAAATAATACAACAAACAACCCTAAGCACATTAAACTATTTTTTCATAACCAGATGCACATACACTATAAACTCAATGAAATAGCTTTAAAAAATTTAATATGTGATATCTCCCTAATGGACTCTAAAGATGAAATAAAACTAATTGTATATTATCCCAAATACAATACAACTAACCTCATCATCTCTTATAACTTCTCTCCCTCAGCTAGTCACTTCAGTAGGTCTAATGTAGTATATGAATTTAAATGTCCACTAGGAGAATACTTCTCTAAAATAAGTACCTACATCAGCCTAACTACAACTGTTGAGATGTTTAACACTTCACCTATCCAACACTAGTTCCATCTCTCAACACCTTAAAACATTCATGCTCCTCCAAATACCAAAAAATTCTAACACTTCCATATGACACACAGGAAAAAATAAATCAAAACTCAAAATTTTTTTAAGTTCTAGGTATAAAGATTAACTAACTTTCTTCAAACTAGATCAATTTCAAATGTAGCAACCCCATCCTAAAATACCTTTAACATTTTTCCTGACAATTCTTTTTCTTACCTCCTGTAAAGTTTTTCTCTTTTGTAAATTCTCCTCCCATTTGTTCTTCCTCTTATTCTTTTAATAAATGTTTGTTCCTCTGAAGATGGCTTTAGCCAAGGCCGAAAGTACTTGCTGAAAAATATGGGACCTTTTTGAACTCATCCAGAATTCAAACTTGAACTGATCAATTATAAAATAGGCAGAAGTGAAGTGTTGGTCTTATTTAATCAAACCTGTTTAAAAGTGAAAATGCTACCTATATGTGTGTGTGTAGGGGGGTATGATATTGGGGGTGATTTCTTTTGAAATTTTTAGTTAAAATTTTTAAAAAATATATTCATCCATAAACCTTGCTTTATTTAAGTCACTTGATAATAACATGTCATTAGTGTAAAATACTCTCAAGAATAGAAATTGTACATCTATTTTTATAGGAAAATCTAAGCCATTTTAAAGTATGGCTGAATTATTTTAATTCTGAGAGCATTTGCTTTCACTATTTAGGTATCATTTTTATTTAATTCAGCAAAGTGGGATTTGCCTTATGCAAAAAAACTCACATGATAAGCATCGAGCAGGTCATTAAAGATACCCCACTGACCTTATCTGATATGATGACAGACTATACTAATTGCCAAACAGCCCAGGCTACTTTTAGAATTTGTATGAATGTTGGTCTAGCAGAAGGGATAAAGGGTGTGTGTGTGTATGTGGTAGGAAGGTGTATTGAGGTTGTGTTGTTCCAATTTCTAACATTTAATATTTCTTTGTGTTAACCATAATGTGAACATGTTCTTTCTCATTTAATAATTTTGAGCTAGTCAGGACTTTGCCCACCCACTCATTTCTGTTGAATTGACCGAGTTTTGCAATATGTAATTACATACTATAAGTTTTGGATTACTTTTCTTTTTTTTTTTAATACACATCTGGGAACAATACAATGATTTCCATGTGTGTTCTAACAATGGTTGGTTTGGGTAACATGAATTATATGTGCATTTCTAGCTTATTTTATGTGTTTTCTTTATCTGTATATTCACAGTCTGTTGAATTTCAAAACTCTTGAGTTGAAATTAGAATTCTTCTCAGATATCAAGTTTCTTTATTATTCTCGTATTTTAATATGATATTTTTTGAAAAGGCCAAAGATGTTTATTAGTTTTGTCATTTGTTATTTTTTGCATATAAAGAATCATGGAAAATTGTTTATTTTATCATATATTTTGTGATATATTTATCTGCTGTGCTGTCAACATAATTGGTTATCATTACAGAAAATTAAACAGTTGTGTAGAGTTAGTTTGACCCTTAGGAAAGGCTCTTCTCCTCAATCCCCAGTTATGGGTTGAATAATAAGGCAGATTGGTCTCTGGTCTTAGTGAAGCAATCAGTTTGGAGAGAAGGAATGAGGACAATTCTGAATTCAAACCCTCTTATCCAACATATCATTGACTTGCATAACAAAGTAAAACCTATTATTTCTCTATCTTATAGACCTTGAGAAAAGCCTGAGTCCTGCAATGGAATAAGAAAAAAGGCTACTGATGATGATCTGTTTGTAGTGTATGTGGGATTTCTACCAGTAAAAGCTGTTTTTTTGTTATCAAATACCTTCACCACTATTAAATCAAAACTATATATTTTAGAAATCCCATAAAAACTGATTCTCTCTCTCTCATATATATATATATATATATATAATTAGCTTGTTCATCTTGTCAGTTTTTAATTGATTAGTTGTTGATTTAACATTTACCATTGCTTCAATATATAATCCATGTGTTTGTTTCAAGATAACAATCACAGTTTTCTTTTCTTCTAATAAACCCAAATACCTTTTTTCTTTTGTTTTCCTTGGAGATTTTTTTTTAACAAACCGGCTTTTCATAGAGAAAAATAGCCAAGCTTGTCTCATCCTGCTCCTTTACATTTGTAA
Organism: Sepioteuthis lessoniana; assembly: GCA_963585895.1. Classification (NCBI taxonomy): domain Eukaryota; kingdom Metazoa; phylum Mollusca; class Cephalopoda; order Myopsida; family Loliginidae; genus Sepioteuthis; species Sepioteuthis lessoniana. The sequence goes on along the minus strand of OY757912.1, from coordinate 111,631,511 downwards.
AGCATTCTCTATGTTGAATGATTAATGAAAGATTTTTTTCCACAATCAGTTTGTTTTTTTGGTTTTATTCTGGCCTTTCATATATATATATATATAGAGAGAGAGAGACAGACAGACAGACAGAGAAAAAAGATAGAGTGGCAGGAAAAATCTTTGTTTCTCTCTTTAAATTAATAGCACTTTTCACTATAGAAAATCAAGCATACAAAAGTATTATCTCTATTTTTGCAGCAGTGCAGAGTGCTGATAAGGTTATTGTTTCTGTACTGGAGTCTGTTTATTATTTATCACTATAAAAATATCATTGCTATTAGGGCTATTATCATTAGTCTTTGAGTCCTTCTATTTTTGTTTGATTTATTGATATATATTGCTACTATGGTTGTATTTTGTTTAGACTAAAGTCTAGTTTAAGGTCCCATTTAAAGACCCAGTCTTATTACTATATTAGGCTATCTTATTAAAAGTTGGCAACTCCTATTAAAGGTGTCGAAACAACCTTTTTCATCATCCTTTCCTTTTATCTTGATTGTTCAATGGTAACAATTCTCTTTTTAAATTTCTATCAATATTTTAGCCCTAAATAGCTTTACTGTGATGGTCCTGCTAATTGACACCCCTCTCTCTTGGAATTTCATAGATTTTGTATTATTTTTAGTTATATACGGAAGAGAGAAATGAATGTTAAATTTTTACTTTTTGCTTCCCTTTATTCAATTGAATATTATATTAACCAGAAGGTTTGTTCTCTTTTCAACAAATGTTTTTTTCTCATTAAGTATTTTAAACATCATGATGATATTGTCACTCTTTGTATTATGGTTTCATCTTGGTTTGTACTTTTATTGTATTTATTAATGTTGTTTTGAAAGCCAACAATAATTTGTTGATAGTGCTATTTATCCATTTTCTCTTTACTTGAATACCTTGTGTTTTTATTGCTGTTTTGTGCCAATCTGAATAGACATTCATTCAGAACTGCATTTAATTGTAGCAAAAACACAAAAATCAACAAGTGCTACCAAACTTTTGAGAACCAATAATAAACAGTCTTTAGTGCATTGACATTATTACATTGAGTGAACACATCTTCTCCACTTCAACCATCTCTCTTTCCAAAAGAAACATTTGTTTTCCATTGTTTATTTGGCTTTCAAGAAAAGAACTGGTTTTAAACAGCTAAGTGTTAAGATAGAATTGATTGTAGGATAAAGAAAAGAAAAACATGTTGTACCAAATGACTTTTTGAAATATCTTTAAAGTGAAAAGTCTGTCAGCACTCAATGCATATTTTGGGCCAGTTTTTAATTTTGGCATAAAAATTGATTTCCCCACTATTTCCTATTAATTGGCTGCTCTGCATTTATTTGGTGTTCAGAGACAATCATGGTTTCTTTCAAGCTTGTTCATTGTGGCTCCAAAGATTTGTTTTTTGGTCAGGTCAACTTCTTAAGATTAAAGGCAACCAAAATCAAAACATTTGAGAATAGTCAACAGTATATAAGAGATACTCTCAACATGCTCAAAATGAATAAATAAAGTACTGAAAATCATTTTCTTTTTGGTTATATTGCTTTTATGTATATATTTACCCAGCCCCTCTGCCACTGACAGGATGTAACACAAGGTCAATTTTTAAACAGAGTACAGCTGGATTGAATTTGGAGTTTGCCTTTTCCTAGACTGGTTGCCTAACCAAAGCTAAATAATTCAGTTTGCTCTACCAATTACCTATAAGTAGAGAGAAAACAGATGAATTTATGCCTTTCTTAAGGGCATTAGCATGGAGGGAAATGCAAACAGCCTTGTCTGGGATTTAAACTCAGGTCACCAACTCCATTTCATACAACAATAACTGTGAGTTGCTTCAATGTATGATTTCCTACATAAATAGAGGGGGTGCTACTGGGCTATATTTCCATGTGCACATATTAAGAATATTTACAGAATTCTCTTAAAAAAATTTTCATGCCTGTGTATAATTGTGTCTTGGGTGAAGCACCAGTTTACCTCTTTACTGCCATTAATCACAGGTCAACTCTGACCCAAAGTGTTAGTACCAGTTAGGGTCCCATCTATGACCAGATAGTACCGTTTGAAAATTATTTTTGGAGAGGAATGCTTGAAATTATATAACCATGCAAGCAAATGTTTGTTGTTATTGAATAGGAATAGTTACTTGAAACCATATAATTGTGTATAAATTATTAATATTAGAGAGAAAAGAGAAATTAGTTAGAAATACTTGAAACAGTATAATCACAAATTAGTTGCATTGAATAAAAATACTTGATTATCATATAAGTTTGAGCAAACAAATGATTATAGACCAAAAAAATGCAGTGGAACATTGAAATTATGATTATTTTACTCTTTGCAAGTTTTTCATACCAGCATTAGCTGATGGGCTTTCATTGGAGTCTGAGTGACAGCAAGTCTCCTCAGGTCTCCAGGACTCTTCTGAGCATTTTAGCCCATCTCAACAGTGTTGTAGTCTGAATATTCTTGATTCTTCATCTGATTTCTCGCTGTTCCAATCCCCTTTCCAATCTTTTAGGGACTGTTCCAAACATACCAACTACAATTGCTATCACTGTTACCAACATGTTCCACTGTTGTTTTTTTTGGGGGGTAGTTCTCTGACAAGGTCCAAGTATTTGTCTATCTTTTCACTTTCTTTGATCTTCTATTTGTGCTCCACTGAAACAGCAAAATCCCCTAGACAACATAGTCTTTTGTTTTAGTTAATTATCACTAGGTCTGGTCTACTGGCCGGGATTAGGTGACCTGTTTTCATCTCACTTTCTAGAACAAATTCTGTTTTGTGCATATGCCATCTGGTAGTATGGTCAAAATTCAATCTTTTGCACTATTCCCAGCATATCAACAAAGATAACAAATTCAGAAAGTTTGTAGGACATGCAAGTTTTTCACACCAGTGATAGCTGATGGTCTTTCAATGGAGTCTGAGTGACCATAAGTTTTCTCAAGTCTCCAGTATTCTGTCCAATCTTAACAATGCTGTAATTTGGATGGTCTCTGCTTGTCCTCTGATTTCTAAGTGTTACAGTCCCTTTACCAAGTCTTTGGGGATTGTTCCTAGTGCACTAATTACAATTTTTATCACTGTCTCCTTCATGTTCCATAGCTTTTTTAGTTCTCTGGTAAGGTCTAGGCACTTATCTCTATTTTTGCTTTCTTAGATTTTCACTCTGTGGTCTGCCAATATGGCAAAATCCACTATTTTGCAGGTTCTCTTTTTTTTTTTCTTTTTTGTTAACTAACACTAGGTCTGGGATTAGATGATCCAGTTGTATCTCAAAATCCTAGAGTTTTCTCCAGGATGGATCCAACTTTGTGCATCTTCCATTTGGAAGTGTGGTCAAATTTAAATTTCTTGCACAATTCCCTGTGGATCACCTTCTCTGCCCAGTCATGTTGAGTCTTTTACTCTTTTGCACTAATTTGCTACATTCGTTTATTATATGTGATTAATTGTTTTGTCTCTATTATTATTATTAAATACCCACGTAATCTCTTGATATGCCATTAAACAAACCAAACCCCTGGAAAGACTACTGCTCTTCTAGGAGATGGCTTTGGCATTAAATAACCTACAAAGGTTGATATGCCATTAAACAAAGAAACCAAATCTTTGGAAATTTACATAAGGGATCTACAGGGTTTTTTTGTTTTTTGTTTTTTTCTTCAAAGATAAAAAGTTTTAAGGGGATGGAATAATTATGAAATTGCCTGAAAAATGACAAAAGATAGTGAAACAGAACAATAAAGATATTGTTCAGTAAAATGTTGAAAGTATGAAGAATTTTTTTTTTTTTTTTTTTTTTTTGCTTCTGAATAAATTGCATGAATTAATAGTGTTTTTGATGCTACTAGTTTTGTATAATCAAACCCAATTCTGGTAAATTCTGCTGATTTGATTGATTGATTGATTTTTATGGCATTTTAACCTGTTTAGGATTATTTTATCCATAGAGGTTAGGGAATCACATTCATTATATGTTCATATTTACATTTTTTGAATACTTGATTCTTAAGAGGATTGGGCGGGGTACGCATGGTCCTATCAAATACTAATAATTTTCATAGAGATCTCTTTGGCTCAGAAGTGGGACCTTAACAAGTACTACCATTCCAGGTCAGAGTGAACCTGAAGATGATGACAATGAAGGGGTAGTCTATACTCCTCAGATCTCCAGAATTGGAGCCTCACCATTAGGCACAGTTTAGTGTCATACCCAGGATTTTCTGATTTTACAATTTACTCTTCTGTTTTCTGAAATCATTTTACAGTGAAAATTACCTTTTTATTTATTTATTTTTTCTTTAGTTTTCAGAAAGTTCTATTGTTAGCACCACCCCTGTTGTTCCTGGTCATTGCCAAGCACCAAAGCTTCAGGGTAAACCGAAGGCTAAATCCTTAAATTTACGATGGGGTATGTAGAAAACATTTCAATAATATCTTTGTATCTTTTTTTATTCTTTTGTGTATTTTAAGATTTTTTTGGCATTATTTTGTTACATAATTGAAATAATTGAGGAAAACCTGGAAACAAATACAAAAAAGCTATTGATGAAAACTGAATTCAGTTACAAATCAATTAAAATTTGCTCAATTATACCCATTTATTGTAACTGAAGTTACAGACACCATCTTGAAGATTTTCAACAGTGTCAATCTAATTTGACATGCTTAACCTTGTCATGTCTTGAATACAGTGGAATTTAAATGGTGTCTTCTACTATAAGCTCTTTTTGAAGAACCAAATGATTGATTCAAACAAGTTCTGCTCCCAATTAGTCTCGTTAAAAACAAAACAGCAAAAAGCATCTGAAATTAATTATTATAGCATAAAATTATATCAGAATAATGCTAGACTGCATCAGTTTCTTTGATGATCATATAGTCATTTACTAAGTTTAACTTAGATATGGTACAAGGCCAGGAGTATTGAGAGCCCAGTGAGAATCAAATTCATTTCAAATGGTCTACTAATTTGGCTTGCTAAACATTATACCATTTGAGGTTCCCTTGATGACTATATAAAAATTATAAGAGCTTGGCTTGGAAATTTTCCCTTATCTACCTTAATCGCTCATTGGCCTAGTGGGTAGAGTGTTCGCCAATGGTCCGGGAGACGTGGGTTCAATCCCAGGTCGTGTCATACTAAAGACTTTAAAGATGGTACTTGATACCTCCTTGCTTAACATTCTGCAATATAAGGTATGTATCAAGGGTAAAGTGCCCTCCCCTATACCTCGGTGCTGTAGCTATTGAAAAGGAGCCTTCTGGTTGCCCTTGACTACGGTCGTCAACTTTACTTATTTACCTTAATCATTATATATTTAACCTTTCAGAATATCATTTATCCTTATCTTTAGAGAATTCTCTAAATGGTTGGAGGAAATCAATGCCTTGAAAAATTACAAAAGAAACCTGAAGCATTTTTTCCCCTGAGAAAAATATTTCTTTGAGGATGAAAGTTGCCTTGAAAATGTTAGAAGATATTTTTGAAATTCAAAATATATGAATTCGATATCCAGCCATTTATATTTATGTCTTGAAATTTAAAAAAAAATTACTCAATCTCTAAAAATCATTTTTTCAAGCATTTATCTTTTTAAATTTGAAAGTTGATTAAAATTCACTTATTCTTATTAATCCATTTACAGATATTATTCTTTTATTAGCCTTGCTCTCTGAAATCTGTCTGAAATATTGAACTTTTTTTTTTTTAGATTCATTGTTCACTATTGTGAATTAACCACTGCTATCATTGTTAATATTTTTCAGGTCTTCCAGCAAATGATGGTGGCTCTGTTGTAACAGAATATATTGTCCAAATGGTGTCCCCAGATAACACAACTCGGGAAGTGTACAGAGGCAGAGATACAGAATGTGTGGTAGCAGGACTGTTGCCTGGGAGACCATATCTTTTTCAAGTTAGATGTGCTAATAAAATTGGGGTAAGTTTTTCTGCTTTAATTTTTTTCCAAATCTAATGTGTTATAATTTCCAAAGTTCTTTTGGTGGAATTTATGTACTCAAGTCCCATTTCAATGAAAATTGGTTATCTATTAAGATCTTGAAATCTATACCAATTCTATTGCCATATACTCAGAAGATAGTTCTTGGTTTTCTACTCTTGTAGTTTGGGAGGATATAAAAACATCCAGGTTGACCAAACCATTTTCATTGCAAATATATTATGTAATTGTTTTTACTACTGATGTGGCTGGTTCTTTAGTTTCTAAGATAACTGCACTCTTAGTCATTAATTCTTCAGCTATCTCAAAAGTGTCTGAGGCAAGATGAAAATTTACTTGAACAAACAAGAAGCAAATAAGACAACTTTCTTCTGAAGGTATGATGAGGGTGGGTATTACACTAAATCTATTGTTGTTATATATTAATTTAAATTTCAGAAAATTCATTTTCTCTCTTTCTCTCTACATCTGACCCTAGAAATGCCAGCCTTTTTGGATGTAAAACCTGAAATCTGCTTTTTATATTAAAACTAACTTCCAAAAATGTCCAATTACAATAAGCTTTTTATTTTGATTGTTCTTATTTTATGATTTTTTTTAACAATTCAATGCTCATATATATATATATATATATATATATATATATATATAGACTTGCTTAACTTTAAATGAAGGAAACAAAGGTTAAGAACCTCATACTGGCAGAACATAAAACAAAAAAAATGGCATTAGAAAAACCATGTTACTAAAAGTAAAATGGTAAGAATTGTTTAGATTATCTCTGTCTATTTCTTCTGAGTATTATTTATGCTTTCATAACTCAATTTAGAATGTATAAGACTCAAAATTTAAATGATTGATTAAATGCCATGTCAACCCATCTGAAGCTAATTTATGCCAAGAGGTAGATTGTGAGGGATGGTCAAATTTATTTCAATGTTTTTCAAGGATCTTTCTTGATTTTGATAGTGAATTGTCTGCAGTTGTTTGTCGCTAAGTAGATTTGGGGTCACTTTTAAAGGGTAGGTTTGTAGGTGAAGTTCACGTTTACTGTTGTATTTTTTGTGTGATTTTCTTTCATTCACAAAAAATAAAATGTTATCTATACTGATATTTTTAAATGTATCTCATGTTCATGTCGTACAAGCATTTTCTGATAACAACAAACTCACTACATATTAGAATGTATATAGGATGTTTGACCTGCTATACGTTCTGGTTGGGGTTTTTTTTTGGGGGGGGGTAGTAAAAAAGAATTGTATCAGTTTGATGTGACTGATACATAGTCAGGATATAGTGAAAATTTAAATGTGTAGACTAACTGCACTCCGATCTACCCACTTCTTCCTTAAATGAAAGCACATTCCCAACTTATGATAAAAACACACAACAAAAGCATGATAAACATTTCTTTCAGGAACTAACATAAGAAAAAGGCTTTTGTGTGCTGATGACCAATCTAGGTTAGCAAAAAAATTCATTTCACTCACTTAACTTTAAATAAAGAAAGAAAAAACATTGAGAATCTATATTGGTAGATTTGAGATATGAATATTAAAGAATCTAGTCTTAAAATTAAAAGAAGATGTAAGTAAACAAACTCTTCTGAGGTAAGCTAAAATCTTTAAATTTCCTAATTTTCTGTTAATATTTATCTATGGTGTACTTTCCAAACAAAAAAATAGTGCCACTGAAAAAAGCAGTAAAGTTTATTATACTAAACTTTTCTGTGTAAATGTTTAAATATCATGTACTAAAAAATAGTAAAAGAAAAGAGGCCAAAAAGCAAAAGTAAAGAAACGTCTATTAATCACCAAAAGTTATAAGATCAATCTAAAAAGCCTGATTTAAATAAAGAAGGAATAGTTAGACTTACATTAATAAAAAAGAAATTTTCTCTCTCTCTCTCTTTTTTCCTGAGAAAAAAATTTACATTGTCAAAACTCTACTATATACTGTTAACACCAGATATGTATAACCCTATTAGGAAAATCTCAACCAACCGCTCTCAAACACCTCACGAAAAGCAAAACAGAAGCAACTACCTAGAAATGGCAACAGCTGTGGGAGTAAAATCCCAATAACAAGCTCTACCAAATCCAACCCCTCATAAAAGAGAGGTAACCAGACCCTAGTAAGACTATAAGAGAAAAATCACTTTAAACTGACTACACATAGGCCACTATCAATTGACCCTCTCCTCGATACTAAAACAGGAACCATCACCAAAATGCTCATGCGGAAAACCATACACAGTGAAGCATATATTGATAGAATGCAAAGGCCTCTCCCATATCTGAAAAGCTTCCTACAAAGTGACGAACATAAAAGAACTATTTGAATCTACAGATCCTACCAACATGATCAACTATGTGAGAAATATCGGCCTCTAATCAAAGATATAGGTCTATGGACATACCCTACAGCAGAAAAACTCAATTCAGCAATGCAAGCAAATGAGCTCTGGCTTGTTTAAGATGTTACCCACAATCTATTTGCTTACAAATCATATATGCTTAATATATGTATAAGCCGGATTTGGCATTAAATAACCTACAAAGGTTGATACACTATAAAAACCAACCACCCGTACATCCAAACTGCATCGTCTTTCACACAAGTAAACAAGAGGCACATTCATGTAAGATTGGAGCTCTGGCCCCAGTGTTAAAAAAATCAGCTATGAATCTCAAACTAAACTTACTTGCAAAAGCATTGTCAACATAGTAATATTTAATGTTAAGACTTTTAAACACAATAAACCTGCTACCTGAACTTACAGCATCTACAGCTGAGCATAAGATAGACATCATGTGCATGCAAGAACTTGGATATTAATCTTTCCTTGTCTGACACATTCCTAAACACAACATTCTAATCATCAATGGAGACATTGTTAAATAAAAATCAACTAAAAATGAGAGGAGTCAAAAAAAAAAGTCCAACGCATCCGCAAAATAAAACAATAGAAAAAAGTTCACTCATCACTTCTCGTCGTTCCTTCTGGTGTTACCAGGAACGGAATTCACTCCACATGGCTTCGTCGTCACATTTCATCTCTCTGCCTAACCGACTTGCCACCTGTTTTTATGCAGCCAGGGACGGTTGCTAAATTTGCATAAGCATCCTCTAGCATTGATCAACCTTCATAATCGAATGAACCCAAATTTACGTCTGCAGTCCTGCCTACATATACAACCATATACAACACACTACTCATTGTCTCTTCAAATGGCAAAGATCGATTGATTCACCAGAGGTAGCTGACTGCTCGTTCTGCCTTTCAATTCTGCTACACTCCCCTGTGATCTGATGATCACATAGATAAAAACCTGGGGTTGGTCTCTTGTGTCTAGCACTCCTTCATGGTAATGCTACCTTCTCCTTGGATGGCTCATCTGCAGAGGTGTCATCTGTTGCATCTGAGTTGCTCACCTCTGGGGGATCACTGTGTGCATTGTTGATGATGATCATTTTCACACTTTGGGTTGAAAGTTTGCTGTCACTCTCGCTCTCCAAAGTATTTGAACCCATGACAAGACAAAGTTCCCTTACATAGCACGACATCCCAATGACAAGGACATTCTGTGGGCTGATCACACCTGTAACCTGCCCACATACATAAGAGGATGTGCACCGTCCATTCATGGTCTTTATCCAGACACGATTGCCCACGTCCTATCCAATCTGCAGCTGATTGGGCTCATCTGGAGGAAATGCATCAATACCTTTCAACCCAAAGTGCGAGAACGATCATCGTCAATGATGCACGCAGTGATCCCCCAGATGCAACAGATGACACCTCTGCAGACGAACCAACCGAGGAGGAGGTAGCATTACCACAAAGGAGCGCTTGACGCAAGAGACCCGCTCCAGGTTGTTATCTATGTGATCATCAGATCACAGCGAAGTGTAACAGAATTGAAAGGCCAAACAAGCAGCCAGCTACCTCTGGCAAACCAATCAGTCTCTGCCATTCGAAGAGACAACGAGTAGCTTGTTGTATATGCAGGCAGAACAGCGGAGACTGTGTGAAACGTTACCCCCTCACCCCCACCACATTATCTCTGTCTTCTAACCATGTCTTCTTCTTAGCCGGCCGGTGATCAACTAGTGGCTGAGGGGGTAACGCACATTTCTTGCCACCACACAAGAATACGATCGAGGGAGACAGGAGAAAATAGAAAGACAAACGAACAAACAAAGCTTGGGGTTACCAAGGGCAGAGGAAGGTGTTGCAACACTATATGCATGTGCAGACTATCGCTAGCGTGGGTTACTAGCGAAAATTCCACCATGCTACTGGGATCAGACATCTTGAGACTCTTCTTCACTGGACCCTATCTTGTCTCCTCGCCTCTCTGCTCGGTGTCTGGTGTTGACTGCCCCTCCGTGGATCCACGCCAACTGCCTCTGCTCCTGTCCAACTACCAACTGCTTCTGCTCCTGTCCAGTTACCAACTGCCTCTCTCTGGTCCTTGCCTCTCTCTGGGTCGCGTCGTCAACTCTCATTCGCCTCCCCGTACCACTTCCGGGTACGGCGAGATTTCATGTCCAAGAATCCTTTGTCTGGTTTCGCGCCAAAACAGACAATTGAATCGTCTGCTTTGGCAGCCTACCCACATAGTGCTACAACTGATTGGTTCACCAGAGGTAGCTGGCTGCTCATTCTGCCTTTCAATTCTGCTACAGACACTAATATTCAAAGAGGCAAAGACAGAAATAAATTCTGCTTTCCCAACTCACCAAAGAGAAATGATGAATATCTGGCAGATTTTTCACTCAAGAACAAACTTGTATACCTAAACACTAAATTCCAAAAAGAGAGGGAAAACTATGGACTTCTACCTGCTCAAAATAACTCAAAAGCACAACTAGACTATATATTTATAAACAACAAGTAGATAAATAGCATTTTGAACTTTAAACTTCTTTTGAAGGAGTATCTTCCAATCACAGAATTCTCAGCAAAGATTTGCCTGAGTCTATGCAGAAATAAGAAACAGATAAAGCTTTACAATATGACTGGTCCTCATTTGCCAATAGTGATATAAGCAATCTATATATTGTAACTGTAAAAAAAACAAGTTTAATAATCTTCAGGAAACATCTGTGAAAGACATGCTCCAAATGATGAATATGAACAAGAGTCAAATGTACAGTTCCCTGGGAGACAATAAAAAATGAGATCGCATGAAAAAAAAAGCATCTTAATTTAAAAAAAAAAAAAAATACAAATACCAATGAACAGAAACTTAAGAAAGCCCAGAGAGAACTAACCAAAACCTGCCAAAAAGAACAGCTAGAATACTTTCAATGCCTAATCAATAAAATCAGAAATTCAGTAGAAGTTAAACAATCATGAGTAGCATGACAGACTGTTAATGAAGTTAATGGAAAGTAAAGCACCTCTTGGTGACTGTTACTTTCTCACCTATTCAATTACCTGACCAAATATTGCCTATTATATCTCATCTCTCTCTCTCTCTCTCTCATATATATAAGTGGGGGAAGGTGATTCAATAATTTAAGTAGTCAGTAATACAATATTTTTTGAATAATATTAAACATTAACATCTTTTATGAGACTTATATGTCAAGTTTGTTTATTTGATAAGAAATCCTGCCAAGTTGAAGATTGCTGCTTTGCATAAATATCTTGTAAATTGTCCAAAATGAAGATAAACAATTTTGGATTACTGGTTAAACATGAAATGACACTCAAATAAACTTTCTTCTGCCTAAACATGACCAAGTAAACAAATGTATATATACGCAATCTTTGTGATCAAGATGACCCTTTCAGAAAGAAATTCAGGACATGGCTGCTTTGCTTGGCCTTTGATAGAAGAGGTGAACTGATTTATTTGGCAGTTGTTTACATGAAACCTAACAGATGAATTAAATAGTAAAAAATACAACTTTTAGCAAAGGAACTAACATGTTAGGTTGATCAAAATCAACACTACCAATATAAAGTCTAATATTGATAAGCATTAGAGGAAATGTATCAGTTACAAAATGAGTTTTTCTATCAAAATATAATGGCTGTTATCATGTATCTACTATATTACTACATTTTTCTCTCTCTCTCTCTCTCTCTATATATATATATATATATATACTCACACATGCATAGTATTGGGCAAAAAACTTATAGTTGATGTTAAAAAAATTATTAAGGCAATTGATGTAGTTTGACAAATTAGGTCAATTTTTGGTTGGATATCAAAGAAAAAAAATTTTAAGAAATTTCTTATTTCCTACTTCTGAGAATTTTCTTTTTAGAAAATTGTGACTGTTCATTACAACTAAGGGAACTCTGACAACAATAATCAAAGAAAATAATCACTCATGTCTCTAAACCATTGAAGTTTCATTAAAATTTTTGGCAGTAATGAAAAGTGATTCTGTTTTTTCATTGTTTTTTTGTTTTTTTGTCTACTGATATACATATATCCACTCAAAAATCATTGTTCCTTAGCCCCACTCTTCAGCAAAATGTCCTTGAAAATCATTGAGAACTTACAGCAATATCTAGACCGACAAGTATAAGTGAATATATAACTTTGGCATGATTGACAGTGGTAATAACATTGTACCTAACTATATAAAAGATATCATTGCTTTTTGAGAGTTGAATGTGAAATCAAATATTTGAGGTGACCAGAAAGTGCACCAATCAGAAATTATTAAACAGCAAAATTGGGTCGAATAAATTCCATGTTTCTATTTCAGTCAGTGATTAACCATCCTTCACAAGTTGCATATAAAAATACAAACAACTGATCATATTATATCTGTAAAATTTCCTTTTACGACACAGCTAACAACACTTCAGTAAAATTGAGAGTTCTGTTAAAATATTAGCACATTTAACATTTCTATTAATTCATAATTTCAAGGCTTCTTTTAACATCATCATTTTGTATCATCATCATCATCATGTCGTGCTGCTAGCACGGATATCCCTGACCCTCTCTCGCCCCTTCTACCTATCGTTCATCGCCTTTGGCAGGTCTTCAGGGCTACATTCCGTATCCTCACAGAGCTGCTGTATGTATGTTCGAGCTGGTCATCCTGCTTTTGCTCAGCCATATGTGGGGGTCCATAGGAGTACATCACTTATGAGCTCGTCCCTGCTTCTCCAGCAGTGTCCTGCATGTCTGGTTTATCTAACTTGGATCCAACCAAATTCAAATCCTGGATGAGGCTGTTGCAATTTCACTTTGTACTGATACTCCACCTGCTTCCCCCTCCCAGTTATTAGTAAACAGTAGGGCAGACTAACCAGACTAAAGCCTTGGTTAAGCAACAAATCTAGAAGGAAAACCCTAAATTCAAACCAGCTGTAATCCACTTAAAAATTGACTTTGTGCCATATCCTGCTATTGAGTAAATATATACTTTCTGAAAAACACTTGTAGTAGTGGTAAATGTCAGTTTTACAAGACCATAAATTTGCCCCTGGATCTGAGCCCAGACCTGGGCAAAATTGTATGGAAAACCAGCAGTTAACTATGCATCATTTCCTCTCTTCATGCTGTCTAAGGGAAAGGCAAGTGTCATGACAGTTTGGCATCATTTTGTTAAAACAAAGTTGAACTGAATGTCAGTCTGCCTTGGGGATTTCAATTTCTGGATTAAAAAATGGATTCATGTCTTAGGACATTAGTGCAAAGTGAATGCAAACAACTTTGGTCACTAATTCCATTTTCTCTCCTGGTAACCATTACACCACCCAAATACCATTAATTACCCAGTTGGCTGGGGCCATAAGAATACACCAACTATGTATTCCCCCTCCCCTCAATGAATGTCCTTGATATAACACTAAACCATCTGATGGTGAGGTTCTAGTAATACTGGAGCTTTGGGAAGTGCAGAGTAACCCTTCATTGCTATCACTCCCAGGTCCAATCTGGCCCAGAGCGGTATCACCTGATGGGGTCCCATTTATGGGTTAAATAGAACTAAAATGCATACTTATGCTAAACTGAATTGCTTGAAAAAGAACTGTTTTAACATCTAAACATCATACTTATTCTAAACTGAATTCTATGAAATAAAACTGTTTTTGACATTGAAATGGTACTTACATTAAACTGAATTGTTTGAAATAGAACTGTTTTGACATTTTACTGTGTGTAAATAAAAACTATGCTTATACTAAACTGAATTGTTTGAATTAGAACTGTTTGACTAAACTGAATAGCTTGAAATAGAAATGTTTTTGACAAACTGTTTACTTATGCTAAACTGAATTGTTTGAAATAGAACTGTTTATTTGTATAAAAATGGATTTGGCATTAAATAACCTACAAGGATTGATATGCCATAAAACCCAACTAACCAACCAAATACCATTAGATCTACAAAAGATGGCACTCTTTTGTGTTTTAATTGTTCACTTATTTTTTTCTTTTTCTTTTTTTTTTTCGTCTCCAGTTCAGTTAATAATATATCAACAATCTTAACTTTATACCATGAAAATAAACTTAATCATTGGCTAATTATACTGTCCGTGTGTAATCCATACTGGCTTGAAAAACAGATGTTAAATCTCATGGGAAAGTGAATCTGTATTTTGTTTGGCACAGTTTCTGTTAAGCTTGAGATATGTGAAAATTAAATCTGGACCATAAAAGATTTAACTAAATATGAACCGATTGAAGATTTTTTTTTTTCTTTTTGATTGATCCAACCACAACAAAATACAAACTGTTCAAAATATTCCTCATGCATGTTCTCAGCAAAGTTTAGCTTTAAGGTTATGTCTAAACCTTTTTAGACTAAAAATAGAATGAATTGCTTCTCAAAATCAACCATCCTAGAGCCATTAACTTTGCTTTCATTTCTAGAAAATCAGTCATGTAAGGATATATGTCTTCTGTTTATAGATCTGTTATCAGTACAGTCTTTTTTGTTTTAACTTTGTCAGCTCAAAAAATATTGATTGAATGTTGCTTATAGTCAATGTATTTTGAAATACATTTTGTTTTTGTCTGAATATTATCAGCACTTTAAATGATATTAATTTTGTTATTGTTAACTTTGATAATATTAGAGTGAATCATGTTTTGCCATATTTTGATAATGTAAGGCACAATTTGGCAGCAGCTCTGGATGCTTTTTGCCAAGGTCATGAAGATGACATATGACTCTGGACTGTGAGATGCCAAGCTTGCTTGATATTCTCTAAGTTCTATTCACTGGATCTGCTCCTCTGGCTTGGAGCACACCCTCAGAATTCACTGTTTTAAGCCTACCTAACCTTGTCTGATCTTTGAGGTTCCTGCAATCCAAGCCAAATTTCTTTAACCATCTGGCTATTGTACTTGGATCAACTGTGCTTTTGCCTTATGCACAATAAATATTTTTGGTTGTTTTTTGTGACATTATGGCCCAGATCAAATTCATAAAGCATAAGTTCCCAGGTTAGACTATGTTGTATGTTCATCTGTACAACTTTTAAATCACACACACACACACACAAAACAATTAAACAAAGCTAAAATTGCCTATTTCATAAAATAAATCAACATCTTTTTTTTTTTGTTGTTGTTGTTTTAATTAATCATGGATAATTTCTCTTTGTATCCTAGGCTGGTCCCTGGTCTGAGTCATTGGAAGTTGTTAGCGGCCCGGGTGTACCTGATGCACCCAAGCTACCAACAGCCAACTGTAAGTCTCCCCATTGTATACAAGTAAGCTGGGAAAAGCCAGTGAATAATGGTGCTACAATTACAGATTACAGGCTAGAATGGCAACACAAGGAAGATGCAGACTTTACACAGGTGAGTGAGGCTTTGATTTCTCACAATCTTATGGATGAAAAAAAAGATAAAAACAGATGCTTCATAAGGATAGACTTCTTTATTATTTTATCTTAAGAACCGTTTAATAATAATGGGTATGGAGTTGCCAAGTCTTAGACATTTATTACTCTTTTTAATTGCTGTAGATAAGATAAAATTCATCAGTGTATTTTTTACATGTTTGCCAGGCAATAAAACATTAGTTTTGTTTACTTGTATTCATCAGTGCAAATGAAAATGGTGTGTAGTAATATGTGCTCCAATTTATTAAATCACATCCAATCATAACAATTTATTTTGAGGGTAAAATGATGAAATGTAGCCATGACATAATGTCTAACACATGTTAAGATTATGCTGCTGCCTGATATTGGAATCATGTTGTAAACAATATTTTATTATAAAAAACTTATCTTTTGAAATGAACCGCCCTACTCATAACAAATTTTATAATTTCTACCAACCCTTCATCTTCTATATATTTATCTCTCTTATATACTTAAACATTTTTTTACCACTTACTCAAAATTCTAAAGATGACTACCATTAGGGCATTATCAAATTGATCCTCACTGTGTGCCAGAATAAACTAAGTTTAGCCAATATTTAAAATCTCTGATTTTCATATTTGTTTATTAAAGTGTTTTTCAAATGATGGTGTTGCAACATCCTTAAGGGTATCTTGAGATTTTGATTCAATGTAACAAAATAGATGGGAAAAAAAAGGAAAGTTTTTATATATATATATATATATATATATTTTTTTTTTTTTTTTTTTTTTAAACAAAATATTTCAAGAAGAGTGAGAAAATACACTTGGAATTGCATTTGGGGGGGGTAGATTTTTTACTGTTAAAACAAACATTTTTTAAGAAGTAAAAAAAGTTAACTTCTGCTACTAATTATGTTACCTAAAACTGAAATGTTGAAAATCAGGAAGACAAAAAGAGTACATTTTTTACAAAATCCACATTAACATGAGTAAGATCAAAGGCCCTGAAATAATTGACTATTGAGTAGATGTTGTAGAGGTTTAAGTTTTTCTCTTTTAGATTTTCTTTGAATTTTTCCCTTCCTACTTATTTGATGACCTTACCACTTTGGCCTGAGTAACCACAGAAATATTAGGATTTATTTTTCTATGTTTGTCATACAAATTTTGCATTTATTCTGATTTCTTCTTTCACTTAAAAATCACACTAAACTTGGTATATTTTCTACACACATGCAAAATACATGAAAGTTACTAAGAAAAAATCCTTGTTTGTTTACAATCCAAAAATATTTTTCATGTTTCTTTTCATTTGATGAGTTCCTTGTTTGATCTTTCCATTTCAACTATGAGTTCTTTTTACATTTTCATTTGTAAATGAAAGGCCTTCTTTAACTCAAGTCACAGAGTTACTACTTTTAATATTGATTATAGTCATATCACTTAGAGAGAGCTCCCTATACAAAGGTGGTGTCACTACCTGTTTATCCCAGTTTATTCATTTACAAGAAAATAGACATTTATACAAAGAAGTTCTTAGCACCTTTTTATATGTATATATTGAAAAGAGTAAAGATGTAAAAAATTGTAATAAAACAAATGATGAGAACATCCAAATGCCAAAACATCAAATGCAAACATATTTGGTCTAAAAAAAAATCAAAGAAACATCAATTATATGGTGAAAACTATTTCGTACTAGGTTTTATTTAGTATGGAGATGAAAATGAACATTAGTGCAAGTATACATTATGTGATGAGAAATTATCCAATGAAAAGAAGCCTTTTTAAGCTTCAAAGACACTTTTCTACAAGATACAACTATCTTAGTAACACATCCTAGTATTTTACAGGTTGACTAAACTCTATTTTTAAAAATACTAACTTCGTTAATATGTTCAAAGTTTTAAATAAAGGACAAGAAAGCAATTATAAACTAATTGCAAAATAAATGAAACCACATTCAATTGCAGAATCTTGTACCTGCTTGCAAAGCAGTTGCACAAACTATGTTTTGTCCAGAATATGAAAATGCAATTAATAATATTCCGTTTTCTGATAATACCATCAGTAGACATACTAGATTTGTCTGAAGATATTGAGGGTAATGTAAAAAAAATGTCATGAATGACACATTCTACACTATACAGATTCATGAATCGTGATAGTAGTGGAACAGCCAACTTAGTGCTATTTGTTCATTTCATTCCAGAAAAAAAGAATTATAAAACAGTATTTACATTACAAAGAAATTCCAGGAACTACTCATGCTGAAGATATTTTTAATGTCTTTAATGTGATTACATGATATTTGTACTTACCTTGGGAAAATTGTACTATCAAAATGAATGATTTTATAGCACATAAGAAGAAGCAAAACCATGAAATAATTTTTTTTTAAACATTATGAGACTTTAGTTTAAAAAACAATAGATGAAGAGTTGCAAATATTATAAAGTTGGTAAGTTTTATCAAAAGTTGGCCTCTTAAATTGAATATGTTTACAAAAATATGTGACAAAATCTAAAATGCTCCTTTTCCACATTGAAATTTGTTTGTGTCATATATTAAGTCATATCTATGAACTCAACGATGAATTGTCCAAAATATTTGCTCATGACTACATTTCTGATCCCATTCACTGTATTTTGTTTAGAATCAAAGTATAATATCTGTTGTTTTACAATAAAAAAAATTCACCATTAACTTTCAAATAGGGTGTGTCAAGTACTTTCAACATAAAGTAATAGCATAACAAAGACACAGAACGGTTGAAAACCATTGGTTTAATACTGTTGGTTTCTCTCTCAGATTGTTGAAAAGATAAATATCTTCATGGCTTTAATCCCACATCAGAACACCTTTGATGAACATTTTCATCTACCCAGACTTTTAGGCCATTCTCTGTGGGTGTCTTTACTATTTGAATGTCATTCATTCAGCTGGAACTAAAAGGCTTCCCAACATTGTAAAAATGTATTCATCCATTAAGAATATCTTTTCTATTTGTTCAGGCTCAATACAATTTTAGGTGTAAATTGAATTATTCACTTATGCAAATGAAGTTTTAAAAAATATTTTTTTTTAACTGAATATTCAAAAATATCTTTTGTGTTAGCTTTTTATTATTTTCAAGACACCTGCCCTAACAGCAGACCTATTCCTCTTTCTTGCATTCTCTAATTTCATTTGTTTTTATCTTTTTCTCACCAATACAGAATTATATAAACATTGGTTGTTGCTATAATTTTTTAAAATGCCAAACAAAACTTTTCAGTCATCTCCAGTTGAAATGACCAATTTGCAATGTTTCAACCCTTTTTCCATTTTACTCAGCTGACTTACTATTCATGCTTTCATTTTAAAATCAAAATCCACAGCACATGAAGTGATTCAATAATGTTTTTCATTATTTGGATTCTTTTCAGCTTCATATTGGTCCCCAGCGGAAATTTGAGGCAAAAAATCTAACTCCAGCAACAAAATATAGTTTTAGAGTTTTGGTAAGTAATGGATATAAATTTATTTCCCATTTCCTCATAAGTTTTTACAAGTGAACTTTGACCTGAGACAAGAATAAAGATTTTTTAAGTGGTTTCATTTGACTAACAGTTAAATATCATTTAGCAACTGTGCAAAAAGAGTTAATTATTGAAGGCTTTGAACTTGTAAGCCCAATATTTCAGTCTTGAGTGCTATTTTACTGTCAACCCAGTATTTTGGGATTAATGGAGTTATGTCAAATACTAATAATAAAAAGTTTAGTATAGGGATCATTCACAATCATGGTTTTTTTTTGGGGGGGGGGGGTTTCTTATGGAATCATGGGCTAACTTTATATGTTTGGTCCCTGGGACAAAATTTGAATTTTTTTTTTTTTGTGTGTGTGTGTGTGTGTGTGTGTGTGAATTTTGTACGTACAAGGTATTTGAGAATCAAAGAGGTAAGGATTCAAAGTGTTAAATCTCTACAATAACAAAATTTATCTTCAAAAGAAACTTTTGAGATAGCATTTATATAACATCTATTTTTCAATTTTCCAATTAGACAAGAATGTATTTTTCAAAGTGTAAAAATAAAATTTATTTAATTTCTTTTATACAGGCAATAAACAGTGCTGGACCAAGTCCATATAGTCCAGTGTGTCAGTGCCAGACACCCCCTTCTAGTCCTGCTGCTGTGGTACATTACCGGGTCCATTCTACTGCCACAGATGTCTTCTTGAAATGGGAAGAGCCCCATAGCAATGGCAGTGAAATCCTCTCTTACAATATTGATCTTGGAGACAAGTCACTGATTAACATCAATTCTGCTTCAGAATACAAGATTAGTAACCTCTCACCAGACACAGCATACAGGTAAGATTAAATTGGTACATTTATGTCCAAATTCAGGAAATTTACTGTTTATAATTTTGAATTCACATACACACACTAAAGAATATGTTCTTCTCCTTCTTTGATAACAATGAATAGAAAATATTTCATTTTCACATTATATTTTACGTGTTGCAGATTTATTTATTATCTTCCAAGGAATTCTGACTTTTTTAATTCAATGAATTAAGATTTTGTTACATAATAATAACACAATTTAAAGAGTGGGAAGACATCATTTCAGATTATTCTGACTTCTGATTGAAGAACTGGTTTAAAAAACATTTATGGTATGTGTGTATACACATATATCCACAGTATCATCCATAACTACCCCAATTTTTATAAAAAGTTTATTTTTCTAAGCCAAAGATACCAGGATTTTATTCTTTCTAGTGGAACATATACAATCAAAACAGATATTATTAAGTATTATTATCAAACACTTATTCACATCTTTATTTAAAGAGTTTCGGTACTGTAGGAGTTTGGCAATAAGTAATAACTAATAATATTAGTTTTTATTGTGTAATGTTCCTCTAGAAATAAGAAAAACCTGACATCTTTAGTTTAGAAAATTTACTTTTTAATTAAAAAAAAAAATTGGTAGGGATGATACTTAATGTGTGTTTTAATGTCTGATTCTCACTAGGTGCCCTATACATCTGACTTTGAACTAGGCTAAGCTTAGTCAGTAACAACTATAAGGGGGGGCTTATGTAATGTTTTACATATATATTATCTTCGGATGATTTGAGCTCTTAAAGTTTTCAAGAGACGGTGTTTGTGTTCTCTACCTCTCATTTTAAATCTTTATAATCAATACTGGTATACTTTCACTTCTGGGTTTTATTTCATGAGACAAGTCACCATCTTAAATGCCAATTAAGGGCAGTATAATCAGTTATTGTTTCATTTCTTTCCATTATGTGAATCCTGCTTGTAGCTTTGATAGCTTTGTAACCCAGTCTAAAATAATGCCTCAAAATTGCCAGAATCTAAATATTTGTAGCCTTCATTGTAACATTCAAGACAAAAGGTACAGATGAATAATACTGATAATTATACATATATAATATTGATAATATAGTTGAGTCAGATGGTTTTTAAATGTAAAAAAATCTATGAAAAAGATTTTATACAACTATTGCTTATGGTATTATTGTAATATGTATAGTAGAGAAGGCACTCGTACAATACCTATCACTGTAGCAAGTGGACTTGGCTATCCAAATTTAAAACCTGAACTAGGCTGTTTGCATTTACGTGATACTCATACTCTTAGGAAAGGTATCAATCCAACTATTTTCGCTCCAGCTATGAGTAAATATTAGGGTAGATTAGGTTTTTTAACTTTGGTATGGCAACTAGTCTTGGAGAAGGAAAATTCAAACCAGTTGTAGACCTGGAGAGATGGGCTCTGCCTGGTTTTTCATGCCCAAAACCTGCTACATGAATAGCCACCTGACAATCAAACCAGGTTCCTGTATATATGAAAAAAAAAAGCAATATGAGCTGAGGTTGAAAAAAAGTCATTCATAATAATTGTGAGTAGTATCTCATGAGCTGACAGAAACATGAGGTTTATAACTAAAAAATTCAATCTGAATTGTCCAGCAGGACACATGGTGCAACAGATGTAGACTTTTGGTTGGAAAGTGCTTCTAAGTGAAATCATCTGGAGGTTGCAGGTTCAATCCCAACTGCAGGTAAATAATGAAGATGAACGTACAATGTAATTTCTCCTCATGGTTGATCTGGCATATATATATATATATATATATATATATATATATATATAATACCCTGTTCGGTGCCAAACGCGGGTTGGTAGCACCAGGAGTGGCAGTACCACCTTGAGCTACTGAAACTGTTATTACTCTTGGTTGGTGGCTGATGAGGGCAGGGTATCGCACATGCTTTCACACATTATATGATGAAAAAAAATACTTACTATAGCTTAACACTTGTACCCAGTCATGGTTAACTGAATTTGAACAATCTATCCCCCGTGGATTAAATAAAGGGCTCCCTACAAAGTTCTATATGAGTTTATAAATTCAACATGAAACACCTGAAGGCGGAACAATGCATCAACCAAAATGTTGTAAATATAACAATGAAGATAAAGACAATCGTCCAAATACTCTGAGTGAAAAAAAAAATTATCTAGACAAAAGGATATATCTGTCTTCTTGTACACTTTACAGTGTCACGTGGTCTCCCACTGAGAGAGGAGAAATGGGGGATTACTACTATTCCTCCGTATTTGAATTAACAGGCCAAGGACTGACCGTTGAAAGAGGAATCTAGGTCAATTCCCCTAGTAACAAATCCAGGTCAGAATGGAAACCAACAGATGTTTGTACTTTGTGACTGGATGGGTAAAGAATGGGGTACAGAGACATATAGTAGCCCTAACGAATCGCCTGACAGGGAAAGGAAGAAGATAGAAGCCAAATGATTGGCTAGAATCCCAAAAGCAGAAATAGCCCCCTTCTTCCGTCAGCAGAAATAGGGAAAAAGAAAATCAGTTTTGGGACAGAGGTCGTGGTGAATGGATCTCATGCCAAACTCCGGATGAAGCATCAAAACCGGGATTTGCGGAACAGTAGTTGAAATTATAAGATATATTGAAACTACCGCCGAAATCACCGGGGGAGGACGGAAAGTATCTTGGACAAAAAGAACCCATACCTTCAAGCCAGAGCGATATGCATAAATAAATTCCGTCAACCCGAAAAAAAAAAAAGAAAATATTCTCCAAAGGAAAGTCGTCGTAAAGATAAGTAAACTTTAAGACTGTTTCTCCCTATATCTAATTATATACTCTCCCTCTCTCTCTCTCTCTCTCAATGTAAAAAAAGACTAAAGGAAAGAAAAACGGGAGAAGGACATTTATAGTTACATATTATCCGCTGATAATATAGCCGACACGTTGAATATGTGTATCTGCGTGTGTAGTAAAAAGATTGTTATATTCTAATGTTCCCACGTGTTGAAGTTGTTCATTTGTGTCGTCTACTATCAAATTGCTTATTTTATGTTTCTTTTTCAGCTTCTATTCGCCTTATGTTATTCTCGCTTAAATTGTCCTATGAATTCCTTTAAAAATATTGTACGGGAAACCGAAGTTGTCGACTACTATAATTAATATTATAACATCTAAACCTAGAGGTCCATATCTTCCATTGTTCTAGGGGAGGAGGAACTAGTGGCCTTGGTGGGTGTGTGAATAGTGTGAAATTTGGAAACCCCTTGCCAGCGGCGGTCAGTCTAGCCATAAATCAAACCCCACATAATATGCCAGTTCCTATATGCCCGAGAAAGGACTCTGAACAAGGACTTATTCTATGAGGGATCAAGTGCCAGACCGCCCCGTCCTCACACGTGTTAAAAACTAAACTCCCCGTTTGGTGATAACAATATTTAGATGCACCAGTTCCCATAGGCTTGTAAATGGTTGCTCATCCGGGGATCTTTTTATTTTAATTTGCTGTCACAACAGTTTGAAAATAATTCATTATTTTGATATTTTTTTAAGATATGTATTTTTGAATGGTTCATTAAAAAATTTTGAATTAAATCCTTTTATTTATTTTTTTTCTTTTTTTAAGCTGGAAGTCATCTGCAATGAATTGTAGAATTATTTTCTATAAGTTTAAGAATTGTTACTTTGCTAAGCACTTGGAGCTCTCCAAAGTAAGAGGAGAGGGAGGCTCAACAGTAATAACGTCACTGCTGTTGAGTCATGAATGAAATATGTTGGAATTCCCTCTGGTGTTGTGTTTCTTTGTACTACACAGCTTCTTTTCTCCATCTCACTCTTTCTCTCTCAACCACTTCAGTGATCAGCCTGACTTTCCTACTGAGTCTACCCTGCTGTGCTTTGGCATGTTACCAAAATAAGGAAGCTTTACCTGATATTAAATGTGACAGTAATGCTGCTGAATCCAGAATCTTGCACCATTAGAGATCCACTGCAAAGAATACAAATATTCAACCCATTTTGCATACATGTATTGCTCTGTTGCACACAGTCCTGTATATTGACTGAAGATAATGTTAAAAACATTTCAATCAAACCCTTAGCACAAAGATTCAAAGGATTGTACCTAAAAACTGGTTAAAAATAGTTTGATGTTTAACCTTGTATTATTTTTAGAGAAAAGCAATGTTATTACAAGCTGATTGCCTTCAATTCTTATTCTTTTTACTTAGGTTGTTCAATGGCTTCATGCTTTTCTAATCAGAGATAATTGCTAATCGGTCATAGAAAAGTCTTCATTGTTTGTTCCAAAAATACCAAATAAAAACCACATGGGGAAAGCAAACACCCCCACCCCTGATCTATGTTTAAGGTTCCCATATTGTAAAAAAACTTCTTTTTTTTTTAAATGGTGTCATAACAAAATTCAAGCATGAAGATCACACGTTTATCTGCTGTTTATGATAAAAATGTTACTGTTCTGGAAAACTGTACAAAATAGATAAAATGGGGAAAAAAAAACATGGTCACATTGAAACATTGGTAAACCATTTTTATCCAAAGAATTAAACCCATTTTTGAACTGTATTTTCCATTCTAGAATCCGAATCCAAGCTGTTAATGCCATTGGGCCCGGTGCCTTCAGCACACCTATCAAGGTGGTCACCAAATCCCTTCCACCTCCACCTCCAAGCCTCGAGTGTGTCAGTATAGCTCACAACAGCCTTAAATTGAAATGGGGTGATGGGCGAAACCCTGATTTGATCAGTTACCAATTGGAGTTGGGAAAGGATGACAAAAGGTAAGCAAGTTTTCTGACAAGAGAAGTTAAAAAGGAATGAACTGTTTTTAAAATTATTACTGGAAAATGACATTGTCAACATTATCATCATCATCATCATCATCTTTCTCTGAGTGCACTCAATTGTGCCTTTTGGTGATGGTATTTTAGTTCTTGGTACTTATTCAGTTAATAGATATTAAAAATATTGATTTTCCTATCAAATTTATTTTACTTATATAAACCTGCAAAGATCTTTTCTTTTTTTTTTTTCTTTTTTTAATCTATTTAATTTCATCCACATTTTTAAGCCCCATAAATAACTTTTTCACACATGGTCAAAATTAACATGGTGATTTTGCTTACAACCTGATATAGATTTTCTTTACTTTTCTGGATTTGAATTAATACTAATTTCATTATTTATGAATTGAATTTATAAACAAGATTATTATATGTAAATCAAAAACTTCGACTATCAATATTGGAGGGATTATAAGTAGATTAAAATTTTATGAAAATTAAAAAGTTAATTATGTATCAATTTTCCTTTTGATTGAGCATTTTCTTAATAAAACATAACCACCTCTGTATTAAATTTACTTAATTTGTGCACTAACCACTGAATAGGATCAATTTTGAACAAAAAGGAAAAAGTATCTTTTCTTTTTAACCATGTATGTACAAAAAAAAGATGCAAATGTCTGCTTTTTCAATATGATGCAACAAAACTTAAACATTACTTGTTTTTTTTTTGGGGGGGGGTCTTTTGTTTTTGGTCTTTCTTATGACATTTCAACCCCTGTACACTGAGGCCTTCTTGAGATTATTCTTGTTTTACATTTTAAAAAGTTGAACATTGTTCTCTTGGGACATGTATTCTCAAATACATCACATACAGTGTCTCTATTTGTTTGAGTGAGCACCCCCTTCTTCCATTTCATAAACAATGTTCTGTTCAGTTGTATCAGAAAATAGAAGGGTTAAACTAGCTACTTCCCTAAAAATGAGATTTAAGAAACCAATCTGTGTAGACTTTTAAGAAAAAGCAAGAATCATTGATCATGTAACAAATACTTTTCAATTTTCAAAATAAGCTTGCATGTTGTCTTCCTTTTAAATAAGATTTTATTTTTTTATTCAAATATATCTTGTTTCTATTTTACAATTTAAATATATCTATGTTTCTATTTTGCAATCAGAATAAACTAATTTTTTTTTATCTTATAAGTCTCTGATTGTGTATTTCATTCATTTGTGTCTCATTAAATAACTCAAGGACATATATGGACATGGTAGCCATCAAATTTTCTGTGGTTACTGATAGGATCCCAATCCTGTTTTTAGCAGGGGATTTAATTTACGATGTAAGTATAGTGTTAAACTGAACCCTAATTTTGTGTCTGTCAGGTTAACTAAATTGAATCTTTATCTTTTTGTTTAACCATATTAAGAAGACTCCAAGCTGAAAATATCCTTGCTAGAAACTAAAGTTATGACTTTCATATTTGATTTGGTTGGTATACACTCAGCTGCTGCTTCTATATGGGCAGTAACAAAGTTTTCATATTCATCATTTGGAGCATGTCTTTCACAGATGTTTCCTGAAGAGTATTAAACTTGTTTTTTTTACAGTTACAATATATAGATTGCTTATATCACTATTGGCAAATGAGGACCAGTCATATTGTAAAGCTTTATCTGTTTCTTATTTCTGCATAGACTCAGGCAAATCTTTGCTGAGAATTCTGTGATTGGAAGATACTCCTTCAAAAGAAGTTTAAAGTTCAAAATGCTATTTATCTACTTGTTGTTTATAAATATATAGTCTAGTTGTGCTTTTGAGTTATTTTGAGCAGGTAGAAGTCCATAGTTTTCCCTCTCTTTTTGGAATTTAGTGTTTAGGTATACAAGTTTGTTCTTGAGTGAAAAATCTGCCAGATATTTATTTCTATTTAGCAAACTGTAAGTGGAATTTATCCTTTCTGTCTTTGCCTATTTGAATATTTGTGTCTCCACCCATGATCAGAATTTTGTGTTTGGGAATGTGTCGACAAGAAAAGATAGCTTGTTATAGAATTTGATGATGTCCGTTTCATCTCTGGCATTCCTACACCTTCAATAGTGGCATTGGCAGACACAACTGTCCATCTATTACTGAGATCAATTCAGTGTTACTAGTTTGAAATCTCAGGTTTTTAACTAGTAATATTAATGTCTTTTTTTATTTTTTCTGTTACTAGAACATCAAATTATTTTTGCATATCTTTTATGTTTTGGTCTTTGTCTTTGATATTTCCATTGACTAAGCATTTGTTAAATTTTATCTATTCCAGTTTTCAACAGGTTTATTCTGGACCAGCTCATGTTCACAAAGTTGGAAAATTGTCAGAGTTAACCTCCTATGACTTTCGAATATTGGCCATCAATGAAGCAGGCTGTGGGGAATATTCTGACACTTATAAATTTTCCACAACTAAAGCTCCACCTCCTCCTCTTAAAGGTAGATTTTATTATCAATTTCAATCAATGCTTGCAATTCATATTCATTTACTTTAACTTCTTCCCCACTACTTTTTTTGTTTGGTTCTTACAAATTTTGCAAATGCAGAAGAGCATGATGCATTGTTGAGATTTACTTAGATTTTAGTACTTATATTGCAATCCAGTCTGGAGTTATAGAATATGCCACCTGCACTTATGCTGAAGGATAAAACCTCCCCGCGCACACAAGTGTCTATTGTCAATACTTTATCAATAACACACCTTTGAAAAAAATCTAAGCCTTGAATATGCAATCATTTTTTATGGCACAGATGTACTAAAAAGATTCACTTGTGGCATAAGTTATCAGTGTAGGAAACGGACTTGGCTACCTGAGTTCAAACCCTGAACAAGGCTGAGCACTAATATCTTTGAGAAAAGTATGAATCCTGCTATTCTCCCAACAGCTATGGATAAATAATAGAGAAGACTGGTCTCTTTAATCTTGGTATCAGAGAAGGAAAACTCTAAATTCAAACCTGTTATAGAGCTGTAGAGGGATGGGCTCTACTTGGCTATTCCTGCCCAAGATATGCTACATGAACCAGTTTATGTGACCAGTGAAAGTGAGTGTGATGCTACGTGACATAATAAATCACAAAACAATCAAGTACACCGAGCAACTGATTATATTACTTATACCTTGAGCCTGCTCTGCATTACATGAACATCTTTTTTATAAGAATGATAATCATGTTTTAATTCTTTTTAAATCCAGAAAGCTTTGTCTGTATCAGCATATTAAGAAAGTTCTAGATTTTCCATCATGAGATTTTTTTTCTCACTATTTTGCCAGTCTTGTATATTATATTACTTGTCTTTTATTTTTGCTTTTTCTGTATCTTTTCTTATTTGTATTTTCTAGCTCCCAAGGTCAGTGATATCACCATCAACAGTTGTATGGTAGAATGGCAGGGCTGTAAACAGATGGGTGTCGACTCTGTGATCTACCAACTGCAAGTTTTGTGTACTGGAAAAGGAGAACATGAATACAAATCGGTGAGCTTGCATAAAAAATTTTACTTAGATGGCTAAAAAAAACCAACAAAAATGAGAATTATTGTGAATCAATTTCAAATTATATCATTAAACTTATATATCAAAATTATAACTGATGTATGTTTGTTTGCTAGGGGATATTTTTTTCTTTTTTTACTTATTTACTAAAAGTTCTCTTTCCCCCATATATGTTATTCTCTTCTTCCTTTTTTTTCACTTCTCTCCCTCTACTTTCCAATGTCTTCTTTGCCTCGATGTTTTTATTTATCTTGCCTCTATACTTCTTTACAATGTCTTTTCTCCATACAAATTTCAAAGGATTTTTTCTTCTTCCAGGTTTACCGGGGTCCAGAGACAAGCTTCAGTGTACAGAACTTGTCCTCCAGATGTGATTATCAGATGCGAGTAGGTGCTATCCGCATTTGCTCTGATGGCTTGCCAGATGTGACAGGGGCATTTAGCCCTGGAACACCATTCACCACCCTTTTACCAGAGCCCATACGGCCAGTAGAGTCCCGCCCACCCACTGTGATGAAGCTGACAAAGTCGAAACCATTGACTGACCAACAGATCT
The DNA here is from genome assembly GCA_963585895.1 of Sepioteuthis lessoniana. Classification (NCBI taxonomy): domain Eukaryota; kingdom Metazoa; phylum Mollusca; class Cephalopoda; order Myopsida; family Loliginidae; genus Sepioteuthis; species Sepioteuthis lessoniana. The sequence goes on along the minus strand of OY757912.1, from coordinate 111,602,430 downwards.
CTATTTTGTTCCTGCTCGGCTTTGGTGTGATTGCTATATTTTTGGCTGTAGTCGCTCAGTACCTCCTTGCCTACACATCAGGAGAAGGATGAGTGACAGGTATCCATTTAGACGATTTTGATGCCATTAAATCTGTCCGATAAACAATGATGACCCTCAAAAAGCCTCCTCTCCATATTACAGCAACAACAACAACAACGTTATTGATTGTTATTCAAAATAATCCTTGACTCCACTCAAGAAAAAAAACTCAATCAACTTGATTGTTATTTTTCATTTGCCATATAATGTATATTCAAATTACCTGAGATCATATGACGTATAAACAACAACAAAAACAAAAAAAAAAGATTCTAACATACAAAAATTTTATCTCAATCACAAAAAGTTATCTTTTTTTTCTTTTTTTTTTTCCAAAAAAAAAAGAATAATAAAAACAGTGAATTTTAAGGAAAAGAAATATATATATATATATATATATACATACACACACACACAAACACACACATATAAAGAAAGTCTTATGTAAAATATGAGCAACTGACTTGGGGGGAAAAAAAGAAAAATCATACCAGAAGCAACAAAAAAGGAAAATGAAAGTTTAAAATAAGTGATGAGGGAGGGGGGAGATAAAAGTTTCCCTTCCCCTCTCCCCTCCCACTTCCTCTTCAGTAACTTGACCTTCCATGACACTTTCTGGTCATTTGTAGACTTGTACAGGTGTACAAAAGGTTGATTGTAATTCTGTCTACCTGTCTGTATTCATTGTGGCAGCAAAAGGACAGGCTGGTACTCCTACTGCTCAGTGATGTGTGTTTGTGTGTACACCTGTACAGTGCTGCATGTTACTTTGAGCCCAAGCTGGTGGTGGTGGTGGTGGTGATGGTGGTGGTGGTGGAGGAGGAGGAGGAGGAGGAGAAGGAGATTTATAAATGCTGACAACAGATGGAGAGACGTTTCTCTTATTATTACTCATTATTTAGACCTGGGAGACTAATATAAAGAAAAGAAAAACTATTTTCTGCAGCTTTTATATACTTACAAAAAATAAGCAAACCTGGTTTGAATACAAAATTTAAGTTGAATTATGTATTCCTCTCTCTGCTGTTTATAAGTTATACTTACATAAAACTTTTGCTATGTATTTATGTCTATATAAAGTATTCAGCAGTTGTTTATTTTTGTCACAAGTAACAATAATAAGTTATATTAATGCATACTTCAACTTGTATTGCATTTGAATTATGAGCAACTACTCAAGATGAGCTCCATTAATCTCTCTCTCTCTCTCAACAGGACCATGCTCTTTCTTACTGCCTTTCTTGGCTCTTTCTCCCTCTCTTGCTATCCAATTGTTTTTTCTTTCTTCTAATTATTCTCTTTACCCTTTTTTTTTCTCTCTCTCTCTCTCTCCCCTTTTCCAACTCCTGCTTGTCCTTTTTATCTGTCTATTGAAAACTGTCTCATGGCTGACTAATTTGCTTGGTCATTCATACTATTGAAGGTATTCAGCAAGACAAAAAAATATACCATTTTCAGTGTAAAAGAAAGTAACTTATGAAAAAATTAAAGTACTTGATTTTTTTTTTATTAGCTGCTAAAAACATGATAAAAGAGTATCAAACAAGCCAAATATTTCACTCCCAACATATGACTGACATCCAAGAGACACAAAGCAAAGATAATCTTATTTTTCTTCAAAATCTTCTTTTTTTTTTAGTGTGGTGCTGCTCATATCTCTTAATATCCCTCTCCCCTCTAATGGTCAGCTTAAGGTTATTACTCTGCTTTCTCCACTCCTCTTCTTCTCCCTTTCTCTCTCTCTCTCTCTCTCTCTCTCTCTCTCTCTCCACAATTCCACCCTCTTCCCTAATAGTCTGCCCAATTATTAAAGTCCAAATACTTCCTCCTGCTCCTCCTCCCTCTCCCCTCCCTATTGTTATAATAACCACAAAAACAAGATTCTTGTTTTTAACGGGTACATCTTGGCTTGAAGTACTGAGTTGTCATCCAAAAACTGCTGCATTGTTGCTGCTGCTACAAATATGATTTTTTTTTCTATTTTTGTTTGTATTGTTTTTGTTTTTTTTTGTTTTGTTTTTTTTCTTGTGGCTCTTTCTGACTTGCCATTGGATACAAAAAATCTTAACAGCATTGTTTTGGAACCGCATCAACACACAAACTGCTCATTATTATATAATGATTTTAAAAATGGAAGCCAGTCATTTGTAGAAATACACACACAATATCAGAAATACATCAACCTTTTGGGGATATATGAATCATCTTTTTCAGGGTTTTTTTTAATGTTTTTTTTTATTTACTTTTATGTGCATATTTTAGTACATTATTGTTTTTGCATACATTTACTGTATATGTTTATTCTGTGTGTATGAAAATTTGTATGAAGTAACATTCACACATCTGGCATATATATATATATATATATATATATATATATATATATATATATATATATATAGTTAATAGGCATAACTTTGACATTTAAATCTTGGATAAAATTATTTTGATGAAAAGTAAATTTTAAAATATATATAAAAAAACAGGTTGGCCTTGTGCCTAACTAAGCTAAGCTTAGTAAAGAAAGATCTATTAAAAAAAGATTAACTAAGCATTCGTCTTTCATTTCTATTACTCATTAAACTCTTGACCCTCTCACTTATAGTTAAAAAAAGTTTCTGTCATCAAATTTAATTTTACCAATTAGAGATAGAGAAATTTTTTCTTTTTAGAATATTTACTTTGGTGGGTATTTCAACTTATTTGCTCTTAATTAAATTTAGTGATCATACATATTCTAACAATATTCATTTTACCTACTTTTTCTCTTTTTTTTTTAATTTTTTTAAGGGGAACATTTCTCTGCACAATACCCCCTGTCGAACACAATTCATTTTTGTCTTAAACCCCTTTTTTTCTCTATGAATCAAATACCTTTTAATCGATTTTTCTTTCTTTTCTAACATTTTATTTTTCATTCAGCCTCTTATGGAAACCGTAATTATTTTGAGATCAACTCCAGACTAATTTTTTTCTGTAATTATTATTTTCACTTTGTTGTTGTTCTCCACTTTTTCTTTTCCTGATCTTTATTCTTTTACTTCTCTCCTTTCCAACCTCTTCCCTTGCTCTGTTTTGCCTCCAGTGAAGTCAGTACCCACTTCCAAATTGAATCCTCTAATTCTATGACCATTTCCAATCAATGTGTTCTACAGAAAGCATTGCACTGTATAACCTGACACATCTGTGGATATCATCTTTTGACTGGACTTTAAATATTCACCATTATAGTTATTAATATTGGTTTATGGATGGGGGACTAAAACTACTTTTAGAAAATAAAGGCAGTTATCATTGTTTATGATTTAATCAGTTCAAAGTTATTTTAAATCTTTTTTTTTTAATTGATACTATCTATTCTTTATTTCTCTCTAAGTTTTAACAATGGGTTTATATCCAACAAATATGAAAGGCAACTATTTACCTTTTTAATATTATCATTATTACATTGACTGCTTGTGCACATGGCTGGCTCAGAGTGTTTATATATGGGGGCAGTGGCTGAACATCATCTCTGTTCTGTTCTTGCTTTCTGTGATATTTGATGCAGGCCTTCTCTTTGTTCCACAATCTCAGCTCCTTTTCCTACTCTTCTTTTAAAAGAAAAGAAAAAAAATGGGGTAAATTAACCCAACTTTGAAATTAAATCATTCACTGTTTCTGATCCCCAAAAAAAAGGGACAATGTTTCATTCTTTATAAAGTCTGGATTGATTGGGGGGGGATCTATCAAGTTTCTTGTTTTGTTTTTGTTTTTTTTACTATTCCAGATTGCTGTTTGACACTGTTGTAAGTGTCAGTATGTGTGTACTTTGTGGGGAAACTGACAGGCCAATTACAAGATTTGTCATTTAGAACAAAATCTCTCTCTCTCTCTCTCTCTCTCTTCCTCTCTCTGAAAGCCTGGGTCAAAATCTGCTTAATTGTCTCAATGTGTAAATGTGTTCATAATCATTTTTTTTAATCGTGGAAAGGCAATATGGAAATAAAAAGGGAGTAAAACCAAAAAAGTCTTCTTTTTTTTTTTTTCTTTTTTTTTTTTTTTCTTTTTTTTTTTTTTTCACCTTATACAAGTATAGATTCAAATTTAATTTTGGGTTTTTATATGATTCATTGGTAATTTTTAATTGTTTCCTTTAATTATCTTTTTTTCTTTTCTTTCTTTTTTTTGGGGTGGGGTTTCAACCGATTAAAGATCAATGAGTTGTAAAATCCAACTTTTTGAAAAATATTTTGACAGAATCAATTCCATGATCATAAAAATCCAACTTTTTCCAGAATTTTAAAAGAAAAAGTTTTGTTGTAATAAATTTCATGCCTCCTTAACATAACTAGTGAAAAAAAACTTATATTTAATATCTTCTACATTTAATAATAGGACTTCAGTTATTTTTTTTCTTCATTTTCCTTATTATTTTATATCTGTATTATTTTGATTTTTATATCTTTATTCAGAAAGATCCTAACAGATCTTAATCTGGGCTTTTAAAAAAAGATTTAATTAACCTCCACCTGAAAAATTAAAACAGTGCCAAGTACTTATAATTCAGGTTAATAGCACGGTAACTGAAAGCCGAACTTTTTAAGACTTCAATTTTACGATGCAGGTATCATTGGGGAATGAGAAAAGTTTTGTTTAACTTTTCTCATTCCCAAATAATACCTGTTTAGCGTTATCCTTACCACACTTTTAACCTGGACTATAAATAAAGTTTCTTTCTTCTTCTCTGCTCAATGTATTTCTCTCTATATTTTCAGTGTTGTGTAAAAGTTAAAACAATATTTTATAGTGTCAAGAGATTTTCGTTGCTATTTTCTCCTAAGATTTTCAGGATGAGTTGTACATATCCAAAAATAGAAGAATTATTCTTTGTACATAAATAATGAATATAAATTTGATCTAAGGACATATTTTGTACCAAAACAACCCTAAACTCTACAGACTTATTCAAATTCTCTCTCTCTCTCTCTCTCTCTCTCTCTCTCTCTCTCTCTCTCTCTCTCTCTCTAAATTTCAATTTTCTTGAATATATTTACCTTGGCATTCAGCACCTGAAACAAAAAAAAAAAAACCCTCAAAAATCCAATTCCAAGAGACTCACAAATAGTACCTCTTCTTTATACCCAAAAGGCTACTTGAAAAATCCTGATTGGACTGGATGGTTTTGTCCATGTGTGGTTTGCCATATTAAAATAAAATTTCAAAAAAAGTGTCCCTGTGCCATATCATCCTAATTGGTAGAGTGGAAAAATACTACCTTGGCATTACTATGTTAGTTTAAATTTATATTATAACCAAACAGCCATGTTTTATAGATGTTAAGAATCTTTCCTTGAAGACATCTTGAGTGTATTTTTCAGGTTTTATTTTTAAAAAGTTTCAAGTATGTTTTTGATTCCACACTATTTTTCCATCTTTTCACATTTTTTATCTCTTCTTTGCTTATTTAGGAATATAAATGCTTTTATTCAACAAAGTTTCTCTCTTGAAAATGCTACTCTTTTAAATGAAAAGTTAAAAACAGTTTAACTTTAACCTTTTGAACCAATAAGCTTGATATTTCAAATTGATTACTATTTTGAGCTTGGGATATCAATCAGATACTTATAATAAAAGGCTTTGTATGTCAACCATTTGCCATCTTTCATTTAATGGAATAATGGGATAGTTTTAAATAAAAATGTCTATGCCTGGGACCAAATTTTGAATGCGTTTTGTGCTTGATATTTTGTGAACTCAGGTACAGGGTTTCTAAAGGTCAAAGGGTCTGAGGATTTTTTTAAATCCTGCCACTTTATTTTGTCTATTCAGTTGGCCATCAATGATGTTTTTTTTTTTGTTTTTTTTGTAAATTATCCAATTTCACTTATTCAAGTAAATATAGATTTTTCTATTTAGTATACTGTCAAGCTTTGGTATAAATATACAAATATTAAATATTTTCTGTTCTGTTTCCTCCTTACACCTCACTCATTGATTTGCTCTATACTCCCATAATTCAAAATGACCAAAGATTGCACAAGTAACAAGGAACTCTGATCAAATAATAGCTTTAAGTTTCAATCCTAGGGTGAACTGTATTATAAGAATACTTGAACTACTAAATGGTGTCGCCCAGGGCTGCCACATTTGTTCATTAGCCAAAGTGTGTTACTTTTTACCTTTTTCATATATTTGATATAATATTAAAGAAATTTATTACATGTTAGAACTTTTTATATATATATATATATATATATATATATATATATATATATATATATATACTTTCATTGGTTTGCATTAAATTATTTAAACCTATTTGTTTTATGAAGGAATTTTTATAAGAAATTTAAAACTATTAAAATATGAATGGGAAAATAATTTATTCTGCATACATATGATTATATATACTATACATCATTCTCGTATAAATCTCACAAGTAAACATTTAAAAATGTTTTCAGGTTTTAGCTTACTAACCCAATGACTCCTCAATGCTGTCTCAGCCAGTTGCAAACTTATAACAGTATTCATAATAATTTAGTTTATGAAAAATATATAATGTTAAGTTTTTGGTTGATTTATTAACTTTCACTTAGTTACTTTTGCTTTGCTACATTCACTTAAAATTTTGTGGCAGCTTTCAAGTCACCATATAATAAATAAATTTTCTTTCTTCTAGGTAAAAATATTTACCCATCTTTGTTTTTTATCATATAGGTTGTTTGTTTTTTTTTTTAATTAACTTATTGATAAAAACTTCTTTTTTTTTTTAGCTATGGCACATTCTTACCACTGAATAATGCTCATGAGATATAAATGAATCTTAGGATGTGAACAGTTTGATATAAAGTTCAAACATTGTAGGTAATTACTATTGATAGCTTGAAGAAATCATTAATATACCAAAAGTGGTGGGAATTGAACTTTCTCTTGGCATTCTTAATACAGCATTTTGATCAACCAGTTCAGGTGTTTTAAAAAATTCTCTTTGCGGGAGGAGACACACACACACACACTTTTTATATATAACTTTTTTTTTTTCTTCTTCACTTGTGGAGGGCTGAAGAAGGAGTCAACAACACCAAGAATGCTTTGGAGAGGTTCAATTGTCCAAAGACCTTCCAATATTTTGCAGAAAGTTCATAATCAATTCAGTGACAGGTTTGTTTAAATTATGATCCTCCTGTCCCCACTTCCAAAAATGGTCTTCAATTGGAATGATGAATCACTGCTAATAATAAGACAATTTAACTTTAGCAGTTGTTTGCTAATTATCAGAGAAGTTATGATTCTATATGTTTGATGATGTGTAAGCAAAGTAAGATATTACAGGCTGATCAGGATTCACTTATATAAAACACTCTTTTTGGATTTCAATGAAAGGAAAGGTATTTTGCCTTGTTACAATTGTTATTGGGTTGGACAAAGACATATTATGTTTTATTCAACTCTACATGCATACAAGTTGACATAGGACCTAAAACTAGATCTTAGAATTCTTTATATATTCATATCATAGCTTTGTTCTTATTGATCTATTTATAAGCTTTTAGGTTTCATTCAATCTTGAAAATATTGTGAAAAAGAGAGAACACTGCAAGTAATTGGGGCTCAAAGAAGAGGGACATTTTTTTTTTCTTTTTTCAAAGTCATCTTTTTATCAATTAGTGCCAAGAAAACTGGATGGGATTTTCTTTATTTGTAAATATCATTTTGCACAAGAAATAAAAATTAAACTAATTATGACAAAAAAGTATTTTAATCTTGGTTTAATCCTTAAAACGGTTCTAAAATTGAATTTTACAGAGTTGAGGTTTCAAAAATAAAATCTAAGTTTTTTTTTGGTTTTTTTTTTTCCAAATTTTAATTCCTATGAAACTCTGACAAAATCCTAAACTTTATTTTTATAAGGCTCCTCAATAAAAGAAGTATAATTTTAATAATCTTTAAAAAAGATTATAAATAAAAATAACTTTAAAGAATATCATTTTTTTTCCCTTGGTCTGGTTCTTTTTATTCATAGTTAGAACCTATTGGTTCTAAATTTATATATCACCGAATACTTTATATTTTTAATCAGTTAATAGTTTAACTATTTGCAATGTTAATGCTTATTATTTGAAAGTAAAGGCTGGGAATCTTTCTTTTTTCTTTTTAAAATTATACATCTACAAAAATTGTCTCTTGTTAAAAGGACTGGGATAACTATTTTAGTCCAGGTTAAAAGGCTCAGTATGGGTAACCCAAAGCCAAACTTTTTAGACCTTATTTTCTGATGTTTTGCTAAATGAGCTTTGTTTTCCCCAAATTTTTCTAACTCCCTAAAGATACCTGCATTGGAAAAATAAGGTCTAAGAAAGTTTACTTCAGGTTATCCTTACTGCACTCTTAATCTCATATTTTAAAAAAAAATTTGAAAAATTAAATGAAAATAAAACCAAAAGCCTTCTCTTAACTCCTTAGCGACCCAGCCTTAATAGGGAACAATGTTTAAATCTCTCTTGTTCACTTCAACTTTGTTGCTTGATTGGATTGCAATTTTCTCATCCACTCACTTCTCCTTTTGGACATGTTTGTTGGCTTTCATTTTCTATGTTCTGTAAATTTTCACTGTGTACACAATTCTCCTGGCAGTGGAGGATGGTGCCCCACTAACAACAAAATTTTGGAGCACCCTGCTCTTTCTGCTGCTTCCTGGCAAGCTTGAGGATTGTAAAATCTATACAAGTTTCATCACACACCCCCATTCAAGATTCAGAAATTATTGATTTATTTCTCCGATCCACCTCTTATCCATGTTTATAGACATTGCCAAATTTGAAACCAGTATTTCTTTAAATAACTTGTTTATGTAAAAAAGCACTGTTTTTCTCTCTCTCCTCCTCCCTTCTTTTGTAAAACCTTTACTTTGATTTCTTCATGAGTTTCTTTGAAATTATATTTGTTACTTTCTTTTAAACTCCTTGTTCAAAGAAACTTCTAGACTAATTTCTACCCCTATTCAATTGAACCAACTGACCAGTTGTGTCCATTCATATTGAAAGTCATTTTCTGGATGATAGAGATAGAAAACTTACTTTTGAAAAACTTGTTTTCTTGATAGAAGTTGACTTTTTCAAATCAATTGAAAGAATATATATATAGTGAATGTTTTTTGCCAGTCGTGGACAATCCTTCCTTCCTTTTTTTTTACTTTACAGAAATCTTGTTGATTTTTAAAAGCAGTAAATGATCCAAGAATATTGGATTTTTGTTAAAATTGTGTGATCTCATTGAAAAAGAAACAAATCAAAGGAAGTTATTTATATTAACAAGATTTTAAAAACATCTTTGTGGTTGCATTAGGCCACTGTTTCTCAACCAGTGTTTTCCCAAGTACCCTAGCATTCTGCAAGAGGTCACCAAGGATTCTGCAAGAAACAGTAATAAATAAACTAATAATGGTGTATACTAATATTTATGCAAGGGTTCCTTAAAATGCGAAAACTATTTCTTCAATGGTAGAAAGGTTGAGAAACACTGATCTAGCTCAAAAGAATATTTAGAAAGCACAGTTTTGTTTTGTTATTAAGTTTCTAACTTAGAGCAATATCATTTTTGTTAGATTTAATGTATGAAACTTATATAAAAATACAACTAGTATTACTGGTAGTACTTAATTTCAATAAAGAAAAATTGGATGACATAAGTTCATTTTCTACTATACATCTGACAGCAAGTAGATAAATTTCAAAATATTTCTTTTTAAAATTTATATTTTTAGATATTTAAAAAAAAATCTCATTTGCTGGCTCTCAGATAACTCTTTATTTCCTCCATCTTTCCTCACATGATACAAACAATAATACAAGTAATCTCCAGGCACAGTAACACTTATATAAAGATAACTTAGTAGCAAACACATCTGTTCTTTTTTTCATTTGTTAATCTGCAGACAAGACAAAATCACCATTGGCCACCAAGAAGGAAAAACAATGAAGATCAAATGATTATATTTGCTTTTAGCTTGACCAAAGAAAAAAAATTACCATTTTATCCTCTTGAAAAATATATAATTTTGTTTATTTTTTACTTTCCTCTACTATCTTTTTTTTTTTTTTTTTTTTTTTTTTTTTTTTAAATAGCTCACATTGTCACTGGTCTTAAGAAAACTTGACCATTTTTTTCCTTCATTGTTCCTCCTTGTCAAGCTTAACAATTTAGCACATACATCTTATATAGATTTGTGTATACCCATTTACACAGCCAATACACACACACCCCAAAATACCTGACCCTGAAGATTACAACCCCGTGGCAGTACATCCCCTATTGCACTAAGAATAGAAGTTAGAGTATTCTGATGCCTATGTAACACTGGTCATGTGGCCTTGTGCATATGTATAAACCAACTCATTAAACTGGCCATGTATTCCATACTGCAACTTGACAGGATGTAATTAAATACTGACAAGATACACACACACACCTGCCCCTATATATACATACAGTAGAGTTTTCACCTTCAAAGATATACATATACACACAAAGTTACAGGCAGTTTTTAACTCTGCCAATGGATTTTAACTGTTATATACTACTGTTATTCAATTGTTGTTCATGTTTTATTTTGTTTTTTTCTTTTTCAGTTTGGTTGGTTCTTCACACAAAAGAGTGGGGGGTATTGTCTTTTGATAGGAAGACAAGATAAAGTGGTGGTGAATACCCTCACAAGATATAGCCAACCAAATATTTTCTTTACTTGTTATTGGGGATAATTTTAATTGGCTTTCTTTTTTCATATATGTTAATCTGATTTATGATTTTATTTTATCCACTTGTATTTTAATCAGCATTGACACATAACAAACTCTTAACCTCACCTAACCCACTGCAAGAGTCTGTTTCCTGCTGTTTTGACTAATATACTTATATATAAAACACAGTGTATATTTATATATATATTTATTAGTCATACAACTTGGTCTCACTACTGAAGAATGAGAAGTTCTATTAACATTTCTTTTCTTAAAAAAAATAAATAAAATTTGAAAAACCATCTCATAGAAATTTAAATATATCCTTATTTTTTCACAGATAATAACTAGGTAGACTACACTATTTAATCAGTCGCTTTCATTTTTTTCTTTTTCTTTCTTTCCTCTCACTATAACTTTCTATACTTCATTCTTCTCCATTCTCTGCTTTACTTCACCCCCTTTTTCCCCTCCCAATTTATTCTCTCTCAGCTTTTTTATTCCTTTTTTTTTTTCTTTTTTTTTTTTTTTTTGAGTGATTTAAAAGGATTTCAGTCAACTGATGCTCCTGCATTCACAACTCACCAATACAACTGATGCCACCATCTTGAAACTGCAGACAAGCAGAAGTGCTGATACATACGTAAATAATCCTGTCATGGGAATTTATGTTAGTATTTTAATAATAAAACAAGGCAGGAATATCATTTTGGAAATCAGAATAAATATATTAATTTAAAAAAAAAATATATATATATATATAGTTAAGCCTGGATTTTTTTTTAATTTTTAAAGATGGTTATTGTTTATGCTTGCAGTTCTCAACCTGTGGTCCTAGGACCAACAGCCATCTAGCAGTCTAAAAAATATATGTGGTTGCAGCCTTTAAAAAATTTTAAGTACCCCATGCCCATATTTGTTGGGATTAGATTTCAATACCATTAATCACAATGGAAGCCTGATTTAAGCAATGTTTAATCTGGCCACTCTTTGAATTGGTGGTTTTTAGAGAATTTTAAATGTAAAGGTTATCTTTTCTTGGTGAACAGGTATCATAGAATTACCATTCTGTAGATCAAGTGTTAACTTCAAAATTTACTCCTTTTGAAAAACCACTGTCAAATTGCAAAGGTTCCAAAAGAAAATGATATCTTGTTCTCAAATTCAAAGTTGATACAGTTGCCAATTTTATTTGTAATATATTTTGGTAAACTTCAAGAAATAGTTTTAGCCAAAGAGAACCAAGATAAACATTCAAAAGATCAATTTTCTATCCAGTTTTTTTTTTTTTGCTCTTTGTTTTTATTAAAGCTTTTTCCATTCACTGTCTTCTGGTCAAAATGAGTTCTTAGCAGTATCTCAAAGATCAATTTAATTCCTCTTCCCCCTTCTTACCCCACCCTCAAAAAAAAATTTCAGGTTAGAATCAAAGTATTGGTGTGATTTTTTTTCCCCCCATTTTGTTAGATTGTTTGACAGACAATGTGCCTCTTATAAAAGACCTAAGCTTTTCTATAAACCATTTTATTTGAGATATGGGCTTTGTAAATTCAATTGGAATTGAAACAGCTGAAAATGAAACAAAATTTTCATCTTTCATAATAATAATGTGTTGTCTGAAATAATCTGGTCTACTCAGAACAGATTAACAATTCATACACACAAACTTATTTTCATATACAGTGTGAAAAAATATTTTAAAATTCATGATTAAAAAAACACCAAAATCTTGTGGGACCTTCAATTTGCAGGTATTATATATATATATATATATATATATATATACACCATTAAAAAAAATCTCCCCTTTTCCCTCAACACCTCCAAAGATTTCCTTCTTATGGGGCAGGGTGTATGAATCAGGTGATTCTCCCTCAGGAATTTCTGTAACTCCATTAATTCTCTATCCAATACTTACCACCTCCCACCCACTCCCAAATTACTATTCCATCTCGTTAGCAATTATAAGCTGACTCAAATTATTTCAACACCATTGCACTTGGTGTGTGTTCATTCATCATTCAAGTAACACAAGGTGGGGGATTACCCATGTTACACCAACATCCGGTTGATAGAGTTTACCCTTGTTTTAAAAAACTGTCTCAACCTTCATTTTGAAAATGCGGCCTCTGTCTATTTATCTGTCTATCTATTGATGATGACCATTGTAGCTTTGCTGTGATCAGCATAATCCAACAATGATTATCTCAAGCCAAGCAGTCATCAGTGTCCATTTTAATCTTGCTTTTAATGTTCACTGCCAATGAGCCCACTTGTGTTCAGTAAGGGAGCAGCGGCCAATTTGTACCCAAAAGGCTCTTGATTAATGCTTTTAATTGTTCAGAACTGTTTCCAAAGTTTTGCACTTGTTTAATGAATGGAATTTTTTTTTTTTTTTTCCCAACATAAATTTTTCTCATGGCTTTTTTATTGGTGAAATTTGGATTTTTAACCACAGACTACATCTTCCCCTCTTGGCTTAATTCATTTGCTTGTGGTAACCAATCAATATTTTGATAAATCAATAAATTTTAAGAGAAAGTAAAAAAAAAAAGAAAAAATTATAATAATACAGAAAAGTTTGTTTTCAAACAGCCAAAAGGTGGGTAGGTAGGCAGCATCTCCTACTGCGTCTCAAGCAAACTGAATTCAATTGGAATTGGATGCTACCAAGAAGCTGCTGATTTTGGGAATGCTGTAAGTAAACTTTGGACATTCTTTTGAGTTCAGTTCATTTTGTTATTCCTCTCTATCCCCCCTCCCCTCTAATCATCAACATCCATTGATATGGTTTAACCCCTTTTGACAAATCAAGGAAATGAAAAAAATAACTAAGGGTTTTTGTTTATGTTTATTTTTTTTACTTTTAGAATTATTTTTTTCCCAAATGCTAAAATATTATTTTCAAATAGATTTTTTTAATACAGAACTCAAACATTTTGTATTCAGTCTCTCATAGTGGTGTAATTTTTTTTTTCTTTCATTATTAGACTTCTGATCTGTATTTCCTAGGTTCCTGCTCAGTGTCTTGCCATTTGGTCACATAAACCAATAAACTGGTAAATGAACCTCCAATAATTTCAACCCCTCTTCTGCCCAATTCTTCCTTTTGTTTCTATCTTTAAGTGATTACAAACAAAAGAAATTGGTAATTTCTTTTTTACTTTAGTTTCTTGAATTTTAAAATAATTTATGAAAACCATTAATGTTGGCAGTTTTAATTTTGGTTAAACTGTAATTAAAAGGTTTAAATAAGAATGATTAGAAATATGAAAGTGATTTTTTTAATCAGATGTCTTTTAGTATATAATAATTTACTTCTCACACAAAAACATCTAATTATTGAGGAACTGTGATGCTCTTCTGAAGCTGAAATCAAATAAATGATCAGTCTTCAATAATCTGTGTTGGTTGAATTTTTCTCCAAGATTTCATCCACCCAGCCTATCTCTCTCTAATCCATTTCTCTCCCTCTTTTGACAAATTCAAAGTTACAGCACTCATAGTATTTCTAACTCCAAGAGTCATGCAGGTTTCTTCTTGTAAATTAATGGTTAATAACAATTCGTTTTGTCTTCATATTTGGACAACTTAAAGAAAATAAATTCCTGTATTATAAAAAAAAATATTGCATAATTTCGCTTTCAGTCAGTGTCTTCATTATTTCCATTCCATAATGCACTTTTCTTATTGTTTCTAAGATTTCATATCTCCCACTCCCTCTTCTCCTCCTTTGACACCCACTTCTCTCTCTCTCTCACCCTCTCTCTCCTTTCTCTCTATTTATGTTCCTAACACCTTTTTTGTCTGCCTCACTCTCTCTCATCCTTATCAACTAACTCCTCTTTATTTTCTCTCCCACTTCTTGCCAAATTTTCTTATCAGTCTACCTATTTTTCTTCTCTCTTTACAACCAGGTTTCCTCCATCTATACCCCCCTTCCCTGCTGCACTTATATCCACACTCTCTCTCGACTCCAAGCCAGCAGATTCCAGCCACTAATCCGAAAATGTTGGATTTGGATGATCCTCAGACACTTTATTATGTGACCTGCTATTTTGTACAGAGAAAAATAATCAACAAATCAGACATTTCAAATATTATTTAGGATTCTCTCTCTCAATATTTGTGCGAGCGCCATGTCTGCTGGCACTGACACAAACTACCACTTTCACCCAAAGACACTGCTGATGATAATCATCATCATCATGTTTTGTTTTCTTTCTTTTCTTTGATTTTGGGTCTTTTATTTGAAAGCATCGTTAAAGGTTTATTCTCTTTGGCTTTAGTTTTTGACAATAAGAATATTTTTTCGAATTCTATAGTCATTCTCTCTCTCTCTTATGCCTTTTTTTTTTTTTTTTTTTTTTTTTTTGTCAAGGTCCAGCGAAATGCTGACCAGAGTGATTTTTTTTTTTTTTTTTTTAATAAAGGGAAGTCACAATCAAGAAAGAAGAAATTTGATACTAGAGAGGTTGAAATTACCTTGAGTATTCATATCGTCATTTTGCAACAAAGTTTGAAAAGAAAGCCAACGCAGTTCTCTAAAAAATAGTTCATTAAATATATTTATTCTGTGATGTTGGGTCATAAGTAAAATTATATATTCTATCAATAAAATATGTTGCTCGGGATCACTGCCTTCTGTCATTTTTTCAATCATTTTTTTCCCCCTTCCATTCTAAATTTCTTGATATTTCCAGGTAGAAAAGAGCAATTAATGATTATTTGGGGGTTGGGGTTATTGAAGTGATATTGTACCAGTTGTTTTACAGCCTGTTTAATTTGGACATGATGTAAATTGTCAGGAGAAAACTTTTTCTTTTTTTTTTTTTTTCTTGAAGTTAGGGGGGTAGCATGATTGAATCTGTTTAGGAAGCCACTGAACATTTTCACACTGAAGAAAACTTTTTTTTCCTTCAAACAGCAGCTCAATGATGCCAAATAGCATTTGTTTCTTAATCGAGATCACCTCTGATTCAATGGATCCAAAAATGATTCATCCCAAAAAGCAAACATTTTCACAATAGTGTCAGACATTGTGTTATGTTATGATAACTTAATGTCTGAATTTTTTTCTTTTACACAAATACAAGGGTCATTCAATAAACATGAATTTTGCCTAAAGAATTGGCAATAAGAAGTACTTTTTACAAGGAAATCAATAATGATGGGTCTCTTCATATCCCTGGAGACTGTCAGCATGACCTTCTTTACTGACTATTGTGCCTATAACATTCTTTACTGAAAAGTGAGTGTGTTTCTTCTCTATGGACAATCTTTTCAACTCAGGTTCATAGTGACAAACCCATGTTTAGCTCATTTGGAATTTTTTTTCTTTTCTTTTTTTTTTTTAATAAAACATTCTTCATTGTACACTCACATATTCTTATGTGAATTTCACATGTTTTGCACTTTTCAGCTAACAAAAATTTGATGACAGAACTTTATTCAAGCCTGGAGCACTCCGTTTGATTTGCCGCCATTTTGAATAGCCTTAAAACAAATATTTTTGTGTGATTAAAATTGTATAGTCCTGAAAAGTCCCTTGACTAGTTCGAGATGGCTATTTTAGCTAGTTTTGTATGTTTATTTGCCTAGTGGGTAGAGTGTTCACCAATGGTCTGGAAGACCTGGGTTCAATCCCAGGTCGCGTTATACCAAAGACTTTAAAAATGGTATTTGATACCTCCTTGCTTAACACTCAGCAATATAAGGTATGTATCAAGGGTAAAGTGGAGCAATCCAGGGAAAGAAGTAGCACCTTCCCCTATACTTTGGTGTAGTAGCTATTGAAAAGGGAGCCTCCTGGTCGCCCTCGACTACAGTCACCAACTTTACTTACTTTTGCTCTAAACCAATGCAGAGTTTACATTTATGGAAAAAAAATTCTGAAGAAAAGTTGTTTTTTTTTTTAAACCTGAAGAAAAGTTTTCCTTTTTTTTAAAAAAAATTCCTCATTTATTAAATGACCCTTGTAAAAATAAACAGTTTCTCCCTTTCATTTTTTAAATATAAATTTTCTTTACAAAAAAGAGAAATTTATGAAGTGTAACAAAACAGTATAACAATTTTATCATAAATATGGTTTTGATTAAATTAGTTAAAGTTTTTTTGTTTTTTTTAAATCAATATGTAAAAATAAAATTAAATATTTTGTGTGAAAGAAAAATCTTAATTTTAAAAGAAAACTATCATTACAACCTTAATGCATTAAAAACAATTTAACAAACAAGCAAATCAAAATATTCACAATTAAATTGTCAAATTTTGTTGCACTTTGTAAATTTTTGTTTTTTGTGATCACAAAATATGCTGACTATCCCCATTTGCAGAGGGGGTAAGACCTTCCCACAAAAATGTATGTCCTCAGTAAAACTTCATTTAATGATGAGGCTCCAGTTCTAGAGATTTGGAAAGTGGGGAGCATCCCTTAATTGCCATTACTACCAGGCCCACTGTGATCTAGTGTGATAGTCAGGGTCCCATCTTATGGATCAAATAGATCTGTTTCCGATTTGATTAGATTGCATGCCAAAAAAAAAAACCTTAAGAAACACCTACATTAAATGTGTAAATATGAATGTACAATGAGTGTGATTCCTTAATGCATAAAATAACCCTAGATAGGTTGACATGCCATTAAAATCAGTTCGTCAAGAAAACTCATACTTAAAAGGATATATTTGTCTTGCTCCATAAATTTTTGTTTTTTCACTCATTGACAAAAACAAAAAAAAAAGAGTGTATTATGAAAATGTTTTCTTTTTGGATTAATCCATGCTGGATTCAGTGGATCAGTTAGTCATTTAAAGCATTTGAAAAATGGCTAGAGAACATAGATCTTTGGATACAGGTTGTCTGCACAGTCCATCACTGTTTTTTAATCTAAAACAGATATTTTTATAATTCCTTTTTCTCTTTGAAAAATATTCAGACAGTTATTTTTATCTTTACTGCTTTTATCCATGTTTTTGATTTTTTTTAAATTTTTTTTTTTTTAACTTTCAAGTATTATGTAAAATTCTGAGATAGGTGTAATTAATGTATAATTTGGTTTTATTTTTGTTCAATTTTTTAAAAATCTCTTGCTCAGTGAGTTGTCTAATTGAAACTTTTAAAATAATTAATGGAATTTCTAATTATGGTAGACATTTTTTCAATATTTCTCCTCAAATTGGAAATTTACTGTCAAGACAGAATTAAAAAAACAAGTCTATTAACCAATTGGATTTTTTTGCTAAAAGACTAATATATTTTTGAAACAAATTGCCGAATCAGATTAAAATCAATAATAGTGTAAAAATTTTAGGATTAAATTGGATGATTTAAGAAATAATGGTAAGAAAAAGAATTTAGGACAGCATTTTTTGTGACCTATCAGATGAATTACTAACAGGATTTGATCTGTATATAAATATTGTATTAAGTATAAATATTCTGTGCAAAGAGGGTTTTTTTTTTTTTTTAATGGTTGATGAGAGAAGATAATAAAAAGGGAGATGCCCAAGGAGGAATAACAAAAAAAAGAATAACAACAATTTAAGAGGGCATTTTTGTGAATTATCAAATAGATTGCTTCAGAGAATTTGATCTGTATATAAATATTGTATTAATAGTGTAAATATTCTGTGCAAAGAGTTTGTTTTTTTTTTAATGGTTGATGAGAGAAGATAATAAAAAGCAAAGATGTCCAAGGAATTACAAACAAATAAGAAAATTTCATTTTTTAAATTTCATTTAAAGTTTCCATCTGTTTAGACAGAAATATAATTTATAATTTGAAAAATAAACTCAAATCCTTTTCAGTTTTTGCATTTTCAGTTCTTAAAAGGAATTTTTAATCATACAATTATGAAAATTGTGGATTTTACTATTTAACTTTTTAAGTAAATACCCACATAATACGGTATATGTTGTTGAAAGATTTTTTTAAAGGTTGACATGAGAAGATTGTAAAAAAAAAAATGACCAAGGAGGCCTAACAAAGACTAATAACATTAACAACAACCATTATCTATTATAAAAACATATGTAGCAGAAAGAAAGAATTTCAAATTATTATTTAGTATGGGAATTATTTTGACCGTTGAAGTTTTGATTTTATATTTTCGTCCAATGAGGATGAAATAAACCATACTACTCGGATGACTTTCCCAGGTAGTATAAAAGGCCACACAAACACTCTCTCAGCATCTTCCTAACATATTTTTCAAGCAGGAACAACTGACTCTCTTCCTCACTCATTCTACAGCAGAACAGACCAACATTCAACACAAAGAGAGCGTCATTCAACCAACCATGGGCCATTGTTCCTTTTGGAGACTTAGTCATTTGTCATCTAGACCAACTGGACCTCGAAACTTCAGGTTAAATGCTTAATTCCTGCTCTTAATTCGCAACTGTTTTTCTTCTATTTGTACGACTCACAGTACAAGGGTTATCTTTCTGGCTGTCATTAAAGTTTTTGAAACTCATCAATATTCTCATCCACATTCCTGTATTTTCCTTCCTTCTTAATGTAACAGGGCAGACTACAATTTGCCTTGTTGCTAAACATAAATATAAAAACCATTAAGTCCAATGTTGATTTACATCCTATTTATAGTCTCATCTAAAAACAAATATTCCACCTGCCAATTTTTGATAAAAAGTTAATTTTCTTCTAAACCAAAGATTCCAGAGTTTCATCATTTCTTATCTTCATCAATACATGCTAACAGCACAGATTTCTTTGACTATCTCTTTCTATCTGTAAATATCACTCTTGGCAAGTCTTCTAGATGGTATTCAGTGTCAGCACAGTAAGAGCTTGTTCAGCTTTAGTTATTACCAAACTTTACACTATTCCAACTCTGTAACCAAAAATAAGATTTCATAAATGTGTGTGTGTGTGTGTGTGTATATATATATATATATATATATATATATATATATATATATATATATATAGCATACTTATTTTTGGTTACTGGGTTTTAGTATTATAGAATTTGATGATAAATAATACTTAATAATGTCTATTTTTATTGTATAATGTTTTAGAAATAATAGAATCCTGGTATTTTTTATTTTATATATCAACTTTTTATTTTTAAAAAAGATATTAGAAGTGTAATAATTTATAGGTGATAATCTAAAAAATTTGTATTATTTCAATTTTTTAAAGATATGTAGGGGGGTGTCCTCATGGTGCAATGGTTAAAGCGATGGACTGTGGAATTGTAGTAAGTGAGTTCAAACACCAGTCGCACTATTACATTCACTTTCGGACAAATACCCCAGGGAAAGAAATGAAAATGTGTAGAGATATCACAGCAGTATTGGAATAAATTTATATTTAGGATTTAAGTTATTTTCCTTGAGAAATTGTAATACTTAGTGTGAGCTCACAAAGTTTAAGTTGCAAATTATATTGGAAATTGCTTTATTCTCAAAACACTGACAAAAACCTCATTATAATGAACTAAAAATAGTTCATTGTAAATACTAAATACTAAAATTCAATCATTTTCAGGTAAAAAAAAAAAGGAAGAAAAGTACAGTTCATCATAGTAAGTTTTTTTTAGTTTTTTTTATTACAGCATTAAACTAAGAATGTTCTAACTTAAAGAATAAACAATTTCCTGTAAAATTTTCATGGCAATAGTAAATTTATAGAATCTCTGTTCACACTCAACCTCATTTAATTGTCCAAATTTTTTTATATGATGGAAATAACTATGAAATACTAATTATAATTTTTCATCCCTTTATCAATAAAAGCATCAATATCATCATGCACTATTTTTACATTTGGAAGTCAACAGCTTCTTAGGTCATCATCATCAAGTCGTGCTGCTAACACGGATTTCCCTCTTTTCATCTGTCCCTATCATTCATCACTCCTGGCAGCTCTTCCAAAATACATCCCATGTTCACACAGATTCTAACAATCCGTTCAATCATTGAAGGAGCTTGTGCAAAAAATCTCGAGGCAACACTATTGTTTGTAGATTTCCCAAAGGCATTTTATTCCATATACTAATAAATAATTCCTGATGTGAGCATCTGTAATCCATGAATCAGTCTTATAATAAAAATTTAAAAAGTTGCAGGCATGGATTTTCTTCATTGATTCACTTCACAGGAAGTTTTATCAAATGAAAAACAAAGGAAACCATTTTCATTAAAATAATATCTGACTTTATGTCCACTCTGTATTTTTATCCTTTTGCCTTAACATATAAAAATTTAGGAGTGGTAATTTTGTCTGCATTCCTACAAAGAAATTCAATCAGGATTAAAGAATTTTAATGCTCGCTTTGTATCTTATGATCTCAATCTTCTGTACATCTTTCTTGTAACTACCTACCTATCTATCGTCTGTATGTCACACTTTCAGTCTGAAATATACATGAGGGGTCGGCCTCTTTTTTGAAACTAAAATGATTTGATAAAGTCTAAAAGAGATTTTTTTAATTTTTCACTGTGCTGATTAAATTCTAAATTAAGGAATATGTCCCTCACTAACTGGCTTGGTTTCTTTGTTTAATGACACATCAACCTTCATGGGTTATTAAATACCAAAGCCATCCTTGTAGAACAAGCAGTGATAGTATTGAATCTATAGCTGGAAGGATAAGGATGTTCATACCTTTACCCAAGGGCATTAGTCTGAAAGTGAACGTAATAGCGCAACTTGAGTTCAAACTTGCTTGCTTTGAGGCTGCTGTCCAGCAGTTTAGTCATTATGACACACGGACTTCCTTCCCAACAAGCTGGTGATGTAACACATCAATCATATGCAAATTAGTTCTCTCAACCATTTTTTTATTGACCAATAAAAATGAAATGCGGTGAATGCTTAGTTAATTTGGTTCCCATGTCTCAAGTGAACATGCATGAATATACTCGGTTTCCATGCAGTAAGGGTTAATACACTGGGCATGGAGAAAAAGATGCAGGTAGAAGGTAGGTAGGGTTTAAGGTCGAGTAGAGGATGGTAAGAAAGTTTTCAAATTGTCAATATGAAAAAATTAAGTCATTAGGCATCATTCTATTTTCTTTCTCCATGTGACACACATGAATGATAGGTACATAGGTATTCAGGTTTAGTGCCAAATAAAGTCATAAAAGTATATGTGGTGGTGGGTATAGGGGATGGAGGTTTAACTTGGCCTAGCCTATCCTCTCTCTCTGCTGAGTGGCTTACTTAAGATCTTTCATTCTCTCAACTAGTCTATATATCAATATTATGTGGCATGCATCACACTTAAAAGTAGAGTATATATAAACTAAACTTAAATAAAACTTATTCCTACCCCCAATGTGCACACAGCTATGCTTTTGTTATGTGAGTCAGTAGGAAAACCATATTAGATACCTTTCAAACTCCCCAGTTCTCAATCCTTTTGAGCCTTTATAAGAGTTTGACAATCTTATTGAGTCCCTTTTAGAAGGTGAACAATCTTTGCTGAGAAAAATAAATTTTCTACAATAAGCATCTTCCAGGAAAGCAAATGATTGATTTCAACAAGTATTGCTCTTAGACCAATTAAAGATGGCAATTGACAAAAAGGAAAAGAAAGGGTCTAATATTCCTTCAGGATTGTAGTAGATTGTTTGTTTGATAAAAATTATTCCAGCTTCTTTTAGATTTTACTCATTTGTTCTATTGAGCAAATTCAGATTAATATTTATTTCAATTTTACAGAATTGTCTTAATAAAAATTCAGTTCCAGAGAAACTGTTAAAGGCATCAAGAGTATTTATTTGCTGAGAAAGGGAAATGTTCTGAGAGGAAGCTGCATGAAAAATGGCTGATGAGGATGAAACAAAGTGGTAAATATGTTATTTAATATAGTTAATATTGAAAATTTCAAAAATCTCGAACACACACCTCCACTGAATATATACGTGAATCCCCATGGCATAGAGACTAATTTGCTGGACTGCAACATCATAGACAATGAGTTCAAACTCCAGTCATGTTATTAGGTTCCCTTTCAGACTAATACCCTTGGGAAAGGCATGAACTCCCTTATCCCCAAACTATGGGTTAAATAGTACCACTACTGTTCTTGTACAAGAATGGCTTTGGCATTAAATAACCTACAAAAGTTGATATTCCATTAAACAAAGAAACCAAACAAAAAAAAATGGTTCTTATCAAATTAGGCTTGAACTCTAAAGATTTTCAAAGGTTTTTCTCTGGAATCAAGTGTCAGAATGTTTATCAAAGATCTTTTAACTGCACATATAGAGAAGGTTCTGCAGAGAAGACTTTTAGGTTTAACACTTCCTGTAATTACTCAATAAGATTGCCTACCTCCTATAAGCAGTCTTTAAATCCTCTGAAGAGAAAAACATACAAGCAAAAAAAAAAAAAAAAAAAAGTTGTAGATTCTTCATTGTTGTTTTTTTAATAAGTAAAGGTATAATGGAATTTTAGGAATTTTCTGTTATTAAAGTCTATGATGATTGATTTTAACAGTATGTCAACCCATCTAGAGTTATTTTATGCCTAGAGGTTAGGGAATTACATTCATTGTACGTTCATATTTAAATTTTTTGTGTAGTTGTTTCTTAAGATTGGTTTGATTTGTTGGGTTTTATGGCATATCAACCTTTGTAGGTTATTTAATGCCAAATCCATTTTTATGTAAATAATCCGTTCTATTTCAAACAATTCAGTTTAGCATAATTACACAGTTTAATTGTCAAAAATATTTCCATTTCAAACTATTCAAGCAGTTATATGTAACAATTCAGTTGAGTGTAAATACAGTTTTAATATTGAAAAACAGTTCTATTTCAAATAATTCAGTTAAGCATAAGCACACAGTTTTAATGTAAGTACGGTTTAATTGTCAAAAACATTTCTATTTCAAGCTATTCAGTTTACTCAAACAATTCATTTTAGCATAAGTATGCTGTTAGTTCTATTTAACCCATACATAGGGCCGTATCAGGTGCTACCACTCCGGGCCAGAGTTGACCTGGGAGCAATGGCAATGAAGGGGTACTCCACATTCCCCAAAGCTCCAGCACTGCTGGAACCTCACCATCAGATTGTTTAATGTCATATCCAGGACACTCGTTAGGGAGGGGGGTCTTACCCTTCTGCAGAGAAGCAGTCAGTGTATTCTACAGCCCCAGCCGACTGGGCAATACACAGTTAAATGTCAAACAGTTTTATTGCAGATAATTCAGTTCAACATAAGTACACAGTTTAGACATCAAAAACAATTCTATTTTGAGCAATTCAATTCAGCACTAGTACGCAGTTCCAATATCAAAACAGTTCTATTTAAACAATTCAGTTTAGTATTAATACGCAGTTTAAATCCAAAAATCAGTATAGTGAAAGAAGCACGGTTTAGTTCTATTTAACCCATAGATAGGACCCTTATCAGGTGCTACCACTCCGGGCCAGAGTGGACCTGGGAGCAATGACAATGCAGGGGTATTCCACATTCCCCAAAGCTCCAGCATTGCTGGAACCTCACCATCAGATTGTTTAGCGTCATATCCAGGACACTCATTGGGGGGTTCTTACCCCTCTGCAGAGAAGCAGTCAGTGTATTCTACAGCCCCAACCGACTGGGCAATGTTTCTTAAGAGGATTTTTGCAAAGAGCTATGTGATATCATCTATTCCTATCAAATACAAATAATTTTCACACAGTTGTATGATTTCAAGTATTCCTATCTAATACAAATAATTTGCACACAGATGTATAATTTCAAGTATTCTTATCTAATACAAATAATTTGCACACAGTTGTATGATTTCAAGTATTCCTATCTAATATTAATAATTTGTACACAGTTGTATGATTTCAAGTATTCCTATCTAATACAAATAATTTGCACACAGTTGTATGATTTCAAGTATTCCTATCTAATATTAATAATTTGTACACAGTTATATGGTATCAAGTAATTATTTTTATTTAATTTGTTTTAACAGTTATATAATTCTTAGTAAACAATTATAGTTTCAAGTAACTATTTGTCATAGAAATAATTTAGTTAGAAGGTATAAAATATTCCTATCCTAACAATTTTTAAACAGACCTATTTCATCCGTAGATTGAACCCTAACAGGTACTACTATTCTGGGTCTCAGTGGATCTGGGAGTAATAGCAATGAAGAGGTACACCACACTCTCCAGAACTGGAGCCTCACCATCAGATGCGGTTTAGTGTCATGCCAAGTACACCTTTTTACATTATTTTTGAGGGGGCTTATATATATATATATATATATATATATATTCTGTTTGTGTAGATGATTCTAACAATCTGTTGAATAAAAGATCAGAATTCATAGCTAAATTTGCCCATGAAGATAAATATTTACTTTGTAATTTGGTGCTTGATAGAACCATGTGGCTTGATAAGTTTGCCTTAAATATTGGATTGAGAACAGATATTCATTCAAATTCAATGAACTTCAGCCGTGTCTATATTCATTCACCTGAAGATCAGTTACATGAAATTGAATCATCTGTTTTTACATGGTTTTAAAGTTGAAAATATCATGATATAGCTCCACATTTTACTGAGTTAAAACAGTTTTAGTGATAAATTGCAACTCATTGATCTAATGGGTAGTGTTTGCCAATGGCCTGGGAGAACAGGGTTCAATCCTAGATTGAGTCATACCAAAGACTCAAAAATTGGTACTTGATACCTCCTTGCTTAACACTCAACATTATAAGGTACATATCAAGGTTAAAGTGGAGCAATCTAGGGAAAGGAGTAGAGCCCTCTCCTACACCTCAGTGTAGTACCTATTGAAAAGGGAGCCTTTGCGTCACTCTCAACTACAGTTACCAAATTGTATATATATATATATGTGTGTGTGTGTGTGTGTGTATATATATATATATATATATATATACACACACACACAGACACAAGGGTTAGCTGAAAAGTTCATCGGCTGACCAAGATACTCTCATGGAATGAGACCAAATGAAGTTTGTTTTTTTTTCAACATAGTCTCCTTTACAGTCTATACATTTCTTGTGTGTTGCTGTGCATTTTTCCCTTTGGTCAAGAGAATGATCACAGTAGATATGATATCATCCTGTGAAGTTTTCAGCCCATCCTTATATACGCATGCACAATTTGAAACTGAATGATAATTTTCTGAAGTTTGAATTTGTGCTGGGTGTCATTTTTTAATCATCAAAATTCTCACTTCAAAAGCACTATGACCTGCTCATTGTAATCCTTGATTTTTCCTAAATAGAAACATTAGTATTATCATCGACTGGTGTCATCCAACTGATTTATGGGTCATCTTGTATATGTCTTCATATATGTGTATCTTTGTCAGCAAAGGGTGGATTGCACCCTCAGGGTGTTAGGTAACAAGAAGAGGCGATTTTGTAGAAATAAATTGTCCTTTTCTTCATTCTGTAATATTTTTTTTTTCAGATTTTATATTCTTTTTTTTTATCTCAAATTTTGTAAACACCTCAAACTCTGACATAAAACATTTTAACAAAATAAATCAATTTTAATTTTATCTGTAATCACATTTGCTGAATTATATTTTTTGTTGCTATAAGTTTATTATATTCCACTCCAAACATTATATGAAATAAAAGGAATAGGGTGGGGGAATAGACGATAAGGGTATTTTTCCTTTTGTCTCTCTTGAGAAAAAGAAAAAAATGGTTTATTTGAGGATTCATTTAATTCAATTTTTTTTCGTTATAGTTCAATCTGTTTTTGTCTATATTGTTTTTCTCTCTTTTTTTGACTGATTTCAGCCACACTTTATGCAAACTGGAAATGTCTAAGCCATTGATGATTGTGATCATCTTATTATGAGATGGATGTTAGATTTAGTTAACAAAAAAAAAAGAAAAAATATGGTTTTTGCCTCTGGATTTAGCAAATCTGGCTCATGTTATTTCTTTTGATGATCAAGTTTGATTAATCAGAATATGTTTTCTTTATTTTTTACTGAAATAGAAAGAAAATAAATTAAAAGTGGTGGATACTGTACTTTTCTTAGTCCTAGAGTTTTTTTCTCTCCTAGTGAGAATAAAAGAAAGGCATGTTTTATTGCCTGTATAATAAATGAAGGCTTTGTTATTCATTCCTTTGTATCATAATTAACATCCTGGACTGAGAAAACCAGAAATAAGAGTTTCTTGTTGACAATCTACTAAAAAATATTTTGTCAATGAACCTTTTGTATAAAACAGCAGACTTCAATATTGGTTACAAAAAATCAAATTAAAGTCATAAATTTAGACTTCTACTTTTTTTTGTTCCAAAAACGTTAGCAGTTAGGCCTTAAGTTATCTAAATAAATTATTTTCATTATTCTTGATTAATTTTCTTCACTGTGTTTGTTTTTTGTTTTTTTTTCATCCACCATTTTGTGCCAGCATACTTTTTTCATCCACCATTTTGAGCCAGCATACTTTTTAACAGTTAATGCCAACTTGAATTTATAACAATTTCCAGTATGACTTAGAGCTCTTATCTCAAAACTTCATCTCATCCTGTCATTGATGCTTAGAAAACACTGACTCTACCCCATACAGAAGAGTAAACCCCACCCCCCAAAAATAAGGGTGTCCCATTCATATGGCCTTTCGCCACATCTGAGGAAAGCATTTAGTAAATTACTACTCCCAGATCCACTCTGATCTGTTGAAGTCCCATCTATGGATCAAATAGATCTTTTTAAAAATCATTTATATTTTATAAATGCAAAAAAATTCTTAAGGAACAACTATGCAGAACATATATATCTATGAATATACTATAAATGCAATTCCCTAACACCTAAGCATAAAATAACCCTCATGTTTAAACAAAGCTCAAATTTATCATTCTATTGCCATTTGTTGCTTTTCAGTTATTTACCTTAAGATGTTTACAACCTCTTATGCATTTACCTAACCCCTCTACAACAAACAGGATGCAACAAAATATCAGTTTTTTTTATTTATTTAAGATGAGTGCAAATGGTTTGAATTTAGAGTTTTTCTTCTTCTTGACTGGTTGCCTTACCAAGGCTAAAGAACCCTGTCTGCCTTACTATTTACCTTTACCTGGCAAGGAGAAAAGATGGATTCATGCCTATCCCAATGGCATTAGTGCAAAGTGAAAAGTAAACAGTCTTGTTCAGGATTTGAACTTGGGTCACCAATTCCATTTCCAATGATGATAACCATTGCACTAAGAGTGCCTCTTACTACAACCCAATAATTGTACTAGTAAAATAGATATCAAGTTATTTGAATTCTGAGTTGAAGTATTTTCGTTGTTCATTTGAGTCTAATTTTTTCATCTTATTGTTACTTTTTATCTCAACGTTTTCATTATTACCAACTCTTATTCTTTGTTTTATAATTGCTATAACATTTCAACTGTTTTCTTCTATGGCCTTCTTCAGATCTATAGTATGTGTTTACCCAACCTTTCCACCAAAGCCAAGATGCAACACACGATCGATTTTTAAGCAGATTAAAGCAAGTTTAAATTTAGAGTTTTCCATCTAGACTAGTTCGTTTAAAAAGGATAAAGAACCTTCAACTGCATTTTGGCAGTAGGGTAAGATCCCACCTCAACAAGTGTACTGAATATAATACTAAACAATCTGATGGTGAGGCTCCAGTAATGCTGGAGCTTTGGGGAATGCAGAGTACCCTTTCATTACCATTGCTCCCAGCTCCACTCTGGCTTGAAGTGGTAGCACCTGAAAGGGTCCTATCTATGGATCAAATAGAACTGTTTAACATTTAAACTGAATGCAAACAAATAACTTATGCTGAGTTGAGTTGTTAGAAATAGAACTGTTTTTACATTTAACTGTGTGTAAACAAATAATTGATGTTTAATTGAATTATTAGTGATACATAGCAATACTTGGAACTGTTTCACTTTGTTGACTCATACTAAATTGAATTGCTAGAAATAGAATTGTTGGATCATTTAACTGTGTGTATTGACAAAATGCATTTACAAATCATATATTTAATATATATATATAAAAAACAGGATTTGGCATTAAATAACCAACAATGGTTGATATGCCATAAAACCAAACCAAAGAAACTACTGCCCTACAGTTTACTCATATTTGGGGTGAGAAAAGATGGATTCATGCCTTTCCAAAGTTTTTTAGTGCAAAGATCTACAGTATATATTGTAGATACTTTTTTTAAATTTTGATTCTTTGTTTAAATAGAATATTGACCTTTTTGGATTATTTAATGCAAAAGCCATCTTTGTAGAAGAACAATAGTGATACTATTTAACCTATAGCTGGAGGGATAAGAGGGTTCATGTCTTTCCTAAGAGTATTAGTCTGAATGTGAATGTAATAGTGGAGATAGAGTTCAGACTCACTCACTTCAAAGCTGCATCAGTGCTTTAGCATTTACGTCATGGTGACACACCTTTTAATTTTGTGAAAAGTCATTATCATTCCCAGATTTGTTGAGACGATTGAACTCGTTTTTTTTTTATGAGTTTGGTTATTGCCACAAATTTTAACTGGCCCATTGAAATCTGTGTTGTTTTGTGATCAAAATGTTTCCTTTGATCAATTTTTACAGCCACATTTATCATCACGACTATTTGGGATAAACAATTTTCAAGAATCCCAAATTACTACTACTACGGCATAAATAACTGGAAAAGAAAGAGTGATAATACAGTTATAGATTTAAACCCTGCTTAAACTTGAGGTTTCCATGGCTGAATTGGTTAAGATATATATATAATACGAGCTCTTATTATATGGAGTTTGAATCTTTTAAGGAAGTGCTACTTTATTCCAACACCAAGCATCTTGTTTTAACATTTGAGAGGGGTCCTCACGGCATAATGGCTAACATACTTGACCGCAAGATCATAAAAGCAAGTTCAAACTTGTTGTGCTATTATGTTCACTTTCAGACCAATACTCTTGGGAAAGGCATGAGCCCCTTTATCCTGTGGGGTGAAGGTGTGCGTAAAAGAAGCGGAATAGATAATGGTTGTAAAACGGCGTGGACAAAATGAACATTTAAAACAAGGCGAACGAACAAAAACAAATTTATATTCTATAATATCAAAACTTACATTAATACATGAAAACATAACTAACTCTAACATACTGATAGTGTGTATATATGTGTGTGAGCTCGTGTGTGTATGTGTGTGTGTGTAACACAACTAAACTACAAAAAGAATTGTAAAATCAAAATGTCCTTTTTCTATGATTAGAAACCGGTAGTTTTTTAGAGACGGGAAAGCGTCTCATAGTTCTTGTATATAAATGTCTGCGAGGCATGGTGTTGCTGATACGGGTGAATTTCGTCAAAGAGAAGGTGTTGCCGCTACGAAGAAAATTCGTAAAAGAGTGTTGCGATATTTGTCGCTGCCTCCCACCAGACACGACTTGACACAAGGTCAAAAGCCCGAAGGCCAATTAAAGTGGGGATAAAGGGGAGGGGGAGGTCGGGAAGGAGCCGAGACTCGAACCCTGCTTGTCTGTGCTGCTCATCGGCTCACTTAGTGCAACGTGAGCCTGATGAGGCAAGCAGTTTCACGAACCCAAATGTGGGTCCGGGCACGTATGCCAGTTTGCGGCTTAAACTAGACGCATGGTCTAGTGCCGTACAAGGGGGACAAAGGAGACAAAAATGCAGCTCGCCCACCCGAAGGTAGCCTAGTCGAAACTAGGTGCCTAATTAAAGGCCCCAAGTCTGCCATTGTTCCTTTTCCAGGGCCACGCTCCGGACCGAAGTCCAGAACAGGCCCCGGGGCATTCGCCGGCCGCTACGACGAAAATTCGTAAAAGAGGTCGAATGTGTTTTAAGACAGCGTATTTATAGAAAAAATCTTCTTATCAGTGGCTCAAGACGCAGGACTTGAATTTTCGCGCGCCGACGTAGTTGTAAGCATATCACGTGGTCCTCCTGGCCAATGGTTTCCCGAGACTGAACATTGAGCGTCCGCCATCTTTGTGGGAACAAGTGGCATACCGCCCAAATTAAATTATAGGAGTGTAAAGTCCTATAATCCCTCCAGCTGTGGGTTAAATAGAATCACTTCTATTCTTCTACAAGGATGGCTTTGGCATTAAATAACTCACAAAGGTTGATATGTCATTAAGCAAAGACACCAAACCAAGGGTATTTGAAGTTTTTTGATTTTATGGCAAATTAAACTTTGTAGTAAATAAGATGGTAAGAATATGTTGCTTCATAAAGTTAATTTCAATGAATTAAGTCTTTTTGTTTTACTTAATAAACTAAACTCGCTTTTTGGATACAAAACACTGTGTCTAGTCATGGAGCATTGTTCTGTAAACTGTTTCCATACACAGTTACAAGAGATATGAGTTCATTTCAATTTGTGCTTCCATCTTCTTCATAATACTCTTAATGAATAAACCAATTTTCAATCCAATTCAATTATAGTGTAGGTCCTACATTTGTGATGCTACATATCATATCATAAGTATTTCTGATAAACTATTTTCAACAGCTCTAAGGATTTGGTTTGGTTATTTAATGCCAAATCCTGTTTTTACATATATATATATATATATATATATATATATATATATATATAATAAACAAATAAATAAGTTAAATTACTGTAATTATAACTGACGGAAGAAATTTGAAAATAAAATAAATAGGTAAATAAAAAACGGAAATTCAATAAAACGAGGAGGTAACTCCTTAATCTCTTCCCCCTCCCCCTCCACCCCACGTGTCTATTCTGTTTTATTTATCCATTGGATCTGAAGAAGTCCAGTTATATTTTTCTTCATGTTTTTGGTTTACACCAGAAACTGAAAAACAGGATGGAAATAAATTTATAATCCTAAATTAACCGGTCTTTGTTTTTTTCTTAAAGATATATATATATATATATATATATATATATATGATTTATAAACACTTTGTAGATAAACACAGTTAAAGGATCAAACAGTTCTATTTCTAACAATTCAATTTAGCATAAGTTAACAAAGATAAATGTTTCCTAGTATTGTTATGTATCACTCATCATCATCATGTCGCGCTGGTAGTACGGATATCCCTGACCCTCTCTTGCCACTCCTCCCTATTGTTCATCGCCCAAGGCAGGTCTTCAGGACAACATCCCGTATCCTCACATAGCTGCTGAATGTATGTTCGTGCTGGTCGTCCTGCTTTTGCACGGCCATGTGTGGGGGTCCATAAGAGTACATCTCTTATGAGTTCGTCCCTGCTTCTCTAGCAGTGTCCTGCATGTCTGGTTCGCCTAACTTGAATAGTTTTCGTGATAGGAGGCAGGTGGCCGTACAGTTGGTGTCTTGTGGGGTGTTGCCGCCAGGACTTGTTCAAGATTGCACGCAGCATTCTTGTGTAATTGCCGTCTAGCTTCTTCTCCAGCCGTTTTGTTAGAGTCCATGTAGTGCACCCATATAGCAGTATCGATGTGACTGCTGCCTGGAAGAAACTGCGTTTTATTTTATCGGTTAGGTCTGATTTCCATATAATCGATAGCCTATTGATAGCTGTCCATGCTTTCGTTAACCTCATTTCGATGTCCTTTTCGGTTGATTCGACGCTGCTTCCTAGGTAAGTGAATTTGTCTACTAGTTTAAGAGGGGTTCCTTCTAGAGTGGAGATGTTCCC
Organism: Sepioteuthis lessoniana; assembly: GCA_963585895.1. Lineage (NCBI taxonomy): Eukaryota > Metazoa > Mollusca > Cephalopoda > Myopsida > Loliginidae > Sepioteuthis > Sepioteuthis lessoniana. Next base: position 111,569,988 of record OY757912.1, on the reverse strand, counting down.
CGTTTGATTATAGCATATATATTCCGTTTTGTGTGCATTAACATAGAGGCCTATACCTGCAGCTGCTCGTTCCAAACTATGCAGTAGTGTTTCGGCTTGGTCGGGTGTATTTGCCAGTATCGCTATGTCATCGGCGTAGTCGGCGTCTGTAATTGTTGTTGCGGGGTACCTTCTGCTTCTTTTCTTCGTCAGCTCGAAGCCATTCCCTCTGGTTTTGTCACTTGATGTTCTAAGTACGTAGTCTAGACAAATGATAAAGAGGTACGGAGCCAGCGTGTCCCCTTGTAGTACTCTTGCTACAATGTCGAAGTATTCTGTGTCTCCATCTGGTGATCGTACTTTTACTTTGGTATTTCTATAGAGAATCGTTATTGCTGCTACGGTTTCTTTAGGTATGCCGTACGCTAGTAGGATTTGTTCCATCTTTCCTCTGTGAATGGAATCGAAGGCCTTGGTAAAGTCGACAAATATTAATGTCGCTTGTAGGTTTTTTGCCCGTACACCTCGGTAGTTTTTGGTTAATCCGAGGTCCCCCTTTTTAGGGAAGGGGAGTATGTATCCCTTCATCCATCTATCTATCGGATTTTGATTGTATACTGCGTTGTAGTGTCGGAGTAGTATGTCGTCAAATTGTCTGGTCTTCCATACTTCTGGGGGAATCTCGTCCAGCCCTGCAGCTTTCCTATTTTTAATTTTTCTGAGAACCGAGTCGAGTTCTTCTTGTGTGAATGGTCCTAGTTTAATGTCTAATTGTTTACTAATTATTCTGGTGATTGGTTCATGTGTTATTTTCGGCGGGTTTCCTAGTAGGTTTTCGAAGTGCTGTTTCCACAGTTTTATTCTTTCTTGTTGGTTTGCTACTTTCAGTTTTGCTTTGGCTGTGTTCTTTCTTCTACTCACTTCATTTATTGTTTGCCAGGCTATCCTAGATTGTCTATCTTCCACTGAGTCTCTAATCTTATCTATCTGATTTTGAATGTATTTTGTCTGTTCCTTTATCTATATGCCTGCTAATTGATATTGTGCAGTTTTTAGTTTTAAGGCATTTGTGTTTGTTGGGTTTTTTCGATAGTTTTTGGAGGCTGTTTTCTCTAGTGCACGTTTTTCTCTCACCGCTAAAGTTTCCCATGGGACTCTATATTTAGTTTTGAGTTTTGTTGGAATGCATTTCGCTGCTGCCTCGAGGTGCACATTGATGAAATTTTCATATTCGTCGTTTGGTGTACTTTTTTCCATCTTTTCTTGTAGTGTTTTGAATCTGTTTCTTAATTCTAATACGTATTTATTAAAAAAAAAAAAAAATGTATCACTAATGATTCAATTAAACATAGGTCATTTGTTTACACACAGTTCAATCATCGAACAGTTCAATTTAGCATAAGTCGTTTGTTTTCACTCAGTTTAAATGTCAAACCATTCTATTTGACCCATAGATAGGATCCTTTCAGATGCTACCACTCCAAGTCAGAGTAGAGTGAAGAGCGATGGCTTCAACAGCCCTAAGTTACTACTACTACTATGTAGTAAACAAACAATATAGTATGACTAAGAAAGTTCCAAAAGGTTGGGGTATCACCTCTTACTCAATGAACTAGTCTTTATCCTCATCAGGTCATGCTAATAGCATGGAACCCTTGACTATCTCTCTTGCCATCTGTCCCTCTTGTCCATTGCTCTTAGCAAGTCCCTAGACTGCATCCATTGTCCATACGCAGCTGATGGACATACATCTTTGCTGATCAGTCAAGACTGGTGTGTCCATGTGTAGGAGTCCATAAGAGAAAGTTGCTTATGAGTTTGTCTTTACTTTCTCCAGCTGTGCCCTGCATGTCTTGTTTGTCTTACTTGGATGGTTTTTAATATGGGAGATAAGTGGCCATACAGCTTCTGTTTTGTGGGGCACTGCTTCCAGAATTTTTTTCAAAACAGTATACAGTATTCTTATATAGTTCTCATCTAGCTTTTTCTCCAACCATTTCCTTAGAGTCCACATGGTTTATCCCTATAGAAGTACCAACATGGCCACTGACTTGGAAGGAACTCTGTTTTATTTTATCAGATTCTCATATGATCGATAACTTGTCAATAGCAGTCCCTGCCTTCCCTATGCATATCTTGACATCACTTTCAGTAGATGAGATATTGCTACCAAGGTTTGTGAACTGGTCTACTAATTGCCACTTAAATTAGAGATGGCTCCTTGTTTAAAACATGTTTTATCTGCATTCATGTAGAGGCCAATGCTTCTTGCTGGTTGCTCCAGGCTATGCTGCAAGAATTTGGCTTGAGGAGGTGCATTTATAAGAAGTACTAGATCATCTTGATTGTCTGCATCTGTCATTGTTTCTATGGAATATATATTTTTTTTTCATGAGAAATATTTTTCTTTTCTAATAAAAGAAAAATATTTCACATTAAAAAAAAGATTATATTCTGTTGACATTCACTGTAATCTAAGCAGATAATAAACATATATGGTGCTAATGTATCTTTTTGAAAGACTCTGAGGACAATGTCAAAGAAGTCGCTATGACCATTGGAAGAGCAGACCATTGCTTTCACAAGAAGTAACATAGATATGTGATTATAAAAGGATATACTGAAGCAAGGGATTGTTATGTATTTACTCGAACCCACAATCATGAACAGGATGTGATATGCAGTCAAATTTTAAGAGAACAACTGGTTTGAATTGAGTTTTCTTTTTCTGATTACCTCACCAAGGCTAAAGAACAGCAGGGTCTTTTAGCTGCCTCTCCCAACCTTTGAACAGGATATGATATGTGGTCAATTTTTAAGAAAAGTTCAATTAGTTTGAATTGAGTTTTCTTTCTCTGATTACCTCACCAAGGCTAAAGAACTGAGTCTGCCCTACTATTTATCCCAACCAGGAAGGAGAAAAGATTGATTCATACTTTTCCTAAGGACCTTAGTACAAAGTCAAATGCAAACAGCCTCATCTGGGATTTGAACTCTGATTGCTGGTTTTATTTACTGTGATGATGACCATTGGGCATAAGATGGACAAGAGATTTTCACAAAAGAGAAATTGGCGATTTCAAGCTAAGTGTAATTCTACTTTTCTGAATTGACAATGTGCCATTTTACTCCAAACTAATTGTAGCAAAACAGAAACACAAAATTTTGCTAAATTGATTAAGATTTTGTCCTATGAGAATTTAGCTTGGTTCATTTGTTTAATGGAATATCAACACTTATGGGTTATTTAATGATAAAAATTAATACAAATAATTTTACCCAGTTATATGGTTTCAAGTATATATTTATCCAACCCCTCCACTATAGTCAGTATGTGACACAAGGTCAATTTTTTGCCAGAGTAAAGCTTGTTTCAATTCAAATTTTTCCTTCCAGAAAGGTTGTTTAACAAAGGCTTAAGAAAATAGTCTGCTTTACTATTTACCTATAGCTGAGGAGAAAACAAATGGATTAACACCTTTCCCAAGAGCATTAGCACAAAGTGAAATGCAAACAGCCTCATCCAGGATTTGAACTTGGGTCACGAATTCCATTTCCTATGATAATAATCATTACGGTAAGTGCACCTTTTTGTATAGTTTCAAGTGACAAGTCCTATCTTATACTAATAATTTTGAAACAGAACTATTAGTACTATAACTCCAGGTCCACTCTGACTTAGGATTAATGGTAATGAAGTAGTACTCCTTAGAACAGGAGCTTCACCGTCAGATGGACTTTTTTCATTTTGGGGTGAGGAGTCAGATATGGCTGTTAGCCTTATAGAAAGATGCTCTTTTATTCCATGTTGATGCCATTTTGGAGATTTAAAAAAAATTAACCCTTGTTCTCCACTTGTCTACTTATTACCTAATTATGAAATAATAATTTTTGAATTTTTGACATGTAAAATTTTTATTAAAATTTTTTGATTTAATATTTGATTTATCACCAAGAAGATAAACAATGACTTAGTTAAGTCATTCTAAAAGTAAAAGTTCCCATCAGATCAAGGCTTATTGTGCCTTTAAGTGCTTTGATTGGTGACCACTTGGTTTGGTGGCATATCAACTATTGTAAGTTATTTAATGTCAAATCCTTTTTATACATATATATTAGATATATATGAATTGTAAACATAACAATGTCAAATAGTTCCAACTATTGCTATGTATCACTAAAAATTAAATGAAACATCAGTTATTTGCTTACACACAGTTAAATATAAAAACAGTTCTATTTCTAAGAATTTGATTTAGCATAATTCATTTATTTGCATTCAGTTTAATTGTAAAAAAGTTTTATTTGACCCATAGATAGGATCCTCAACATTAGATTGTTTAGTGTCATATCCAGGACACTTGTTTAGGAGGGAGTCTTACCTCTCTGTAGAGATGCAGTCTGTGTATTCTACAGCTGACTGGGCTGGGGTGACCACTTTGTAACAGCAGGTACTGTGTATGCGCTAGACTAAGCAAAGCTTAAGAAATAAGATGATTAGCAGTAATTAAAGAATGATTTCTATTACTAAATAGATTATTATTATTAGGTAGTAAGCAAACTAGATGGCATGAATAATTGGAAAAAAGTAATACAGGAACCCAACAATATTTTTAGAATATTCTGAAGAAATACCTAATTAATTTTTCTGTTGTGGTGATGAGTATCTATTTACTCAACCCAAGAAGAATGTGACACTATCTAAAGAGCACAGTCTGATCTACTATTTACCTATAGCTGGAGGGAGAATAGATTAAAACTTTTCCGAAGGGTATTAGCACTGTGTAAAATACAAACAGCTTCATCCAGGATTTGAACTCAGGTCACCAAGTCCATTTCCTATGACAGTAACCATTACACCATCAGTTAAGTTTCTATTGAGCAAGGTTTTGTTTCTGACAAAAATTATGCAACAATATTTTTGAACATGACAGAAATTAAAGAATTTAAAGAATTTTTCTTTGTTGAATCACTGTAATATGCAAATTTGCTGTTTTATATACAAGGCCATAAGCATTTGATATATTTCTTATTTTCTACTTAAACAATGAAATTACTCAAGAACAATGTGTTCAAAGTTTAGTCTAGAAAAAGCAAGATGGTGGCCTCAGCATTTAAAAGATCATTATAGACATGTAGTTATCAAAGTTGACAGTGGAATCCATGTTGCAAAAGTAACATGAACAAAAGAAGAGAAGACAGAAAGAAGAATGAAGAAAACAGAGATAGACATTACCTTTTGGCATCAGGAGAATGTAAAGGAGAAATATGAACTGAATATCCATGTTTGAACTGTACAAAGAAGGTAACATGAAATAGAATTATAAATGAATATACATCCATATGAGGGATGTTGGTTTATCTAGATTAGTTGTGACTAGTCTTTTTTTTTAAAGAGAGAGGATAGTGTGGGGGGTTGATATGTTGTAGCTTTGGTGTTTTATTCCCCCACCATTTATGTTGGTTTATATTTGAAAAGGCAAAATGAAATAAAGTTGTGAGAGATGCGGAAAAAAGAACATTCAAATCAAAGCAGTAAAAACAAAATTAAATTAATATATCAAGAAATACATGAAAAAAGAAACATTACAAATATTCTAACATTGTCTGTTGAATATTCCTCTGTGTGTGCATGTATTTATGTGTGTACTAACATGGATATTAAGAAAAAAAGACTAAATATTGAAAGTGTCCTGTTGACAATAAAATGTATGTGGACTAAATATTTTGTGTAACATATCGATATATAAAAATATAGCAATATGTGCTAGAAGGCATGTGTCTTCTCCCATCTTGGTTGTTTGTCTCTTTCGGGGTTTGACGAAATTTCTGTGGTTGTGTTCGAGGCTGGAGCAAGTCTAATCAAAAAGGCCGGACAAGAAAGAAAAAGGTTGCAGAATATATACATTTTCGTGGGGTTGACTGCTGGAAGTCAATATGTAAGAGAGAGAGAGAGTGTGTGTGTGCTGTCTCTGTAAGTCACAGTGTAAGAGAGCATGTTGTCTCTGTGAGTTAAAATGGAAAAGAATGAGTTCTTGGAAGATGAGAGTATATAATTGGCAATCTTTGTCATGCAGTCGGCTCCAAATGCACGGGACAAAATCAAAATTGCAGACATAGTTGTGAGCACTAACCACGTGACTTTCCTGACCAATAGGTTTCTGAGACTGATTAGTTTACCGACGTCTGCATCTTTGTTTCGGGAACAAGTGGCATCACAGCCATTTTAAAATACAGGAGTGTAAATCCTATATATATATTTTTTATTATTTATTCCCTACAATAGCTATTCAGGAGAATATGTCTTAAGATGATATCCAACCTTCATTGAGTGTTTTGACCCTAAACCACAACACTCTTGTTGGTGGGTTAAGTAGTAGAGGCCAATCACTACCCATCTCCTCCTGTTTTCTAGCTCATCTCTTTCCTTTTGTGCCACAACCAACAGTAGGCTGTCTATCAGCTGCCTCTCCCAACCTTTAAAAAGCCTTGCTTCATTACTGACCTCTCACTCCCAACCTGGTTAGCAGGTTCTATTCTGTTTATGCTTGAGAGGCAGGGGGTATCTCACCTCCACTGTGAAAAATCAAGTATGCCACTCTTTGGCTTTGCAAGTGTTAACCAACTGATGGTATTTCTTGGTTTTTCTTTCTTTGCAGCCCTATTATGTTACAATCTGTTCCACAGAGATGGTTTTCTTCACCCCTTTTGCCTGGATAACCATATCTGTCCTCAAGGTGGTAAATGGCACAATTTCTGGGAACTGGAGTTTCCTTCTCAGGTCAACTCTCATTTCCCATTTACTGGCTGACTGAAGTAGCAAGGATTTTGGTATTTTCTCCAGACTTTACATCTTCTTGAACAAAGGTGACGTTTTGGAACAGTTTGGCTCTGACCTGACATTTTTTCCTCCATTCTCATTGCAAAGTGTCTGCAATGTCAACAACACTCTATCATTGCAACATCTTTACCTGCCTTGAATCAGTGATGCCTTACATCCTGACAAGACATGTGCCAAGATTCTTCCTTTTCCACATCACCAACACAATGGATCCTTCTACGTACCCTATCTGTGAAGGCATGCAGTTGAATTGAGTGTATCATAGACTGCCCTCACCAGAGAGGATATACAAAATGGTTCCAGTCTCCAAAGATCAACCCAAGTGATCTTTTTTTTTTAGAAGGTCCCATCTTGTTCAGGCTCTCTGTGCACCATGTTCCACAGTTCTTGATCCCCCCACCACTTGATTCTCCATATTCCTCCTTTCTGCTTGAACCATGGTTCATTTCTCCTTTGCCCACGATTAGAAATAGGATATCTCAAGGTCTTGTCTCCCAAATCAAGGCAGTCCAACAATGTCCTTTGTCCAAAATGAACACTCCTTCCACCAGTGAAGATAGAGAAAGCTGTAATTGGCCAGATCTTATATACTGGCCTTTTAATGTAAAATTGGGTGAGATTCCCAGCCACTTGTAAAGGTATTTATTTTCTTTGTAAAAGTATTTATCATTCCATTCAGTTGTTAGTGGAATGTCATAAACTATATTAACCCTGACAGGACACCATATTGGTAAATCCATGTTTTGAACTTCCCAGGCAAACTGCATTTGTTGATTTTAGTTTGTCACTGTTCTACTTGTTTTTTTAATATTAATGATGATATTTTTAATGGTGATTTCACTATTATCAAACCATTTCCTCATACAGTTAATTGGCTTTTCTTCAATTGATGGAATAACTTTGCCTTGGATCTGCAGCTTAAATATGTTCTTTTTCCCAATCTGATTGTTAGACTCCTCCATCTGCAGTCTTTGAAAGTCATTCTGGCTCATGTGGCTATTCTGTCAACTTCTACCAGGACCTTTCTTGCCTGGATATGAATTGAAGAGGTGATGATTAAGTCATCCATAAATCTCTGGATAACTGGGTTTTGGGTATCTGAACTGGTTTTTGGCCCTTTTTCTTCCTTTCCAGCAGCTGTAACTATCAAGTTCATTCCCATGAGAAATAGGAGAGATGGTACATCCTGTTTCAATTCCTTTTTCTAATAACTGCCAACCTGTTGTAAAATTGGGTGTTTGGAATTGCAATTTGATCTCATTGATGTATCTAGTGTCTATATTGTTGACAAGGGTTTGGATGGGGTGTTAGAGCATAGCTTTCTGAATTAGACTATGTGGAATGTTGGATTCATAAGTATTTGTTAAGTTAGGCCATACCGCTGTGAGGTTGCCCTTGACCTGCTTAGACTTATGGCTGAGGAAACTGGTATGCTCCAAGCATCATGAGAATCCTGGAATTTCAGCTTTTTGGATTGAGGTGTCTATATATCTATTCTGTCATGTTATATGTTAACCTCTTGACTAATGCTGAGAAAAAGATCTTCCCTTTTACACTTAAGAGGGAGATATTTTTGAACTAATTTATCTGAGATGCAGTTGCCTCTTGGGTATAAAACAGCCCACAGCTCTTCTCCAATATGATGGAATAATGTCTTTAATTAAAAGGGTTTCAATAAAAGTACTATTCCATCATTTTCCACAGTCTCCAAAGGAGTTTTAGGGCATTTTTGTATACATTGTAGGGTATACTGCAAGGGCCAGGTGCAGAAGGCATTTTTGTATACATTGTAGGGTATACTGCAAGGGCCAGGTGCAGAAGGCATTTTTGTATACATTGTAGGGTATACTGCAAGGGCCAGGTGCAGAAGGCATTTTTGTATACATTGTAGGGTATACTGCAAGGGCCAGGTGCAGAAGGCATTTTTGTATGTTTTATCATTACTTTTCTCTCTTTTCCAGGATGATTCTTTTATATTAAATATTGTTGAATCACCTGCAAGATCTGACAGGCAATTCTCCAATGTTCACATCCTGTCACAATCACAGAATGTAACCTTCATGGATTCCTCTACCTTTTCACCTTGAGCTCAGAAGCATTCTAGATTTTGCCTCTAGGCAAAGGGATTTAGAGAAATTATAAGAGCTCATTCTTTCTGGGTTTTATATCATCCTCTCTACAATCCTCTGCTCTCCACAATCTGATAAACCATTCTTTTATACTAGATGTTAATAAGCTGACGCCCTCCTTCTCATCAGCTCTGGCTGTCTTAAACTGATTATTCAAGGTTTTTACCATCATTCTCAAGTACAAAATTTCTCTCACTTCTGTTTACTCACTTTTTTTTGGCCCAGTTGCACATGTAGATTTCTTTTCTACACAAAACTTCTCCCCATGCCATGTTATAATTAATAGTTAACATAGAGTTCACCTTTGTGATGGCTTTTCCTGCCTGTATTGTATCAAGGATGATGTTGATATCCCCTTCAAAATTTAACCAATCCCTGTTCTCCTTTATTTTGGGCCCCTAAAGATGTTCCCTCACAGGCTGGGTTACATTTCTTGGGCAATCAGTAGTCCTGACCTGAATCTAGGTCACAAAAGTGGATGTGAAGAGATCCCTTGTACTGTAGTTTGAGTCCTGTCTGAGGTTCTCCTGCTTCTCACCAGTTTCTGTGTGTCGTTTCCAGTTTTGTTTTCCACACTCAGTCATTGATTGATGTATTTTAACTCTTTCATCATTGTTGATCTTTCCACAATGATACTGGATCTCTCATACCTCATCAATCAGAATTCTTTGCTTTATAATTCTTTTTGTCCATTATACTGTTCTTCTTTTTTTTTTCTTTTTCCATTTCATCTATGAGTCCCTCATTCTCCTTCACTCTTGAAAGACTCTGATCTTATATAATTACCCAACCCCTCCACCAAAGATCAATTTTTAAGCAAAGTAAACCTGTTTCAATTTGGTTTTCCTTCTCTTAGATTGGTTGCCTAACCAAGGCTAAAGAACCTGTTTTAACCCTAACCCTACTATTTACCTAAAGCTAGGAGAAGAAGAAATAAATTCATGCCTTCCCAAGGGCATTAGCATGAAGAAAAAAACAAATAGCTTCATACAGAACTTGAACTTGGATTGCCAATTCCATTTCCTATGACTATAACCATTACATTAAGTTTCTTTTCTTATATAGTTTCAAGTACCTATTCCTTGTACTAATCATTTTGAAACAGATCTATTCGACTCATAGATGAAACCCTAATAGGTCATCATCATCATGTCGCACTATCAGTACGGATATTTCTGACCCTCTCTCACCACACCTCCCTATTGTCCATTGCTTCCGGTAGGTCCTGAAGGCTACATCCCATATCGGTACAGAGCTGCTGTATGTAGGTTCAAGCTGGACGCCCTGCCTTTGCTCATCCATGTGAAGGGGTTCACAGGAGTACATCCCTTACGAGCTCATCCCTACTTCTCCAGCAGTGTCCTGCATGTCTGGTTCATCTAATTTTGATAGTTTTTGTGATGGGTGGTAGGTGGCCGTACAGTCGCTGCTTTGTAGGGTGCTGTCTCCAGGACTTGTTCAATATTGCTTGTGTAATTGCTGTCAAGCTTTTTCTCCATACGTTTAGTTAGTGTCCATGTGGTGCATCCATATAGCAGTATTGACATGACTGCTGCTTGGAAGAAACCGCTTCATTTTATCGGTCAGGTCTGACTTACATATGACTGATAGCCTATCGATAGCTGTCCATGCCTTTGCTAGTTGTGTGTCGATGTCTGTCTCAGTTGATGAGACACTGCTTCCTAGGTAGGTGAACTTATCAACTAGTTTCAGAGCGCTACCATTTAGTGTGGAGATATCGCCTGTTTGATTAAAGTACATATATTCCATCTTGTGTGCATTGACATGGAGGATGATGCCTGCAGCAGTTCATTCCAGACTATGTAGCAGGGTTTTGGCTTGGGAGGGTGGATTTGCTAGAAGTGCTATATCATCAGCATAGTCGGCATCAGTAATTGTTTTTGCTGGGTACCTTCTGCTTCTTTCTTTGGTTAGCTTGAAACCGTTTTCTTTGATTTTATCGATAGATTTTCTAAGCACAGAGTCTAAACAGATGATAAAGAGGTATGGGGCTAATATGTCTCCTTGCCTGCTAGAATTTCAAAGTAGTCTGTGTCTCCATCCAGTGAACGGACTTTTACTTTGTTTTTTCTGTAGAGAATCATTATGGCTGCGATGGTTTCTTTTGGTAGGCCATAGGCGAGAAGAATTTGCTCCATCTTTCCTCTGTGAATGTAGTCAAAGGCCTTAGTAAAGTCAACAAATAATATTGTTGCCTGTAGGTTTTTGTGCGTACACCTTCAAGAATTTGCCAGATAATCAAAATTTGTGAGGTTGTGGATCTATTTCTCCGGAAGCCATTTTGGTTCTTCCTAAGTATGTTGTCAATTTTGGGTTCTATGTGGTTGCGTAGAAGGGCATTGTATATCTTGGCCGCTATGGACGTAAGTGTTATACCTCAGCAGTTCTTGGCTAATCTGAAGTCGCCCTTTTTAGGGAAGGGTAGGATGCATCCCTTCATTCATCTGTCTATAGGATTTTGATTATATATGGCATTACAGTGTCAGAGCAGAATATTGTCAAATTTTCTGGTCTTTTACACTTCTGGGGGTATTTCATCGAGCCCTGCTGCATTTCTATTTTTAATTTTTCTCAGTACCAAGTTGAGTTCTCCTTGAGTAAACGGTCCTAGTTTGATGTCTAATTGCTTACTTATAATTCTCATGATTGGTTCATGAGTAACTTCCAGAGAGTTTCCGAGTAAATTCTCGAAATGCCGTTTCCATAGGTATATTCGATCTTGTTGGCTGGTAGCTTTCAGTTGAGCTTTCGCAGTGCTCTTCATTTGCCATGCTATCCTAGATTGTCTATCTTCAACTGAGTCTCTAATCTTATTGATCTGATTTTGTATGTATTCTGTCTGTTCTTTTAGGTATATGTTAGCTAATTCATTTTGGGCCTTTTAAGTTTCAGGGCACTGGTATTGGTTGGGTTCTTCCTGTTGCATTTGGAGGCAGTTTTCACATCTACACGCTTTTCTCTAACTGCTAATGTCTCACATGGGACTCTATATTTTCTTCTTTGTTTAGTTAGAATGAATTCCACTGCCACTTCTAAGTGGGCATTGACGAAATTCTCATATTCTTCATTCGGAATATGTGTTTCTGTCTGTTCTTGTAGAGCATCGTATTTGTTTCTTAGTGCTAACGTATATTGATCTCTAATATCCCTGTTATTAAGCAGGGCCTAGTAATAGTGTACAGTGGTCGTTGTTTGGGTACTTCTACTCTAAATCCACTTTGACCGGTAAATAATCACAATGAAGTGAAATACAAACAGCCTTATCCAAGATTTGAACTTGTATTGTCAGTTTCATTTCCTACAATGATAATGATTAGGCCAAATGCATCTTAGGGTTCAAGTGAAATTAATAAAATCATATTAAAAAAAAGAAACACTGGTGAGTGATAAAAAGATGGCTAAGTAGCCATGTTGATCTTCAATTTTCACCTGAGAAATATTTCAGATTAAATTGAACTGATAGAGATTTGTAGAAGCGATGACCTGAGTTTTGATATAAAGAAACTAGAATTGAGAAGAATAAAAATAACTAATCCACATTAAAAGTAATAATAACAAGTAGAACTTTTTTCATTTGAATGTCTACCAATTCTACCAGGTCACAAACAGTTGAAACAAAAGGTTTTTCTACATCAAAATGGATGAAAATTGTTGGAATGCAAAGGGGATGATTAACTAATTATTTTTAAAGGCTGGTCATCGTCGTCTCTTCAAGTGAACCTAAGATGATTAAAATGTACATTTGAACTTATAGTTAAAAGTGGGATTGGATATGGGGGGGAGTCATTATAACAAATAGTTCTACTTTAGCAATGAGGCTCAAAGTGAGTTTTGATCAAATTCTATTGAATCTGTGGTCAAAAGGAAAATAAGTTTTGATCAAATATGTCTTTCAGTGTTTCTTTGATGTCAGCATAAAGTTTGAGTGAATCACTCATAGAAATGCTTTTATATGTCAACTGAAAACACAAAATATCAAAAAGAAAATATAACCAATTATGGAAAAAAATTGCAACAATTATATATTGAATGTCAATGTTGTTCGATAGATTTTACATATGAAATATATAATAAATTTTTCTGGTATATTGATTTATATTAATAACTGGAAAGAATTTGTCCTCTATAGATTGCCAGATGGTTTAATATAGAATTACTAAATTTGTAATGCATTTCTATTGTAAAATCATTTCCAATGCATTTCATTATTAAAATCATTTCCAATGCATTTCATTATTAAAATCATTTCCAATTGTGACGTTGAATTCTACTCTGACCTCAAGAGATTGACATCTCGGTCATTGTCCTCAGTAGAAGGCTGTTACATGGAATGTGAATTGCCGAGAGCAGCCTGGCACTTGACACTCCACAAAATAAATCCCGGTCAAGACTCCTATTTCAGGCATATGAGAAACAAACAAATAATGTGGATGCTAATTTGAGGTTTGACTGGTCTCAGATGTTGGTAAGGGGTTGCCAATTCACTTTCACATACACCACCAAGTCCTTTGTCCCCCTAACTCCTCATGTCATGGAGGAACGAACTTCTAGGTTAGATGATATTAACTGTAGACAGATTTCCAAATTCTCTTGTAATGTTTAGGGAAGCAATAAGATGTGTTAGCGATAATTAATGAAAGCGGTACGAGGCTGAGATATAAGATGCCTGCAAAAAGTCATATCAACAGAGGAAAGAACACAATCAAAACATTTCAACACAAGGGTGCATTTAAAATATAACAAAATTTTAATATGCGACGATCAAACAAATAATGATGAGATTTAAGAAAGTTCTTTTTTCTTTTCTCTTTTCTTTTTAAAATATCGGCAATATTAAGCCAACAGGAAAACATCAAACAAAAATGACTCTCAACAGTCCTTTTCTCCTTTTTTCCTCGCTTACTTGAGTAAAAGTGTCTAAGACGCTGGACTGAGGTGTGTAGAAATGTTCATTTAATATTTTTAACTATTGGTAAAAATGGAACATTTACAGTTTTCTCTGAATACATACAACTTTCCAATATTTAAGATTTGGAAAAGGAAAACAGTTTGAGCTGTACTTATCTTTGACAGGTTTTCAACCTCAAGATTTTTCTTCTTTCTCTCTTTTTACGAGTGAGTTATCTTTTCCCAGAGCTGGCTGAATTCAGCATCTTGTTCCAACGCTGGATTTATCCAAACTGAAGATTCCCTTCAAATTTCTCTAACGCGTGCCAGCCTTTTTGGTACAAAGATTCTGTCAACCAATTATTTGACTTTTCTTCTTCCACCACCTCACCAAATCATGCCACCTGATTGACCTTGACTTCTGTCGTTTCAACCGGCTAAAATGCAAAAGGGTACAGTTAGCTTCCCCTTTCTCTCCCCTACTACTTCAACGGTCGGTCCCTGTTATCCAATCTTTCTTAAAGCTTGTTGATTCAAATAAAGAGGGGTAAGGGTATTGACCTCCCCTTCACTCTCTCTCTCTCTCTCTATAGCATACTATGCCACACAATGCATTTTTGTGTCATTATAGAAGTTGTTCAGAACTAAGTTGAAGACATTATCAGATGTCTGTAGGAACTCTAGTTCTTTGTTTTGAATTCAGAGTTATCCTTCTCCTGGACTAGTTGTCCACAATGAAATGAAGAGTACAGTCTGCCCAACTACTTCACTATTAGCAAGTGATGTGCATATTAAAAACATATGGTTAAAAATATAACTGAAGGAATGAAAACCAAGCTGTTGAAATTGATGATTCATTTATGGAACAGGTTTCAATAATATAGCTTTACTAAGTTTTTTTTTTTTTATTTTTTTAAAATTAGAATTGATGTCAGCTCTACAGAAACAGATGCTGAATGGTTGTTGCTAGGGAGCTTTTAAAATTCCAAAATTATCAGAAAATCTATTTGTGATTAGCTATAACACTAAAGATTATTTTATTCCTCAAGTTTTTCACGGCAGATGGAATTGGTGGCTTTCACATAAGACTGAGTAACAAGAAGTCATTTCAGTTCTTCAAGACTCTTCTAAGTACTGCTGTTATTGCTCTTCTTCTTCCTCCTCCTCCTCTTCTTCTTCTTATCTTACAGATCATTGTTTTATTATTGGATATTTCTGAAATTAGAGTAGACTTTCAATATTGGAATTTTGATTAGTTTTGCAATTTTTTGATTATGTAAGCTTTATCTAGATTAAAGTAATGACTGTTTTTGTTCTTGTGATTTTTGAGCATATTAAGGTTATCATTTGTCTTTAATGTAATGTTGAGTTCATATATTCTCTTTTGAAGAAATCTTGATGTTTCTTTGAAGGATACTTTATGTACAATTTCTTAAATTGTGGATACAGTATTTGTTGTTTTAAATTATGATTTTGATCTGCTTGTTACAATGTGAATATCAAGATCTTGTAAATAATATACAAGTAAGTATAAGTTTACCAACTGTAGTTGAGGGTGACCTGAAGGCTCCCTTTTCAATAGCTACTACACCAAGGTGTAGGAAAGGACTCTACTCCTTTCCTTGGATTGCTCCACTTATCCTTGATCTGTACCTTATAATCTTGAGTGTTATGCAAGAAGACATTCAGATTGAATTTTAGCCAAATTAAGATGAATAAAATACTATTGAAACTGATGAAAGAAGACTGAATTACTACAGTATTTTTCTTTGATAATGATCTTTGGTTATATTTTATAGTATTAATAATGAATTACAAATTCTGTTTCTATTCAATTATAATCTTTTGTGATATCTTAATAATAATCTTTAATGATATCTTGATAATAATAACAAACCAGCTCACTGGCCTAGTGGGTAGAGTGTTTTCCAATGGTCCGGGAGACCTGGGTTCAATCCCAGGTTGCGTCATACCAAAGACTTTAAAAATGGTACTTGATACCTCCTTGCTTAACACTCAGCAATATAAGGTATGTATCGAGAGTAAAGTGAAGCAATCTAGGGAAAGGAGAAATGCCCTCCTCTACACCTTGGTGTAGTAGCTATTGAAAAGGGAGCCTTCTGGTTGCCCTCGACTAGGGTCGTCAACTTTACTTTACTTAGAGGCACTTGTGGCATAATGGTTATCATTGTAGGAAGTCGACTTATCTACCAAAGTTCAAATCCTAATTATTCTCCCTCCAGGCTATGGGTAAATAGTAGGGTAGACTAGGCTCTTTAGCCTTGGTATGGCAATCAATCTAGGGGAAGGAAAACTCTGAATCCAAACCAGTTATGAATCTGGAGAGGGATGACCTCTGCCTGGCATTGTGTTTAAGACATGCTATAAAGTAGTCTCCTAAGACCAAATCAGGTTGCAAGATAAATTTTTTTGAATCGCAAATAATTATTGAATATTAAGATGAAATAATAAATAGAAATGAAATAGATTAAAAAAGACTGAACAATTGCAATATTTTTTCTAAGGAGGCACACTAAGTGTAACAGTTAGGAAATGAATTTGGTGGCCCGAGTTCAAATCCTGGACAAGGCAGTTTGTGTTTACTTTGCACTAATGCCCTTGGGAAAGGCCTTGAATGTATGTTGGAATAAATAGTAGAGCAGATTAGGATTTTTAGTCTCATTAAGGCAACCAATATGAGAGAAGGAAAATTCTGAATTCAAACCTGCAATATTCTGCTTAAAATTGACCTTGTTTTGCATCCAGCTCGTGTCAGAGGGGTTGGGTAAATATATACAATAATGATCTTCAGTTATATTTTATAGTATTATCATTGTATTACAAAATTTTATTATTCTTCAATAATAATTTTCAGCTATATCTTTTATTAATAATGATAATAATCATAAATAAATTTTCAAATTTCAAAATCTCCTAATATTCTACATCAATATCTGTGACAATAATGTGTTCAATTCCTGTTAGCATTTTAAAGAGAAAAATTTTGGTGTGTCCTATGAAGCTGTGTCGGTAAAACATGTTATACAGTTAATTGGTTAATTTCAACATGGTTTTACTTTTTTTTTTCCAACCATATTCCTCAACCACATTTTTAAATATCATTATCCAAATTATTAATGGCCTAGTTAACTGAGGCTGTTGAATACACCAACTGCATTTCTGCAGAGGGGTAAGACTCCTCCACTGAGTGTCCTGGATATGACAATAAACAATCTGATGGTAAAGCACTAGTAATGCTGGAGCTTTGGAGAATACAGAGTATTCCTGCAAATATTCTTGAAGGAATTTTAAAACATTCAGATTTCTTAGAATAAAGTTCTTTTATAACTGTCAAATATTGGCTTTTGGGGGAAATGTATTAATCTAAATGTTTTCTTTTATTATTGCTGAATTAATGTTGGTATCTGATTTCTAGATAACATTTTTTAGATTTTGTTTTTGTGGAAAGATTAATATTTCATGTATGAAAAAAAACAAAAAAAAACAAAACAAAACTGTATTCTAGAAGCTTAAGGTATAAGGCATTTATATATTGACTAAGAATTTAAGGTTAACTTCAAGATATTGATTGAATATTGTTGATACTAATTTACATGATACCTAAATACTTGAGTTGAATCTGGCATTCAAACCCATAAGGATATTTTAAACTTTGAAGAACAAATTTACATTATATTTCATTTGATCTTTAAAAAAAAAAAATGACCTAGGCACTAGTTGATTTTGGATGCATGGCAGAAATTATCAATTTTTGTGAGCCCAGTTGGCTGTGGCTGTAGAATACACCAACTGCATTTCTGCAGAGGGGTAAGACCTCCCCACTTCCAATGAGTGTCTTGGATATGTCATTAAACAATCTGATGGCAAGGTTCCAGCCATGGTGCTTTGGGGAATGCGGAGTAGCCCTTCATTGCCATCACTCTCAGGTTCACTCTGGCTTGGAGTGGTTGCACCTGATAGGGTTCTATCTATGGATCAAATAAAACTATTTGACATTTAAACTGTGTATCTATGCTAAGCTGAATTGTTTGAAATAGAACTGTTTTTACATTTAACTGTGTGTAAACAAATGACTGATACTTAATTGAATTATTAGTGATACAGAGTAATATTTGAAAACATTAAACTGTGTGCAAACAAATGATTAATAGTCAATAGAATTATTCATATTTGATAGAAATAAGTGAAACCATTTAACTGTGTGAAAAAGAGTGAGGTTAGGTTTATATAAAAATCTTATTTCCCAAAATGTGTTCAGAAATCATATATTTGATAAATATGTATAAAAAGGATTTGGCATTAAATAACTGAAAATGGTTGATATGACATCAAACCAAACCAAACCATTAATTATAAAAGTAATTGAATTGATTGTTGATGTTTTAAAAGTAACCAAACAGTAGAACATTAGTGACTAAAAATTAGTTTATAAGAGTAACTTGAAAATGAACATGGATCGAGAGTGCTGACCTCTGAAATCACTAGAGGTCAAGAAGTAAACCAGTTAACTACCAATATCAAGTATACTTGTTTTCATGCATTTAGAGGTCTGCTATAATTATTCATAAAACCCCATTGACACAGGCAGGACGTGATACTAAGTCAATTTTTAAGCAGAGTAAAGCTGATTTGAATTTAGAGTTTTCCTTTTATATAAGGGCACTGACCTACTGTCTATGGATCTGTGGGTAGCATGCGGCAAACCCTTTGTACTGGTAGTCAAATGATGAATTGAAATGACTGTTGATTGTAAAACGATGATGTGATCAAAAACCTAAGGAGCTTTATTGAATAATTGGAGGCATGATGGCCAACAGGATTGGTAATCAATTTTATAAAATTAAATGGTAAGAACAGTTAAAAGAATCAAACCCAAAGTATATGTTTTAAAGTCAGATGAAATTTAGAAACAAAGGATTAAGCTTTTCTCGTGAAAACTTTATTTCAGATTGGTTGACACAGAGTAAGTTAATGGGTACTATAGAATGGATAGTGATAAAAATTCAGCTAAGGTATTTAACCTTCTGCTGATAGACACATGAAATTGTAATTTTGGGGAGAAGCCAGCTGTGAAGTTCATTGATCCTTTATAATGAGAAGAGCATATAACTCCAATTGTTGAAACATAGTTTCAGTTTGTGCTCCAGACTTTGCCAAAGAAGAACAGCATTCCAAATATTTTGCTAAAAGAAGAATTGCTCCAAAAGTATTCCATAAATCAGTTTTGCTGAAGATTGTTATATGACACACACATGTAAACCGTGACAAAATGGAGAACTTTGTTGAAGCCAAAATGTTGACAACAGCTCGATTAATTCATATATACATGAAGGAAGGACAATCACTCCAATTTCCATTGAAAAAAAAAGAAAAGAAGCAAAACGGTAGAAAATTATTTTTCTAATCATTAAATAAATCCTTATCTTATCTGTCGACAGAGTTCTCTTTCCTTTTTTTTTTTTCTTTCTTTTAAGAATGAATACACTTCAGATATGGTGAACAAGGAAAAAGAAAAAGAAGGGAAATTACCATGTCTATTAGAAGAATTATTCTTCTAATTGAATCGCATCTTAAGTAGTGTACAAAGATATGTCTGTTATATTGATACTTATGACAAGATACTCTTATCATATTGACGCCATAACAATCTCATATTATACATCTCCAAGATTGGTTACCTAACCAAGGCTAAAGAACCTATCCTGCCCTATATTTACTCAGAGGGTATCCTCTTGGTGTAATGGTTAAAGCGATGGACTGCGGAATTGTAGTGAGTGAGTTCGTAATCCAGTCGCGCTATTACGTTCACTTTCGAGCAAATACCCTTAGGAAAGGTATGAACCCCCTTATCTTCCCAGCAATGGGTTAAATAGTACCACTACTGTTCTTCTAGGAGAATAGCTTTGGTATTAAATAACCTACATAGGTTGATATGCCATTAAACAAAGAAACCAAACCAAACCAAACCTACTATTTACCCATAGCTAGAGGGAAGAACAGATGGATTCATGCCTTTTCCAAGAGCATTAGCAAAAAATGAAATGCAGTCTCATCCAAAATTTAAACTATTATCCCTGTCTTCAATAAAACTGCCATTGTATTATTCATTGGCATTTTTGGCAGTGAAATGTTTCGTAAGCTAAATTAGCAGACTAATAATAAGTTTGATTCTCACTGTATAGTCAATACTTCTGGTCTTGTGATAAGCTAAGCTTGATAAGTGACTAGAGTTCTTTGTATTGTGTAATGGTTAGTAAGCTTGGCTTGTAGTTAGTGAGTTTGATTCTCATAGGATAGTCAATACTTCTGATCTTGTACCAAACTAAGTTAAAATTAACTTAGTGACTACCATTGGATTATGGATAATTTGAACTCTTGTGTTGTTTCAAAAGTTCTACTATACAAAAAAAGCAGCATATGGTTTCCATCTTGGCTGTGTGGGAGTGCATTTCACACCTGTGCACCCAAGAGATAAGATGTTGAAAAATTAATAATTAGATAATAAAAAAAATATTTGCCCTGTCGGTAAGGCTTACAATACACCAACTGTATTTGCTGCAGCCCCGCCCCCAGCTATTCTATTTTCAACACTAAATTGTATCTGGTCATGTGTCTTCCATTTTGGAGCTCTAAGGAGTATGGATTCACACTTTTTTGGTCATAACTCAAAGGTCCACTATGACCTAAAGTGGTAGTACCTGTTCAAATTTCATCTGTGATTCAGATAGATCTATTTGAAAATTATTAATATTATTGAGTCATAGTTAATTTCTGTTTAAGTAAAATATACATTCATTCATGAAAAATTTAACAATGAATTAATTTCAATCAATAGTACATTCATGATTTTAAGTCACCTCTTACCATTTATCAGGCAACTTTTAGATTCCTCACAAGTAAAATTCAACTGGTTTTGAGCTCAACAAGTTTTCCACAAACATTGTCACCTGATCTTCTTTAGAACATTTTTTGTTAATCCAAGCATTTTATAGAGAACAAAACAGATGGAGATCCCTTAGTGCAAGGTCTACTGATTATGGTGGATGAGGTAGAACAAACCAGCCTAAATTCAATATTTTTTCCAGCACAATTCTTGTGAGATATTTTAGATTTTTATGTATATGTTGCAACTTTTGAGAGTATAAGTCTGCATTGAGTATCTGATTGTAGTTTAAAAACTCAAACTAAATCTTACACTGGTAATCCTGTGATACACACCGCTTAACTTTTCTTCCATGAAACTTTGCTTTTGGGGTAGGCTGCAAAGATTCATTCTTGTCAATCCACTGCCTTTTGCATGGAACAATGTCATAAATGACTCATATTTTGTCTCTTGTAATGATATTCTTGAGAAACAAGTCGTATCTCTGCTATGAAAGAAGACTTGTTGCTATGGATATGTGATCTTCCTTATTCTTCTAAGAGTATGAAGAACCCAAATACTCAGCTTACTTTTCCTATCATTATTCTTTTTGTGTAGATTGCATTCCATCAATTCTCTTAAAGCATCTTGATTAAGGTCTGATGTGTGTCCTGGTCTAGGTTCAATGATGTATTGCTAGAATAAAACTTTGAAAAGCAGTGTTTGTTCTTGGCAATAAACACTACAAATTTTCTTAGCTGTTTTGTTATCCTTAAACTCCCTTAATATTACATATCAACAGTGTGAGATCATAGATTAAATTATGATGTGCATTCTTTCACTATTGACATAAGAATTACCAATGAAGGCATTTTTTAATCAGGTAATTTCCAATCATGTTTAAAACATTGGAAGTTTGATATGCTTAGCTACAACTTGTTTTTAAAAAAGGGAAATCAGTTATGAGTCAGTCTAATAGAATACTTGAAACTTGTGTAAATTCTTGGTATTAAGAATTGTTACTTGAAGCTGTAATAGTTGAGAAAGGATTGTCATTAGTTACTTGAAACCATATAATAAAGTTAGTAAATTGGCTAATTGTAGCTAAATGCGACCCAAAGGCTCCCTTTTCAATAGCGACTACACTGAGAGGATGCTACTCCTTTCCTTGGATTGCTCCACTTACCATTGATGATACCTTATAATGCTGAGTGTTCAAGTACCATTTTTGGAGTCTTTGGTATGACTCGACCTGAGATTGAACCCTGGTCTCTTGGATCATTGGCGAACACTCTGATCATTATACCAATAGGCCACCTTATAGGTACAGGAAAAAAAATAACTTTGGCAATAAATAACTCAACAAAGGTTGTTATTTACCAAGTCAGTTGGGGCTGTAGAATACACCGACTGCTTCTCTGCAGAGGGGGTAAGACTCACCCAAATGGGTGTCCTGGATATGACATTAAACCACCTGATGACAAGGCTCCAGCCTTGGAGTTTGGGGGAATGTGGAGTACCCCTTCATTGCCATTGCTCCCAGGTCCACTCTGCCCCAGAGTGGTAGCACCTGATAGAGTCCTATCTATGGGTCAAATAGAACTAAACTGTGTACTTATGCTAAACTGAATTGTTTGAAATAGAACTGTTTATTTGTATAAAAATGGATTTGGCATTAAATAACCTACAAAGTTTGATATGCCATAAAACCCAAACAAACCAAGCTTTGTCTAGAGTACCTGCTATTGCTTAAGTAGTCACCCATCTAAGTACTGAGCAGGTTTACTGCTGCTTAACTTTGGTGATCTATTAGGGACCACTGATTTCAGTGTGACTTGACCATGATACATCTAATAAAAAAGAATTTTCTCTCTCAGCGGGGCTTTGAATATGCCAACTGTATCTCCTACAGAGTGCTAAGACCAACTCTTCCCCCTCCCCCTAAAAAAAAAAGGGTGTTCTAGTTATAACTTTAAACTCCATCTCGTGGTGAAGCACCAGTTTGAGAGAAAAATCTCTTCAGTGTAAGAAGAAAAGGCTGAAAAAAAAGAAAAAAGAAGAAAAAAAAAAAAGGTGTATTCAGAAGTTTTATTTCAACAGAGATTAAAGACGGTGCTAAAACCATTTTAGCAGCCCTGAAACCAGACTTGGCCAGTTCAGTTTAAATCCACAGATTATATATCAGATTGACAGAAACAGTCAGTGTCACTGTACAACTAAGTAAAAAAAAATATATATAAGTTTTAAAAAAAAAACAAAAAAAAAAAAAAACAAACAAACAATGTAATGGTTATTCACTTACATCATTTACTGTGTCAATTATTGATGAAAACTCAGTTATTTCATTGAATGAAATTCACAAGTAATACACTTTTTTTTAACCCTCTTTTTTTTTCAGGACTTCCTCCTTTTTTCTTTTAAATTCCATTTCACTCTTCACCATAGACAGTTTTCACACATTTTTCCCCAGACAACAGATTTAGAAGAGGCATTACGTCCCCCACAATGCTAAATGCCATGTTTATTGTTATTGATATCATTTATTAATATTATTATTAGTAGTATCGTTTATACTTATTATCATTATCAGTTATCTCAGATTAATACAATTTTTTTTCCTTCATCATTGACAATTATTCAATTTTTAAAATAAAAAAGTTCAAATGAACCTGAAGATGTTTAGAATTTTTTCTTAAGAAAAACTAAAGCTTATAAGATTTAAAATAAGAATATTTGGTGATTTTGAACTTTCTCTAAAATAAAAATTTAAAATAGTGCATATAATTTATTAGAAGTTAAAATTGATTTTACTAACAATTATTTCTGAAAAAAATTTTCTAGTTCTACTTTGAAGTGAAATAAAAAAAAAAAAAAAGAAAATTCCAATATGATCCTATTTGGCTCACAGAAAAGAAATCTCTAAAAAACAAAAAACTGCTATATTTAAAAACCTATAAAAGATTAACTATATATCTACATGAGACACAAGGTGCAAAAAACTTGCCTAAGGTCTAGATGGCTGCTATTCAGCTCAGGGAAAATTTCAACCACTTTACTGGATGAGCCATGGCACCTACCCCTAGGTAAGTAATCTTTGTTTTTTTTTTTTTGTTTTGTTTTTATTTGCTCTGCTCACTAACTAATAAGATGGTGGTGGTGGTAGTAGTGGTGGGGAAATCTGACAGCTACCAGACAGTGGCAAGGGGTAGTTACTGCTAGATGGAGTTTTTAGATTCTATAAAAAAAATAAAAATTTAAAAAGTCAGAATGGTGGAAAGTCTTTTCGTATTGGAAGAACCTCAAGAATGAATCTGTCTATTCAGAGATACAGTCTACCAATTAAACAACACCGAAGGGAAACAACTCTTCCAGGACTAGAAATGTGCTTCAGTTTTAGTAAGTCTGTATTCTGGTTAAAGATTTAATATTTACAAAGTTTAAGTTAATCTGACATAAAGACACAAATATAGAGCACTCATTGAGAGTTTAAATCACTACAGTGGTAACAGTCTACAAGACTATCATGTTTAAACTATTTCTCCATAGTGAAGCCTCCTTCTGGCCAGAGATTTTAAGAGGAATCAATTTCAATTTTTTTCCTTATCTGGATTTCATTCATTTTTAAACTTGTAATTCAGATATTTAAAATAATTTTGCTCAAATTGAAAATTGTTTAAATCTTTATTCAATTGGAGAATTAGTATTTTTAGTAGATGCAAAAACCTCTGTGTATCTCAGTTATGCTGTTGACATCAGGACATGCCCAAGACTATTTCCCCTTTCAGTATTATGGGAGACTAGTGTTGTCTGAGAAATGAATCATCAGTTTGTTTTTTCCTGAACTTTGGGCAGGAAAGCAATGTAATGATGGTGTTATTTTTACAACTTGTCCAACACAAGAAACATTTTTCAAAATATATTGTACCATAGCAGCTACTGACAAGTCACTTCACTCAATTTTAAAATGCTTGTTACATTCATCATATGTATGGATTCCTTTAATCTGAGATTGATTTACAAATTCTCCCATGTTTTACAATTGAGCAGAATTTAAAATTAATTTTATCTGGTAAATTAGTTTCTTCTCTTGCACACATTAAAAAGCAAAACAAAAATCCCTTGAAGAAGATGAGAGACTGAAACACAGCCATTTTAGCAAAACCAGGCAGCCTTCCATTCCTTGACTTCTTTTTTAACATTAGACATACCATAGCTTTTTTTTTCCCTTTTTAGTGTAATCGAACAAATGATGTTTGAGAGGTAAATAACAGTATCATTTACTATCATTTATCTCAAATTAATCCAAATTTATTTTTAGTTTTTTCTTTCATTTTTGACAATTATTATTTTTTAAAAAAGTTAAAATAAAACTTTGAAGATATTTGAAATTTTTTCTTAAGAAAAACTGAATTCTATCTTCAGCTTATAAGATTTAAAATCAGAATATTTAGTGATTTTTGTTTTTATTTGCACAGCTCTTGCTAACTCACAATGATGGCCGTGGGGTATGAAAAACTAATTTACTAATATTACAAAGCTATGTTTAATGAGTTGATGGTTGTACATACTGATTGAATGCAAACTAAATATACTTTAGAAACAAAACTTTTCAGAAATAATTCTCTCTCTGGCCAGTGCACATTGGCTTAATATTTGTAAAGGAGGTTTAGATTCAAATAAGTTTTAAGAAACATGCCTTATCTATTACATTAACTGATGCACTTCTTCATGCATGAAAGTTTTAAGGTGATTATTAAATAAGGATTTTTCTACTCTTTATATACATTACATTTTGTTATTATTCAGTCAATATATTTTTCCTGATGATAAAATGTTTGTTTTTCATTAATTGAAGCTTAAAGAATATAAAGATTTCTTTTATCCAATAAAAGAAATGTTCATACTATGTAACTTATTTCATCTTTAATATCAGATGAATGTAATATCTATTTTGTTAAAAAGAAAAAAGTTTTAAAAATTTACTTCCAAAGACATTGATTCCACCATCTTTAAAAAAAACATTAATAAAAAAAATAGATGGGGGTGGGTGTACAAATTATGTTGATGACAATAAAGATGTAAATAATAGGTGAAGTTGAAAATGGAGCAAAAATATTGAGGCAGGGAATAAATTAAAAAAAAAAAACAAACCCAAAGATCTGGTTGACAAAAATTCTTCCAATCTTGATTGTTGGGTGGGTGGGGAAGAGAGAACTTACAATGACCCATAAAAAACAGGAACCTTACACACCCACACACATACCTAGAAATACAAAGCATTGTTTAATGGGTTGGTGGTCATCAGTGAAGACAAGTAAAAAGAAAAATGAACAAAAAAGTCTTAATAGTGGGATTTGATGAAGTTAAAACAAAATTTTAAAAATGGCTTCTTTTTTTTTTTAATTTCAAATTTTGTTTATATGACAAGTGAAAAAAATTAACACTAAAATTTGCTTGCAGAGAAAAAAATAATTTAATATCAAAAGACAGTAAACAACAACAACAAAAAATTGAGGCTTAACTAATAATGAAGATTTAACTACATCCCTTGGGGAGTAGTTTAGACACATAATAAGGAGCTTCACTCTAATACATATGGGAAAAGGGCAATAAATCCTCAGTTAATGAGGAGGTGCTGCTGCAGGACAGGAACCCCTGGGACCAGGTTTGCCTTGTTTTTTGCCACATCCTGCCAAAAGACAAGAACATGTCTGAAAGTAATGAACTGATACTACACTCTAATCCCAGTTCAATGACAAGGGAGATTTTTTTTTTGTTTTTTTAACTGGGCGTGGCAATAACTGTTTCTTTCTTAATAGTGGCTTTTCGTAATTTTTTCCAAGACATCAATTGATTTTACTTTTTATGTATAAAAGAAAAGATGTTAATGATCACTTTATATTCTTGTTATTTACTAATCGTTACTTACAGGACCTGTTTTTCCTAAATGGTCACCCATCTAAGTGGTTTTGATATTCTTTCAAATCTTTATTAATTGTAACTTGAAAATGTAACTGCTCTAACTTAATGACTAATTACTGACATGACCATTAAAGACTTTATCAACTAAAGTCTCCACTTTAAATGACTAATTGAAACTCATCTAGTGACCATTAACATGACTTCTTGATTTTCAGAGAACAATTACTTCCAGATGTTCAGAACTTCAGTTAACAGACATTACAAACAGGAAATCTTTCAAGAAATAATTCTCTCTGACCAGTGGACATTAGCTTAATATTTAACTCTTAACCTGTTGATTAAGAGTCAAATCCAAGTTTTAAGGAATATTTCAAGAGAAATCTTTAGTAACTGGTCTCAAATATATTTAATAAAAGAAAATGCAAAGAACAAATTTTTATTTCTTTGATCTTAAAGAATTTGTTTTTATCAAAAACAAAACAAAGACTTTGTCTCTAAGTACAAAATGTCAACTCATTTTTATAATTAGGATTTATAATTGTGTTTATGAATGATTAATAATTGTATATTTTATGATTGTGGTTTGAAAAATGCCTATGCAATTTAAGGATTATATATATATATATATATATATATATATATATATATATATATGGCATGTTTACGATCTTTGGGGAAGAACCAGGTCTTAAGGGCTGAATTTATGACAATTTTATGATCCTAATAAATGATCCCAAATTCTGTTGGATAATTTATGATCCAAAATCCCTGATCCACTTTAATGATGATTCTAAATTATGATCCATAGGAGGTGGGGAACTGGGAAGGAGTTTTAAGAGGACTTCAAAAAAAGTTTGGGGTTTGTTTATTATTATTAACTCAGTCTTTGTTCAAAATTGAAGCTGATTGTATTTTGTTAAGAATTGAATGGGAAATTATTTTATTCATTTTTTGCTGTTGTCTTTTGTTTGAAAAAAAAAAAAAAAAAAAAAAAAAAAATTTTTTTTCAAGAAGTTTTCATCAATGAAATAAAAAGGTTTTGTTTTTTTTTCTTTCTCTTTTATGAAACAGAAAAAAAAAAGGAATTTGTCATCATTCAATCTCAAGTGTCATGTTTGCCGAATTTTGCTTTCTATTTTTATTTTTTGTACAAACAACAGGAAAGCAAACTTTATATAAAAATGTTCCATCAATAAAAACAAAACCAGTTCAAAAATTAACTCAAACAAACAAATAAATAAAACAAAATAAAAACTGATTTTTTTCCCCAAATAATAAGTAAATATAATTACATTATTTTATTATTAACAATTAATATTTATTATTAATAATTGATATTTAGTAAATATAAAGACACAAAGTTAATCACCAAACAAAAATTTGCAAATTTTAACAGCATAAAACTTAATTCTTGGATTTAATATATATATATATAAAATGTGTGTGTAGTTCTCTGTATGCATGTACATATCTGTGTATTTATATATAAAACCAGACAATTTCATATGTATGAATTATAACTGAAACCATGTACACACACACACAAATTCTTTACAGATTAAAATTAAAAACCAAAAATGACCAATGATGTTTTGTTTTTATTGTCATTTATATCTCTCTTAGTTTATTCAAATTGCAGTTGTAACATTAATTATAAAATTTCTTTTCTTTTGTCTTTTCAGAATGGAAAACAAGAGTAAATCTTCTTTAGTGTATGATGATGAAGAAATGCAAACTTTGTAAATGTGGTTAAATAAAATGGCAGAGATGAATGCCAAGGTAACCTTTTGACAGGTGACACTGTGTAAACAAAGATGTTGATATTCAAAACAATTTTTAAAATTCAGAATTGCAATATCTCGATATTTTAAATATAAACATCCTCAGGTCATGATAACCACATAAACAGAACAGTATGTCAAATGGCATAACTGTCAAGGATTATATATATATATATATATAGGTCAGCCGATTTGTTCCTGTGATAACTAGACAAAATCCCTGACTGCAAAGACTGACACACCAAAAAGGTTTGTAGGATAGTCAAGCTTCTGTCAAAAGAAGTCACACATAATTGAGGACAGACTAAAGAGAAGAGTCAAAGAAACAATACCCTAAAACTAGCTCAAGTTCATCTAAAAGCAAACAAAATAGCATACCATCATTTCAAGTGGCTCATAACTCTTAGATTCCATCTTTTCAAAGACCAATAAGAAAAAACAAGGGCCCTGTTCTTGATCTACTTCTAACTGAAGACTATGAACCAAAATCTAACAGATGTAACATTTTGACTTTTAAGTGATAAGAATATAAATTTTGATTTAGGATTGTGTTGAGGATGAAGATGAGGGCAGCATAATGACTCAAGTTCATATTCAAAGCTCTAAATGAACTAAGTGAAGTGTTATTCTTGAGAAAAATTTAGAAACTTTGTCAGTTATGTATAAGAAATAATAACAAACTTGGAAACTTTGCATATTTTTTCTTTTTTTTAAGAATTTCTACATTGCTGAGAAATTTTTATTTTATTCTTGTAATTTAATTAACTTTTAAAAATTTTTTAAATTCATTATTATTATCAATTTTGACTTGTCTTACTGATAGGACAACAACAAAATTATCCAGTAGAAGTAGTGAAAATTTAAATAAAAATTCTTTTAATTATAGGCTAAAAATAAACAATTGCCTAAGCTAACAAAATTCAATTTATAAAGAAAACCACAAGCTGAAGACTTCAAATATTTACTCAACATATAATGTTTTTTTTTAATTCTAATAGTGATGTTAAAAAACTAAAAAATTAACCCCTGAGCAAAAATTGTCATTAACCCACCTAAGCCTTATTATCCTTCAAACAGACTTGTATGACATTCATCAAACTTTACTCTTTGTAAAGCTGCATGTCTAAACAAAATAGAGAGAAATCTCTGGGGACATTTGTTTCCACTGCTCAAGCAGACCATATTAATAAAACAGCAGTGATTTGTAGGACTGAAACTATTTTTTTTTAGCTATAACACAGATTCATTTGAGACCATAAAAAAATTAGACTTTTGTTACTTTGGAACTTCACTGCTGAGTTACTGCTCCTATAAATGTTATCAGTATTGTGTACATATTATTATAATTCATTGGGCATTTCCAATTTTTCTATCTTCTCATACTAACCATGAAAAAAATCTTTGCACACAATATATACACTGTTGAGTAATTCATCCATTAATTACCCCAAATTTCCCCTTAAATTCTTAACATAAGTACAGAATCTTAGGATGTAAATTTTAATCTAGAATTGTTCTAAGGATGAAGAAGAGGGCAGAGTATGCAAAGACTGACACACCAAAGAGTCACACGATATATAATGAGTGCAACCATTTGCAATGGCAACATAAATATTGTTTTATGAATTGAATGTACAATCCATGACAATTCTTAGAAACATGTCCATGGTTGATAGGGATGAGAATATATTCTGTCTTTTAAAATAGAGCATTTTTTGACAATAGCATTGTAATCAAATATTTCCAACTATCTTAGTACTTCTTTTTTTCTTTCTGTGAGCTTCATTTGTTGCCATATTTTATTTCCAAATGATCTCTAGTTTTTCTATTTGATGCCAATTAACAAAGTTCAGAACAAACAATAAAGAATTAAAATATACATACTGTAAGAATACGTGTGTGTTATAAGTACAAGACGACTGTATGATGGGAAATAATGATAATAATGGTGAAAAAGGTTTTACTATGTATACTTGCATATCATGTAACTTTTTGAAGCCTAAATTTTTTTATCTTAATTCTAGGAGTCATACTATATACATGATAAACACTTTGTTTGTAAATAGTTAAGCTAGGCATAGAGTATAAATATTAGGCTAAAATTGAGGTCTTTGAAAGTCAAATGATACACATGTATATGTGGTTGGTTATCCCCCTTGATTTCAAAAAATAAGCAACAAAATAATGATATATAAATCTCAGAAAAATTACACAAAATCCTCTTACACACAAATTTTTGAATAGCATCAAGTTATATATTTTCACTTGTTCATTTCCTGCTTTTATTATTGGGACAAGTGAATTAACAAGAGTTATGGGGCACTTTCTAATTTATATATGAGTGTGTGTATGTGTGCACATCTACATCAGTATATATGTTTTATATCAAATATGTGTGATATATATATATATATATATAGGAAATATGTATGTACACCTGTACAATGTTCTCCATTACAGATGACCCTCCTCACTCACAGGAGTGGACAAGCAATTCAAGGTGCCACAGTCTGAATAGAGAAATTGTTCATAGGACAAACATGAAAAATAAAAATGGCTGCAAATTTTTTTTCCAGATTAATTTTTGATAAGATTGTGAAAAGCAAAAAAAACACCTTTCATTTCAAACTGGAAACAAAGATTTAAAATTGACTTTTTTGTGGTGTTAGCCACTTTTACCACAGATTGTTATCAGCTCAACAAAGAAAGAAAACTGTAAAAATTGACAACCAAGAAGAAAAACAAACTGGTAACAACAATAATTCTTAATAGGTGGGCTTGAACCAGAATCTTTCAAGTTAATGAAACAGTATATTTATACAGTAAGACATTCAATTTATACCCCACTTTTTATTTTGTTATATTTGATTTAGTTTTCTTAACAAACATTTGGTAAAGAAAGCATAAAGAACTCTTTATCCAAGTTAAAAATTTCCAGTGATAGCAC
The DNA here is from genome assembly GCA_963585895.1 of Sepioteuthis lessoniana. NCBI lineage: Eukaryota > Metazoa > Mollusca > Cephalopoda > Myopsida > Loliginidae > Sepioteuthis > Sepioteuthis lessoniana. The sequence goes on along the minus strand of OY757912.1, from coordinate 111,538,598 downwards.
CTATATATATATATATATATATATATATATATATATAGCTTCAAACTGGGCTCTCTAGCCTCAATAAAGTAATGAGTCTAGCAGGAAGACAATTCTAAATTCAGCACATTGGCCAGCAAGACAAATCTTACTTTGAAGGATGCCCAAGTCCTACAGTGAACTTAGTAAATGGCTAATAATTTAATAATTTACAAAGCTTTTTGCTTAGATGTAGTACAAGGCCGTATAAATCGGGCACCCAATGAGGCTCAAACTCATTTGTATAGGTTTACTTGTCTCATGTATGACATACAGGTGCAATGTCCATAGTGCTTAGTGGAGCACAGCTTCACCATATCTATTAAACGGAAAGTAAAAGCAAAAAAAAATTAGCAGATGTTTTTTTTTTAAAAAAGAGCCACATATATTACGTAAACTATTTCATATCTAGTGCAATCATGTTAGTTTTTTGTTGACTATAGAAATAAATATTTTATACTTTATAGAACTACTTGTACACTGAAATATAGTGATTACTATATTTTTATCATCATTATTAATTTCTGAATTATATAAAGTGAAATGCTTGAAGTAATGATATTTTTCTTAATTAAGGTTTTGTACTAGACATTATAAGAAGTCTTATATATATATATATATATATATATATATACACACACACACATACTGTTCTTTTGTTATTGTTATTAAACTTTAAAAAAAAATGATTATATATATATATATATATATATAGTGTACAAATAAATATTTGTCAAAAAAAAAAAAAAAAAAATATATATATATATATATATATATATATAAAGAGAGAGAGACTGTTCAATTAGATAAAGAAATCTTTTTTTGCTGTTTCAAATATACTTTGCTGTTGTCTTTATCTGTTTGATTCTAAAAGTTGTTTGTTGTTCTGTTAAATATTTCTTTACTCACAAATAAAAAAACAAAACAAAAAAAATTATTTCTGATGGAATCATTTTCACATAACTCACCATAGTTAAGTATTGAAATCAGAACATTGGCAAATATAAGAATGGATATTAATTCTATATTTTTTGTCTCCATCAAAATTCTTTCAACATTGAGGGAAAACAAAATGAAGTTATACATTATATATGAATTAAAAAAAATATATAATAAACAGGGAAGAGTGACTCTTATTTCTTGGCATAATTTTTTCTTTGGAACAAAAGATGGAAATTCAGGTATTTTGTCAATGGATGATTAAGAATATAAATTGAATCTTTCATCAGAGACAACAGACATTTAAAAAGTTCTTGACCAATTTCAAGAGTTGATACAAAAATGGTAAAAGCAGGCAAAATATTTCGGAAGAATGATTTCTGCCAGTACTTGAAACGATTGGTCAGAATTAGGGGGAAGAAAAAGTTTTCTTAGAAACATATTTTCATATATATATATATATATATATATATATATCTTTGCAAAAGATTATATATAATGTACACAATGAATGTCATGAATTGTGATATTATGTTTACATATTTATGTCCACAGATATGTAGAATTACACAGGTATATACATGTACACAGATGTACATCATAAATGATACTGAACTAAAAAAAAAAAAGTCGTTTTTGTCAAGGGATTTTCATTTTTAGAATATTTCAAAGACATGTACACAAACATTGTGTGTGTATGGTGGGATGGGGTCTGAAAATTTATATGTGTATAGATATGAATGTATTGATATATAAATAGTTTCATGAGTATGTGCTTGCAGGTGTATATGAATGCTATATATATATATATATACATACATACATACACACACACACACGCATATATATACGTATACATATGTGTGTGTGTATGCATATATACATGCACAAGTATATATATATATATATATATATATATATACGATGGATTTGTTTGTATGTAATTTTGTTTACAAGAACCTGCCACACTAAATACATATTTATCAAAAACTTTCACTTCAGTTTTTTTATTTAAAAAAACTTTTTTTTTTTTTTATATTCAGGATTTTAGTTCAAGATAGATTTGACAATTAACATGATTCGTGCTTTTTTTTATGGGGAGAGGGGCTTTTTAAAAAATTCTTACAGATATATGTTTTCTTTTTATGGTATTTTTAAAAATTTTTCTTTTTTTTTTTTTAAAGATATTTGTTGCTATTATCATGATTATTAATAAACTTTTTTACGCTTGTATTAATACGAAGGGATGGAGGTATTTTGAGGGAGGGTAGGAAAAAACGTGTAAAAGGGAGCAGTTGGTTGGGGGTGAAGCTGCAATATATGTTATTGCTGGGTTGGTGGTAGGGGGGACACAATCACTTACAAGATGTTGTCCAACTGCGTCGGGCTTGAATACGACCCATCCGTAACCAATGGAAACGGAGGTAAGGACGCATCGGAGCCGGGCGTGACTGGACGACTACTCTCCGTTGTGTTGCCCGCAGTGTCCACGTCGCTTGCATACTGAGAGGCAGGGGCCTGGCTGTTATCCTGCTGCTGTTGTTGCTGCTGCGGCTGGATTGGATGTTGTTGTCGATGTTGCTGCTGGGGCAGTGGTAGTGGAGGTGGGGCGGATGGAGCTGTGACGTGGGGGACAGCCGTGGTCATTGGCATGTTGCAACCGGTCGGGACGCCTCCCCCGACCACTCCTCCCCCACTGGACAACGGGTTCATGGAGGAGGGGGGTGTGACCGGTGTCAACTTGACAAACTGACTCAGCTTCTGTTCTGCTTCTCGTTGTTTCTGCAGGGTCATGCGAAGCGTGCGCCGTTTCTACAGAGGGCAAAAAATAAAAAAAAAACTATATGATCAAACTGAATGTAAACAAAATTACAACAAAACAAAATATAAAATAAAGACAAACAAAAGTATCAAAATAAGTGATTAAGATTCATATAATTGACATATCATAATTTTGTTAAAATTTTTTTTTTGTGTGGTAAATTTAAGGATGCTTATTTCCCTTTCACTTTTTTATAATCTATACCAGACACTGGCATAATGTTCGCCAATGGGCTAGGAGACCTGGGCTCAATCCCAGGTCGAGTCATACCAAAGACTCAAAAATGGTACTTGATGGTACCTTGCTTAACACTCAGCATTATAAGGTAAGGATCAAGGGTAAAGTGGAGAAATCCAGGGAAAGGAGAAGCCCCACCACCACACACCTTAGTGTAGTAGCTATTGAAAAGGGAGCCTTTGGGTCACCCTCGACTATGGTCGCCAACTTTACTTTACTTATGAAGGACTTATATATAAATCTTTATAAAGAACTTTTACTTATTTTTGGAAATTTTTAATTTATCAGAAAAATAAACTTTAAAAGTGAGACTAAGTACGGTAACCATAAAGCGGAAGATTCAGTTTACAATATACAATTAATGCATAATCGGACACTAACTTTGTGTCTGATTTTATGATACCTTCAATTTAACATAAACTGGAACTTGACTTTATGTCCATTATACCCAGATTCAGTTAACTGAACCTCAACTTGATGGCTATCTCATTAAATTTCCTTTTTGAAGCTAATTTTTCTTAAGTCATTTTAAACAGATGTAAATTACATTAAAAAAAAAAAAAAAATTTCTGACGAAATTGTAAATGGACATAAAATTAGGGTCCAGTTTACATTATTGTTCGACTGTAAATTGAACATCAGGTGTCATAAAATCGAACATAAAGTTGGTGTCCAATCATGCATTATATGTATATTGTCAACGAAACCCCCATTTTATGACTACTTTGTTCCACTTTTTAAGATAAGTTAACTTTTCTCAAAAATACAACATTCCCTAAAGAAATGGAAATCATTTATTTGTATAGCAGACTTAAATACACTAGAAAAAAAACTATTTTCAGATGAAATTAGGGTACATCAATAAACCGAATCTTAAACAAAATGAAAAAGACGGAATATTTGTAAAAAAAAAATATCATGATTATCATCATCACTGCCTTAAGTAAGTTCTAGTGTTGTCACTTTAGTGCCTGAAACGAATTTCACATTCTAAATATTAAATCATGTAAACATTTATTTTTACCTTGCCTTATATCCCAATTACATATTTACCTGATGACCCCAAAAGAATGGAAAATATGTTAAAAGACTTCTAAAAGAGAAGCTAAAACAAACAAACTAAAATTGTACTCACCAAGAACTATTTCCATCTTTTATTAAGTCTAAAAAAAATGAATTTTTTTCAAATTTCTTCTCATTTGGGAATGACATTAAACTGCATTTGATGATGAGGCTCCAGTCTTGGATTTTAGGGAATGTGGAGTAACCCTTAATTACCATCACTCTCAGGTCCACTCAGAATATTTATTGAAAGATTTCTAAAAAAAGAAGCTAAAAAGACTAAAATGGTTCAACCAAAGGGCTATTTCCACCCTTATTAGGTCTAAAAGGATAATTTTGAAAATTTCTTCAGAATATGACATTAAACTGCATTTGATAGTGAGGATCAAGTATTAGAGTATAGGGAATGTGGAGTAGCCCTTCATTACCATTAGTCTCTGATCCAGCAGCTGTTAGGGTCCCATCTATTGGTCAAATAGAATTATTCAATCTTTTATTATATTATCTATTTGAAACTGTACATTTGCATACAAGATGTGGCTGTAGAATACACTGACTACTTCTCTGCAGAGGGGTAAGACCCCCCCAACGAGTGTCCTGGATATGACACTAAACAATCTGATAGTGAGGTTCCAGCAATGCTGGAGCTTTGGGGAATGCGGAGTACCCATTCATTGCCATCGCTCCCAAGTCCACTCTGGCCTGGAGTGGTAGCACCTGATAAGGGTCCTATCTATGGGTTAAATAGAACTAACAGCATACTTATGCTAAACTGAATTGTTTGAGTAAACTGAATAGCTTGAAATAAAAATGTTTTTGACAATTAAACGGTACTTACATTTAAACTGTGTGCTTATGCTTAACTGAATTATTTGAAAAAAACTGTTTGAATTGTTTGAAATAGAAATGTTTTTTGACAATTAAACTGTGTACTTATGCTAAACTGAATTGTTTGAAATAGAACGGATTATTTACATAAAAATGGATTTGGCATTAAATAACCTACAAAGGTTGATATGTCATAAAACCCAACCAACCAACCATACAAGATGTTGGTATTAGATAGGAATAGTTGATAGATAAAATTACTAATGTTAATTAGCAATACTTGGAACTATTCAACTGTGTGCAAACAAAACAAACGATTAATATTAAGTAGGATTATACTTGTATATAAAAACTGGCTCATTGGCCTAGTGGGTAGAGTGTTCGCCAATGGTCCGGGAGACCTGGGTTCAATACCAGGTCGTGTCATACCAAAGACTTTAAAAATGGTACTTGATACCTCCTTGCTTAACACTCAGCATTCTAAGGTATGTATCAAGGGTAAAGTGGAGCAATCCAAGGAAAGGAGTAGCACCCTACTGTGTACACATCAGTGTAGTAGCTATTAAAAAGGGAGCCTTCTGGTCGCCCTCGACTATGGTCACCAACAACTTTCGAAATACTAGAAACCATTTAACTGTGCAAATAAACAACATATAGTTTTAAATAGAATTATTAGTGTTAGATAGCAATACTTGAAACCATTTAGTGTTCTTAGAATGAAACTAAGCTGCATCTGATTGTGAGATTCCAGTTTTGGAGTTTGAGGAATGTGGAGTGACCCTTAATTATCGTTACTCTCAAGTTCTCTCTGACTCAGATTAGTAGTACTTTTCAAGGTCTCGTCTATTGGTCAAATAGAACTGTTTAATCTTTTACTAGGGATTATAATTATTTATTTGAAACAGTACAGCTGCATGGAGGTTGTTTGTATTAGGAATACTTGATAACTAAATTTACTAATGTTAAAAAGCAATGCTTGAAACTATAATATAGTTGTATAAACAAGATTTGACATTAGATAACCCACAAGAGTTGATATGCCATAAAACAATAATCAAATTTCTTCAAGTTGTCATTCAATTGCAATTTAATTTTAATTACTTTACAAATTCAAAGTGTGATCAGAATATGAGGCAAGGTAAAAATATAAAGGAGGTAATTCACTGTTTGGAATACAACATTTGTTTTGGACAGGATAATATGAATAAATTCTATGAATTAAATAGTTGTATATTTGCACTTGTATGTCCTTGATTGATTGTAAGAGGAAATGAATGAGACCAGAATTTACCTCTTTCAAAGTATAAAAGTAATTGATTTCCTCTGTAAGTAATTTAGATACAATGGCACGAATGTTCAGACTATACATTCATTTTAGACTTTCAATGATAATATCCTAAAATGACCATATGTTCAGATGGCTTTTACACACACATACACACAAAAGAGATTTTGCTGAAAAATTCATAGGCTGATCAAGATATTCTCAAGGAATACAACCAAATAAGGTTTATTTTTCAACATAGTTCCTTTTGCAGTCCATGCAATTGTTCTATTTGGGTTGCTGAGCTTGGATCCCATTGGTCAAAAAAGTCACCAACATCAGATATATCATCATATGAACTTTTCAGCCTACCCTCGTGTATTGCTGACCATGTGTGACACCTAGTTTCTTGTATAAAAATAATCATTCAGTTAATAATAAATATGGATTTTAAAGCTCCAAACTCAGATCTAGTAGAAAATGATGAGGCTAGGTTCATTGGTTGATTGATTTTAATGGCATATCAAACTGTTTAGAGTTATTTTATGCCTAGAGGTTAAGGAATTATGTTCATTGTGTGTTTATATTTACATTTTTTGTATTGTTGTTTATTAAGAGTTTGTTTTTTTTTAACACTGTTATTAGTGTTCAATAGGAATTTTTAATATATAATTCATGCACAATTAGAGGGGGGAGTCTCTGTGGTATAATGGCTAAAGTGCTGGACTGTTACAAAAAAAATGAAGAGATATCCTCTAGATGGCTGTGTACGTAGATGTAAAGAGGCTGAAGGTAGAAGAAGGCAGAATGGAAGCCACTATTAGCAAAACTTAAGGCAATTTAGTCATGAGTATGACTAAACTACATTCACTACTAGCCAAACTTTAGGCCACTAGTCCTGGTTAAAATTTTAAACTGAATCCAGTGATGAGGTCTCGTTTGTAGGACTTAGTGAGTGTGGAGTCACCCCTTAATTGTTATTACTCCCAGGTCCACACTGACCCAGAGCGGTAGTACCTGTTAGGGTTGTCCCTTTATAAGATACAAAACTGTTTACAAACAATCCATTGGAAAACCCAACCCACAGAGGAATTTTACCTGAGTTGTGGTCTAACACATCTACTAAACCAAATCTAAAAGAGTTAATTGTCAAGTAACCACTTACATATTGAGGGTGACAAGGTTTCCTTTTTTTTCTTTTCTGCAGTGATCACTTAACCTGTTGTAATAAATCAATTCTTTTATTAACAATTATGTCATATACTAATGTAAGGAACCATTGCATGTTTTTCTATGTGTTGGGAGAATATAAGTAAATTATAAGTTATACTCTAGATGGCTGTGTAACCAGATGTAAAGTGGCCAAGGATCGAGGGAGAAGGCAGGACGGAAGTGACTGGAGCATGTGACTTGGGCATGGAGAGAGGCAGCAATGAATAGAGTCTCCATGGAGCAGAAGCAACTAGGGTCTCCACAAGGTGAGACCTGAAAAAAGACAGCCTGGTAACAAAGGGTGTTAGCAGACCATCTAACTCTATGAACAGAACCCAGAAGACAATTTTGAGCCCTACAAAACCAAATGTCCACAGCCCTCTTAAAACAGTCTTAAACACAACCAGAAAATATACAGAAAGACACATAAGTGTATTATAATTTTGATTTTGTTCTCTTAAAGACTATTGACCATTAAAAGAATATGCTTTAGCAACTCTTTCCCACTTCTTATATAAACGTATTTTAACATCTTACTGCTTATTCTTTCTTACAACCCATATGGGGGTGTCATTAAAATTTCCCATACTGTGGCCCAAAAGTAAGTGAGTTCAAACTCCAATCACGCTATTAGGTTCACTTTCAGACAAATACCCTTGGGAAAGGTATTGAACCCTTTTATTCCCCAGCTATCACAGCTGTTCTTCTACAAGGATGACTTTAGCATTAAATAACCCACGAAAGCTGATATGTCATCAAAGAAAGAAAGAACCACACACAATTATACAGTTTCAAGTAATTATTTCTATTAAATAATTTGTTTGCACACAGCTATCTGGTATCAAGTATTCCTATCTAATAATAATAATTTTCAAACAGATCTATTTGATTCATAGATATGAACCTAACAGGTTTCTGGGTTAGAGTTAACCTGGAGTAATGTCAATGAAGAGGTACTCTACACTACCCAGATTTCCAGAATTGAAGCCTCACCATCAGATGCAGTTTAGTATCATAGATGTATGATAGAAAGAGAACACTGAGACTAGAGCTACTGTATTTTCTTGAACAGAAAACAGCCTTTTTAGAAAACTTTTACTCAATTGGATGAGTATAGTGTTTGATTTCATTATAGGCAATGGGAAGAAATGTAAATGGTGATGGTTAAGCATCTAGACTATTTCATCTTCCTTGGGAACTATATCAAATATTTTGCACCAAAAAAAAAAATGTTATATATTAATGTCTGTTGCAAATAAATGCAAATTCAAATAATAAGAAATAAAATGCAAACTGTTAGAAAATAAAATTAGTTGTACTTATTATTTTACAAGTACACAAACATACTTCATGGTTTTCAGATTTTATAAGTACATAAATGTTTGCTCTCATTTTATTTATATAATAAGACCAGTTCTATAATAAGTGATTAAGATGTATGTAATCATAACTAATTTACTTTGACCTATTGTGAAGTGATTAAGAGATGAAATCATTGCTAATTTACTTTGTCCTATTGTGAAGTGATTAAGTTCTATTTCAAACAATTCAATTTAGCATGAGTACAGTTTAACTGTCAAAAACATTTCTATTTCAAACTATTCAGTTTATTCAAACAGTTCTAATTCAGCTAAGTATTAGTACAGATTTTTGTTTACACACAGTTAAATGTCAAAAAACAGTTGTATTTCAAATAATTCAGTTTAGCATAAGCACGCAGTTTAAATGTAAGTATGGTTTAATTGTCAAAAACATTTCTATTTCAAGCTGTTCAGTTTAGCATAAGTATGCCGTTAGTTCTATTTAACCCATAGATAGGGCCCTATCAGGTGTTACCATTCTGGGCCAGAGTGGACCTGGGAGCCATGGCAATGAAGGGGTACTCCATATTCCCCAAAGCCCACTATAAGTTTGAATATGATGAGTTGTGATACCTTGAGGATGTACCTGAATTAGCTGGAAAGTTGTGAATGAAAAAATATGAAGGCAGCATTCTCATTTGGCATTTCTTCAATGTTACAAAAACCCAACTAAGTCCAGTGGTATTATAAAGTCATGTCTAGCACACTTTTGATTAGTGATAATCATACTTCAATTCCGAGATATTTCTGCTCCTTCTCAAAAGTGTACGAACTTACACGAACTTTCAAGAAAAAAGACACAACAAGTCTAGATAATAAAAATGTTCTAACTTAGCAAAAATCTGTTTTACTGCTGGAGAAAAATCTGATATCAAAAATAAAATTTTTTATAAAAATAAAATTTTTACACATGGAAAGGTTTATATTTGGAAAGTTGTTTAAACTGTTAAACAATCTTTTTGTGTCATAAAAACAAATTTGTTGGTAAATTACCCCAAGATTTTAAAAATTGACAAGAAATCATTTGAATTCTAATTTCAAGAAAATATCCCCAGTGATTTTTCATTTATAAAAGAATTTCGTACTTGTGCAGAATCTCTCACTGTCTGTGATATCATATAAAAAAAATGTAATGTTTACATTGACCATCCAGATAAGAGTAAGTTTCAATTATTTCTTTCATTTTTATTATTTTTTAATTTTTTTATTTATCAGTTTCATTTTAGTCTACAAAATTATATATCAGCAATTGACCATAAGTTGCCATCATTTAGGTAGGAATGACTAAAGAAATATAATGAGTGAGTGAATTGTAGCAATGTGGTTTTTAGATGTTAATGTTCAGTAAATAAAAATGAAGCGAATGACTTAAACTTACTCTTATCTGATTTGGTGTCTTTGTGTAATGGCATATCAACCTTCATGGAATGCAAAATCCATCCTTGTAGAACAGTAGTGGTATGATTTAACCCATAGCTAAGCAGAAAAAAGGGGGGGGTCATACCTTTCCCAAGGGGTATTAGTCTGAAAGTGTACAAAGTAGTTAATTTGGTTTGGTTTTATGGCATATCAACCTTTGTAGGTTATTTGATGCCAAATCCATTTTTATGTAAATAATCAGTTCTATTTCAAACAATTTAGTTCAGCATGAGTACACAGTTTGTCAAAAAACATTTCTATCTAAAACTATTTAATTTATTCAAGCAGTTATATATAACAATTCAGTTTAGTGTAAATACAGTTTCAATGTTAAAAACAGTTCAATTTCAAATAGTTCAGTTTAGCATAAGCACGCAGTTTAAATGTAAGTACAGTTTAATTGTGAAAAACGTTATTATTTCGAGTTATTTAGTTTAGTCAAGCAGTTCTAATTCAGCTTAGTATAAGTACAGATTTTGTTTACACACAGTTAAATGTCAAACCAGTTCTATGTTAAACAATTCAGTTTAGTGTAAATACAGTTTCAATGTCAAAAAACAGTTCTATTTCAAATAATTCAGTTTAGCATGAGCACGCAGTTTAAATGTAAGTACGGTTTAATTGTCAAAAATATTTCTATTTCAAGCAATTCAGTTTAATCTAACAATTCAGTTTAGCATAAGTATGCTGTTAGTTCTATTTAACTCATAGATAGGGCCCTATCAGGTGCTACCATTTTGGGCCAGAGTGAACCTGGGAGCAATGGCAATGAAGGGGTGCTCTGTATTCCCCAAGGCCCCAGCATTACTGGGACTTCACCATCAGACTGCTTAGTGCCATATCCAGGACACTCATTGGGGGGGGGGGGGTCTTACCCTTCTGCAGAGGTGCTGTCAGTGTATTCTACAGCCCCAGCCAACTGGGTAATACAAAGTAGTTTAATTGGAGTTTGAATTTGTTTACTACAATGTCACAGACCAACAAGCCACTATGCTGCAGCATCTTCCCAACACTTATCTGGACAAAGAATATAAATAAGACATTTCTATATAATCTTTTTTTTGTATATTACTGCAGACATTTCCTCAGTGGGCTACTCTGGATGAGTACCACGGATTTAATTATGAATTGGATATTTTGTAAACAAACAATTTGGAAAAATCTTTTTCAATAGAAATATTTTTTAATTTAACTTCATTTTTTAGATTTTTCTAGTTTCCGCATGTATATTGCATTTCAGAGCTTCATTCCTTGCGGCAGTCGCAGGGTTTGCATGTCCTATGCATTGTGTTGTCTTTTATATCAGCATGTATACAAAATTATTATCAGTATGACAAAAATTGGTGGTTCCTAATTTTTAGACAATAGTCTGTTGAAATGCTTTCTTCTGAAAACTGGGCAAAAATTACCAAGTAACATGTTAAAGATTTTAGAAAGGACACTTCTGTTGAATAAAAGCCAATCCTGTTAGCAAAGGTGCTTTAGTAAAGGAACAGATATGTTTATCCTGAGAGCCAAACCACTTAATATTGAAGCTAGAACTCCCAAGAATAAGGTGAAGCTGACCCAGACAAATTGAGCCTCAAGACACCACCTTGTCTACCAAGTTACTTATGTTTTTATCTATTTTACCTTTTTTTATTTTGTACTCAAGGTTTTTATTTCTCTTGTACATCACAAAGAGAAACAAGAAAAAAGGTGATGGACATTATATATATATATAATACTGTCCTCACTCTTAAAATCTGAAAAAGATGGGTTGGGTTTGGGAGACAGGTGTTTATTTCTATTTGAAAAAGCCCCTCCCCATCCTATCAATGAACACAATCATTTTTGGATGGGTGAAGCTGACCTGCTCAAATCCTAAGAGAATTGGTTTGGGAAGGAAAAGGAGAGGGAGACATTTTAAAATCTGCTACTGAATTGAGTGAAAGAAGGAAGGGGCAAATGAAGTGAGTAGTTTTAGGCAATTAATTAAACCTGATCTTTAAAAACTGGATTCTTGGGGAAGAGAAAGATAAAAAGAAGAGGGTGTGTGTGAGAGAGAGAGAGAGTAGAAAGAGGGGGAATTGTCTTGAAAAACAGGATGAGAAAAGAAGTGTGATGATATAAAGAAGGGAAGGAAGTTTGGTTTGTTTGGGTTTATGGCATATCAACTTTTGTAGGTTATTTAATGCCAAATCCATTTTAATACAAATAAACAGTTCTATTTCAAACAATCCAGTTTAGCATACAAAAACAGTTCCATTTCAAACAATTTAGTTTAGCATAAGAACACAGTTTCGATGTCAAAGCAGTTCTATTTCAAGCAATTCAGTTGAGTATAAGTACATAGTTTAGTTCTTTTTGACCCATAGACAGGACCCTATCAGGTGCTACCACTCTAGACCAGAGTGGACTTAGGAGTGATGGCAATGAAGGGATACTCCACATTCCCCAAATCTCCAGCATTACTGGAACCTCACCATCAGGTTGTTTAGTGTCATATATAGGACACTTATGAGAGGGGGACTTACCCCTCTGCAGAGAAACAGTCTACAGAATATACAAAGAGGAAAGAGATTAGTGAGAGGAGGAATGGGAGAATATAATGATAAAAAGAGGAGAAAGAGTAGGCAGTAATGATGAGAAGGGAGGAGTGAATACACATTTATAGCTATTATTCACAGGTCTACTCTCAACTGGATTAGTTGTAGCTATTAGGATTACATCTATGGGTCAAATAAATCTATTTGAAGTTGAAGGATATAAGAAAAAGTGTTAGGGTGTGAAAGTGAAAGGCAGTGTGAGAATATAATGATAGAAAGAGTCGAAGGTTATGATGAGGAAGGGAGAAGGGGTAAATTTGGTTTTGTCAGAAGAAAATTTTGGAAACATTACCTTTAAAATTTTGTCAAGAAAAGGAAGAAGGCTGCTATGGAAAAAAAACGTTTTGGAAGGAAAAAAATTTGGACCTTTCAGAGCAAGATTTGGTTTTGTGGAAGAACCAGGAAGCTAATAAAAGAAAATGTCTTCATTGGTTTTCTTTTAATGTTGGCAGAACAAATAATAAATTAATTTTCTCAAGAATGTTCACCAGAGACATTGGCTAAATTCCAAGGGAATTTAGAAAAAATGGACAAACTCCAATAATAAAAATGTAATCGTAATTTGAGAGGAATTAGAAAAGAAAGAGATTGGATATAGATAAAAAGAGGAGTAAGGGACATCAGATGATGAGAGAGTAAGGAGAGATATAAGAGTTGGTAGAAAGGGAGGAGCATCAGGTGGAAAGTAAAGAAAGGTTAGGGAAAGAGAGTATTGAATGTGGAGTCAGTAGGGGCATGAGATAGAGAAAGAGTAGAGAGGGGTATTAGATATAGATAGAAATAGAAGTGATGAAGACAGGGAAGAGATAAAAAGAAATAAAAAAAACAAAATAAGAGTCAGCTGTAGAAAGTATCAGAGAGTATAAGAGAAATGGAGAGAAAGAGGAGTGAGTTGATGAGGGTCCACCTGCTGAATAGTTCCCCCCCTCAAATGTTTGGCAGTTTTTCCAATTGGTGTCTGGTCAAAATATTCAACCAGCCAAGTTCCAATGTTGTCTAGTGATGGAATTCAAAAGAATGCAATACTGATTAACCCTCTTTCAACTGCTCCCCACATTTGAGACCTTGATAAAAATGTCAGAAGAGCCAAAGTAAAAATAAGGAAGATTTGCCAAAAATTCTTTCAACAATTTTGAAAAACAGCAGTCTTTTAATCCAAATACCAATTACACTAAAGGTAAAAGAGTGCACTAAAATTGATATATACCCCCCACCAATAACTCTTCACTACTTTTTTTTTTTTTTTAAATCTTCAAATGAATGGGGTCAACTTGGATATGTGGGACCCAGAATTGATTAATCTCAAAAGGACACATTTTCATAGCATGTGCAAAGGATTTACACTTCATGTAGAATGAATATAATTTTTCAGAGTTGAAAGTTTTTGATTAATAAAAACCCAACTTCTGCAAAACCATTGCTTTTAAGCTACTTTTAAAATCTTAATCCAGACTGAATCCACCTTTTCCTGATCTACATAGCCCCAAATTTTTACACGATTATACATCTTTTTTAATTCATAATAAAGATATAGCACACAGTCAGGTCTGTTAGACCCAGAATTGATTCATCTCAAAAGGACACTGAACTGCATCCAGTTCTGGAACTCTGCTGAGGGTTGAAAGTGTGCCATTACTCCCAGGCCCACCATGACCTATAGTGGTAATACCTGTTAGGGTCACATCTATGAGTCAAATAGATTTGATGGGGTGTAATAAGCGAGTTCAAACTCCAGTCATGCCATTGGGAAAGGTATGGAACCCCCTTATCCTCCCAACTACTATAGGTTAAATAATATCACTTGTTCTTCTACAAGTATGGCTGTGGTATTAAATAACTCACAAAGGTTGATATGCCATTGAACAAAGAAACAAAACCAAATAGATCTGTTTAAACATTATTAGTATCAGAGAGGAATACCATAAAACTGTGTTCAAACAACTTATTATTATGACCTAGAAAAAAGCAATAAAAAATAGTTGAACTGGAACACTGAAAACATAGTTACAGTTATAATAAAACATTTACAAATAAAACAAATTGCAGCATCAAATAACCCACAAAGGGTTGATATGTTGTTAAATAAATATAAATAAAATAAAAACCAAACTGATGTCACAAATTAAACGATGGTAAATAAATATTTGATTGGGCTTACGGTGTATAGTAAAATAACACTTAGCTCAAAATATAAGGTTCATCATTTTTTACAATATTTTCAAAGAATAATTCAACAAGAAGATATCTATCTATTCATTACCTCCTCATCACCATTGTGGCAGGATGTTACACAAGGTCAAATTAATGTGGCACCCCCACCATTAAGCAAGTCTCCCAAGTAGTAGTTGCACAAATCATCATAGTTCTATTGGCATTTCCCACTAACAGGCACATCATAAGGATCAGACAATAAACCCAAGCCTTACCCCTTCTATACAGTGGAAAGGGGACAGATGCTGCTGAGAGAGATCCTATTTACCCAACCCCTCCGCTCGGGCAGGATATGACACAAGGTCAATTTTTAAGCGGAGTTTAAAAGGTTTGAATTCAGAGTTTTCCTTCTCCTAGACTAATTGCCTCACCAAGGCTGAAAGACCTAGTTTGCCTTACTATTTACCCATAGCCGAGAGAGATGACCTTCTGAGACAGTACCTCTTGAGTAAGATAGCGCTTATGAGCTCAAATGAACTAACATTCTATTTGTCCAGAATCTCAGACTCTTTACAAGGAAGAAAAAAGTTTTCACAAGGAAGAAAAAAGTTTTCACAATGAGCTTTTTGGCATTGCTGCCGTTAAATAAAAATAAGTTGTAGTCATAACAGAATTTTACAAAAATCCAAGTCACAAGAAAACTTTTATATCTCTTAGACTCTTTTCAGTATTATAACCAATTTTAACACTGCTGTGGTTTGGCCAGTTTCAATCTCCCTTCAAATCTTCAGTTCTTTCAGTCTCTTTTCTATTTTAGTGTTTTTAATGGTTAGTTTCCATAACACCTTAAATTAATTGACAATACAAATAAATAACGAAACTTCTTTGAAAACACAACAAGGAAAGGTTTATTATTGTAGCAGAAGTAAACGAGTCAGAGTGAGAAAAGGTTCTTTTTGGTGTTGCCGGATAGTATGTTGGTCCTTAAGTTTGTAGGAAGTGTGTGTCACTGTAGTAAGTAGCTCGTGTGATTGACCACAAGGCTGGTTCTTCTGTGTGTGAAGCTAGTAGCAGCATGTTCTTCAGTGAAGGTTTCCATGTGGAATGTCCGTAGCAGAGGACGCAAGAGATGTCTGTCTTGGCTGCTAACTAGGTGCTCTCTGACTTGTCATGACTTCCAAAAAGGGATAGAAAAAAATAGTTCTAGAGAGGAAGAAGGAATCAATGCGCTCTGCCCCTGATTGGTCAGTGAGTGGCCGAATCACTTGGTGGGGGCATTGATTCGCGAGAGGAAATAGATCTGTGACAGCTACACTATGTTCATTGGAATTGGATACATTAAAACAAGATGCGTCTCATAGAAAATTTTTTTTTAGTTGTTTAGCATTCAGAAAACTTGTCGGATTTGAAAAAATTGATTTTCTATGCTTTAAATGGAGGTCCTATTTTATTGAAATTATTAATGGGGTCGCTAACTAGGTGCCCTGTGATTGGATGGAAAACAGCCAATCACAGGCTACCTTTTTAGATTTTCACCAAACCCCTATGAGGGCGGTTTTTATGAACTTCCTTTCTCTTTTGCTTGTGTGAATCCTCAGAGTCAACATGTGCCCGCCTGTTCTCTCAGTCATCTAAACACCAAGACACGTGTGAGGATTTTATTCAGCATCTGCAGCACAGAAACCAAGGCTCTATTTCTTCAACCCAGTCAAAAGGAAACAGGAAATATAAACCTGTTAAAGGACGCTTCTTTCAGATAAGTTTCCCGCAAATAGACTGTTTGCAAGAACTATTCTTTTCCTTCCTCTCTTTTCCTGTGAATACAAGTTTCTATAACATTTTCATCTGTGTTGTGTTCCTTTCTTCTTGTCGACGTCACAATATTTTGTTACCAAATAAAGTTGGGAAAATCCCAATAATTTACAATATTAATACAATGTCAAAACGATCTCTCTCTTTCTGACATTCATGAACACAAGTTATCTTTCCCTGGTTTTTATTTTCTAATGCCAACTTTGAAATTGTGCCATATTATTGAAACTTGGGTGCTAATAGTTATCTCCCATTCCAATTATAAGGGAGTTTGCTCCTGCTCCTCCTTCGCTTAGAGAATACTATCAAAACTAGAAAACCAATATTTTTGAAATCTGACAAATTACCCGAGGAGAGAAAGGTTTTCTGAAGGCTAAGTAACAAAAATAAGCAGTGAAAAATTTTATTTATTTTTTTCATAAACGGGACTCATCTGATTCAGAGATTATTCCAATGCCTCGGATTATGACTGGTATGACTGTCACTTTCATTTTAAAATAACATTTACCGTTTTTAGACAGGAATCGTCTCGTTTTCAAAAATTGAACATTACTTTTCAAAAACCTCACACACGCACTTGTTCATTGGCGACCTTAGTTGAGGGTGACCCGAAGGTTCCCTTTTCAATAGCAACTACAAGGTGTAGGGGGGCGCTACTCCATTATGACACGCAGATGCCATAATAAAAAAAATGCATCTTCATTTTACACATTCGATGTGTTATATCGTTGGATTCATCCAACGTGGTATCTTTTGTAGTAGTATAAAACATTTTTGAAAACAATTTGTAAAAAACGTTTTTATTTATTTATTTTTTTTCTTTATTAAAAAGAAAAAGACTATTGAATTCTCTTCTTAATGGTCACGGGCCGAAACTAAAATACATATTTTAACTGTGATGTCACATATAAAGTTATTTTTCTCTGATATCCCTTTCAGTTATGTGTGTGTGCATATACATTTACACACAGATTCATAATAGTATAAATAGATATTCTACGTATATGTGTTAAAACCTTGTTTAATTTCAATGTCCAAATATCTCCTTTCAATCTCCTGTCTCCAATCCCCCCACCCTGTGTACCCAATAATAATTCATTTCACTTATTTGTCATTCATCACCCACTAACCTACTTGACGTAAGACAAACACCCAATCCACCCTGTTTACTGATGGCTGACTTCCATCTGCAATTACAGATTCAATGGCTACTTCCTGGCCAGTTCACCAAGTTCGGATCAAGTGAGCCAAAAGTCTGGTCTCTCTGATAGACGAGAGCAGAGACGGAAACAAGGTGTCACTGCCTCGGTGTCAATTATTTCTATTTCTTAAAACAAAAATTAGCAAAACAGCTAAAGGAACAAGATATCAAGTCAGTTGTGGCGTAGACAGAAATATTATATGCAATAAGTGTAGTTGTCTATGCAACGTGTGTTGTTATGGGTAGAATTAATGAAACGAACTTATTAAAACATTCGTCCACTCGGACCGTCACTACACCACAAGATGGCCAGCGACGTTGGAAATTTTATCAGAATATCTATTAAAATCCATATAATGAACCCAGGTCAAAATTAGGTGTTGCAACTTATTATCCAGGAATAATAATTATAATAAACGCTGTGAAGTGGAACGGTGATACCAATTGTAGTTGGTGCACTTGGAACAGTATCCAAAATCACCAGTGTAAGCAGTCTAGCGATTCACATTATAAACTGTGAGGCACTCATGTTGTATATATATATATATATATACACACACTAACTTTTTTAATTCAATTTATTATATATACATCCCTGGACGAAAATATAAGCCACCCTAAAAAATGAAGAAAAAGATATTGTTTACAATTTTTAAATCATAAAAATCAGATATATGAAAGATAAAGTATTAAGACAAATTTAAAATACGAAGAAATTTCAATTCATTTTTTATATGTATATTAGCATTTATGCTTAATTCTAAAATTTTGTTTTGTCATAAATAAAAGACTAATGAGCAGAACTATAGAATATAGAGGCAATTTTTTAATTTAATATTTTGTAGATCTGCCGTTAGCTTTGATAAACTAAAAAATTCGGCTAGGCATACTATCAACTAGTTTCTGAAGTTGAACCGAAGGTATTTTTCCCCATGGGTTTAAGATTGCGTTTTTGATTTCAGAAATTGCTGATTTCTGTCGAACTTTTTCATGAACTTTTGCAACAATCAATCCCCACAAATTTTCTAAAGGATTGAGGTCTGGAAAATACGCTGGGTGGTCAAGAAATCTTATTTTTCGTTCAAGCAAGTACTACTTTGTTATCGATGCATCGGGACAGCAAGCACTAGCGAGGAAGAAGTCAAAGTAGTTGACAACAGAGGGGATGCGAATTTGACTTATTCCTCGCTTTTGCTTGCTCTTACGATATTTCTCTGAAGAGACGTGACTGAAAAAGGGTCCTTTTTTAGAACTCAAAAGGTATGCTCTACTTAAACCTATTCTAAAAACATCTGTACTGACTCACATATAATATTAATTTCCACACTGGACTTACTAATAAAATTGTTTTGCTAATACCAAAATGTACCAATTTCTTTAGTTAATAATTTTACACGTTCGAGTGAATGATTACTCGCACAAGTTGTTTGCACTCACTCGTTTGAATATGAGAGAGAGTGGGTGGGGTGGGGAAAGACTTTAAAAAGTGTACTTGTCTATTTGTTATGATCTTTTTTAAATTGATATTTTTTTACAACCCAGCAATGCAAGTTGTTTTTGCTAGTTTGTGCGAGCATTTCTATTTGCGTCACCTCGTGTGAGGGCGGTCATTCACAGCTGATACTCGTTGCTGTCAAGCCAAAGTAAACCAATCAAGCAGAGAGGGGGGGGGATGTGGTGATAGGCTCGAAACGATGTGTGAGAACCAGCACAAATTTTGAGATTTAACTCTTAGTGGTTGGTCCATTGCTCCCTCACTCACGTCATCATTCACAATTTTCTTTTCTCTACCGCGTTTACCCCCCCCACCTCACTCACACACTTTTCTCTATTCTAAACGTAGGTTTCAATCTCTTCTCACTCTCTACATACCCACGGGTGATATCAGCCCTATTGTATTTATTTCGGATACCTGCAAATTGCAAAATGTAATAAAGATTTTTTTTTGTAACGAAAGTCACAAAATACCATCGATCAAACCGCAGGCATCAGGGCGTAACTCTGATCCTATTCCATATAGATCCATAAGAAGTGCTATCTGAGAATGGAAGACGGTTGACAAATCTCCGCTCCACAAGTTTATTTTGCATTCTCAGAAGTTTTCATTTACTAAGCTTGGCACAAGACCAGAAGTATAGGACATCTAGCGAGAATCGAACTCTTTTTAATGGTCTGCTAACCATTACATCACATAAAGAGCCTTGGCATAATCGCAAATGGTAAGATACAATTACGTTGGTTTTGATTATAACTTCACAGATGCGGCATCTGTTCCTACCCTGGATATTAAAGAGGTACCGTCTGAGGGACGGATCCCTGGCCCTCAGCACATAAAGTTTTTTATTTTATTTCATATTTTTTTTCTGGTGGAGAGGTTGAGTAATTATGTACCGAATCGATTAAGGCCAGGACAGGGTATGACATGAGTTTATGTTTAGTATGAGGACTCTCTCATATCAGTGACTGGTACCAAAATATTTGTTGAAGAAATGAATAAACCGTTCTCTGCTGAGTTAGTGATTGTCAAATGCACTCATACAACTACTTGTATAGGTTGAAAAGCATACTCTGCATCTTTGGAATGTCATAACATTTGGAAAAGATGCTTGCAGAATAACAATCACACATACCTCCGTAAAGCGTCTAGTTGGCAGACAAAAATAAAGCAGGTTGTAGCTCAGTGCCGATCGCCTTACAATGCTAACCTGAAGCTAGTTTATATAATAAAATACTTTCACTTACTTACAAGCAGCCAATGACGATCTATGCAATGGAATAGTCCACTTGTGCACAATGGGATGCCCTAAGGCACCATAGTTTCCGTTCCTCAATCGGGAATGGACTTTCCTGTCTTCACGAATGATTGCTCTTTGCTTACGCGATTAATTACTCTCGGCTATCGCAACTAATTGCCCTACGTAACCTGACAAATCCTACAATGCTTTAATAAAACTTAATAAGATATTGTAAAAAATTTTAAAAAAAAATCATGAGTGATGTTCTTGAATTTATCAATGATTTTCGGGTATTTCAAAATCAACCCCCTTCAATTCAAGAAACTTAGCTAGGATTAATCACTTTCAGACAGCAATAATCCATGAGCTCACCTTCTTGATCCAAATCCACCAGGTAGGATTTGTTTGTTTGGGTTTTATGGCATATCAACCTTTGTAGGTTATTTAATGCCTAATCCATTTTTATACAATAAACAGTTCTATTTCAAACAATTCAGTTTAGTGTAAGTACAGTTTCAATGTCAAAAACATTTCTATTTCAAACAATCCAGTTTAGCATACAAAGACAGTTCTATTTCAAACAATTAAGTTTAGAATAAGTACGCAGTTTAAATGTCAAAACAATTCTATTTCAAGCAATTCAGTTGAGCATAAGTGAACAGTTTAGTTCTATTTGATCCATAGATAGGAACCTATCAGGTGTATAGGATCCACACTTTTTATTTTTAGTTAAATTACCTAAGAAAACGTAAATCAGAATATTTTAGAAAAAAAGGACCAAACTTCACTTACTGAGAATATTTTAAAGCTAATCAGGAAACACATAGATTAGAATATTCTCGAAAAAACGGATCAAACACTAACTCGCCGAAAGATATTTCATAGAACCAAAAAAACAGGCGCCTCAATAAATAAGTAATTTCTACGATTCTCATTGGTTAGATCAGGTCACAAGTTGTGTTTACTCATACGTCCGCACATTTGAACTTTAGTTGACCCGCAATAAAATCTACCCGCCTAAACTTAAAATATATCATTTCGATCCACTCAGAGAGTATAAGAACCCAAATTCTTTTTAGTTCAAAGGAGAAGGCGGCACACAGATAACACACGTAAAAGAAAAAGTCAGACACACTCAAATATACTAACACACCAACAGTGGGCTTGAATGACCAATAGATTAAGTGACTTATATATACCAGAACTCACATATACCCACACACATACACATGTATGTAAGTACGCATTGACCTCTTTATTTCTCCCTGTTATTCCTGACTAAAAATATTCTTGTTTTTACACACACACACACACACATCTATACATAGCAAAATTTATGACCATTACTACCTTTGTATTTTTGTTATTTGTCCAGTTGTGATAAAGTAAAAAAAAATAATTGTTTTTTTAATATACTTGTTTTTGTCAACTTTCTTTCATCTACGTTTGTTTGTACAAATTGTGTTGTATATCGTGGAACTGGCACTCATATTTACATCTTAGAGAAATACTCATTTCTCCATGGGTGATACCACTCTGGGCCAGAGTGGACCTGAGAGCGATGGCAACGAAGAGGTACTCCGCATTCCCCAAAGCACCAGCATTACTGGAACCTCACCATCAGACTTTTTAGTGTCATATACAGGACACCCGTTGGGGAGTGACATACCCCTCTGCAGAGAAGCAGTCGGTGTATTCTACAGCCCCAGCTGACTGGGTAACTGGTAAGATTTGTTTTCTCGCAGACTCCAGGGTGGTTCTTATATACCTCCCCTTATCTACGCTTGTTATACCTTGTCAAGCCTCTATCGATGAACGACCTGTAAATTCTTGACAACCCACCTCTGTGGATTTACATACTCTGTTCCACCAGTTTCGAGTATTTGAGGAATTTCCTTCTAATACTCGTTCCAAGGAACTATTAATTCCAAAATGATCACTTTATTAGAAAGTTTAGTGGAAGGGAAGATATCTAGTCGAGTCTCTACTCTCTTAGCATTAGTATATCCGTGATATATTAACATCGAATAAAACAGAAGGAAAAACAGAATGATATCAATTACATAAGAACATTTAATATCTTAAATGCACAATATATATGTGGGTGACATTAGAAAGCAAGAATACACAAATGTGTCCTAAAACTAGAATTATATACGTATTATTCCATGAAACAGCAGTATATGAAAAGGGTACAGAATAGCAAAATGTTTACTTGCTAAATGTAGATAAGATGACCGTGTTGCTTTACCATTCCCTGGCAGGGACAGAGACAATGTCTCTATTGCTCAAAGACAAAAGGCCAAGAAGGGGTTTCTGAGACTGCCATGTAACGCTTTACATGCCATTTCTCTAAGGGAGATAATCATTCATTGTATTCTAACAACCTGTTTTGTTACACCTAAGATGACCAGATAAATAAGATACTTATTGCGATGTTAACAAAATAGTTTCACTGATCAATTTGTTACTGGAGTAAATTTGATCTCATAAATGCTCTAACACAGGTGTCTTGTGCCACGTTAGTTTAATTCTTAACCACAATTAAAACTATCTACAATTGTTAGATGGGGTTTTTATTTTTCATTTTTAATTAGAAAAAATATTCAAAAACATCACGGAATTTTGGTTTATCTCAACTCATTTCTGACATTTTCGAATAAGAATTTTTAAAGTTTCAATTATCCCCCCCCCCAAAAAATGCGTTTTGACTACACGCAAGAAACTTGGAAAAATATAGTTGCTTGATCATCATTATTTTTGTTGAAATTTCTTTTGTGGCATGACTGGTCATCCATTGAAAACAATCAACAATCATCTACTCACTGGAATTATTCAGTTTGTTTCAGTCTAAGATTAATGGCATATACTTTTTTGTTTATTCTTGTGCGAGTATTAAAGCCAAAGTCTACATGCAAATCGTCTTTGCTTACTACAGAAACAGTCACACAAAATTAGAGAGGTTTCCAGTAAGGAAAGAAAGAAAAACACTTATAGGACAGGCAAAGAAGTTCAAGGTAATGGGTCGCTCCACCCCGACCTGAATCAACTCCCTTTCGTCTGGGGTGACATGCAAGCAGTAGGGTGGGTGTCGGGCAGCCACTGGGCAAGAGGAGGGGGATCTTCATCGTCGTCTAATGTGGGAAAGAAATAAAATGAAAACATACTGTTTGACAAGGCCGTACACTTTGAAAAACAGGAAGTTTCACATGTGTATATTTATTAGGTGTGCAAAAGTTCCCAGCGCTTAAAAAAAAAAAAAAAATCAGCCAAAACCTAATGACTGAATACAGTTGAAATTTGGTATATACCTGAAAAACTTATGCAAACACTAAAATAGTTTCGTCACTAAACTAGCAGATGGTGACAAGGATTTCAGCGAGGATCGAATTCACAAGTTGAAAGGCCAATAAGACTAGTTTCCAAGCAATCACTCTATGGTATGAAACCAGGAAGCTTATATATAATTTAGCTTTATTCTGGTTGATTTTAACAGCATATAGATCCGTTCGGAGTTATTTTATACCTAAAGGTTAGGGAATCGCATTTATTGTACGTTCATATTTACATTTTTTCGTGCAGTTGTTTATTTAGGATTTTATTTTTTGAACACGGTCCTATTGAATACAAATAATTTTCAAACACAATTATTTGATTCATAGTAATTTACAAAGCTCTTTGCTTCGATGTGGCACAAAGCCGAATGAATGGGGCGTCCAATGAGACTCGAACTCACTCGTTTAGGTTTGCTAGTCTAGCTTGCTAACCGTTACACCACCAGAGGTGCCCACAATTATTTGATTCATAGACACGAACTGCCACTCGGAGTTAGAGTGGACCTGGGAATGAAGATGTACTCCACATTCTCCAGAACTGGAGCCTCACCATAAGATACAGTTTAATTTCATACCCAGGACACAGTTTGTTTTTTTTTGTGGGGGAATATTCTTACCATTCTGTAAAAAGATAGTCAACATATTCTAAACTCCACCGGCAAGGATAAATTTAGTTTATGTTGAAACAAAGTCATATGGGGGCTGTTAACTTAAGATTGCTTTTTTTTTCTTGTCGTAAAAGCCTGCTGACTTTAAAAATCCTAACTTTTACCCCATTTGGAATACTGACCAATGAAACCATTGGGAAATATGTAGCTTTCTCAACATCAACATGATTAGTTACAAATATAGAATGCAATGTAACACACACACAATATATACACACACACACACACACACACACATATATATATATATATATATATATATATATATATATATTTAAAAAAGATTTGAATTTTAAAAATCAAATTTTAAAATATTTTAAAACAACAAACCAGATTCTCATCATTGAATAAAGCGTAAAAAAAGTTCGATTTTCATAACTCTAATGTTCCTAAGCCTATCGTTTAATCAGCTTGAAATGTATTTATTGAAAATATAACACTCCCTAATGATGGCCTAAGGTCAAAACCAGTCATGATTAATTATGAATTAATAGATCTTATTTACCAACAGTTTTTACGTCCTTTCACACGCACAAGTGTATGTGAGAAAGAGAGATGGATGTAACCTGGTCGCAATACTCTGTTATGAGAAATTTCGCTGTTATGTGACACGAGGCATCACTCGATGCGACTTGAAGGGGAGAGAGGGAGTCACTCGGTAGAATAGCTTGAGTAATCAACTTACACGAATTAATTATTAAAGAAAGAGATTTTTGAGACAGTTGGCCCAATATCATAATTGTATGTCTACAACTACATCAGCACATTAGGTATATAAGTAATAATACTATAACAAGAGGGGCAGATAATATTACCATTTTGGCATAAATGGTAATTGACGTAGTATCGTTCTGTTGCCTCTCGTTATTTTTATAGAAAGGAAACAAATAATGAACGCGTAGATACTGATGGCTTTCAATCTAGTAGTTTAATGGCTGCCTGAGAGGAAGCTTTCCTTATGCCGTGAGTTGAAGATAATGGGAAAACACTTGTAAATGGTTATGCGGGAGTTTAGTGCTTAGTCAGAGGCATCGGGTCCATTTGGTTTAGGAGGGAGAAATATTTGACCAGGAAATGGTCTCCTAAGGTAGGCAAAGGAACAGGTGTTGAAATGTGCTCTCTCGAGGTGAAAAGTCCTTGTCTGCTGTTGGAGTCGTCCCGAGTTAGAGAGAGAAATGTTATCTCTCGTGTCGGCTGGTCTTACCTAGTTGCCAGCCAAGAGGAACGAGAAAAGAAAAGAGAGGTCGCACATGTTTAGCGTCGCCTTTTATGGTGCCCGGTGATGTGTGCCCGGGCAGAATGGCATGGGTCGTTCTAATTGGATGAAATGTATAATTTCAAAATTCCAATGGCAAAACAATTCCCGCACTGAATAATGGTTTGAAATTCTTTCTGTTACAATACCATTATGACAATTTAAGCCACAGAGAGTACGCTTCTTCTCCATAAAGGAAATGAAATCTACACAGCTTCTACGTAGTGTTTGTTTTTATTATTATTTCACTTCTCTATCGTTTACATTTATCTTAATCACAAAATATGTGTTTTAATGTTTTATGTACGGATATTATGTTCATTGTACTTATCTCATTGCCTAATCATTTGTTATTGTTAAATATTTTGTAGTGTTGGCTGGTTTGTGTTTTATGGCATCACAGCCCATTGTCATAATGATTAGAATGTTCGCTAATGCCTCGGGAGACCGGTGTTCAATCCCATATCGAGTCATACCAAAGACTCAAAAATGCCTCCTTGCTTAACACTCAGCATTATAAAATACGGATCAATGGTAAGTAAAGCAATCAAGGGAAATGAGTAGAGCCCTCCTCTGCACCTCAGTGTAGTAGCTACTGAAAAGAAAGCCTTTGGATCGCCCTTGACTACGGTCGGCCAACTTATATATGAGTATAAAATCAAGAGCGAAGGGTTCATATATAGAACGTATGCACTGCATGCCTTACATTTTTTTCCAGGATCAATATTTTTGTGTAATATAAAATATATTCTTGATAATTTTTACTATCCTCTTTGTAATCGTAATTTTTGTATTTCCCATTTTTTATGGTAATTGTTACAAGCTATATTAGGGAGTGTAATTAATGAAAACGCGGGGGTATCCTCGTGGTGTAATGGTTAAAGCGATGGACTGCGGAATCGTAGTAAGCGAGTTCGTGCCGCGACCGGCCTACAAACGTAAACAGATAGGATTACACTTTCGCCCTAGAAAAATAACATCCGGGTACGGCCGGAAATGATGAAGCCCTTTTTCGACTCTAACAGGCCGTTACAGCTAAGAAAAGGATAAATTAACATTTATCAACATTTGCAAAACACTTCTGCCAGAAATAATTCTATAAAAATGGAAATAATACTCTCCGCTAGCCTATACCGGGCTATAGAAGTACTTATTTTCTACGTCCATTTTTTGTAGAACTTTTTATTCACGTGGCGCGACAGAAGTGGGGTTCCCTTTCTTCCATATGAAAAAGACTTCAGGCGGCGAAAATTCGGAGGTCTACGCGGACGCTCTCAGGAGCTACTCGGCTCGGATACGACGTTATCGTGGTTGCATCCACCTCACCGCCACTTCTAGTGGCAGATTCAACCCCCTTTTTTTTCCATCGCATCGATGTGCGCTTACGGTCCTTTTAAGGGCCATGAGAGGTCTCCTTCTGCGGGTTGGAGTATCTCTGGCGGTCCTTAACGACCAGTCGAAATAGACGGTCTGGAGGCAAACACAAAGAGGACTCACTAAGACCAGCCGGTCTTAACCATCGCTCGGTTCCGTTTGGCTGCGCAGCGCTAAAGGCAAGGGTTAGCCTTTAGCTACCGCTCCACTATCTGCGCAGCGTTATCGACATAACCCATCCTAGTTGAAGACCACATACAACCGCCACGGTCATTTACATGCACGTTTGTAATTCCGGCAATAAATCGTCACTTTTGTTGTATCTGTTATCTCGCCTTTTGTCTTCCTTTATTGTCTTTGGCTGTCACTACGCGCACGCAATAAATCTTAAATCATTTGCGGAGTCGACGCGCTTATCAACTCCGCAACATTCGTACTCCAGTCGCACTATACGTTCACTTTCGGGCAAATACCCTTGGGAAAGATATGATCCCCCTTATCCTCCCAGCTATGGGTTAAATAGTACCACTACTGTTCTTCTTGGAGAATGACTTTGGCATTAAATAACCTACAAAGGTTGATATGCCATTAAACAAAGAAACCATAGTTAAAAAAGTTGTGGTTTTAGTCTATCTCCCACTATTTGTCGAAAACTACTTTTGGGAGTCAGCAGAAACGTTTTGTCTCTCACTTCTTGAATAGCCGATAAGTAATCAAACAGGCAAAAAGCTTCCCAAGAAATAAAACTAAAAACAAACGAAAGTCGACTACCGAAATTCTACGAAGTTAAACAACTGAAAGAAAATTCAACCCGGGAATTCTGCTGAAAAGATAACTTTATTGAAGACTCAATTGAAATTAAATGAAAATTAAAAGGACTCAATTAAACAACTGAAAGAAAATTCAACCCGAGAATTCTGCGGAAAAACAACCTAACAGAAGACTCGAAATTAAATGAAAACTCAAACATTTAGACGAAACTAAAAAAAAAAAAGAAAAAGAAAAAAATAACAAAAAAAAAAAAACAATACTCAAATTCAAAGAAATTTGTTTTCAAATATTACACTAAAATTTGCAAAGCTTTATCTTTTCTATCATTTTCTTTCTTGTTTCTTTGTATAAAATTCATTTTAAAAACTTTATCGTCTGTGTTATCTTTTTGAACCAGTATTCGAACTAGAAAGCTGCGGAACTTATCGTTTAAAATTACACACTACCCCCCCCCAGAAAAAAAAACATTACCTCTTTAAATGATAAATTTGGCTTTAGAGTAATTTTCTTCATATTAAATTTTGTTCTGCTAATTTTTTTATAATAATAATAATAATAATAATAATAATAAACCATCAGCTAACACTGATGTGAAAAATAATAATAATAATAATAATAATAATAATAATAATAATAATAATAATAATAAGAAGAAGAAGAAGAAGAAGAAGAAGAAGAAGAAGAAGAAGAAGAAGAAGAAGAAAATTATATTCGGTTCTGAACATGTTGGGTGAAGATTTGAAATAATGGGAGAGTCCAGATTCATTGAATTGTTAAATCCGAATCTTTTTCACGCTGACGAAAAAAAAAAAATGTTCCGATGGAATATTGGAAAATATAGGATTAATTATCTGCCCTTGGCAGTAAAGGGGTCAATCAGCGCACTGCTGCGGATTGGCGCCCATTTGACCCCTTTCAATTTACATAATTTGCGTGTTGGAAGCGAAATCAAGTGGACATCAATTTAACTACTCCAGTTTCAAGATGGACTTCAGCTGATAAGTTAGGTCGCAAAGCTATTAAGTTTGTAACCCAACTCTTGTAATTTTTTTAAATATATGTTTGTACAGTTATATTGTTTTGTGTTGTTCTTCATCTGAATTGAATGCCTATCCGTTAATATTGGGAAAATATATGCGGCGCAGCAAAAAAAAAAAAAAAAAAAAAAAACATAGGAAAGGTTTTCAATTTGGGATGTCTATAAAAACATATTGGATCTGGATAGATTAAAATGAGAGCTGAAATCAGCTTATACTGCAGATTTTGCAAAACAAACATCAAGCATCCAAGAAGCCGCAAAGATAAGACGGGAACTTGAATTAAACCAAGCTCTGGCAGAAGTAACCTAATTACTATGTCTGATTCTGACCATACCTGCCACATCTGTTTCCTGTGAGAGATCGTCTTCGCTAAAGCGTGTAAATAATTACATGAGATGTTCCCAAAGTTAACAGTGATTTAGTAATTTGGTTTTCATTTCCATGAATAAAGCCTTTTCAGGAAGTAGAGCCTGGTACTTTTACAACAAAGTGATCGGTGAATTAACTAAAAAGAAACGAAAAATCCAATTGATTTACAAACAAATGTTAATTACTCATTATTTGGAGATTTTATCATTTTCTCTCGTAACCAATAGCGGTCGTTATCGTCGCCAGGGTATTACTAATGGAGGTAGGATCAAGTCTGAAGCGGTTCCAATTGGTAGAAGTGTATTTTCATAACATTTAAAGATAGTCGGGTGGGGAGGCAAATAATTTCCTGGGAGGTGCAGAGTAAAGCTGTCTTTTTCCCTCTCAGCTTTAGTGCTTAGCCTGTATAATGGACCCTTCGCCACTGATATAATTTGTAAATGAATAGTTTGTAGGTAACATTATTTTAAAATGATTCGAGGCTTATTTGTTTGCACACAATTAAATGGTTTCAAGGATTGCTGTCTAACACTAATAATTCTATTTAATATTAATCATTTATTTGCGCCCAGTTGAATACTTTCACAAAAATTATCAATAATCAACTAGACATCAAACTAGCACAGTGTTCTTTTTACATATCAATAAATTAAAACAAATTTTTTCTTCTTATCGTGATCACCTTTACCACCACAACTATTACTATTAAAAATGCTAATATTAAAAAAAAAACAACTGTTGAAATGAACGTTAGAATTCGAGACGTTTCTCCTGTAGTTCAAATAACTTAAAAAGAAATTAAATTGATATGTATATAGTCATCAATAATCTATCTAAAAAAATTAATAAATAAATACATTTAGCATCACTTACTTCCATATGTTAGTGTACTGTAACTGTTGCGAAATAAATTCTTTGCAAATTTAAAAGATCAAAAGAAATGTCAGACAGTGATGTACTAAGTCTAAGTATCTCTTTTTACATAATGTTAAAAGATAAATAAGACTCAGTCACTTGCTCCAAATTTATAAACAAGTCGAATGTAATATAATTAATTTTCCCATGATGATGAAGTTACATTTCTAAAAAAAAATGAAGGACTCTATATCTCATTTAACATCGTAAATAAACAAATACTACTCATAAATTTGTACATAATTCATCATCATATCGCGCTGCTAGCACGGATCTCCCTGACCCTTTCTCGCCACTCGTCTCTAGCGTCCATCGCTCCCGGTAGGTCTTCCAGGCCACATTCTGTATCGGCAGAGAGAGACTTCAACCGAGAATGATATGAGCGACATTTAAAAACAATCATCTCTTGATACAGTCCCGTCAATGAAACGGACATCATCTTCTAAAATGAGTTATCTTCCCTTGTCCGACATATTCCCAAACAATGTTCTAATCATCGGCGGAGACACGAATAATCACATAGGTAAAGACAGAAATAATAAATTCTGCTTACACAAATCACCAAACAAAATGGAGAATTTCCAGCAGACTTTTCACTCGAGAACAGGTTTGTATACTTAAATACAAAATTAAAAAAAACAATAATAAAGAGGGAAAACAATGAACCTACATAAATAATTCTGAAGCACAGCTAGACAGTATATTCATAAACAACAAGTAGATAAATAATGCCAGGAACTGTGAGGAATACTCCTCTTTAGAAGGAGTATCTTCTAATTACAGAATTGTCTCAGCAAAGATTTGCCGAGTCTATGCAGAAATAAGAAACAAACAGATAAAACTTTACAATAGTGATATAAGCAATCAATATATATGGTAACTGTCAAAAAGCAAGTTTGATACTCTTAAGGAGAAATCTGAAAGACGTACTCCGAATAACTTTGTTACCGCCCATATAGAAGAAGCAGCTGAGTGTATACCAACCAAATCAAAAAACAAATTTAGAGTTCCTAAGGAATCAATAGTAGTTAGGGAAAAATGAGATGACTCGAAAAAAAGCATCTCACCAAAAAGAAACCAAAAAAAAAGCCAATGCACAAAAACTTCAGAAAGCCTTGAGAGAAAAAAAAAACAAACAACTAGAATATATTTAAGGCCAAATAAATAAAATCAGAAATTCGGTAGAAAAGAGACAATCACGATTAGCATGCCAGACAAATGAAGTAAGTGGAAGGAAAAGCAGTTCAAGAGCAAAACTTAAAACAGCCAGCCAAGAAGAAAGACTTCAGAAATCGAAAGAAGATTGCAAGAATCTTCTTAGAAACTCCCCTAGAGTCACTAATAAACCTACTAAAAATCATCAATACCAACTAGATATCAAACTAGGTGTGATATTAGTATATGTTTGTAGAAACGAGGGACGCACGAGATAGGTTCTTACTTGTATATTTATTAAGCAACGAATGATATGATACAGGATTAATGCAAGGGAGGCAACTCTTATACGTTAGAGAGCTCTACCTTGTCACACTCGGACAGTTTACAGAGGAAGAACTTGATACCGTACTGAAAAAAATGCAGAAAGGCTGGAGGCTTCAACAAATTACCTCCTGAAGTATTGAAGACAAGGAAATTTGATAATATACTACTTTGATTATGCAAAGCTATCTATAAGAAAAACACAATAGAGAAATGGACAAAAGGCTGTAACCGTCCCTTCTCAAAGAAACGTGACCTCGGAATCATTAATAAATACAGACGTATAAGTCTTATTTGCTATAACTGCTAAGGTTTATAATGCTATGCTTCTTAACCATATCAAACTTGAAATCGAAAAAATTCTTCGGAAAATTCCGAAGGGTTTTTGGAGAAATCAATCCACAACTTCACAGAATTTTGACTCTCCGTCAAATAATCGGAGTACATAAAAAATTTCGAGGCAACACTATTGTTTGTAGATTTCTCCATGGCATTTGATTTTATTCATAGAGATAAGATGGAGCAAATGTTTCTAGCATATTGTCTTCCCAAAGAAAATGTTACGGCTATAATGATACTTAATTAAAACACGAAAGCAATGGTTTACTGGAGACACAGACTTCTTCAACATTGTCGATGGAGTTTTGCAAGGAGATACAGTAAAACCATATTTGTTTATCATCTTCCTAGACTTCGAACGTCGATAAATCTTTAAAAAATGGCTTTACACTAAGTAAAACCATATTTGTTTATCATCTTCCTAGACTTCGAACGTCGATAAATCTTTAAAAAATGGCTTTACACTAAAAAAGCAGAAAGCAGACAGCAGATGATATCCTGCAAAAAATATAACAGACGCAGACTATGCAGAGGATCTAGCACTTCTTGCAAATACACCTGTCCAAGCCGAATCTGTGTTGCATCACCTTGAGGAGGCAGCAGGAGGTATTGGCTTCCATATGAACGCATATAAAACAGTGTATATGTGTTTTAAACGAGAAAGAGCCTCTGAAATTAGTAGACAAGTTCACGTACCTCAGCCGCAGTGTCTCATCAACTGAATGTGATGTCAACATACGCCTAGGGAAGGTATGGACAGCTATCTACAGGTTATGGATCATATGGAAGTCTGATCGATCTGATAAAATAAAACAGGATTTTTTCCAAACTGTGTCAATACTACCGTATAGATGCACCACATGGAGAAAAAGCTAGATGGGGACTATACAAGAATGCTACGTGCTATTTTGAACAAAATCTGGAAGCAACAGCACATAAAACGGCAGCTGTACTTCCACTTACCTCCCATCTCAAAAACCATAAAAGTAAGACGAACAGGATATATGGGACACACTGCTGGAGAAGCAAGGACGAACTCATTAGCGACATTTTTTAAGGACGCACCAGCAGAGTTGGCTGATTGGCAAGAACTTACATCAACTGTATGCAGACAGTGGAAAGCGATAGATGATAAGGACGGATGGCGGGAGAGAGAGAGAGAGTTAAGGAAATCCTAGCTGACATTGCGACTTGATGATATTTATATATATATATAATTTAAATAGGTCAACACTTTATAGCATGTGAATTACAGTTAAGTCATGGTTAAAACACCAGATCACCGAAATTAAGCAACGATAAGCCTGGTTAATACTTAGATGGGTGACCTTTTAAGAACAGCATATAAAGCAAACTGAGGTCCATACTAAGCAAATCCTAATAAATCCAAGAGCACCAAGCGTAATTTAATGGTTAGTAAACTAGGCTAGATCATTGTCAGTGAGTTTGAGTCTCACTTGGTGCTTAATGCTTTGTACTAGACGAAGTTTAAGCAACAATGAGCCTGTTCAGTGCTTAAGTGAGTTGATTTCTTTTGTTTGTTTTAATGGCTTATCAACCTTAGTGGGTTATCTAATGTCAAAGCCATCCTTATAGAACAGTAGTGGTACTATTTAATCTATAACTCGGATTTAAATGGGTAACAATTTGGTAACAACAAGTTCTGTAAGCAACCTAGGGCCAATTTCTCACACAAAATCAAAGCTTAGTAAATAATCCCGTTTAGAGAGAACTAGCTGAAATACTCGTCTACGCTGGGTAAAAGGTCGTCAATACCATATCATCTACTCTTGTTATTTAGTAAGCTTAGCCTAGTTAGGCTCGCCGATCTTAGATTGCTTATCGTACTTGATATTACGAAATAGTCACTCATCTAAATACTGAGCAGCTTCATCGCTGATAAAACCCGAACCGGTGTGTTCAGTGGGATTAATTTATAAGTTCCTAGTCATTTAATTTTAAGTTCTTCGTCATTTGATAATAAGTTCTTGAACCGGCTCATTGGCCAGTGGGTAGAGTGTTCCCCAATGGTCCGGGAGATCTGGGTTCAATCCCAGGTCGAGTCATACCAAAGACTTTAAAAATGGTACTTGATACCACTTTGTTTAACACTCAGCAATATAAGGTACATATCAAGGGTAAAGTGGAGCAATCCAGGGAAAGGAGTAGCGCCCTCTTTTACACCTCGGTGTAGTAGCTATTAAAAAGGGAGCCTTCTGGTCATCAACTTTACTTTACTTATAAGTTCTTATTTATTTACTTACTCATCTGTTGTTAGTTTGTCAAAACTTTCGATCGAGTCACACTGAAGATACTGGTTCCTGCAAGGTGACTGAAGTTAAGTAACGATGAACCTCCACAATGCTGAATCAAAACAGTAACTGTGATCAACATGAAGCCTGTGGGCCACAATAAGCAAATCCCTGTAAATCCTAGAGCACCTAACGTGATTTAATGGTTTGTAAATTAGGCTAGATCACTGTTAGTAAATCCGAGTCTCACTGAGTGCCTTATACCTTTGGCTTCGTGCTAAATGAAGCTTAGTAAATGGCAACTTATATAGAATTGTATATTTTAAAGGCTGATGACCAATTCATGCTTAAATTACAGGGTCACCAAAATTAAGCAACGATAAGTTTGGTCAGTATAATAAATGCGTTGGTCCCAGTGCAACACTATAAAGTAGAATCATTAGTGTTTTATCAGTATCGTAGAGTAAACCAGTCAATCTACAAATTTGTGTATACATATGTACCTTTTAATGGTGACACACAAACAATGAAATTTTATGCTCATGTATTTTGAATGTTTTGTTTCACTGGCATCAAATACACTATGTGACAACAATAAATCTTTAAATTTACCTTGTCTTCAAGGTTAAATATAACATTGCTTATAGACTAATTACAGTGAAATTATTTCCCCCCAGGTTTAGCTGCAAATTTGATGACGAGGAAATACAATCAATATCTACCAAGAAAGTAATGTTTTATTAGTGCGCACACACACACACGTCACATTGGACATGAGTAGTGAAATCAAAACTGTGACCTTGTGTCGAATCAAAGTAAGCTCAATAAATATGTATCTCTTCATTAATATTGCTATATTCACGTCTATATCATTTTGTCAAAATCTTCAAACAATCCATTATATATATATATATATATATATATATAGTGAGAGTCATAGTTACCATACCCCATACAAATTATTACGGACGCGGACTACGCTGATGACATTGCGTTTCTGGCAAATACACCTACCAAGGCCGAATCCCTGCTGCATAGTCTGAAACAAGCAGCATGTGGTATAGGCCTCTATGTGAACACAGAAAAAACGGGGTATATGAGCTTTAATCAAAGAAGTGACATCTCCACACTAAATTATGGTTCTCTGAAACTAGTAGACATGTTCACCTACCTCAGAAGCAGCGTCTCATCTATGGAAAATGACATCTATACTCGACTTGTGAAGACACGGACAGCTATCAATAGGTTATCGGTCGTAAGGAAGTCAGACCTATCCGATAAAATAAAACGTAATTTTTTTCCAGGCAGCGGTCGTGTCCATACTACTATATGGATGCACCACGTAGACGCTGACTAAGCGTAGAGTTTGGTTTTTATGGCATATCAATCTTACTAAGCATAGAGAGAAAAAGCTTGACAACAATTGCATAAGAAGGCTACGAGCTATATTGAATAAATCATGGAGGCAACATCCCACAAAACAGCAGCTGAACGGCTACCTACCTCCCATCGCTAAAACCACCCAAATTAAACGAACAAGACATGCAGGACACTGCTGGAGAAATAAGGACGAACTCATAAGCGACGTTCTCCTATGGACTCTTTCACATGGACAAGTAAATGTTGGATGACCAGCTAGAACCTATCCACAACAGATCTGTACAGACACAGGATGTAGTCTAGAAGACCTGCCGGAAGCGATGGATGATAGAGACGAATGGTGAGAAAGAGGGAATCTGTGCTAGCGGCACGACATGATATATATATATATATATATATATATATATATATATATATACACACACACACAGTTTACAGTTAAAACCGACGGAATGAAAAGAAAATATTTTTATCATTAAGGGTTTTCGGACTATTGTATTCATCTTTATTGTTATTTCCACAACATTTCGACCTATATGTCCTCCGGCCTTCTTCAGATGTTTATCGAACTCGGGAACCTTTACGGAACTTCGAACTACGTCCTTTATTGAATCCACGGGGGTAGTTCGAAGTTCCGTAAAGGTTCCCGAGTTCGACAAACATCTGAAGAAGGCTGAAAGACATATCGGCCGAAATGTTGTGGAAATAACAATAAAGATGAAGACAATAGTCCGAAAACCCTTAATGATAAAAATCAACAAGCTTCGTCTCAGAAATTTAGACAACTAAAAGAAAATATATTTTGGAAAATATACTTGCTATTGAAAATGCATTCTGATGACGCTCGATTTCAAGGAAAAGACGTCAATCAGGTTTACTAGACTATTTTTCTTTTTTTTATACACTCACAAATATATATAAGTTAACCAGATATTCGTCAAAATTACAATGTCCCTAACATGAGATACCGTCATGTAAACAAGAGCAGTTAAGGATAGTGATTGTAGAGCTATTGTTACGTGAAGGCGGGGAGGCTGACCAAAATTGTGGCAATCCTCATGTGTGTATCACATGCTCATCGCCGTGGTGCTGATAGCATGGAGTCTCTTGACACTCTCGCCATCCGTCCTTATCGATTATCGCTCATGACAGGTCCTCTAGACGGTATCAAATATCTGCACGAAGCTGATGAATGCATGTTTTGACTGGTCGGTCAACACAATTGTGTCCTTGAGTAGGAGTCCACAGAAGAACGTCACTTATAAGTTCTTCCTTATTTTTCCAGCAGTATTGTGGATAATTTGTGAGATAGGAGGCATGTGACCGTACAGTTGCTCTTTTGTGAAGTGTTGCTTTCAGGATTTGTTCAAAACAGCACACAGCATCCTTGAGTAGTTCCCATTTAGTTTTTTCTTCAAGCGCTTCTTTAAAATCTAAGTGGTGCAGTTATACAGTAGTACTGACATGGCTACAATTTGGAAGATTTCCTCTCTTATTTTATAAAAAAAGATCAGATTTCCGTATAGCTTTTCCATGCCTTTCCCATACGTATGTTAACACCGCCTTATGTAGATGTGATATTGTTTCCGAGGTACCGATATATAAAATGCTTTTTCTTCAAAAAACTAATCTTTAAATTTAAATTAAGTAAAAAAATCAGGATTTTGCAGGTTGATTTTCAAAGCACCGAGGTTTCTCAATTTGAAAGATTGGTACAAAATACTCTTCCTAACCTTTTTTGGAGGGAATGGGAGGGAAGGGGGTTTGTGTCAGATTATTTACCCAACCACTCCGTTACAAACAAAATGTTGTGACACAAGGTCAATTTTTGAGCGGAGTACAGTTGGTTTGAATTCAGTTTTCTTTCTAAACTGGTTGCTTAACCAAGTCTAAAGAGCCTACTATTTACCAATTGCTGAAGAAAGAAGAGATGGGTTCATGCCTTTCCGAAGGATCTTAGCCTCGTCCAGGATATGAATTCAGGTCACCAATTCCATTTCCTACGACGATAACTGCTATGCTAATAGCATCTTCTAATATCTCAAGATATTTATATATACATAGGTTTCTTTGGCCAAATATATGAACCAAATGTTTTTGTTATGTTTTTCTGAATTCCCTTATTCCCCAAACTCCCCCTTCTCCAATATCATTTTCCCTTAACAATACAGCAGTTCCTTTGGGTCCCCATCTCCAACCAATTCACTCTCTGTTGTCTTCGTCAATCCTGTTATTTCTCAATTTAACTAACATTGGCCTAGATTTGTCATGAGGAGAAAGAGAGCCTTGGGAACCAAGAGAGAAAATACCTTCCGCTGGAAACATGACAAATGATGGATGGATGGATTCACGGGGCTTCATAAACTTCTCAATGACATTCTTATAGTGATTACTTGGCCTCCAATCTATTCCCGCTACTTTACGCATTCCTCTAGCTCCCTCCCCCAAGTAGATACTTGACAGTAAAAGAAATGCCAACAAATCACTTAGAGTGATTACTTGGCACCAACCTCTTCCCGCTACTTTACGTACCCACCCAACCCCCAAGCAGATACTTGGCAGTAAAAGAAATGCCAACAAACCACTTAGAGTGATTACTTGGCACCAACCTCTTCCCGCTACTTTACGTACCCACCCAACCCCCAAGCAGATACTTGGCAGTAAAAGAAATGCCAACAAATCACTTAGAGTGATTACTTGGCACCAACCTCTTCCCGCTACTTTACGTACCCACCCAACCCCCAAGCAGATACTTGGCAGTAAAAGAAATGCCAGCAAGTCGCTTATGGTGATTACCTGGCACCAACCTCTTCCCGCTACATTAAACACTCCTCTAACTCCCAATCCTCAAGCAGATACTTGGCAGTAAAAGAAATTCCAAGTGGTCAAATCAACAACTGATTATAATAAAAAGGAAAATTTAACTGCTGATACACAGAGACAACAGAGTTTAATCTGAGTAGGGGTTTATGACTGCAGAATTTGGTCAGCGAGGGAATACTGTGGGAAATAGTGACTATAGAGTCTTGCCAGGATGGGTATACTGTGGGGGATATTAACCGTAGGTATTTGGTACGGATAGAGGTAGTGCAGGAATATTGTGGGAGATAGTAACTGTAGTGGTTGGTCAGAGTATGGAGGTAATGTTGGGTAATGGTGGTTGTAGAGTTTGGTCAGTGTGTGTGATAGTTATTACAGTGTGAGGAAACCGGCACATTGGTCTAGTGGGTAGAGTGTTCGCTAATAGTCCAGGAGACCTGGGTTCAATCCCAGGTCACGTCATACCAAAGACTTTAAAAATGGTACTTGATACCTCCTTGCTTAACACTCAGCAATATAAGATACGTATCAAGGGTAGAGTGGAGCAATTCAGGGAAAGGAGTAGCGCCCTCCCCTACACCTCGGCGTAGTAGCTATTGAAAAAGGAGCCTTCTAGTCGTCCTCGACTACCGTCGCCAACTTTACTATGAGGGTAGAAGATATATAATTGTAGTGCTTGTTCGTTTAGAATAGGCATAATATCAGTGGGGTAATCGTGGAAAATAGTAACGGTAGAGTTTAGTAAGGAAGGGAATATTGTGGGAATGGGGAAGATAACAGTAAACATCAACAGTGCGTTTTATACATAAAGTACAGTATTTGGCGACGTATTATACGTAGAATATGATATTGGCAACATGGAATGCACTTCAAAATTTAAAACTAAAAAAAAATCACCGTGATTTCAACACAAAGTCAAAGCTTGTTGGAAATATGAAACTAATTCAGCTCCTAGCTAGGTTGCAGGTATTTAGAATAAATCTAGCCTGAGGCCACAAAAATGGAGCACCTAGTGAAGAAAAAACTAGATAATAACTGTTTGTATTAATAACATGTTAAGCGAGAGACTAGTTTGTGTGAGTGTTGAGAAGCTAGCTTTAGTTTAAAGACAGTTATTTGGTGGAAACTACGGTTGATACAAGTCCCGCCTACACACACGCAAATAAGTATAAGAACTGTAGAGATGCAATAAATGATTATCTCCTTTGTCCGTTAGGAGTCCAGAGAGGGTCACACGACAGTTTCAGAAACCTATTCTCAATCTCTTTTCGCCCTTATCCTTAAACAGTAGAGATGTTACTCCTGTCCCTGCAAGGGAAACCTAAAGCCACATGACTATATTACCTACACTTATCAAGTTAACCATTTTCTATATTGTGCCTTTCTAATACTGCTTGTTCATGGAAGAATATGTGTAAAATTCAAGCTGTTGTGACACGTTTGTGTATTCTTTTAATACTAATTGTAGGTATATTGTGTATATGAAATATTAAATGTTCTTGGTATGTACAAATAAGTTTGTCTTGTCTTTTCTTCCATTGCGTTTAGTGTTAGCATATCACAGATATAAGTAAATAAGTAAAGTTAGCGACCTTAGTCGAGGGTGACCCAAAGGCTCCCTTTTCAATAGCTACTACATGGAGGTGTAGGGGAGGGCACTACTCTATTTCCAGGATTGCTTCACTTTACCCTTGACCCTCACCTTATAATGCTGAGTGCTAAGCAAGGCGGCATCAAGTAGCATTTTTTGAGTCTTTGGTATGACTCGACCTGGGATTGAACTTGGTCTCACTCTACTCATTAGGCCAAATATCACAGATACACTAATGCTAATATTAGTCCTTGAATAATGGGGACTCGACTGATATATCTTCTACATCCACCAAGCTTCCAAAAAGAGTTTACCTTCTTCTAGGCTGGTTGCCATATGAGAGTCAAAAATCCCAGTTAGCTGGAGGATTGTGTGTATACAATTATAAAGCTTTGCCATTTTGTAGCAATTCTGAGGAATGAATACCTCCAGATATTATAATACACACACACATATGAAATTTAGGTAGTGTTGGAAAAAATTGTCACTATTCTGCATGTATTTACTCAAACCCACTGATATAGGCAGGATAGACAGAAAATCATTTGTTTTAGCAGAGTAATGGTCTTAGAAGAGTGACAACTTGAACAAATTATCTCCCCTACCACCAAGAATACCAATAGGATAGTATATTGCTTTCACAGACAGAAAGCTCAAAAACAATTAATGGGAAACTAGAGAATAGATGTTGGGTGAGACAGTGTTTGAAGTAGGACAGGTTCATACCTTACCACTCTCTTTGATGACTCATCAAAGAGGGTGGTAAATAATTGGAAAGGCTGAGTGAGAGGGGCAACTATTTCACTTTAGTTGAAGTCATATAAAATAGAAAAAAACCCAAGAAATTTCATATTATTTCTCTTCCTTCTCAACCAGTTTTATTTTTCAGGATCATTGTCCTTATTTTCTGTTGTATATAAAATATACAACAGAAATGTAGAAAAGTAGAATGTTGTGACATATGACCAATTTTTAAGTGGAGTTCAGCTGGTTTAATGTTTTCCTTCTCCTAGACCGGTTGCCATACC
Organism: Sepioteuthis lessoniana; assembly: GCA_963585895.1. Taxonomy (NCBI): domain Eukaryota; kingdom Metazoa; phylum Mollusca; class Cephalopoda; order Myopsida; family Loliginidae; genus Sepioteuthis; species Sepioteuthis lessoniana. The sequence goes on along the minus strand of OY757912.1, from coordinate 111,497,333 downwards.
CACAGCTAGAGAGAAGTGAGAAAGTAACATGTACATCAAAAGGGTTGGGTTCATTTTGAATAAGACAAATATTGTTTGAACCCTGGATTTGAAAGGCTGATTTTCAAGGCAGGCATATTCTTCCCACGTCTTCCTACTTCAAACCTGTCTTGGGTGCCTCATTCTTTAGGCCTTAAGCCAATAAGCCAGACTCAGTGAATTAAATGAGTGCTTGTGTGTTGCAATGGTTAGTGAATGAGGTTGGCAAAACATTCTCAGAAGGTTCCCACTACTGACCTTGTGCCAAATAAGCTGAGTAAAAGTGAGCACTTTACAGGATGTAATGGTTAGTGAACAAGGTTAGCAAACTATAAATGGTGAGTTCAATTCTCAGTAGGTGTTCCATATTTTTGGCCTTGTGCCAAACTAGAGTAAATGACTTTTTCAGTTTGCCTTATACTACTTGTTATAAACTGAACTTACAGTAAAGACCATTTCAAAAGCAGAATGTCAATTTTGTAATTCAGTTTTCCTTCTAGAAAGGTTGCCTAACCGAGGTTAAAAAACCCAGCCTCTCCTACTATTTACACATAGCCAGAGGGAAAGCAAATGGATTCATGCTTTTCCTAAGGACATTAGCACAAAGTGAAATGCAAACCACCTCATCCAGGATTTGAACTCTGGTCACTGATTCCATTTTTCCATGATGATAACCCTTACATTAAGCACGTCTCATAAACCTAATGCATATCCCAAATAAAAATACAATTATTTAATTTCATTTTTCTAATGAACTAAGACTGAGACCAATTAAATTCCTACATTTTTCCTCACTTAACTGACCTGTGTACAAATACTGTTTAATACACAGTGAGATTTATACAGTTTATAGATGGTTAGGTTATGGTATATCAAACCTTGAGGGTTATTCAATACCAAATCCTGTTTATTCATATCTATATATGATTTATAAGGGAATAGTAACTTTATTTTTAAATGACTCAGAGCTCATTTGCATTCAGTTAAATAGTTTTTAGTATTGTTATTTAACATTAGTAATTCTACTCATCAAGTATTCCTATCTAATTTAATATTACTTATTTGCATTGTTGTTTGCACACAGTTAATAATATTAATCAAATGGTTTCAAGTACCACTATTCAACACTAACAATTCTATTTATTAGATAGATTTAAATATTGCTATTCAATATAAGTGATTCTCTTTACCAAGTATTCTTATCAAATACAAATAACTTTCACAAAGCTGTATGGTTTCAAATAACTAATAATAATAATAGTTCTTTTTGACTCAGAGATGGGACCCTGATAGGTACAAACATTTTGGGTCAGAGTGGACCTGAGAGTAATGGCAATGAAAGTGTACTCCACATTCTCCAAACTCCAAAACTGGAGTCTCATGCAGATTAATATCATAATCAAGACATTAAATGGTTTCAATTATTGTTATCTAACACTTATAATTCTATTCATTCATTTGCCCACTGTAAAAAGTTTTCAAATATAATAAATATTAAGTCGTTCTATTTGACCAGTAGATGAGACCTTAACTGGTACTATCACTCTGGATCAGAGTGAACCTGGGAGTAATGGCAATGAAAGGGTACTTCATATTCCCTAAAGCACCAGAACAAAAGACTCACTGTCAGATGGAGTTTAATGTCATACCCAAGACACTTGTTGCTGGGTGTAGTCAGTGTATTCTACAACCCCAGCTGACAGAGTGGATAATTCACAGAATAAATGCAGAGATACAAGTCCACTAAATAATTGACTTTTAGCTTGGGTAGCTAACTTACCCAGGATGAATAAAAATGGATGTCTACAATTCTGTCTGTGCATTAAGTAATAACATTAACTGACTCAGTTTCTTCAGGAGCACTGTCTTCAGACGTATCGCTAAGGTCCTCCTGCCTTAGGCCACTGGACATGCTACTTGCTGATGAGTTCTCCTCTGCTGCTTCATATAACATCGGGTCTGCTTCATCATCTGAAAGGTCTAAAGGAGTAACATAGTCACTGGCGTATTATTCTCCCCATGCACAAGATGGACATCTTTCACATGGCGTGGTATTCCATCAACACAGACTGAGTGTGGGCTATAGATTCTCATCACTGTACCCCAGTTGAATTGTGTTGTGCATCTTCCATGTAGGCTCTCAATACAGACAGCATCTCCCACAATGTAAGGGCTTGAGATTGTATCATCCTACAGTAAAGCTGCGTCAATACTCTTCAAACAGATCTTGTAGGTGTAGGTTAAGTTGGCTAGCACTGTTCAAGTCGTTTCATTGTCCTTTGGTATAAGGTTGTGCCAGTACACTGCCTCCTGGATTGAACAATGTGTTATTGTCACAATACATTTTATCATATGATGGGATCTTTCAATTATCCCATTGCCCGGTGGTACCTGGGCACACCAAAAACGCAAATTGTGCCAATCTTTTCCTGCAAAACGCTGTGCTATTGTCAGCAAGTAGTTCATTCAGCAGCCCCCTTTCACAAAAAAACTGTTTCCAACTGTTTGATGATGCTGGCTGAGTTGTAGCGCAGCAATGGCTTCCAAAGGGCAAAACGACTAGGGCCGCAGTCTATCAGCGTTAGATAGAGTTGATTTCCAAAATGGGTCACATCCATTCCAACTCTTCTCCAATTCTTAAATACATCAAGCCTGCCTGGCTTCCAATGCAATGGGGCCGGATCTATAGATTGTCACTCTCTGTAATCTCTAACCACTGCTTGAACCGCTGCCTTAGGAACCCCTGGGTTGACCAACTTCACAAAATACAGTGTTTGCTTCACACTAGGGTATCCACTGGTCTGATGAATGGCTTGCATACAAGCAACATCTAGTTCTTCAGCCACTGCACACACAGTTTATTTAGGTTCTGCTACGGTGCGGATTTCTTCCAGCCATCACCGCGGCACCCTAGTAAATTGACCGGCTCAATTGTCATGAGACTTGTCTAGTCCCATATTCAATATTCAGCTCATATTCTGTGTCCAGTTCTCTTAGTGTGGCAAGCCGATGTCTAATTAACATTTCTGGTGTGCACTCTGGTCTGTCTGGACAAGGTGTCTAATATCCAGTAGTGCACGCATGCAGAGTCTGTCAATCTATGCAATGGTGCAATGGAAGCTAGGCAGGCTTGATGTATCTGAGAATTGGAGAAGAGTTGGAATGGATGTGACCCATTTCGGGAATCAACTTTAGTTACGCATTGTTACAGATGAGTTAAGGAAGGTGAGATAATCATATGAGCACTTTATTTTATCCAACATTCTGAAATGATTATTTTTTTTGATTGGGGATTCTCATTTGTTGTTTATATTCATATTTACCTACCGCTCCAAATGATGCAGGATGCGACACAAGGTCAATTTTCTCAAGGAGTTCAACAGGTTTGAATTTAGAGTTTTCCTTCTGCTAGACCGATTGCCATACCATGGTTGAAGAACAATCTTCCTGACTATTTAACCTATAGCTGGAGGAAGAATAATTGGATTCACACCTTTCCCAAGGGTATTATCGCCATGTGAAATTCAAACAGACTTGTCTAGGATTTGAACTCAGATCACTGTGTCCATTTTTTATGATGGTAACCATTACACTACAAACACTTCTATCTGTTGTCTATATAAAATTTAATTGATGTAGGAAATAATGCAGTTAACTGAACATCTATCATAGTAAACATCTGAACTCTCAAGGATTAAAGAGGAACATGATAATAAAGTGACTGTTATAATGTGTGAATTTTATAAAAAGTGTATAATAGATTCATACAATTGTTACTGCAAAGCAAACAGCAGCAGTGCCATCATCAAGCCAACATGACTGACCCAATTTAAAAAAAAAAACTTTACAACCCAAGTGGTTAGTATTTGTGCTGCTACCTACAAGTACATACACCCTGGTGACCTGACTCCCATTCGAGAAATCCTCATTTCTACATCACTATTGCCTACAAAATGTGATCTGTTATTCAACTCATTATAATATTTTATATTTAACAGCTATTTTTCAGCCAAGAGCTTGAAGAATCCTCATTTCTATATAACTATTGCCAATAAAATGCTGTAGTCTGATTAGAACATTTTATATTTACAACTATTTCTAAATAGTAGGGCAGACTAGATTCTTTAGCCTTGGTTAGATGACCAGTCTAAGAGGAAAACTGAATCCAAACCATTTGTTATTACTTAGAATATTCGGACAACTGACCTCACGATGAGTTTCTGTGTAGAGTCTGAGTTTGACATGAAATACCTGAAGAAGGCTGAAGGCCTTATCAGTCGAAATGTTGTAAGTATAATAATAAAGATGAGATCAATAGTGCAAATAATAACAATTATCAAGCTTCATCGTAGAAATTTACACATTCAAACCATTTCTACTCCACCAAAGAAATTGACCTTGTGTTATGCCCTACCCATCATGGAGGTTTTGGATAAAAACAAAAAAATTTGAGTGCGGCCTAATTAGTTGATCACAAATTTTTAAGTTACCGTCAAACCTGAAGAGGTTCACCTTTCCTGGTCAATGGGAATAAACTGACAACCTTCATATTTTTCCGATATTTATCATGAATACATTCCACATGACTGGAAAACATTTTCTTCAAACATAAATGAAGATTACATACATGATTGGAGGCATAGCTCACAATTTTCATTTGAAACAATGTTCCAAAATAAAATGAAAGAAAAATAAAACAATAAATGCGAAATTTGAGTCATTATTATGGAATAAATCAAGTAAAGTTGAGGGTGACTAGAAGGCTCCCTTTCCAATAGCTGCTACACAGACATGTAGGGGAGGGCACTACTTCTTTCCCTGGATTGCTCCACTTTACTTTTGATACATACCTTATGTTGCTGAGTGTTCAGCAAAGAGGTATCCAGTACCATTTTTAAAGTCTTTGGTATGATTTGACCTGGGATTGAACCCAGGTCTCCCAGACCATTGGCAAACACTCTACTCTCTTGGCCAATGAGCTGTTTTTCTATGAAATATGACTGAAATTTTATTAAGTAACGACTTGTAATTTAGGTGATAAAGTAAAAACTCTAAAATCTTTGTCAAAGGATTTGTTCCATATTTGAAAACACTCCAGAGATTTTATAGAATTGTTAATAATGGAGAGAGTATTTATCCGACTTCCCACCAAATCAGGTATGACATGGAGACATTTTATTGTAAGGAGCCACACACGAATCGAAACTCATGTGTGGCCATTAAAAAAAAAAGCTTTGTTCCGTCAGCATTCCCCCTTTGAGGTCCCAAAAGATAAACTTATTCCTGCTAAGCAGGTATTACCTGAGGGGAGGGGGAAGATCCCTTGAAACCAAGCTAATGTGGGTTTCTTACCTACTCGGCAAGGATTACTCTAAAACCAGGAAAGTATAATGCTTTGATAAAAGAACACAAAAAAGAAAAAAGAAAAAAAAGAAAAAAAAAAAAGGCAAATTGGCAGTAAAGTGTGCGTGTGTATATATATATATATATATATATATATATAAGCTTTTTTTTACCAGTCAGCTCTTTAAGAACATGTTTGTTTACATTTCTTTGTTTCTTTAATCTAAAACTAATGTTATATACACAACTAATGTATTTTCTGAAGTGCTGCCAAAGGTCAATATATTTACAGTATATTCTTTCTTTTTGTTAAAAACTTTTTAAAAAAGAGAGAGAGAGAGAGAAACAAACTGATCTTAAAGTAAATGTAAAATAGTATCAATTTCAATATAAATTTGTCTGGTAGCAGTAAATATTAGGTGGGGGCAGACTGAGATAAATTTTTTTAAAAGCCTGGCTGAGTATAGTGTTAAGCTAAATGATGTTAGAAAGATCTAATACCAAGTATCAAGCAGGAGAAAAACCTGTCTTGAAAATCAGCATTTGAAATCTCCACTTTTTATCTGGTCTTAAATGCCAATGGTAGGAATCATCACTTGTTATTTGGTTTTAAATGCCAATGGTAGGAAATACATTTCACCCTGGTGATTGATTTTAATAGCATGTTAACCTGTCTAGGGTTATTTCATGCCTAGAGGTTAAGGAATTGTGTTCATGTTAACATTTTTTTGTATAGTTGTTTCTCAAGAGTTTTTGGCATATAGTTATAATAGTATCAAACATTTCTATCGAATACTAATAATTTTATGGTTTCAAGTAATTATTTCTTATTTAATAATAATTTGTTTGCACACATTTTGTTTCAAATAACTAATAATGATAATAATCCTTAATAAACAATTATAGCTTTAAGTTACTATTCTTAATACAAATAATTTTTAAACAGATATATTTGATCCATATAAGGGACCTTTACAGGTACTACCACTCTGGTTCAGAGTGGAACTGGGAGTAATAGTAGTGAAGGGATACTTCACACTCTCCAGAATTGGAGCCTCACCATCAGATGCTGTTTAGTGTCATACCAAAAACACTCCTTTTTTTTTTAAATTTTAGGTGGGAGTGGTCTTACCCCTCTGCAAGGTAAAGTCAGCATATTCTAAGACTTGCTGATAAGGTGGCCAATCTTGGAGAGAAGCCCCTCCCCCCCATTTTAAAGACTATTTCCAGGTGCTGGTCTCCACCAGTTATCACCTCCTCACTGAACTCAATTGGATACCATCAATTACATAAGTATAAAAAAAATTATAGGAGTTTCTGAAAGATTCTTTATAAACTTACAGTTAACACAAAAATGTAAATACTTTTGATATATATACATATATATATATGAAAGTAAATATGGATCTGAACCCGACAGCATAGAAAAACAAATACCACATACATTCTTACATGACACCTAACATGGATGACTTCAAAATGATCTGTATATAAGAAAACTTACCTATCTCTGTGTATTTCTTTAAAAGACGAGAGGATTTTTCTTGTCTCTTAAAAAAATCCAACATATTCAAATATCATCCCACGTGCCAAACACATGCTTAATACTTTTAAATTAAGAATGCTATATGCACATTTATATCTTTTTGTTGTATACATTTTACTTGCTCCTGTTATCTCAATAAGCATCCATCACTGTGTGAACAATTCTCATGTTATCAAAGTCCTGATGAAGGTTATTAAAACCGAAACGTTTAACGTTGGCTTTACATCACAATAAATTCCCCTATTTGGATTATTCTGTTTTTCTACTTTCTTTATATATATATATATAGCGAGAGAGAGAGAGAGAGAGAGACAGTAGACAAGTAGAATGTTCGCCAATGGTCCATGAGACCGGGGTTCAATCCCGAGTTGAGTCATACCAAAGACTCAAAAAATGCTACTTGATGCCGCCTTGTTTAGCACTCAGCATTATAAGGTATAGATCAAGGGTGAAGTGGAGTAATCCAGGGAAAGGAGTAGCACCCTCCCCTACACCTCCATGTAGTAGCTATTGAAAAGGGAGCCTTCAGGTCACCCTCGACTATGGTTGCCAACTTTACTTACTTTATCTCAATTAAACGATAATCATTTGTTTGCACACAGTTATATGATATCAAGTATTCCTATCTAATTCTCATGATTTATATACAAATATATTTTTTCAGCTAACTGTTTCAATAATAATCATTTGTTTACGAGCATTCCTATCTCATACTAATAATTTTTCAAACATATCTATTTGATCCATAGATGGAACCCTAACTGGTACTATTACAATGAGTGAGGAATGGCAGTGGAAGAGTACTTCACACTCGCCAGAGATCCAGAATCAGAACTTTACCACTGGATGCATTTTAGTGTTATACCCAAGACACTCTTTTTGGGTTGATCTTACTCCTTTACAAAGGATGCAGTGGGCATATACTAAGCCCCACAAACAGGGTGAGTGCAGAATTGGTCTGGGGCATGCAATATTTTGGTGGGGCTTGTTTAGAGACCAAATTAATGACCTTTTAAGCTTCCTTCACATGAATTGCAGTAAAATTTTGAATATGTCAGAATTAAATATTATGGGGTGGGGGAGAGGGGGATTCAAATTATAGAAGTACCAAAGTGGGCCATGGCCCAAAATTGGTTTTGAACCACTGGTCTAGCATATCAGGATTCTGTAGAATGTACAGCATATGCCACTGGTTGACCCCCAAAAGGTATTTGTTCCACCCCTTTATATCAAATTTTATCTCATAAAAAACTTTATAAAGCAATATCCTAAAATTGATTTTCAATACCTAAAGGTAAAGTTCAGTGCAGAGAAAAGTGATTCCAAATTGAAAGCAGCCATTTTTATTGGACCTGAGATCAAAGATGAGATATTTAATAGCAAGTTCAAAGATGAACTTAATCCACTTGAGTGGGCAGTATGGGATTCATTTGTTGGTTTTTTTGGGTTTTATGGCATATCAACCTTTGTAGGTTATTTAATACCAAATCCATTTTTATACAAATAATCAGTTCTATTTCAAACGATTCAGTTTAGCATAAACATGCAGTTTATATGTAAGTACACAGTTTAATTGTCAAAAACATTTCTATTTCAAGCTATTCAGTTTAGTCAAACAGTTCTAATTCAAAAAAATTCAGTTTAGTATAAGTATAGTTTTTATCCACACACAGTTAAATGTCAAAAAAGTTCTATTTCAAACAACTCATTTTAACATAAGTACACAGTTTACATGACAAAACAGTTCTATTTTGAGCAATTTAGTTTAGCATAATTATGCAGTTTAGTTCTATTTGATCCACAGATAAGACCCTATCAGCTGCTATCACTCTGAGCCAGAGTGGACCTGGGAGGGATAGCGATGAAGGGGAGCTCTGTATTCTCCAAAGCTTCAGCATGATTGGAACCTCACCATCAGATTGTTTAGTGTCATATCCAAGACACTTGTTGGGGAGGGTCTTACCCCTCTGCAGAGATGCAGTTGATGTATTCTACAGCCCCAGCCAACTGGGCAAGGATTCATTTGTATTAGTTGACCAAGAACTTTGGTCTTGGAGAGCTGAAGACAACACTGATTTAATAAACAACCTGCTAACAGTGTATCAAAGAATGGGATGCTGGATATCTCTTAACCCCCCCCCCCAAAAAAAAACTTTTTAAATTCTCAGCTCAATTTTTTCCAATAGATCTGGGTTTTGAGAGTGATAAGCATAGAGAGAGATATTCCACCAGATGTATCTGAGATAGAAGTCAATTCAACCTAAACATGATGGATGGTTACTGCTAGTTCCCACAACTGCTTAACCATCAAATTCAAGAATATGTGTCTCAAATATTTCTGATTATAAACATGAATATATTTACTCATTTACTATTTGCCTTAAACATAAATATACTATATACCATACTAATATACTGTTAATATAATATTTACCTTAAACATAGATGTTATATGTTACTATCAATATGTAATTATACTAACATCTTAAAAACCTGATTAGCAGGGATAATTCTGAGAATATATGGGAATCAGCATTATTTATCTGCATAGAAAACTATATTTTTTTTTTCACTGAGTGTAATCAAACTTGAAAAATACAAATTACTTATCTATTTTGATCTAAACAAATAATGAAATAAAAAATATATATATATACTTACCAACCTGTTAAAAAATCAGTTTATTATTCAATCAATTCCAAGATTCAAAAATATTGGTATATCATCAAAAATTATTAATGAAATTACAAATTTAGAAAGAAAAGCTGCTCAGTTAAATTTAGATATTCTTTAGTTTTATATATTAAAAAAAAAACTGAAAAGAAAAAAAATTAATGGCACACAAATTTAGTTACAGTCAATTTTAATTGCTACGTTTCAAAATTACATATTTGAAATGAATTTGACCTAAGTTACATAAAGATTCACAAAAGTTTTTGTAAACCGAAAAAAGATTAGGAATTGTAGTTTTCTTTGTTTTTAATAAAATATAGAAAAAAAAAACGTCTTAAGGTATTCAAACTCCAAATGAAAATTGGTTCAACAAAATAGATATTTTCAAACTTTGAATCAGGTTAAATTTTAATCTTTCCATCAATAGATTTTAATGTCACAGAAGATTTATCAGAACCAAAATCAATCTTAACAACAATAATTAAAAACACTTTTATAGTTGAGTTTGGTATCTCCATTGGCAATTTTCCTCACAACCATTACTTACAATATTCTAAAAAAAAAAAAAAAAAAAAAAAAAAAAAATTGTACATCACTGTCTTTTTTAGGGGATTGCTCACAAATTTGAAACTTAATTTTTGCTGTTACTTTGATTTTGGTAAGTTAGGTAATGTGAGATTTGTTTTATGTAGAATTACAAAAGAATGAAAACTTATTGAAAAATTGTAAAAAATAACAATCATTATATTTTTGCAATATGGTTACATTTTTAGAAAAATAATTATATTTTAACATAAAATAAACACAAAACGAATTTTGTGGATTCAGAAACCACAGCAAAAAGTTACTAAAGCCCTGAATTCATAATTTAGTTTCTTGATTCTTGGCAGTTATTTCAATCTATTCATAAGTTTTTGTTCTTTTTTTTACCTATGACATTTGTTTTGTTAACTCATATTGCGGTAGTAGTAGTAGTAGGGCGAGATTTACCTAGTTGTAGGCCCAAAGCCATATTTATCAGTGGGCCTCAAATTTAAAGAAATATTGGCATGTTTCAATATCACATATATAAGTTACTGTAATTTTTTTGCAATGGCCAATAAATATTACACATTATAATCTAAGAAATATGAATTTCAACACAATATAACACATCATAACTTGTATAAACTTAAAACTGACATGATGTGTGACCGATCAGTTTCAGTGGACCCACAGATACCTGTGGGTCCTAAACAAATGGCCTTCTATGTCAATTGGTAAATCAAGCCCTGGTATTATATATTTTGAATTTTCATTGGTAAGTCAAATGCTCCTTAATAAAACACTACATTTGGGCATTATCATGTTGCTGCAGGTTCTATCCTTACTGAGATTAAATTCATTTTGCATTTTCTTTTTTTTAAACATCATACATCAAAAATTAAGTATCAAATATTAATTTGATTAGAAATATCACAAAATTAAAAAAAATTAAACGCAAATGATAAACAACAGCTAAAAACAAAAGCTCTACCATCCAATCGGGGAATAAAAAAAATTGAATGTGTTAGTGATTTTTTTAAATTGAAGCTTCAAACAAGGTCTTCAACAGATGCCATTGAAACAATTTGGTTTTTAGTCACATGCAGTTAGTAGTAAAAAAAAGCATCAGACAAAAGAAATAATATTCATCATGGAATTGAAAGGATTTAAAAATAATTTTGTTCATCAACCAAAGTTGAAGTTATATGCTCTTAGATTAATACATTGTCGAGTTTTTTTTTTTTTTACAGTTTGCGGGTTTTTTTTATTGATTAATTAGTCAATCAATAATTACAAATTGACAAAGAAAGCTAACTGCAACACCGTGTACCATGAACACCGCAGGAAAAAAGTAAGCAAGCAGAAAGGAGGAAAGAAAGAGTATAACTCAGAACTGTTACCAGAAGATGACTAGAGATTATCTCAGTCTAATAACATATATATTTATTCCTATTTCATAATATCTATATTTACCAACCCCTTTGCATGAGCAGGATGCAACACAGGGTCAATTTTTAAGTGAAGTTCAAACAGTTTGAATTCAGTTTTCCTTCTTCTAGAGGAGTTGCCATACTAAGGATAAAGAGCTCAGTCAGCCTATTTATTCATAGCTGGAGTAAAAATAATTGGATTTGTATCTTTCCTACAAGTATTAGTGCTATGTGAAATGCAACAAGATTTGAACTTGATTGGGCGTGTCTATTACCTATGACAATAACGATTACACTGCAAGCACCTATATATGTCAGTCTCAGAATACAGTGTAACCCGGATATAAGAGATATTTCAGGGCATAGAAGAAAAAGGTCTCTTATATCCGGGTTTGTTCTATTTTGTTTAGGTAACACAGGTTCTAATTTGGGACCAGACAGAACCTCTCTTATATCCAGGTTTCTCTTATATCCGGGTTACACTGTATATATCAAATTTTTAGGTTTGGAAAAAATATTAGTGGAACTGTTTGCGAGGTGGAGGGCCATGATTATGAAAAAGTTTTGCTATTTTAGCAAAAAAGAAAAAAAATGGCTGAAAAACTTTAAGAAAGCATAATTATCGTAAAGATCAATATTGTTTGTGTATAAAACAAAGAATTTTTATATAAGAAGAATCAAGTCAATCTTAACAACAAAAATTAACCATAAATACTTTAAATATATACAAGGATCATTAAATAAGTTTCCAGACTTTCTTCGTATGGGCACTTTTATTGATAGTAAGTAAGTAAAGTAGGCGACCATAGTCGAGGGTGACCCGAAGGCTCCCTTTTCGATAGCTTACTACACCAAGGTGTAGGGGAGGGCGCTACTCCTTTCCCTGGAGTGCTCCACTTTACCCTTGATCCGTCCCCGATAATGCTGAGTGTTAAGCAAGGAGGCATCAAGTACCATTTTTTGAGTCTTTGGTATGACTCGACCTGGGATTGAACCCAGGTCTCCCGGGCGATTGGCGAATGAAACTCTAGTCCCTTTTGAAGTAATCTCCCCCAGCTGCAATGCATTTGTTGTACCATTCCAACAACTTCTGGAAGGCCCCACGGAAGTCCCTTTGTGTCAGCATATCAATGACCTTCGTCACAGCCTCTTTCATCTCTTCAATTGTCTCATAACGATAGCCTCTGAGATTCAGGAATAACCAAAAGTCACAGGGACCAAGGTCTGGACAACTGGGAGGGTGAAGAACTGTCTTGATGCCCATCTTGGTCAAATAGTCTGTGACAAGGATGGAGTTCTGGACTGGTGCATTGTCCTGGTGGAAATGTCACTGACCTGATTTGAAGAGTGCTGGGATATTCTGCATTCCTCAAAGCTCCAGCATTACTGGAGCCTTACCATCAGATTGTTTAATGTCAATATCCAGAACACTTGTCTGGTGGTGGTGGTGGGGTCTGACCACTCTGCAGAGTTGCAGTTGGTGTATTCTACAGCCCCAGCCAAGTGGGCTGCTATGAGACTGAGAAGAGTCCTGGAGACCTGAGGAGATTTGCTGTTTGTCACTCAGACTCCAGTGGAAGACCACCACTTGATGCGAGTGTGAGAAACTCACAAAGATGGAAATAATAATATGGTACAAATGTATGACAAAATCCCAGTCAGTAGACTCAGCATTAATTAAAAAGAAGAAAAAAAACCCTGTCATCTTTTGGGTTTTACTGTTCCAGTAGATCACTTGTCAGAAAGATGAAAAAAAAAAACTATGAAATATCAAGGTGATGGTAATACCAATTGTATTTGGTGTACTTGGAACAGTCCCCAATGGCTTGGAAAAGAGACAGTGGGAATTGGAGATAAGAAGGAAGAATCAAGACCATCTTGCCCACAGCACTGTTAAAATCAGGTAGAATACTTAGAAGAGTCCTGAAGACTTGAGGAGATTTGCTGTCACCCAGGCTTCAGAGAAAAACCACCAGGTAAAATTGGTGTGAAAAACTTGCAGAGAGTAAAAATAATATTTTTTTAAGATAGTTAAAATTTTTAGAAAAATAACTGTATTTATTTTTCTCAATGTATAACAAAATAACAGCTACATCCAGTTGTTCAAAAATGACTATTCTGTATCTAAGATTGGTTTTGCCTGGCAGGAATCATTTTACTTCTGAGAAGCTATTCCAAGAGACCTAGTAATAGAAATCCTCATCAGCCAAAGATCCAACATCTAGAGTTTACTGGCTTCTAAAATCCATCTAATGTAAAATAGAGAATTTAAAAGCTCTAAAAACTAGAAACATATACTTAACTTTTAATAACAAATTTATCACGCTTACATCTATTCAAATATATTTTTTAAAAATTAATCCAGACATATTCAAAAAGCATGAAGATGTATTTACTAAGGCAGAAATGAACAATAAATGAAACATTAATTTTCTTTAAAATAGTCCCCTGGGAATTCATCACACTTATTCCATTGAGTTTTTTTATTGGTCAAAGCACTTCTGAAATTCCTCTTTTGATATAGTGTGGAGCTGTACCATCTTATTTCTTTTACTGTCTTTCACATTTTCAAATGAATTTTCAGTTTAGGAAATAAAAAAAAATCATGTGGAACTAGATCTGATTAATATGGTTTGGTTTCAGTTTCTTTGTTTAATGGCATATCAACCTTTGTAGGTTATTTAATACCACAGCCAACCTTGTAGAAGAACAGGAGTGATAGTATTTAATCCATAGCAGGTGGGTAAGATGTTTGTACCTTTCCCAAGTGTATTAGTCCAAAAGTAAACATAATAGCATAACTGGAGTTTGAACTCAGAACAATATTGCAGTTTAGCCAAGTTAGCCAATATGCCATGGAGCTCCACCTGGTGAATATGGAAAATGCTCCAAGTGCATGATCCTGTGTTTTATCATAAACTGGCATTTGGCATTATAATTTTCTTTTAGAATTGGCTCTACCGTCTAGACATTATCACATTATCATATAAATTGCTCAGCTGTGTATATGATTTTATTAAATTTTTTTTATTCTAAAAAATAAACAAATTACTGGTTTACTTTTGATACCGTTTTTTTTTTTTTTTTAAATCATGTTTTGTTATATAGTGAGTTTAAAGTCATTTAACTGAAAAATGGGAATGTAATCATTTGATACAGAGAGAAAAATGAATAAAACAAAGATTGGAATATTAATACTTGCATTAAATCAAATTGAGATTTTAGAAAATATCAAAAAGGAAATAAAATGAAAAGAGTCTAAAATCTTTTTTTGCTACATTCTACTTTAAGACTCTCCCTGATGGATTTTATTTTATAGTCAGTCAGCAGATTAAGTAGACACTTCTTAAGATAAGAAACAAAATGGTTTTTGGCAGCTGTGAGAGGAGAAGCAACAAGTTCTAATTAGGAATTTTTTTTTCTATGACAGAAACAACAAAGGAAAGAAGATGAAAAGGCTTATTTTTTTTTTTTACCTAGCTTTATCTGGAAAACACACACACGTGTGTGTTTTACATTTTTTAAAAAATTTTAGTTACCTCTTATTGACTATCATCTATTTTTTTTTAATGTTTTGTATATTTAAGAGTGGAAACAGAAAGAAAAAAAAATTTAAAAAATTAAAAACTTTGGTTAACAAAAAATACAGCTTAAAAATTGACATTTACATTATTTTTTTTTTCAAATTTTTACTTTTTTCTTTTAAATGTCTAAATATTTTTAATTTTGTTTTAAATAGACTGCATTTAGCCTAATTTTTTTTACAGTAAAAGCATAAAGAAAAAACATAAAACACAAAATTAAAAAAAAAACTTAAGTTAACCAGCAAATCACCTTAAAAATCATTAAGTTATTTATTCATTTATCTTAAAATACAGGGCGTTTCAGAAAATTCAGTCCATTCCATTATTTTGTAACTTGATCAATTCTCATTCAAATGTTCTTAAATTTTAACATCATTTATAGAAACAACTCAAAATTCTATGTTTAATGTTTTTTTTTCAAGAATAGAAACACCATAGACTGGGATAAGAAAAAGGTATTCAAACATTAAAATAGAATTTTGAATTATTTCTACAGAGACTGTCAAAATTTGAGATCATTCAAATATGAACTGATCAAGTTATTAGATTATGAAATGATATAAAATGTTTTTTTTAAATACCCTGTATTTAAAAATATACTTTTTGTTTTGTTTTAAACAAAATGTACCAGTCCACATTTTTAATTGTAGAAATAACAAAAGTAATGAAAGAGCATCTTTTTAAAAATTTATTTTCTTTAGTTCTAACAAGAAAATTTTGGTAAGTGGGCTAGGCTTTGACCTGTTTACTAAAACTTTTCTCATTTCCCAAAGATACTTGCATTGAAAAAATAAGACCTAAAAAGTTTAGATTTGTTATCTTTACCATGCTTTTAACCTGGACTAACAGTCTAATGTATTAAAATCTTTGAAACTGGTTTACTTTTTACAAGCAAACAAATAAAATGTAAATTACTAATTTTCTTGAAAAAAAAAAAAAGTTTGTTTAATCTTAATGGATTTATGGAATTATTTGTTTACTTAAAACACATCAGATTTTAAAGTTAAAAAAATCAACAGCTCTTCATATATATATATATATATATGTATACATATACATGTTTGATTAAATAGGACATACTCTTCTGTGTATTTTATCATTGATCTACTATTCAAGTCTTCATATGAATTGTTTGACTTCTAGATGAAATGAATTAAAGAAGGTGCCATATTTTTCCCAAGTTTATGGCGTCTTCTGGAATTCATTCCATCCAGAAGTCAAATGGTTCATATGAAGACTTGAATAGATCAATGACAAAATAGGCAGAAGTGTCTGTCCTATTTAATCAAACATGTTTATAAGAGAAAATGCTGCCTATATATATATATATTGTATACACCTTGTATGTGAATTTTGTTATATAAACATGGATAGAGAATATATAACAATAGCCATACATCGACCAATCCCATAGATTTATATGAAATTCCTCATATATTCTTTACACGAATAATCCACAGCCATTTTATTCTGAGGCTGACTGGATATTACTGATTATATATATATATATATATATATATATATATATATATTGTGTGTGTGTGTGTGTGCACCTGTGGGTCATGTTGGTTGATTGGTTGGTATTTAATGACATATCAACCCTTAAGGGTTATTTAATGCTAAACCTTTCTTTTTCCTTTTTGAATATATAAGATTTGTAAGGAAGTGCTTGTTGTGTAATAGCCATTGTTGTAGGAAGAGGACATGATAACCCAAGTTCAAATCCTGGATGAGACTGTTTGCATTTAACATAGAGCTAAAACTCTTAGGAAAGGTATGCATCCAACTATTCTTTCTCAACTATGGGTAATTAGTAGGGCTGGGCTCTTTAACGTTGATATGGCAACCAGTCTAGGAGAAGGAAAACTGAATTCAAACCTGTTAAACTCAGCTTAAAAAAAAAACAACAAAAACCTTGTGTAACCATATTGCTCATGTGGAAGGGTTGGTAAGTACATATATATAACTTGTAAGGGAATAATTTGTAGGAAAATATCTTTTATTAAATTAATTGTTTGAGTGTAAGATTAAAGTTAGTACACAATTTTGCTTTACAGGTGTATGTATGCATTGTAGATAATCTTGTTTTGTAGATGTATCTTATACTTTTTAATGTATCTACTAATTTGAGGTTTGTAATTATGCAGTCAATTTCAATATCCATGCTTTTTACACTCTCAGATCTATTTAGGATTTTAGTTTTATTGTGTTTTGATTCTTACAAGCTACATTTGCCTTTGCTTGCTTGTATGGTTTTGTTTAATATCTTTTTTTGCTTTAAATTTTTTTGTGATTTTGTTCTTAAGATTGAGATGATGAAGGGTTTGATATTCTCTGTGGTTTTTGTTCAGTTGTTCATTGGGCATAACTTATTTTGGTTTGGTTTCTTTGTTTAATGGCATATCAACCTTTGTAGATTATTTAATGCCAAAGCCATTCTCCAAGAAGAACAGTAGTGGTACAATTTAACCCATAGCTGGGAGGATAAGGGGGTTCATACCTTTCCCAAGGGTATTTGCCCGAAAGTGAATGTAATAGCGCGACTGAACTCGCTTACTATGATTTCACAGTCCATCGCTTTAACCATTACTTCATGAAGACACCCCCAACTTATTTTGGATTGTAGGGAGGATTTGAGTTTGGCTGAGGTAATTAGGACGTGTTTTGTTTTGGCATTTGGTTCTGGATTTATTTTGGGAATTGGTGGGTGGATGGGTGATCTTTCTGATTTTTTTTTTTACAGTATTTATTTTAGTTGGACATTTGGAGTTTTCTGTAGATATTTTTTGGGCAGTGGTATAAGTGTTTGTTGTGGGTCCTTTTTGATTTCAGCTGAGTGTAGTTTTTTAGTTGTTCTTGAAATTTTGGCTCGTCATTTGGTCCTAGTTGAACTAGTTCTTTAATGAGAGCTCTCATCTTTTGTGTTACATTGATGTAAGTGCTATCTTTCATAAAGAATTCCACTATTTTCCTTGCTTTTATAAATGTTATATTTCTTGTACATTTCCCTTTAAGGATTTCCTTTCTTTTCTGTATATATTGTAAGTTCTTGAAAAAGCAGGGTGGTTTTCTAACCAGTTTGAGCATTTAGTTTAGGTTTTCATTTCAATTAGGTTTTCAGGTTCTTTTTATCTACCTTTACAACTAGATTGCTTCTAATTTTTTTCACAGTTTGAGCATTTGCTCTACTGGAGATTATTTTCCCCACAGTGCAACTTTTGTTGGGAATTTACCAAGGGAGATACATCAGCCAAAAATCTCATATCAGGAGAAGGATTTCAAGCCTCTAATAATTTCAGGCTTTCAATACTCAAAACTTAGTGCCTTAAAGTTTAACAGTCTTATTTCTATAGATTCATTTCTCTTAATACATTTGACTCTCAGCCACAACTTTCTAGCATGTTTAAGATAAAAAGGTTGGATGTTTGTTTGCCATAGGAGCAATTTGTAGAATATAGTCGGGACTTAATCCTATAGAAGCTAGGGGTTGTATATATATATATATATAAAAATGGAGTGTACTTATTTTTGGACTAGTATTGAAATTTTTGGTTACAGCATTTCAATGCAGTAGAGTTTGCCAGTAAATGATATCTAATAATATCAGCTCTTACTGCACAATGTCCAACAAGAAATGATTAAATCCTGATATTTCGTCAAAACATTTAGTTTAGAAGAAAACTAACTTTTTATAAAACATTGTTGGAGTGTATTTATTTATAGGTGATACTATATATCAAAACTGCCCTATATTAAAGAACTAACAGATTATCATGTTATTTTTGTTTTTATGGACAGTCAAAATTACAACCTATTTTTTTTACTAATAATTTGAATACAATTATATGGTTTCAAGTATTTCAAAGAATTATATGGTTTTAAATAAATAATAATAATCCTTTGTAAACAATTTTAGCTTCAAGTATCTATTCTTAAAACAACTAATTTGCACATAGGAATATGGTTTCATGTATTCCTATCTAATTCTAATAATTTGTACACTATTATATGAATCCTTTTTAAACAATTTTAGCTTCAATTATCTATTCTTAAAACAACTAATTTACACATACAAATACTAGAAACTTAATATAGTAGACCTGAAAGCAATGACAACAGAGGAGTTATTCCAAACTCCCCATTAAATAACCCAACAAAGGTTGTTATGCTCTAAAACTAATCAAACCAAAATAAACTTAATTTTTTTCAGCTAAGGATTGAACTCATTATGTCTGAATTTCCACCCTCAAAAGTACTATTCATAAATATTATTTATTGTTTTGGAATTAGGTTTTCAAAATTTGATTTGGCCTCAAGTGCTTCTTAGGGGACTTGTATATAACGGGTCACATTATAGGAAATGAACAGGGCTAACTGCGTTCAAATTCTAGATGAGGATGTTTGCATTTCACATAATGCTAATACCCTTGGAAAAAGAATGAATTATTCTCTCTTCAGCTATGAATCAATAGTAGGGCCAACTGGGTTCTAATTTTGGTATGGCGACTAGTCTAGGAGAAGGAAAATTCTCAATTCACACGTTAAACTCTGCTTAAAAATTGACTTAGTGTTGCATCTTGCTTATGCAGAGGGGTTGGGTAAATACATAAATATATATATTTACAAATCTCCATCCATTCATGGCATTCATTAGTCTTGGGGAGATATGGATCCATGTTCAGATCTTGTCACAAACTGGCAATTCTAACAATTCTCTCTTCTCCCAGACACTGATGTTGTTCAAGGAGAGAATAAAGGTCAATACAGCTTTGTACCAGTGTTATTGCATGAGTTCCCAGAATGAGGTTGAAAATAACCTTAAATTTTCTGGCTTCTTGTTTTGAATCCAGAGTTATGCTGCTCCTAGACTAATTGTCCACCAAACCTATAGAGTTTACTTTTTACCCAGTAAGGAGTAAAATGAGGTGGATTCATGCCTTTTGCAAGGACATTAGTGCAAAGTGAACAGCCTTGACGGGAATTTAAAGTCTGCTTTGTAATTCCATTTTCTTTATTGGTAACCATTATGCCAAACACACTTCTATATATGGTAATTCCAATCAATGGAATTATTTGCTAAAAGAATGTATATCTGAAAAATTTCTATTTTCAAGTTTTTTTGTCTATCTCTTGTTATCTGTTATTCTTACAGCTCAATTTCTACCCTTCCATATGTGAGTCACTGTCTTCGGAATTACTCTTTTTCCCCATGTACAAGCACAATATATATTTTAAAATTCTTTGTTTCTGAAGAGAAAATCTTGAAAAAAGTATTTGGCAACAGTAATGAGAATGTGGGAGTGGCATTTTCAAATTCAGCTTCAATTTCCGCCTTTCTTGTTGGAAAAACCCAAGGCTAATATGGATATTAGATTTAGATTTAAAAAAAGCTATAATCTTATGAGGAGTGATAAAAAAGTATTAAGACTTCAGCTTATAATTGTTTTAATTTTAAGATTTAAAATAAAAATGCACAACTAGGTAACTTTTATTATAAAATGATGACAAGTTAGTGTTAATATAAAAAATTATGAAACCAATCTCAATATTTCTAATGAAATGTTTTTGGAAAAACACAGGATAGTGCAAGTGCAACACCCTTTAAACTCACATGAAAAGTAGCTCTGTTTTTTTTTATAAATTGAAAATTTGTTTCAAGGATTTGGTTTAGTTTCTTTATTTAATGGCATATCAACCTAGATGTGTTATTTAATGCTAAAACCAGAGAAATCTGAGGCTATGAAAAAGATAGAAAGAAATACAATGGTGCAGCTTCACATGGTGTAAAAAAAGGAATTTTAGAGGTGCTTTGACTCACTAGAATGTGTTGAAGAGGACTATTTTGAAAAAAAATTAATATTTCCTTCATCATTCATTTTTGTTTTAGAAAATATTGTTTCACTCAATAATTTTTGAGCAAACCTTGCACATATAAATTTTGAAAAATTGAGATATTTGTCTCAGGATTGAATTTGCTTTTATATTTTAAAAGCATTTTCTGTAACCTTCAGAACAGAAATAAACCCTTTTTAAGCTGTCATAATTCTAACACTGAAAGAAAAATGAAAAGTTCAAAGTTTAAATTCAAAATACAAAACTAGAGTGACAGAAGATTTGGACTGGAATCATGTGATAATTCTGGAATGCAAGAACAGGAAAAGACTCAAGAATCTTGTCTAGGATTTGTAAAGAAACAATATCCGTGGTAGTGAATGTACAGTAGTAAACTCTAGCTCTGGATGTAAAAGTTATCAAGCTTACCAAGCAGACCCCTTGCTTGTGAGTTTTCTGTGAGTACCCCCATAACTTATGGCCTTATGCTAGACTTGTTGTTTGATACAGGTGTCTTGATTTTTGCTTCTTTGTTTAATGGCATATCAACTTTCATGGGTTATTTGATGCCTAAGTAATCCTTGTAGAAGGACTTAAGTAATAATACTTAAAAAAGTTATTTATATAACTCATTCTCTCTCTCTCTTCAGTAGATATAAAAAAATAAATGAATAGAATCAAAGTTGATTTTGTGGCAGTGTAATATTTATTGTCTTATGAAATGAGATTAGCAACACAAGTTCAAATTCTGAGTGAGGCTGTTAGTATTTCACTTCACACTAATGCCCTTGGGAAAGGCATGAATCTATCTCTACTTCTCACAGCTTTGGGTAAATAGTAGGGCAGATTAATCTTGGTACAACAACCTGAATTCGAACCAACAGTAGTCTACTTAAAAATCAACCTTGTGCCACATCCTGTCTTTAGTGGAAGGAACAGGTAAATACCTACAAGTATTTTAATTACAAATATAGCAAAACTATTGCAAAACCAGTAGATTTTATGCAAAAAATAGAATACACATTGGCTTGTTAAAAATGCTTAGCATAGCAAAATGGTTAGCAAATTAATGGCACCTACTACAATAGACTTCTATTAAATTAGGTATTGCCTAAGGTTTTAGAAAGTTGATCAAACTAGCCAAGGAGTAAAAGATGCCTAGGAGGTCAATAAATGTGGTGGGGCTTTGAAAGCTGATGTTGAGAAATAAAAATAAAGTGATTATACAACCTATGCCAAATAACAGTAAACAGATACTCCACTGTGTATTTACCAATAATTCATTCAACACATTCATTTATCATGTTGTATTTCAATAAGATTGATTATTTTTATGTTGAATTCCAGAATTATGTTCAATGTTTTTTATATTTCTAATTATATATATATATATATATGCGTATGTATGTATTTGTAACCCAGCAAAATGGTACATCATAGCCAGATTTTTATTATAGCAATATATACAAATGCTCCAACTTAAAGAATAAAGGTCCAAATAGCAACTGAATAATAATTTTGTCAGGTCTGGGCTCACACTGAAATAATATGAACTCTGTGTGTGTGTGTGTGTGTGTGTATATATATATATATATATATGTATGTATAAAATGCTCATTAGAATTCTTCACTCTTTCCTAAATAAAAGAATCAATATAATCATGGACCACTGTTACAATGGAAAACCAACAGGTTCACAGGTTGTCTAGTATGCTATTGAAATTCTGAATATTTTCCAGCAATCACAGACTAACATTCCAAAAGAAATTACAGGTGTGATAATCGTTTTGTCTTAAAGCCAAAAATTGGTATTAGGGGAAACTTAAACTGATTATACTCCACTTAAAGGGGAAAACTACTATATAGGTCATCAGTCAGGGATACTTTTTACTATTATCCTAAAATAACTATATTCAGGGATGTCATTATCTGAGAGCTTCAGAAAGCATTTTGCCTTGGAGTACATGAAGAAAATACTGAAATTTAGAAATGTTTTTTTATAATGAAATTAAAGATATGAAAATAATAAATAACAAATTTTGATTTAACCTCAGGTCATTTATGCCTATTCCCTAACCACTGCCACAGGCAAGATATTTTTATGCCTATTCATTAATCACTGCCATAGGCAGGATATTTTTTATGCCTATTCTGTAACCACTGCCATAGGCAGGATATTTTTTATGCCTATTCCGTAACCACTGCCATATGCAAGATATTTTTTATGCCTATTCCCTAACCACTGCCATAGGCAGGATTTTTTTATGCCTATTCCCTGACCATTGCTATAGGCAGGTTATTTTATGCTTATCTGGAAATAGCAATCAATAACAAATAATTAAAATAAATTTTTTGGCTACCATAAAGCACTGTGTACAAAAATTGGTCAACCTCTCTCCTTTTTTGTAAACAGAAACAAAGAAATAAAATAAGTTTACAGGCATTGAGTATGCTGTCCTTAAAAAATAAAATAAAATTTTGGTTGTGTGTAGTTAAGGTAAAACAAAAAAAAAAACAAAACAAAAAAAACAAAGTGAAAAATTAATCTATCAAAAGTTGCATGTAATATTATAAAAAACGAAACAAAAATGGTGATGTATTTAACATGAAGCGAACTCTGTGCAGTAGCAGTATTAGTAGTAGGAGTAGTAGTAGCAGCATCAGAACCATCATCATTGTTAGCAGCAGCAGCAGCAGAAGGTGTAGATATAATAATAATAATAATAATAATAATAATGAAAAAAAAACATTTTAAGAAGAGAGAAAATAATATCAGAAATAAATATATAATAAATAAATAAATAAAAATAATAATAAAAATAAAAAAACCAGGACTAAGAATTGTTTTTTTTTCTACTGTTCATAATTTAAAAAAAAAAAATCTTACTCTGCATGCCAACCCATTCCTAGTAAATTACTAATAAGTGTATTGTTAATTAATAGTTAATAAGATACAGCCACTGCAGCCTCCACACAAGCTGTCACAGAATGAATGAATATATATATATATATATATATATATATATATATATATATGAAGGACACTTCGAAAGTGAAGCTTTTTATTTATTTCCATGGAAACTATAACTGATAAAAAGAGCACAAAAACAGCATTGGACAGGG
Organism: Sepioteuthis lessoniana; assembly: GCA_963585895.1. Taxonomy (NCBI): domain Eukaryota; kingdom Metazoa; phylum Mollusca; class Cephalopoda; order Myopsida; family Loliginidae; genus Sepioteuthis; species Sepioteuthis lessoniana. The sequence continues at coordinate 111,473,259 of OY757912.1, read as the reverse complement.
AAGGTTTTCAGCTACAAAACACCTTTTCTCAGCTATGGGTAAATAGGACAGACTGGGGTCTTTAAGCCTAGTTAGGTAACCAATCTAGGAGAAGAAAAACTTTGTATTTAAATCAGTTGTACTCTATTTGAAAACTGATTGAGTCAAATCTTGCCCATACTGAAAGGTGTTTGGTGAACATATAGAAAACACTATTTTTCACAGAGTAACTACTACTGGCCATTTTCACAGCTGATGAGCAAAAATTACTTGTTATACTTGCAAGATGGTCACTCCAAAAATAATGCATCCAATTTATAATGTTGTCCTGAAATATTAGTGGTTGATGTTGATGGTATGGCAGTAGAGAGTGAAGATTTCTGCTAATAACCATTCCCTCATCTCCCACTGAACATTAGTTTGCTTGACAAAATTGTCTCTGGCAGGAAACCAGGGAACTGTCATTGAGATTTAAGATTTACAGTGACCAAAGAGTGGATGTGAGCACAATTAGGCAGTGGGCAATGGATTTCAGCAGAGGTGACAATGATGTGAGAGATAAATCATTTTCAGTGCAGCTGTCAACTCAACAAATTCTCACTGAATTGGGCTGATAAAAGATGGATTATATTGATGATATTTTCCTGATAACATCATAATCTCTGATAAGGAAAAAGTCAATGACGGTGACCATATGAAAAAGCAGAGTTTTGTTGCTGAAAACCTGCCCTATTCAATAGTGTTATTGTGCTTCCTGTATCTCTTGTAGTTTCCATAGAAATACATTACTTTCAGAATGAACTTGTTAATGAATATTGTTATATATAAATATGAATTTTGATCAATATGTTCTAAGCCTTCTTTTTAAAAAAAAAAAAAAAAAATGGTTCATAAAGAATCATCCAAAACTGCTTCTTAAAAAAGCAAGAGTCATTTTGAAATAGGCCATGAAACAAGAATTATATAAATAAATGAATGCATAAAACAAAAGAATTGCTTTAAAATGTTCATATAAAAAGAAAGTTTTCAGACTCTTTGATCAAAATCCACTGATTTATATAAGGTGTCCAAAAAGTAACCTCCTACTTCTTTTTGATATTTTTGAAATGGGGAGTTATCTCCCTTTATTTTCTTTATGATAGCATGCAAGTTTATCTTAATACTGTATCTATAAAAGTTGTCTTTTAGTTGAATTTTTATTTATGTTTTTTTATTACCTATCATTTCATTATTTTTTAATTTATATTTTACATTGATTAATTCTTAATAAATTTATATAAAGAGATTACTTTTATTTGTTTATTTACTTATTTCTGAGATATTTAAATATATTTGGTATAAAACTATTTTCTGATTGAACTCTTACAAAATGACGTGTAGCTTGTCATTAACTATTGCAGAAATTAGTAAATATCCTAATTTTGTTCATTTAGCATAGTGGGGAAGATGCAGTAGGAAGAAGCATATTCCTCATGCCATAAAAGTTTCACAAAGGTAGGTTTGGTTTGGTTTGGTTTAATGGCATATCAACCATTGTAGGTTATTTAATGTCAAATCCTCTTTAAACACATATATATTAAGTATATATGATTTGTAAATACATTTTGTTGATAACATTTTAAAAAAAGCCTGAGCTCATTTTTTCTTTGCACACAGTTAAATAGTTTCAAGTATTGCTATATAACAGTAACAATTCAATTAAACATCAGTCATTTGTTTACATACAGTTAGATGATCCAACAGTTCAATTCAAAACAATTCAGTTTAGACTTCTATAAAATAGCAAAAAGTGATCTAACAGTTATCTTGAAAACAAAATTGGTGAATTGGGTTCAAGTTTTGGTTGGGTTCATTTGCATTCAGTTTACAGTAATGCACTTATGAAAGACATGAATCCACTTTTCAGACTTAGGTAAATAGCCTGTTCGAGTACTTTATATAAAGGTAGTCCAAGACAGGATTATTTTTGACAGAACCCCCAAAAAACATAAACAGGACTCAGATGGTCAGTAACTAAACCAGCTACTTCATCCCTTTTCAGTGTGAAGGGGGAGAGTGGTTAGCAATCCAGTAGAAAAGAGGAAATGAACTCCAAGGGTTGATAGTTAGGTATCGGAATTATGTTCATGTCATGCTCAAAACCTCAGCTTTTCCCAGATCACCAAAGTTAAGTAGCAATGATCTTGCTTAATACTTAAGATGGGTGACCACTTAGTAAGACCAAGTACTATAAACAACCTCTAACTTGGGTGCCAGAAAAAGTTTAGTAAATAACAATTCATGTTAGAAGCACCAATTCATGACTACTTAGTCACAGCAGGTACTGTAAGCAACCTATGGCTTGTGTCTGACTAAGTAAAGATTAGCAAATAATAATAATGTTTTGATAAAACTAGGAAAAAGGCAACAGGAAACAACTCCACTATCCAATTGTACACAGTTTATACATAAAGGAAGTTGTGAAGAGCTATGATTGCTCACATCCTGAACACAAGTGATACATAAGAGAGAGATTGTTTTATAACATTTTTACTTAGAATATTATGGTGTTTATAGCTCAGAGCTTAAAAACAAAACAAAACAAAACAAAAAAAAAAAACAGCTTTACTACACACTATTGAATTGTTTAATATAGATATTTATTAGTCTTTAGAAACAGTGTTTATCTAACCTCTTTTCCATGAGTAGAATGTTATACAAGGTCATAGTTTTAGTTAGAAACTCTCCAGCACACAAATGCATAGTTGGTTCTATTAGTATTTCCAACCCGCAAGGAGAGCAGCTCAGACATCAGGTGATTAACCTGATCTTTTTCTTTTTTAAAATGAGGGACTGATGGTGTTAGTGGGTACAGTTTTCTGGAAGCCAAGCTTGTCATTATATGGCCAGGTCAGAAGATAACTTTTTCAAAAGATATGAAAGTAATCTGGTCATTCTTCAAGATTCTAGTAATTAAATTCCTAAATTCAAAATAACCCTCAAATTTCAATTATAACAGAGAATAACATATCATATAAAAATTATATTCTTAATAATGAATAATAATTATGAAAATAAAATATTAAACATAATATTCCCAAAGTGATTTTTTAGAAAGTTTTTCCAAAGATACTCTTGCAAATAAATGTTGAAAAGAGAAAAGTTTCAACGTTCAACGTTTTTTTTACATTAGATTACCATTTTTCAATGTGAAGTGTGATATTGTTTGAGTTTACAACCAAATTATAGTGAGGATTTACAGATTTATGGTTTTTAGTTTAACATAAAAACCTTTAAGAAACCTGAACCTGATATGTTGATAGAATTTACCATTTTTACTGCCTCTATTTCTTGTCTATCCCAAAATATCAGCAGAGCGATTTAGTATTTTGAATCTGACCAGACCAAAGGTCAGCTTTTTTTCTTCTTTTTAATAATGTCTGTTCAAATATCTAAAGAAAACTTAGTTTTTTCTGAAGTGACTTTGTATTTCATTTGAAAAGTCTGACTTGATTGATTTGTTTAATGTCATATCAATTCCTTATGGGCTATTTAATGCTAAAATTTGATTAATTTCTAAACGTTTGATTACAATCATATGATAATATTTTCAATGTTCTGTTAAACTTATTTGTCTATAATCATTTGCTTGCCACATGTTCAGCAGTGTTATATGATTTCAAGTATTCCTATCTAATACAAATAATTTTTAAACATATTTATTTGACCCATAGATAGAACCCTAACAGGTACTACCAAACCAGATCACTGTGGACCTGAGAGTAATGGCAATGAAGGAGTATTCTACACTCCCCAGATCTAGAGAAGTGGAGCTTCACAACCAGATGCAGTTTAATATCATATCAAGGACACTCTTTTGCAGTGGTCTAGCACGTCAGGACTTTGTAGAATGTACAATGTACTGCATATTTCTATACGCTGTATATTCTACAAAGAATAAGTATTTCACTATTCCTATTAAATAATTATTTGCTTGCCCTTGATCATATGGTTTCGAGTAACAAATAATAATAATAATCCTTAGTAAACAATTATATCTTCAAGTAACTATACTTAATACAAATAATCTGTAATCAGTTATATGGTATCAAGTATTCCTATCTAATACTAATAATTTTCAAACAGGTATTTTTGAGTGAAAGATGGGGCTATAACAGGCAATACCATTCCAAGTCAAAGTGAACCTGGGAGTAATGGCAATGAAGAGTTCTCTACACTCCAGAACTAGAGCTTCACCATGAGATACAGTTTAGTGTCTTACCTAGAACACTTATTTTTGAAGTAGTCTTACCCCCTTCTGTAGTGGGGGGGATATAGTTGATGTATTCTATAGCCTGCCAATGACATTGAAATGAGATTAGCCATCATATGAGAAAATACATTTCAAACTTAACTAGATATAATTATGTCATCAAATAATCATATCTCCCTTTATTATAATTTTCATTCATCTGAAACTAATAAGTGCACTGCATCAGTAAACAGATGATTTGATGGAAAAAGAGTGAACCCATCTCTTCTCACCCAAGCTATGAATTGTAAGGCATATTGGGTTCTTGGTATGGGTACCAGGCAAAAAATTTAAACCATCTTCACTCTCTTTAAAAATTGAACCTGTGTCACATCTTGCTTATAGCAAAAGTGTTGGTAATTACAAACTTAGAGAATAAAGCAAATTCCAGTCCAATTTACAAATTACTGAAAATTTTATGGGGTCTGCATTGATTTTGAATGCCAGTTTTGTCATCCAAATTATTGATATTATTGAAATAACAGTGAGATGCTATTAAGAATACTTCGCTCCTTTCTAAATAGAAGCATCAATATCATCATGGATTGCTGGTACAATGGGAACCAAATGGAGTCAAGGGTCATCTGGTGCAAACTAAAAAGAATTTTTAAAATTTATTTTGAATTCATTTATCAATTTATGTTTGCCTTGAATTTGATTGATGTAAATAAGAACCATATATGTTATTTTTTACCCGTCAAATTTTACTTATTAATATGTTTTTTTTATGAAAAATAAAATATAAATAAATTGAATTTTAAAACAGCTACTTTTAAGACACCAATATTCATATATATACACAAACACACACACACCAATTAATACATACACACATATATGTATATGTATGTAAAAGTGTATACATATATATATATATATATATATATATATTGCATATGCCAGTGTGTGTGTGTGTGTGTGTGAGAGAGTGTGTATGCAAAGTATGAGATAGAGAGAAACAGGTAGTTATTGTATGTAGATGTTATTATACATAATGTATGTAAGTGTACAGTGCTGCACTTTACCAAATCAACATCAGACGGAGAAACCGACTGATTTGAAGACTTCAGTTCTTGAAGGATCCGCCAGGATTGGCGCAATTTCTTTCTCTTCTGCAAAGAACAGATTCACAGACACAAGAACTCTGAAAAGTGAAAATTCTATACTTTTAAAAAAAAATTTTTTACTTTAAACAAAAACAACAACAAAAAGAAAAAAAAAGGAATGAAAAGAATTTCAATAATCAAAAAAGAAAAATGCTGAAACCACTATATTCAATGGCACCTGATGTTGTGGAATTATTCTTTGAATTTCTTTATGTACTGTGGGTGCTCTGTGAAAGGGAAGTAAGATTTTTGGATTATTTAAGTTTCCTTTTTCAGTGATTAATACAATTTCCCTTAAGACAAATCAGCAAAATGATAAATGTAAAAATAAAAATAGATAAATCTTATCAATATTATTCTACCTCTGTCCCATAGATGTTATATTTGCATATAAATTTCCTACAGTGTACAATGATTATATATATATATATGAAAGAGAGAGAGAGGGTGTGATGGGGAAACTTGTCTAGATTATGCAAAAATGAAAATAACACTGACATTTCACTTTTTTAGATATATCTACCAAAATCACAGGAAAATATCTTGAAATACAAGTGATTAAATTTATTCAAAGAAATCACCACTGCTTTAAACTACAGCTTCCAGATAACTTTGGAATTTCTTGTAATTTTCTCCAATGGTCTCTTTGTTTGAATTAGTAAATGCTGCTATTATACTTGCCTTCAGTTCATATTTGATATTGCACAGAGTGTTATTGGTCTCTCATTCAACTGTACCCCATACATAGTAATCAAAGTAATTGCAATCTAGGGAGTTGGGTGGCAGGATGTTGGGATCACAGAAATTTTCTGATTACTAAGACTGCTTGTGTTGCATGGCGCAGTCCTGTTGCCAGACATAGGGTCTTCCAGCAGCTACCCTCTTAGTTCAGAACAGCATGACCTCCTCCAGATCACCAGTGTGAAGCCATGTGGAAAGATGAACAGAGGCATAATGTCACTATCACAAGTGCCCATCCTGAATACCATAATGTGGATTGGGTGTTTGGTTTTCATCAATATGAATTTTTCCTCAGATTGACAACCAAATACTCTGAAATCTTGGATGTTCTACTGTGAATACCAAGCAGTATAGCATACTATTTTCATTTTCCTGGAGGATGGAATTGCATTATGGTGCTGCTTTCCTCACAGACTGTGTCCAATTGACTCTAGTTTGCTGTACAGAAGATAAAACTTGAAATAAATAAAGCACATGCACAAAATTATTAATTTAAGATAGTGACAATTTACCCCTTGTACTCTATGTATCCATACACGCACACACACACACATATATATATATATATATATATATATATATATATATATATATATATATATATATATATATATATATATATATAAACACATACACTAGATGCAGTTTCTGATGTATCATACCTAAGATACCTTCCTTGTTTGGGGTGTGAATTTTACATCTATGCAGGGGTTACAGTCCGCATATACTCAACCCCACTGACAGTGCTTTAACCAATCTATTATAATATTAAATCTTTGGGTCTGTATTTGAATGATTAGGAAAAAGCATAAACCTTTCTATGATAAGGTATTCCTTGATTTTTCTAGTGTTGAAAGTGAAATTAGCTCTCAGTCAATTAGAAACTGAGTTATTGGTACTTTTTAAATATCCCAATTTACACAAAGTGCTACTGTTATCTCCCTTTTCTTTAAATCTTTCAAAATCAAATCATGGGAAAACATTTTTTTATAAAGTCTTCAGAGAATATAAATTGTTGAAAAGATTTTGTAAAGCAGCACTCTTTCTTGCAGAAAATCTTCCCTAAATCATAATGAAAAATGTATTAAAACAAAAATATTTCTTAAATTTGAAAAGCTTTACATTTATCCCTTAGAAAATATATTTTTGAATATCTCTCATACCCCACTTGATTTAATTTTCTACAAAAAAGAAAAAAAATTATATTTCTCATTTACATTTTGTTCATTTAGAAATGAGACAAAATTCTATTTTGATTTAGATTTTACTGATCTACTTCTAAGTAAAAATAGATAAATAAATTTGAAAGGAATATATTATAGACCTCATTTCTTACAATATTGTTATACATAATGTTGTTCCCTCAGACGATAACCCAGTCAGTTGGGGGTGTAGAGTACATCAACTTCATCTCTACAGAGGGATAAGACTTCCCCAACAAGTGTCCAGGATATGAGACTAAACAATCTGATGGTGAGGCTTCAGTAATGCTGGATATTTGGGGAATGCAGAGTACTCTTTCATTGCAATTGCTCCCATCTACTCTGGCCCAGAATGATAGCATCTGATAAGGTTCTATTTATGGGTAAAATAGACATAAACTGTGTAATTATGCTAAACTGAATGGTTTGAAATAGAACTGTTTGATCATTTAATTGTGCGTTAACAAATGACTGAGGTTTAATTGAATCATTAATGATACATAGCAATACTTGTAACCATTTAACTTTGTTGTCATGCTAAACTGGATTGTTTGAAATAGAACTTATTCTAAACTGAATTGTTTGAAATTAAGTGAAACCATTTAACTGTGCACCCCCCCCCCCGCAAAAAAAAAAACAAACTAAGTTCAGGCGTGTTCAAAATTGTCATCTTCAAAATGTGTCTAGAAATCATATATCTAAAATATGTATAAAAAAGATTTGGCATTAAATGACCAACAATGGTTGATGTACAGAAAACCAAATTAATCCCTCAGACCAGGCAATGCCAGGTAGTTCTTTTAGTTTTTTGCCTAAAAATTAGGTATTCAAAATTCAACAGATTTGTGGAATTATGGGATAGAAGTAGTGACATTTTCTCTTGATGACATAGTTGAGATTTTAAAAAAAGAAGAAAGAAATTAGGGGAAGTATGAAAGGGTTATTTTCTGTAAATATATGAATGGACTTAACTCATCAATTTCTCTGTGGATCATGGAATGTAAAATACAAATATGCTTCTTGCACTGTTCTCTCTCACTTATTTTGAACTAAATGAGTGGATAGAGAACAGAAATGTTAAGGTCATTTTTGATGATTTTCTAGCTTACCTAATAGAAACCATGATGACTGAATAGGTAAAAGTGACATTACTCATAGTGAATTAACAATGACAAGTTGAGTCTCAGTAAGCTAATGAGAACAATCCAGTGGCCTTTTATGCATTTGCAAATAAAAAAGAAAGGTAGACTACTTTCAAATGAAGAAATAAAATTGAAAACCCGAATTTTACTGCTTTGTGTATTTTCTGTGTAAGTGGCCATTTGTAATATGACTTAAGATTACTATCACTTATTAAGATGCATAATTGTTTTGTACATAAGAAGACCAAAGCAACAAATTGCAGTCTTGAGTCAATGACTGTTTGAAGTGAACCAGAATGACATTTGGTTGGAACATGTAGAAAGGACTTTTGTGAGTGACAGTGATAAAATAAACATTGTTGTTAAAGGAAGACAAGCTCAGTCTGCCTTGTTGATTAGAGGACATGAGAAACAAGTCTTGTGGCATGGTTTGTTACAAAGTAAAGAAATCTTTTGGCATTGTTTGCTACAATGTAACAAATCTTCTGGAATTGTTTGCTACAAAGTAACAAGTCTTCAGGAATTGTTTGCTACCAAAGTAAAGAAATCTTCTGGAACTGTTTGCTAAAAAGTAAAGAGATTTTCTGGAATTGTTTGCTACAAAGTAACAAATCTTCTGGAATTGTTTGCTACAATGTAACAAATCTTCTGGAATTGTTTGCTACAAAGTAACAAGTCTTCAGGAATTGTTTGCTACCAAAGTAAAGAAATCTTCTGGAACTGTTTGCTAAAAAGTAAAGAGATTTTCTGGAATTGTTTGCTACAAAGTAACAAATCTTCTGGAATTGTTTGCTACAATGTAACAAATCTTCTGGAATTGTTTGCTACAAAGTAACAAGTCTTCTGGAATTGTTTGCTACCAAGTAAAAAGTCTTTTGACATTGTTTGCTGTACTCATAATACAAAAGCTTAGTCTTTAACAGGTTACATTAAGGCTGCACAACTGGTCCTTAAGATATTCAAAATAGAGCAATACTTTCCAAGCTGATTTTATATTTGGTAGACAATGCAAAAGACAAAATAAAATTTCTTTCATTTCAATTATTGGATTATATAGATTCTCAAATGTTTCCTATTTTATAGGCAGGCATGAAGACTTTAAAAAAGAAAAAAACAAAAAAACCAACGAATCTGCAAGTCTGCAATGCTAGCATAGAAACAAACTTATTTAAGGATATATGCCAACCACTTAGAACAATGTTGGTGCTAATATTCTATATTTATTTACAATAACAACAACAACTCTGTCAAAGACAGACATTGTTGTATTACTTTAATTAGCCTATGGAATTTTAATCTAAAACAGTCCTTAGAAAAATTTTTTCAAGAGAAGCAATAAAAAGTTAGTGTGGTCATCAGATGATGGAAAATATGAGTGTCAAGGCTGATGAATTTAGATTTTTCTGAACATACTTAGCTTAGTTGCAAAAATATTTTTTAAAGTTCAAATTAAATCTTTTGCTTTTTTTTTCATGAAAGATTTTTTTTTGTTTAAAAACTCTTTGTAAGAATTATCAATCAAAATGATTAAACAGTAAAAACAATTGCGAATTTAAAAAATCATTAAGTATATAATCTTATTGTTCACTAGATGACTCATGAAACTGTCATATTTCCTATGGTTACAGCAATCCATGATGATATAGGGGTTTATATTTAGGAAAGAATGAAATATTCTAATCAGTATTTCATAGTAATCTCCATCATTTTGAGGATTTGAATGATAAAAATGAAGTTTAGTAATAATGCAGACCCCACAAAATTATCATTCAGTTGCAAATTGAACTAGAAACTGATTTATTTTCTAAATTAGGAATTTTAAAGTGTACTAATTTAATAAAAATCCCACTATGATGTGCTGTTATTGCTGGGTTATTGTTACATACAATAGATAATAAAAAATGCAACCTTGGTTTAATGATTATCATTGTAGAAAATGGAGTTGACAACTTGAGTTGAAATCCTCAACGAGGCTGTTTGCATTTCACATAGCCTTTATACCCTTGGGAAAGATATAAATCAAACTAGTCTTTCCAAAGTTATGAGAAAATAGTAAAGCAGACTGGGCGCTTAAACCTTGATATTGCAACCATTCAAAGAGAAGGAAAACTCTGAATTCAAACCAAATGTACTCTATTTAAAAATTGACCATGTGTCATATTCTGCTGATGGTGGAGGGTTGGTTAAATACATGCATACATACATAGCAATAATTTTAATAATACATAGATTTCATCTTATGAAGTTCCCACTGGACTTCCCCCCACCCAAGCACTGCATTAAAGTCCAGGTATTGTAGCCATACAATAGTACTGACATGGCTACAGCTTGGAAGAATTCTCATTTCATTTTATTGGAGATATCTGGAAGCAGTACTCCACAAAAAATCAATTGTATGGCTACCTATCTTCCATCTCACAAACCATCTAAATAAGACATGCTAGAAACAGCTGGAAAGGCAGGAAGGAACTCATAAGTGATGTTCTCTTATGGGATACTACCCATGTAACTTAGCAATAAAAGAGGACATCATTCTTCAAATGTACATAGTCATTCTCCTATAGATTAACTTAACTAACAGTATTGTTAAATCACTAAATTGTGAAAATCATTAAGCATTTTAAAATTCATTATGTCAATATCATAACAGTTATTACATCAGAACCTCAGTGAATCGGAAATTTTTCCTAATACAAAATCTAAGTCATGAATTTTCAAGTAACTTGCATAATTTACAACAACAAAAAAAAAAAAAAAAAAAGAAAAAGGAAACATCCCATTTTGTGATCTGAAGTTAAAGTTAAAAGTGGAAACATTTGTATTATGGTGTTATCATATTTACCAACCCCTCCGCTTGGGCAGGATATGACACAAGGTCAATTTTTAAGCAGAGTTTAACAGGTTTGAATTTAGAGTTTTCCTTCTCCTAGACTAGTTGCCTCACCAAGGCTGAAGAATCTAGTCTGTCCTACTATTTACCCATAGCTGGAGGGAGAATGACTGGATTCATACCTTTCCCAAGGGTATTAGTGCTATGTGAAATGCAATCAGTTTCATCCATGATTTGAACTCGTTCGCCGTGTCCATTTCCTGCAAGGATAACCATTACACCATGGGCATTATGGTATTATAGTCTTGACAAGCCATGTCCTACATACTGGCCAAATCAAACAGCAGATATTGTGGATAGGTGTTGTCATATTTTCACATCTCTATATATATTATTTGCCTAAATTTCTGAGATGAAGTTTGGTAATTTTTATCACTTAAAATATCTGGACTATTGACCTCATCTTCATTGTTATGCTCACAATGTTTTGGCTGGTATGGCCTTCAGGCTTCGTTAAGTGTTTCATGTCAAACTCAGGAGCCTACACAGAACCTCAAACTGAACCTTTTTTTAATCCACAGGAATATATTGTTCCAATTCCATTAATTATGACTGGGTACAAATGGTAAGATATAATAAGAATTCCTTGTTATTCTTACCGGCATTTGGGATTGAACCTGCAACCTCCAGATGATTTCACTCAGAAGCACTTTTCAACCAAATGCCTAAACAAATGCCTTCCAAAAACATTTGGATATCTTCTACTGCCCATAAATAATACTCTAATGCAAATCCTAAACCCTATAATCCTTAAACTCCCACCAATATTTGGGGTGATATGGACCATTTTTGGGAAACACTGCTGTAGTATTATTTGTCAATGGATTAACTTCAATTTTCTTGTTTCATTGGTTGGTTGAGTTTTATGGCATATCAACCTTTGTAAGTTATTTAATGCCAAATCCTTTTTATGTGTATATTAAGTATATATGATTTGTAAGCTCGTAGATTGTGGGTAACATTTTAAATGAGCCAGGGATTGTTTGTTTGCATTGCTGAGATGAGCTGAGCTTTTCTGATGTAGGAGAGGTCCATGAACTAATATCTTTGTAAGGAGGCCAATATTTCTCACATAGTTGATTATGTTGGTAGGATCTGTAGATTCAAATAGTTCTTTTATGCCTGTGGCTTTGTAGAAAGGTTTTTGTATTCTATCAATATATGCTTCACTGTGTATGGTTTTCTGCGAGAGCATTTGTAACAGTTCCTGTTTTAGCATATAGGAATGTTATCAATTTTCAGTGGCCTATGCGTAGTCAGTTTAGAGTGGTCTCTTCTCTTCTTACATGGGTCTTGTTTTCTTCTTTTTTATGAGGGGCTGGATTTGGTAGAGCTTGTTACTGGGATTTTCCTCCCACTGTTGTTGCCATTTCTTGGACAGGATTTGCCTGATTAAAGGTTTTACATTAGTGCATGGGATTTTGGAGTTTTTGTTTGGTACCTTGTCAAGAGTAAATTTGGCTATTGAGTCAGCTTTATGGTTTTCCTGGATTCCTACATAGCTTGGAATCTAGCAAAATACCACCTTTTTGTTAATAGTTATCACACAGTTGTTCCCTGGCTTGGGTAGCGGGATGATTGTTGCTATTTTCCATGCTTTTGAGAATCTTCTATTTATCCAGATATCACTGAATATTGTCAAGAGGTAGACCAGTGATTTCTTTGTGTTGTGCGTTCTTTGGACGACTTCTTTTAGTTCTGCTGGTGTAATGGGTTGGTTGTATTTTTCAATTATTGGTTCTGCAGGTAAAGAATTATGGATTGGAATTGTTGGTAGATGAATTTGCAAAAAAGGTCTCAGCAAGTGAGTCTGCTATATCTTTCTTGGTAATTGCTTTTGTCTTGTCATGGTGTTTGAGAGCGGTTGGCTGGGTTTTTCCAGAGATTTTTTTCTAATAATACTCCAGATAGTATTTGTTCTGGTAGCAGAACCAAGTCACTTAACAGTTTTGACAGATTTCTTAATTTATTTCATGATTTTTTGGTGTTTTGCCCAGAGGAATTTGAAAGTGTCTAGGTTGATGGTAGTGGGTTCTTTATTAAATTTTTGTAAGGCAGCCTTATGCAATTGCTGTTTTGCAGTTATTATTAAACCAGAGAGTGTTGTGTTTGTTTGAGGCTGATGTTTTTGTTATTGAGATTATGGTTTCAGTGAATTGTTTTGTTTGGTTGATGATGTTAGAGTCCTGTATTAGTTTTTGTTAGCAGACGGTTTCAAAAGCGACCCAGTTTGCTTTATTCATTTTTTAACAAGGAAGTATATCCTCATGGAGAGGTTATAGACTTTCCAATATGATAGGGAAGTGGTTGCTGCCACAGAAATCATTAGAGATCTTCCATTTATAGTCTATGTAGCTTGCAGGATTGCATAGGGTTAAGTCAGTAGCTGAGTAGGAGCCTGTAAATTGATTGAGGTAGGTATAGGGTGTCTCAATATACATGGAACCTATCTGGCTGCAAATAACTCTAGTACTAATAATGTTTTTTTTTTCCAGATTTAAAAATATTAAATTATAACAACTATTAATCCTCCATCACAATGTCTTGGACAAGAGAGGAAAAAATATTTTGTGCCACTACTTATTCGGAGACAAAATCATCGAAAACTGTTTTAAAACAGATACAACCCATTAATATGATAATGATTTATAACTGAGATTAGAAATTCAAAAAAGATTGCATATCCTGGAAGCTGATATAATTTCACAATTAAAAAAAAAAAAGCATTGATTTGATGTATATAGCTCAAAGGATACATTTTTTTACATGATGTGTTCCAAATGACTGCCATTGCATTTGTCTCAGTAATAAATCATTCTCATATTAATGGGTTGCATCTATTTTGAGACACCCTGTATTTAATTTCTTAAGATGCAGAAGTTATTTGTATTGATCATTTTCTCAAGGTCTTTGTCCTTTTTATTGGTTTTCTGGCACCCCCATACAGTACAGTGACTGTTAGGTAACCCAGAAATAGGTGGGGTTTAGGGATTTGTTCTATGAGGTTGTTTTATATGGTTTCATTTATGTAAATGAATGTAAATAGAGTAGAGCTTTATTGGTTTGTGTAGAATTACTTTGACAGCAATCACTTGGAGTTCAGTATCAGTGTTGATTTGATTTTGAGGTATGTCTTTCTTAACTAGGATTGAGACACCTTCAGAGGCTCTATTTCCGTCTTTCTTAATAAGTTGGTATTGTTTTATGTTAATGGGATTTATTTCTCTAAGAAATGTTGAAGGTAGACTATTTTTGGGTTCTGGCTGGTCAAAAGATGTTATAATTCTTCATAATTGGCTCAGATTCCTCAGCAGTTTCACTGTATAAGGGTTGAGCTATGTGTTTTGCTTGAATTGGTGGAGTCTGTTGTGATGGATTGGGGTTATTTTTTTTAGCTTTGTTTTAGGAGCTATTTGGCTCTTCTGTCTTCATTCTTTCTAAAAGGTTGAATCTGTTTTTAATCTCTGTGGTTTGATTTAGGAGAGTCAACATTTTCAGTCATTTCGGTCCAGATGATGAAGAGGCATTATTCATTTTGAATTGTGGGGAGTGTTCTGATTTGTCATTATTCAGCTAGAGATTTGGGTTGTCTATTTTAGAAGTAGGTGGATGGATTGGAGATATGTGAGAGCTTTGTTTTATAGGGAATTTTCTATATTTTGGAGGAGCAGTCAGTGTTTGAGCAGTAGAATTTATGTATTTTTCCTTTGATTATTTCAGTGGATTCATTCTTATTTGTAGTGACTGCTTTTGGTTGAGTTTGTGTTGGAAATTCAGCCAAGTAGGTTTTTCAGTTTCTCCTGAAATTTTGTCAACTATTTAGTTCAAATTTGATCTGGAGAATGTGGAAGTGTAGCTTGATTATATTTTTACATAATGACAGCAAACTTAGTTTGTTTAAAGTTTGGCACATTTTTCTGCCACAAACAGAGAGACAATCTTGGAATATGTGTTTGCTCAAAATAAAGCAAAAAAAAAAGAAAAAAAGGCCATTAAAATGTTCTTTAAAAGTTGCAAAAAGTATTCAAGTAGGCACCTTTACATTGTATTTATTCTGTCAATGAATATTTTTCAAGCCTAATCTTTGAAATTTACAGATTAAATTGCCACATTACCAGGTCTTCTAGGTAACTTTAAGTGGATAATCATATCTTAAGTAAGTTCAACTAATATATAGGGATTAAAAAAAAATCATCTTGTGATAATACATCAGGTTATATATATGTCTTTCATTAGCAACCTACAGGGAACTTATATCAATTTTGTGACAAAGTATGTGGATTTGCAGCTGGTTTGAGGAGTCATAAGAGGATGCATGGGAGCAATGTCAATGAAATAGACAGCTGACTCATTTGTCATATATGCAATAGGGTTTGCAAGGATTTAAACATTTTTAAATGTTTAAATTTTTTAGATAACTATTACATCATTAGCCCGAGGAGTAACATGTGGACTCAAGAGTACTCATAAGAAATTGAGGAGATGGCCTTTTTCTTCCAAGAAGTAGCAGTTACTATATATATATATATATATAAGTAAAAGTAAGTAAAGTTGGTGATTGTTATCGAGTGTGACCCAAAGGCTCCTTTTTTGATAGCAACAACACCGAGGTGTAGGGGAGGGCATGACTCTTTTCCCTGGATTGCTCCACTTTACCCTTGATCAAGTACCATTTTGTAAGTCTTTGGTATGACTCGACCTGGTATTTTTTAAGTATTTCTTTAAACATACTTTTTTTCATATATTACAAATAAAAGAGATAGATAGATATGAACAGATTGAGACAGAGATTGAGAGATATGTTTGGTTTGGTTTAGTGGCATATCAACTATGGTAGGTTTTTTTAATGCCAAATCCTTTTTATAGGTATGTATTAAATATGATTTCTAAACACTTTGTAGATAACATTTTTAAACAAGCCTGAGCTTATTTTTTTGCACACAGTTAAATGGTTTCCCTTATTTCTATCTAATACAAATAATTCCATTTTCTATTAATCATTTATTTGCACACAGTTAAACGTTTTCAAGTATTGCTATTTAAGTGACAATTCAAGTAAACATTAGTCATTTGTTTAAACATAGTTAAATGATCAAACAGTTCTACTTCAAACAATTCACTTTAGCATCAGTTAAAATTAAATGGTTCCAAATATTGCTATGTATCACTAACAATTCAATTAAAAATCAGTCATTTGTTTACACACAGTTAAATGATTAAACAATTCAATTTCAAGCAATTCAGTTTGCACTCAGTTTAAATGTCAAACAGTTCTATTTGAGCCATAGATAGGACCCAAATCAGGTGCTACCATTCTGGGTCAGAGTGGACCTGTGAGTGATTGCAATGAAAGGGTACTCTGCATTTCTCAAAACTTCAAGTAACTATTCTTAATACAAATACTTTACAGTTATAAGTAACCAAATATTCCTAATGAATACAAATAATTTTTAAACAGATCTGTTTGTCCCATAAATAGCATCCTAACAGGTGTTATCATATTGGGTCTGTATGGACCACATTGAGAAGCCCTGTAACAAAGGATATTATTTAATGATAAAGTGAATGCGAACTTAACTCTTTATTAAGAGATTATCCTTTATTAAATCTGTTTTATGCTGTTTCTTCATTGCTACAAATTGATGGCCCAAGTGAATTGCAATAAAAAAAAAAGAAGCAATTAAATAATGAAGATGAAAGAAAATACTTGTCAAAATAAATAATAATAACCACAGCTGACAATTCTCCATCTAAAAATAAAGTAAAAAAAAAAAAATACTGCATAATATTTTTTAAAAAAAGTTATTTTTCTAGTTTCTTATTTATAATTGGCCATTTAATGTGGAAGAGTCTAACAGTAGTTACAGTCGTTGCAGCTGTTTTTGATGCCAAAACATTTAGATTCATTTTAGGACACACATTGTTCTCATTGAAAACTTGATGTTCTTAAAACATTAATCATTCAGTTAAAAAAAAAAAATGAAATAAAATAAAATTAAAAAAAATAAAATAAAATAAAAAATAAAGAGAATAACTTTGCATCAATTTGATTGTCTTATAAATAGAAGAGAGGAAAAATTAAAATGAGCAAACATTGAAAAAAATAAATAATTGCAGCAATATACTGAAATGTCAATAAAAAAAATTCTAGAGTCAACTATAACAGGCAACAACTAAGACAATAGTGGTTATTTACTAAGCTTTGCTTAAGTCTGGCATACTGGCCTCAGGTTTCTAAATAGTTACCCATCTTAGAACTGAACAGTTTCAGCACTGCTTAACTTTAGAGATCTTAAGGGAAATAGGCATGACTTGATTATAAGTTACAACAATATTAATAGTTATTTACAATACTAGCCCATTAGCCTAGTGGGTAGAGTGTTTGATAATGGCCTTGGAGACCGAAGTTCAATCTCAGGTCTAGTCATACCAAAGACTCAAAAAATGATACTTGGTACCACTTTGCTTAACACTCAGCATTATAAGGTATGGATCAAGGTTAAAGTAGAGCAATCCAGGGAAAGAAGTAGTGCCCTCCCCTACACCCCAGTATAGTAACTATTGAAAAGGGAGCCTTTGGGTCACACTCCACTATGGTCACCAACTTTACTTACTTTTACAAAGTTTAACACAGCCTTACAGTACCTGCTATTATCAAGTGGTCACTCATCTCTGAAATGAACAGGCTCATCATTACTTAACTTTAGTGATCTTATAGGAACAGGTGCAACCAGCATGACTTGACTGTAAGTCACAACAAAGATATTAGTTACTTACAGAGTTTAGAATAGTTGTGGCACAAGGCTAGAAGTATAGAACACCTAGTGAGAATAGATCTTGCTAGTATAATTCACTAACCATTAAACCTTGTAAAGTGCAGGGTTTTTTTTTTAGTAATATTTATTTAGTTTGGCACAAGACTAAGAGTATGACTATATTTAGAGAGAATTGAATTCATTAGTTATGGTCTGCTAGTCTAATTAGATAACTATTACATCATGAGTAGCATAATAAAAACAAAGCTCAGTTTACATTTGGCAGAATGCCATATATATGGGGCACCAAGTAAGAATTGAACTCACTATTCACTAGCAATTAGTCAGTGAGATTAGCATACAAACTATTATACCAAAAAAAGGTGCTTTTTCAACAAGGCTTGGTTTAGTTTGGTACAAGGCCAGAAATATGAGTACCCATTTAATAAACATTATAAAATACAGAGTAAGACATGTTAGGTGAGGTACAGTAGTGGAGCTGGAAATAGTGAGGAGAGTTGTCCACACAGGGTGGCACTTTCAGGTCTGTTAAATAAGCCTGTATGGGCTTGGAGAAAGGAGAAACTGCAAGAGCTGTCTCAAGTCGCAAACATTCAATGTACACTACTAGTAAGCTTCTGATAATTGTGGTTTAACATTCTTGTTATTGTTGTTAACATGAAATTTTGATAGGTCACATTCTTCAGCCTTCTTCAGGTGTAATATGCATCCCTGTATGTTCAGAAACTTTGTCCCCCTAAGTTCATGAACATGATTATTCAGCATGGCCAAGTCAGATACAACAGTGATCCTCTCAGAGCCCTTCAGGATCAACAGAGTGAAACAGGGTTGCATCCTAGCACCAAATCTTGTCACCATTTTCTTCAGCAGGATAGTCAAACAGACCACAAAAGAACTTGATGGTCAGGACGGAGTCTACATCAGATATCATCTTGATAGTTGCTTGTTTATAAAATCCAATGATAAAAGACCCACACAAAGACCCTGAAGCAGCTGATCTGAGACCTTTGCCAACTTAGGTGCTCTTGTTGCTTGCATAGTAGGAGCCTTGCAACATATCACTTCTTGCTTCAGAGGTTACCCAGGTCTTTCAACAAAAATCAGCTTGAAGAAGATAAGGTACTTCACCAGCCTGCACCTTAAGAAGGGTAATGCCTTTCTTACATCACCACTGAGTTGAAGGGAGTTCATTGGCTCACCTTCCTGAGGTGTACCATCATGTTAGATGTCAAACTTGACAAGTAGACAAAAGGCTAAAAAATGTAAGTAGTACTTGTGGCAGACTACAAACTCTTGTGGTGCAACAGACACCTGAAGAAGTGCACTGAGATCAGTATGTATAGAACTATAGTTCTTGTCACCCTCCTATATGGCTCAGAGCTGAGGGTCACATACTGTCACCACCGATGACTCCTCAAGCAGTTACACCAACCCTCTATTAATCTTTCCAGGATGAGAAATTATCTGCTTAGGATCACATTGTATGGCAAACTCTCCACTGGCCATTGCTACAGAGGGGCATCAAGGAAACAATAAAAGTACTGCTTGAAAAAATCCCTAGGTGACTATCACATTAACTATCACTGGAGGTGCCCATAGTGTAATGGTTATCGTCATAGGAAATGGACACGGCGACACGAGTTCAAATCCTGGACGAGACTGATTGCATTTCACATAGCACTAATACCCTTGGGAAAGGTATGAATCCAATTATTCTCCCTCCAGCTATGGGTAAATAGTAGGGCAAACTGGGTTCTTCAGCCTTGGTGAGGCAACTAGTCTAGGAGAAGGAGAACTCTAAATTCAAACCTGTTAAACTCCACAAAAAAATTGACCTTGTGTCATATCCTGCCCGAGTGGAGAGGTTGGGTAAATAGGATCACTGATGTTTGGAACCACAACACTTGGTACTTCACCAAACATTTTGTCTTGTTTAAAAACATCTGTAGAGCCACCTTCAAAATCAAATAGTGCAGGAGGATGCAATACTATGCTATCAAACCCTGATTAGACCCTCAGCAGCAACAACTGTACCTGCCTGACCCTCATTAGCCTAAGCAGCCAGAAATATGCCTGCAGTCAACATGGACCAATGCCCTCTTGATCTTCATCTATGAAGCCAGGTCACGATATTGTGGTTCCTATGTCATTTTGGCTGGTTGCCTTCTTCAGGTGTAATATACACCCTTGCATGGAAAGAAACTCTTTTTCTGGTCTTTTAAAAGTGGTATCAAACAGAAAGTATTTTGAAACCTTAAACAATAAATATTTGATACCATTTTTGCTTTGTACTACCAGCTACAAGAAAATGAGTCTCTCTCTTTGTATATTATACCTGTAAAAGGTAAGAAAATGTAACAAAAATGTGTGAACAACAAATACAAGAAGAAGTTTAATTGTCTGAATGATTCCTTAAACATATAGTATTAGCTGTGCTTCAGGCTGTAGCTGCTTCTGAGCCTAGAAGGAAAATCCGGGCAATAAAAAAAATTGGAAAAAATCAACAAATAACTCATAATTTGCTACTACATTATTTCCTGTAATAAGCACCATACTTTTTGGGGCTTTTTATGTATGTAACTTGTCTCTACCCAATTTTAAGTTGCTTTGAAAGTAGTGTTGGTTGGTTGGATTGAAAAAGCCTGTATAGGCTTGGAGAAAGGAGAAAACACAAGAGCTGCTCCAAGTGGCAAACAATCAATGTACACAGCTAGTGAGGTTCTGATAAGGGTTGTACTGAAATCTGTATATTTTTGGGTTCATAATCTGCGACTACATTATTGTCCATATTGAACTCTGTATATTTTTTGGCTTATAATTTGCTACTACATTATTTCCTGTAATGAGTACCAGGCATTTTTGGGTTTTTTATGCATGTAACTTGTCTCTACCCAATTTTAAGTTGCTTTGAAAGTAGGGTTGGTTGGTTGGTTTTTATGGTATATCAACCTTTGTAGGTTATTTAACGCTAAATCCATTTTTATGCAAATAGTCAGTTCTATTTCAAACAATTCAGTTTAGCATGAGTACACAGTTTAATTGTCAAAAACATTTTTATTTCAAGCTATTCAGTTTATTCAAACAGTTCTAATTCAGCTAATTCATTTATTAAAAATATAGATTTTCTTTACACACGGTTAAATGTCAAAACAGTTTTATAGTAAACAATTCAGTTTAGTGTAAGTACAGTTTCAGTGTCAAAAACAGTTCCATTTCAAACAATTCAGTTTATCATAAGTATGCAGTTAGTTCTATTTAACCCATAGATAGGGCCTTATCAGGTTTTAAAAGTAGGGATCAAAATCTGAATCATCTGCAGATCTTTTGTGTTTGGGTGACTTTCTCTGTGTCTGGTGCTTTAAAAAAACTCAGCAATAGCACTGCCTGCTGGCTTGGAAATTCTATGGGATGCATATATAGCAAGTGCACACATTTAATCTATAAATAATGTTAAAAAAAAATAATTGTGAATTTCTATTTAAAAAATTTGCTGAATTAATAACATATATATATATATATATATATATATATATATATATATATATATATATATATGATCCCTATAAATAAATATATATACATATATGTGTGTGTGTATAAAACACACACTATACAAAAATAAAGAAATTATAAACTTACAATAAGAAAAAAAATTAAAATTTGGCTTCGTGAAGAAAGTAGTTCATTTTTGTAGATAAACATATTTGTCTTATTTTTGAGAAAAAACAAACAAACTTTTTAGGTAGGTTGATCAATATGCAGCAAATTTAACAATGCTTCTTTGTGAGAAGATAAAAGGCTGATAACTATTGCAGCTGAAAACTATTATAAAAGCTATCAACAAAACAATCACTGATTACAACCCTGTACAAAAAAAAAAAAAAAAAATCAGGTTATTAGTTGAATCCCTCATGTTTCTCAGGCTCCACCCCCAATCCAGTGTTAACTCTCTGTAACTTCTGGACTTTCTTAAAGTTAAAATCATTGATGAAATATCAGACAAAATTAAGAACATAATGAGGTAACTGATGGTAATCCCAAAAGAGACCTTTAAAAAGCAGTTTTGAAAAGTGGAAGAGATTCTGGAATAAATGTATAATGTTCCAAGGGAGCACTTTGAAAAATGAAAGAGGTTCTGGAATAAATGTATAATTTTCTGAGAGGAGTACTTGGAAAAGGAACTAAGGTACCACTGCCATAATTTTTTTATTAATATAGAATGGCTGGGTATTTCCTGAATGAGATGTGCCCAGGGCATAATAGTTATCAACATAGAAGATTGACATGACACCAGAGTTCAATTCTTGAATAAGGTTATTTGCATTTCACAAAGTGCTAATTTCCATGGGAAATATATTTGGGAAATTGTGTATAAATTATTCAAACCCTTCTGCATCTTTAATCAGTATAAACTGTTTGATGTTAGACCTCAAGTTTGAATTTCAACATGTGAGGGTGGGGAATATGTGACATGCAACACTTGTGTGGAATGTAGCATAAACAAGTTACATTTCAATAAATACTTAAAAAAATATTCCATTCAATCTAGTCTATATCTAATTAGATCTCAAACAAAAGTCCAACTCGTTTATTCAGCTTTTCATAAAATTTATATTCTTTAACAATGATAAAATCTTTATTTATAATGAATTCTGAAGTATTTGTGATGTAATAGTTACCACTGTAGGAAATGGATCTGGCAACCCGAGTTCAATACCTGGATGAGGCTGTTTGGTATTCACATAGCGCCAATACCCTTGAGAAAGGTATGAATCCAACTATTCTCCCTCCAGCTATGGATAAAAAGTAGGGCAGACTGAGCTCTTTAACCTTGGTATGGCAACCAGTGTAGGAAAAGGAAAACTCTGAATTCAAATTAGTTGTATGCTGCTTAAAAATTTGACCTTGAGTCTAATCCTGCTCTTAGCAGAGGGGTTGGGTAAATATGTACTTCCTGAACAGATCCCTATGAATACCTAAGTCCATCAGTCTATCTGAAGACACCAAGTTAGTTCTCCTGACTATGACTGATCTCATGTGTTGTATGTGAGGCAATGTGTGATGTGGTTTGCTACAGAGAGAGAGAGAAGGGGAGGTCAATTCCCTTACCCTGCTGTATTTGAATCAACAGGCATTAAGACTGACTGCTAAAACGGTAGGAGAATGAAGGTCAAATCTGCCTGCACTCCATGACCTGTAATCTGTTAGACAAAGAAAGGAATCCAGGTTACTCAAGTATCATGACCAGATGAAATAGTGGGAGAAGGAAAAAGTAAAATGACTGGCCCATTTCCTTAGCGCCAAAATGCCATTTTGCCAGAAATTTGGAAAAGAATCTTTAGTTTGGGGACAGAAGTCGGCAGGAAAAGACGCCAGTTTACAGCCAACTCAAGGGAAAGTCTTCCATAAAAAGAGTAGAACAGAGTCTTTGGACAGAAGTCAGCAGAAAAAGACGCTGACTCAGCCGACTCCGCGGATGTCACTCGCCCGTAAAGGAAGGAACCTGAACATCGTCAAGTACAACTTAAACTGTTTTCCTTCTACCCTTCCTAAATATTGGGAAGTTATAAGTGTTCAAAAAAAAAAAAAAAAAAAAAAAAGAGAGAAACTGAAAGGATTCTGTTTCATCATTAGCAAATTATTGAATGAACTTTGTTACATGCTTCAGTCCAGCAACTTAGATGTTTTCTCAAGTAAAAGAAAAAGAAAGAAAGAAAAAAGGAGAAAGAGGAAAAGGACTGTTGAGAGACATTTATGTTTGATATTTCCTGTTGGCTTAAGATAGCCAATATTTTAAAGAGAAAAGGAAAAGGAACTGTTTCTTAAATCTTATCATTATTTGTTTGGTCGTCGCCTATTAAAATTTTGTTATATTTTAAATGCACCCTTGTGTTGAAATCTTTTGGTTGTGTTATTTCCTCTATCAATTCATCTTCTGTTGCACGTATCTTTTTCAGCATTGTATCGCTGTCGTTAATTCTCATTAAATGTCTTATGGCACCTTAAAACATTACAAGAGAATTTTGGTAATTTGACGGCAGTTAATATTTTCTAACCTTGAAGTCTGTTTTTCCAATATCGGAGGGGGTATGAAAAGAAAGGACTTGGTGGGGTATGTGAAAGTGAATTGGATACCCCCTTACCAGCATTGGAAATCAGTCTAGCTCCAAATTAATCCCCCCACATTATTTGCCGGTTTACCATATGCCCGAAATAGGAGTCTTGACTAGGACTTATTTTGTGGAGAGTCAAGTGCCAGACTGCCCTCAACGTCACATGCGATTAAAATAGTCTCTCAATAATTATTTATGCAGCGTCACACAATGTATCTGGTAGAGATATTGTAATTTCAACAAGGATTATGTAAACCTTCTTGAGAGCAAAGAATGGAAAAATTGCATAATTTCAACTATTTAAGCCCAAGTTATATCTTACCAAAAATTCTAATGATAATTTGTCCCTGAGAAATAAATATCAGACTATGTAAGATTATCTCCCTTGCTTGAAACACTCTTCATAAGTCACACAGATAGCACAGTGTTTTGAGTCTCTCTCTTCATTTGTCCCTATC
The DNA here is from genome assembly GCA_963585895.1 of Sepioteuthis lessoniana. NCBI lineage: Eukaryota > Metazoa > Mollusca > Cephalopoda > Myopsida > Loliginidae > Sepioteuthis > Sepioteuthis lessoniana. Next base: position 111,448,561 of record OY757912.1, on the reverse strand, counting down.
ATCCACCACTCCAGGCAGGTCACCAAGACTGCATCTGGTGTCCACAAATGACCAATAGAAAACTTCAACCTCTGTTACTATAGTAACATAAAAGAAGAAGCATCAAGAGGAATCTCCTTTTCGAATAGAATGGCCTAGAACTAAAAATCTGTTCTGATCCCTCTGAGATAAAGATGTCTGTTACCAGTGGATTTTTCCCTAAGTGCATGAAGTAAAATGCAAACAGTCTCATCCAGGATTTGAACCCTAGTCCCTGATTCTATTTTCTATAACCATTGCACTAAGTGAACATTTATATATCTTCTTTTCTGGTTTGGTTTCTTTGTTTTAATGGCATATCAGCTTTAGTGAATTATTGTAATGTATGTAATGGTGACTTATTGAATACCAAATATATGCACTTGTCTTGCTTGTCAAGTTGCCATTTGCAGAGAGCCCAGTGTGGGTGTGCAAAACTGCCTATGTTATACAGTGAGCTCATTTGTATAAAAGGGCATTTTAAAAGCCAGATGAGTGGATGTGGGGGACTCAGATTTTTCTCAGTTTTGGTGAGCGCGAACCGTGGAATGTGACTATGACTGAGATCTACACTACAAGCACAATTGAAACCGATAACATGAACAGTGGAATGTGACTATGCTTGAATTCTACATTATGAGCATAACTGAACATGACTGTTATTTAATACCAAATCAATCCTTGTAGAAGAACAAGAGAGATAATATATAACCCAAAGTTGGAGGATAAGGGGAATTCGTAACTTTCCCAAGGGACATTAGTCCAAAAGTGAATGTAATAGCATGACTGGAGATTGAACTCACTCACTACAATGTTGCAATCCAGTACATTAACCACCACAACACAAGTACTCTTCTCGCTTTTCTATTTAGTTAGTATTAGCAATAAAACTTGTTGAGTCGTATGTATTTTTTATGCATTGATTACTGCTACCAAATTATAACTACAAATAACCATCCCATCATCAAGTTGTGCTAATAGTATGGATTCATGTTACTTTTTCTTCTTGCCATTCATCCCTATCAGTCATTGCTTTTTAAACGTCCTCTAGACGGTATCCGGCGTCCTAACAGAGCAGATGAATAGTAATTTTTACTGCCCGTACTGGTGTGTTGATGTGTACTTCTACAGTCGTGCCCAGCATGTCTTGTTCATTTTACTAGGATAGTTTGTGAGATGAGATGTAAGTGGCCATATAGCTGCAACTTTGTAAGGTGTTGCTTCTAGAGTAGGTCCCATCAAGTTTTTTCCCTCTGTGTTTTGTTAAAGTCCAGGTGGTGCAGCCATACAATAATACTGACATGGCTAGAACTTAGAATTCCCATTTTATCTTATCAGAGAGATCATATTTTGATATGTTTGACAACCGGTCGAAAGAAGTCAATGCCTTTCCTATAGGCATATTAACGTTACTTTCTGTTGATGACATATTGCTACCGAGATATGTGAATTTCTGGTCCACAATAAAGTAGTGGCATTTATCATTATTCACAACAATTCCCCTAGAGATTGGTTTCCCGACTGTTAGTACATTGAGAAGACAAATTCATCTTCCATTACATACTATTATCTCGTCGCAACTACAACATTTACTTAAAAAAAAAAGTTTATGCAATCATTTCTGATTTAATCTTGGAAAATGGTAAAGCAGCAACGTTAGAGGAACTTTCTCAGTCAAAACATTGGAATTGAAAAAAAAAAAAAAAAAAAAAAAAAAAAAAGAGGAGCAGTGATTCCACATTTGCAGGTAATTTGATAAACATCATCCTCAGAATATTCTATAGCTCTAATGATGTTACCAATAAATATTAGTGTAGGATTTATCAGGTTGCGTAGGGCAATTAGTTGCGAAAGTCAAGAGTAATTAATCCCATTAGCTAACAGCAATCAGTCGTGAAGACAGGAAACTCAATTACAGATTGAGGAACAGGAGCTATTTATGGTGCCTTGGGGCATCCCAATGTACACAAGTGGGCTATTCCATTGCATAGACCGTGATTGGCTGCTTGTAAGTAAGTGAAGGTATTTTATTATATAAACCAGCTTCAGTTTAGCATTGTAAGGAGGACTGCACTGAGCTACGTCCTGCTTTATTTTTGTCTGCCAGCTGGACACTTTACAGAGGTATGTGTTATTGTTATTCTACAATTAGTTTGGTTTCTTTGTTTAATGGCATATTAACCTTCAAAGGTTATTTTATGCCAAAGCCATCTTTGTACAAGAATAGTAGTGGTGGCATTAAAGCCAGAGGTAGAAAAATAAGAGGTTTCATACTTTTTTCAATGGTATTAATCTAAAACTGAATGAAATAGCTTGACCAGAGTTCAAACTCACACTACAGTGTCGAAGTCCAACATGATAGCTACTAGTCCACAGGGAATACCCTCCAAATAATCATTGAAATATCAAAAACATTATAGGAAAGTACATGTAATGGTATAACTGAAATTTGAACTAATTCACAATAATGTCATAGTCAAAAACATTAGCTACAACACCAGGAGGAGTCCCCCACCATTAAAAAAAAAAAAAACCTGATAAAATATCAAAACCATTATAGGACAGAGGTAGTATTATGTTTAAAATAAAGTTCTGAAAAACTTGTTCAGAGTAAGCAGAAAGAAGAAAAAAAATTGTTTAATTATGTTACACCATAATAAAATCTTCAGAATGTCTATTTAGTCTTAATACCATGTTCAGCTTTGTTCTGGTACCATGCAGAATCCATACCCATATATCAGAATAATCTACCTTGCCTTTGTTTACTGCCATGGTTGAAAATGTGCTGTTAGAGGCTACAAAATATTTCTATAATTTTCACTGGTTTCTTTTATGAATAGCTTATGTAATGGCGGCAATAGGTGTATTAGTTGAAGAGTTAAAGAGCAGACAGATATTGAAAAACAAAAAAAAGTTAATGTTCAGACCTGATCTCTAAGGTAAAGTGGTGATTTGTTCAGTTAACCTAAAAAATAAATTTCTTCACCAATTGAAAGTGGAAGTCAAATTATAAACCCCTCTTCAATCCATGTACAAATCTTGCAAAATGAGTAATATTTATGACTACAATGTCATTTAATAAATGTGATATTAAAAACTTCAAAAGACTTAGAGTCACCCACAGTTTCCTATATTTAAAAATGACATCATGTATTAAGAAGAATGCTAAAAATTTTCGGTTGTCTTCTTACTCATGGTACTACTTTGTGTTTTCTGGGAGGGATACTGAAAAGTTCTTGGCCCAACTAAGGGAATGACCTAGTTATGAAATATACATTTTATTTTACTTATTTATGTAATATACTAGGCACTTTCTTTAACCCTTCCAAATGAAAATTTAAAAAAAAATGTTCAAGTTCAGTTAAAAATTAGAAAAAATAAAAAGGTCATTCCCATTTTGGTTTTACTAAGAACTTTTCTTCAAATATGAGTCATCACAAATGGCTGGGGTATCTTATTCAGTTTTAAATGAGTGTAAAACAGAAACAGTGAAAATTAAAAGTTGCTTAAGAATAAAAATAAATCAATAAAATGAAATGGAAATGGTAAATATTTAATGAAAAGGATGTATAAAAAAAGAAGGAGTAAATATTTTAACCTCCAAGCCACAGATCATGACTGCAGTGTGTTTTGAACCTATATCAACTTTTAATGATTGATGGGACTTCCATAGCATTTTATTTCATTCACTACAGTGACAATATATTTCATAGTAGAATCTACTTTTATCAGAAGATGGAACCACCATAACATATTTCATTTACTACAGTGACTACATACTTTCATGTGTACTGAAATAATTGATTGATATTAATGGCATGTCAAATTGTCTTAGGTTATTTTATTCCTAGAGGCTAAGGAATTACATTTATTGTAGGTTTATATTTACCTTTTTTGTGTAATTGTTTCTAAAGAGTTTTTTTGCACACAGTTCAAGTATTCCTATCTAATACAAATAAGTTGCACACAGTTGTATGGTTTCAAACATTCCTATCAAATACTAATAATTTATACACAATTATATGGTTTCAAGTAATTATTTCTATTTAATAATAATCATTTGTTTGCATACAATTATATGGTTTCAAGTAATTATTTCTATTTAATAATAATCATTTGTTTGCATACAATTATATGGTTTCAAGTAATTATTTCTATTTAATAATAATCATTTGTTTGCATACAATTATATGGTTTCAAGTAATTAATAATAATCCTTAATAAACAGTTATAGCTTCAAGTAACTATTTGCAATACAAATAATTTTCATACAGTTATATGTTATCAAGAATTCCAAGTTTTCAAACATCACCTTGACCCATAGGTGGGATCCTCACATGTACTACTACTGGGTCAGAGTGCACCTGAGAGTAATGGCAATGGAGAAGTACTCTACACTCCCAGATCTTCAGAACAGGAGCCTCACCATCAAATTTTGTTTGGTGTCATACCAAGGACACACCTATCTGGAGGGTCTTACTCCTGTGCAAGGGATACAGTTAGAATATTTTAAGCCCCACTGATAAAGCAGAGAGTTTACTGAAATAGAATCTACTTTTATTGGTATAGATGGAACCACCATAGCATCTTATTTCATTAACTTCAGACTAGTTTTCTTGCCTCTTATCTAACTCCTAACTTTAAGCATCTCACAGTTGTAAAAATAGAAAATGACATCACAATAGAAAGGAACAAAAATATTTCTTTTATTTTGTAGCCAAGAATAAAGCAAATATTGGTAAAAGGCAAAAATAGCCAAATTTGGTCTCCAAAAATTCATCATTGGGGAAAAAAATAAATAAATAAATAAAATAAATACAAGGAATGTAAAAATCTAAAAATAAATTAAGTCTAACATATTTTATAAATTTAGATCTGGAGTTGTTTGCCATAAATAACAGATAAAAAAAAAAAAGATAAAAGGAATAAAATTTATAAAAGGCAATTATAGAATTGCGAAAGGAAGAAGATTTTTTATGTGTGTGGGCATGAGGTAGGGTGAGGGGATCCAGAGAAGTATTCTGGCTTTGGTGACCATCCTCCAAACATCAATCAAAATACTAAGCATAATTATTCTTATCTGTGATTATTAATGCAACCAAGGTTAGTGTAAAACAAATTTGGATCCACTTAATTGGGTGTAAAATATTTCTAAGGGTCTTTGTTAGATTTTTCTAAATATTGGCAATTGGTTCTGTTTTCAGTCCATTCAGAGTATTTTATGAAAATAATTGTTTTTTTTAAGAAAAAGATTTCATTAAAAAATCTTATCAGTATTGTATTGTCTTACAAGCTTAAACAGAATAACATATCCAAGTTCACTGGGGCACCTCTGGTGGTGTAACGGTTAGCAAGCTAGACTAGCAGACCTACACGAGTGAGTTCGAGTCTCATTGGGCGCCCCATTCATTCGGCCTTGTGCCACATCAAAGCAAAGCGCTTTGTAAATTACATATCCAAGTTCACTGAGTTTTTACTATTTCATTAAAAACTTGAGAGCCCTAATGGCCAACACGATCTTCATTTGAATTGTGACTGTTGCATGTCAACCGATGATTCAGTGGCCAATGGCAACTTCATGTAAAAATTTGATTCACACCATTGTTTAAAATGGCTTGAGACAATAAAAATTAACCTTTTATAAAACCAAATTCTTCAAAATTGATGTAGAAAACAAGCAGAAAACATTTGAAACTGTGAATTTTTTGGATAATTTCTACATTCATTCAACCAAGATTGATATTTCTATGTTGATAAACAAGAAAAATGTTTTAAACAATTAATACATTCTTCTAAATCTATTTTTAAAACACAAACAAATATTGATAATAAGGTTTTTTAAATCTTTTTAAATTCAAAATTTAACTAAATGCATCTATAAATCTAAGCAACTTATAAAGAAAGTGATGAAATCTCAGTGAGTTAGTGCCAAGTCTGGATACTTTTTGATCATTATTTTTTTTGGTGCAACACAAGATTATGCAAGTACATCCTTTCCATACTAACCAAACTTAACTCTGACTTTTTCTTGATTCCTAAATTTTTAGGCAGAAGCCTTCCCAAGGAGAGATGTATGGTCAAGAGGAGGGATAAAAATTGCTTTGCCCTGTTTGATTTCCTCCTGTTAGGAGGTGCCTCAGGCATCAGGCAATGAACCCAACATTTGCTGTTTTAGACAGATACTGCCAGAAGAGATGACCTCCTGAAACCAAGGTCTTCAGTGGCATACCTGGTGAATTTTTTTTGACTAAAGCCTAAATGTGACACCATGGGGACTCCCCTGAAAACCAGGTAAATATTCAGTGCTTGGTTTGGTTTCCTTGTTTAATGGCATATCAACCTTTGTAGGTTATTTAATGCCAAAGCCATTCTCCTAGAAGAACAGTCATGGTACTATTTAACCCATAGTTGGGAGGATAAGGGGGTTCATACCTTTCCCAAGGGTATTTGCCCAAAAGTGAATGTAATAGTGCGACTGGAATACACACTTGCTTACTACGATTCTGCAGTCCATTGCTTTAACCATTACACCATGAGGACACCCTGCATGGTTGGAAAAGAACTGAAGTTTGCTGCTTCTGAATAGTCTGCTATATAACTTTTTATAAACCACTGTGTCACAATCAGTAGGTGTCTGTGACAATGTCTATATCCAGGTTCAGAAATCCAAACTTGCAAGTCCAACATCAAATATGGAAAGCAAAAGGAGTAAAAATCCAACTTTCAAACCAGCACAGAGTGACCTCACTCTCATTCATAAACCAAAATTCATACAACCCACCGTTTAAAAAGCTAAAACTTGTGATTAGCAGGTGGCCAACCAACTATCACTGCTCCTATGTAAATCACCACTGTATTGCTAGGGCCATACACCATTTGGGGGAAATATTTGACACCAACTCCCTAAGCACCCGAGTTGCAGATGCTTCTTGGAATGGTCTGATTCCTCACAATAGCCACCTAAAAAAATTATGATTTTTATCAAAAATTAGGTAAATATATTTACCAATAAATGTGAGCTACTTACTTCACAATAGAAAAATTCAATTTTTTCCATTAAATTTTGTTTTTGTAAGATTTATGTTCTAATATTAATTGACCAAGTTTAAAAACTGAAAGAAAAATTAACAAAATTTTATCTCAAAATATTATTTACCAACGGCCAAAAGTAAATGCGTTTTTAAATCAGAAACTGCACTAAAATGAAGACGAACAAATGTCCAATGTAATGTCTGCTTTAGTTGATCTGGCGTATAAAAAAAAAAAAAAAAAAAAAAAAAAAAATTTTTATTTATTTTATTATGTACACATGGGAAGCAGCATGATGTACGTTAAGGTATTTGAATAAACCAATGGACGACCAATGTCAATACCCAAATGGGTCCTGGACGTTAGTTTGACGACTTTTCGCTCAGGATCGACAGTTCGATCGGGGAACTACTGCTGCTCCTCTATAAGAGTGGCTTCTATAGAAGAGAACAAAACAGCCATCGAAAGATAACCATGACCCACACTCAAACCACTTACACAAACCGCATCGCTCTTCGCGCGGGTAAAAAAGGGGCGCGTCCTGCTGAGGTTGGAGCCCTGGCCTCGGTGTTCGAAAAATCAGCTACAGAGCTCAAACAATCAAAACTACTAAAATGCAAGCAAACACTACAAATAGCCACATTTAACGTAAGAACCTTAAATAGAATAGGACAACTCCCAGAGCTAATCGCATCGGCCGAAGAACATAAAATAAACATAATATGCATACAAGAACACAGATACACACACACAGAAGATATCAAATATCACGAAACTAGCAATGGATGGTCGCTCGCCACTGTATCCGCATGGAAAAACTCTGTCAACGCCGCAGTGGGAGGGGTAGGATTGCTTATAGGACCTAGAGCACTAAAAACGCTTAATAGCATAGAGAAAATACAACCTAGAATGATGGTAGCTACATTTAACGGAAACCCCAGAGCAACAATCATCTCATGCTACAGCCCCACCAATGTTAGTGAAGAAAATGAAATAGTCACCTTCTACGATGAGTTATCCTCATTAGTGCGTAGCATCCCGAAACACAACATGTTAGTCATTGGCGGAGACATGAATGCACAAATCGGGAAAAACGGAAACAACAAATACAGCCTCCACAACACGTCAAATAGAAATGGACAACATCTAACAGATTTCATGATAGAAAATAGATTAGCATGCCTCAATACAAACTACCAAAAAAGAGAGGGCAAACTATGGACATACACGTACGCAAACAATACTAAAGCTCAGATAGACTACGTCCTTATAAACAAGAAATGGAAGAATAGTGCATTGAATTGCGAGGCATACTCCTCTTTTGAGGGTGTGTCCACCGATCACCGAATAGTCACAGCGAAAATACGGTTAAGCCTACGAAAAAACGACAAACGAACAGCGACCACCAAACACTATGACTGGGCCCTATTAAACAACAAAGATGTCAGAGATAAATACGTATTAGAATTGAGAAACAGATTCGAAACACTACAAGAAAAGACGGAAAAAAGTACACCAAACGACGAATACGAAAATTTTGTCAATGCACACCTTGAGGCAGCAGCAAAATACATTCCAACAAAAATTAAAACTAAATATAGAGTCCCATGGGAAACCTTAGCGGTGAGAGAAAAACGTGTACTAGTGAAAACAGCCTCCAAAAACTATCGAAAAAACCCAACAAACACAAATGCCTTAAAACTAAAAACGGCACAATATCAATTAGCAGGCATATATATAAAGGAACAGACAGAATACATTCAAAATCAGATAGATAAGATCAGAGACTCGGTAGAAGATAGACAATCTAGAATTGCCTGGCAAACAATAAACGAAGTGAGCAGAAGAAAGAACACAACCAAAGCAAAACTTAAAGCAGCAAACCAACAAGAAAGAATAAAACTGTGGAAACAGCACTTCGAAAACTTACTTGGAAACCCACCAAAAATAACGCATGAACCAATCACCAGAATAATTAGTAAACAATTAGACATTAAACTTGGACCGTTCACACAAGGAGAACTCGACTCGGTTCTCAGAAAAATTAAAAATAGGAAAGCTGCAGGACTGGACGAAATTCCCCCGGAAGTATGGAAGACCAGACAATTCGACGACATACTGCTCCGACACTGCAACGCAGTATACAATCAAAATCCGATAGATAGATGGACGAAGGGATGCATACTCCCCTTCCCTAAAAAGGGAGACCTCGGATTAGCCAAAAACTACCGAGGCATAACACTTACATCCATAGCTGCCAAAATCTACAATGCCCTACTACGAAACCGCATAGAACCCAAAATCGACAACATACTTAGAAAAAACCAAAATGGCTTCCGAAGAAATAGATCTACGACCTCACAAATACTAACCATCCGCAGAATCCTTGAGGGTGTACGGGCAAAGAACCTACAAGCGACATTAATATTTGTCGACTTTACCAAGGCTTTCGACTCCATTCACAGAGGAAAGATGGAACAAATCCTACTAGCGTACGGCATACCTAAAGAAACCGTAGCGGCAATAACGATTCTCTATAGAAACACTAAAGTAAAAGTACGATCACCAGATGGAGACACAGAATACTTCGACATTGTAGCAGGAGTACTACAAGGGGACACGCTGGCTCCGTATCTCTTTATCATTTGTCTAGACTACGTACTTAGAACATCGATTGACAAAATCAAAGAGAATGGCTTCGAACTGACGAAGAAAAGAAGCAGAAGATATCCCGCAACAACAATTACCGACGCCGACTACGCCGATGACATAGCGATACTGGCAAATACACCTGACCAAGCCGAAACACTTCTGCATAGCCTGGAACGAGCAGCAGCAAGCATAGGCCTCCATGTTAATGCACACAAAACGGAATATATGTGCTATAACCAAACAGGGGACATCTCCACTCTAGAAGGAACCCCTCTTAAACTAGTAGACAAATTCACGTACCTAGGAAGCAGCGTCGAATCAACCGAAAAGGACATCGAAACGAGGTTAACGAAAGCATGGACAGCTATCAATAGGCTATCGACTATATGGAAATCAGACCTAACCGATAAAATGAAACGCAGTTTCTTCCAGGCAGCGGTCACATCGATACTGCTATATGGATGCACTACATGGACGCTAACAAAACGGCTGGAGAAGAAACTAGATGGCAATTACACAAGAATGCTGCGTGCAATCCTCAACAAGTCCTGGCAGCAACACCCCACAAGACACCAACTGTACGGCCACCTGCCCCCTATCACGAAATCTATTCAAGTTAGGCGAACCAGGCATGCAGGACATTGCTGGAGAAGCAGAGATGAACTCATAAGAGATGTACTCTTATGGATCCCCACACACGGCCGCGCAAAAGCAGGACGACCAGCACGAACGTACATTCAGCAGCTATGTGAGGATACAGGTTGTTGTCCTGAAGACCTACCTAGGGCGATGAACGATAGGGAGGAGTGGCGAGAGAGGGTCAGGGATATCCGTGCTGCCAGCACGATATGATGATGATGATGATGATATATAGATATATATTTCTTTAAATACCCTGTCTGGTGGCAAAAGCTGCTTGGTAGCGTCAGGAGTGGCAGTACCGCCATGAGCTACTGAAACTGTGTTATCACCCTGGTTGGTAGATGATGAGGATAGGGTATCGCACGTGCTTTCACATGTTGTATGAAGAAGAAAAAAAATTAAAAAATTATAGTTTAAATTTGTGTAATTTTTATGAATATATTCTTTTGAATTTTCATAAAATGCTAATGAAAATACTTCACTTCTTTCTTAAGAGAAGATTCAATATTATCATGAACTGGTGTTACAGGAAACACAATGGGATCATGGGTAATCTGAGTTTAGTTTGGTTTATTTGTTTAATGGCATATCAACTATTTATGGGTTATTTAATGATAAAATTGGATTTGTTTGTAAATGTTTGATTATAAAAGAAGAGAGAGAAAATGAGAAGAGAGAAAGAGGGGAGAAAGTAGAGAGAGAAGAAGAAAAGGAAAGAGAAAGGTTTGGTTTATTTGTTTAATGGCATATCAACTCCTTATGGGTTATTTGATGCCAGAATTTATTTAATTTGTAATTGATTGAAATAATAATTATATTTTCAATGTTCCTTGAATTTTTTAAATAGCACTTTTTTGATAATTTGTCCATAATCAATTGTTTGCACACAATTATGTATCAAGTATTCTTATTAATACACAATTTGTGCACAGTTGTATAATTTCAAGTATTCTTATCTAATACTAATAACTTATCCACAAATTATATTGTTTAAAGTAACTATTCCCTATTAATGATAATTTGTTTTCACTGTGATAGAAATACTTGGAACTGTTTAACTAACATCAATAATTTGCAAGCAATTATATGATTTCAAGTATTCCTATCTAACAATAATAATTTGCAAGCAATTATATGGTTAACCCTTAGTAATGAATTATAGTTTCAAGTGAATATTCTTAATACAAATTTTTACAGTTATATGGTATCTAATAAAAATAATCTTTAAACAGATCATAAATGAGACCCTAACAGGTACCACCCCACTTTGGATCAGAGTGGAACTAGGAGTAATGGCAATGATAGTGTGACTCCATACTCTCCAGAGCTGAAATCTCATTACCAGATGCAGTTTGGTGCCATACCCAGAATACCCATTTTGAAAGGAATCTTAATCCTCTGCAGAGGATGCAATCAGCATATTCTTTGACCTATCAACAGAACTGAGTTGGCTTGCTGTAAAAACCAAACAACCATTCAAGTGGAAATTATTTTATTCTCAAAGTTAGATCATTTTAAGTATATTTGTATACACTTGAAATGACCTAACTTTGAGAAATTACTTCATTCTCAAATTAGATCATTTTTAAATGTATTTGCATACACTTAAAAATGATCTCACTTTGAGAACGAAGTAATTCTCAGTTAAATGGTTGTTTGGTTAGATTTTACAGCAAATCAATCCTTGGGTTATTTCATGCCAAAAATTTATTCCTTTGCTAATTGGATAGAGTTGGAAGGGTTTGGTTGTTATCTGCTCAAGTCAGTGTTTCTGTTGATAGTTTGGATATTCAAAGGTTTCTGTGGATATCTTTTTGTGGGAGAGGTTTATGCATTCATATCCTTAATTAGAGGCCGATCTTTTTCAGGAAGTTGATTATGTTATAAGGATCTGTTGTTTTGAATAGATCTTTCATGTTTTTTTTACATTGTAGAAAGGGGGTGTCCTTATGGTGAAAGTGATGGACTGCAGAATCATAGTACACGAGTTCGTACTCCAGTCACACTATTACGTTCCCTTTCGGGTAAATACCCTTCGGAAAGGTATGAACCCCCTTATCCTCCCAGCTATGGGTTAAATAGTACCACTACTGTTCTTCAAGGAGAATGACTTTGGCATTAAATAACCTAAAAAGAGTTGATATGCCATTAAACAAAGAAACCAAACCAAACCATATTGTAGAAAGCTCTTTGAGTATGGGCAAGATTTTTACATTCTGTCAATTGTGTTTCACTGTGTATGGCTTTCTGCATGATCATTTTGGTGAAGGTTCCTGTTTTAGTATAAAGGAATGAGTTAATTTAGTGTGATTTATGGCATGATGGTTAGAGTGTTTGCCAATGGCCTGGGAGACCTGGGTTCAATCCCTGGTCGAGTCATACCAAAGACACAAAAAATGGTACTTGATGGCTCGTTGCTTAACACTCAGCAATATAAGGTAGGGATCAAGGGCAAAGTGGAGCAATCCAGGGAAAGGAGTAGCGCCCTCCCCTACACCTCAGTGTAATAGCTATCGAAAGGGAGCCTTCGGGTCACCTTTGACTAAGGTCGCCAACTTTACTTATGCATAGTCAGGTTAGGATGGTCGCTGCTCTTCTAACCTTATTCCAGTTAAATGAAACATGTGTGGTCTGCATTCTCATTTTTTTGATCCTCCAAATTCTCAATAAATTAGTGAAATGGAAATTAGAATCCTTCATTCCCTCCTAAATAGAAGTAACAATAACATCTATGGTTTTTCCTTAACTGAATTTCTGTTTATCTGTACTTTTTGAGAAAAGACAGGAAAAGGATTCTGCAAGACAGGATACTGTGCTGAATGTGTGGGGCTCTCTAACAGTCAGCATCTTGACATAAATTTATTGTTGGCAGCTGAGGTCAACCTTGAGAGAGAAAGTGAATTAGGTAGAGGAAGTTACATATTAAAAAGACAAGTTATAAGAAACTCTCTTTATAACAAATTGTAATTATCAGCAGAAGCAGTGAACAGACAAGGGAATGCATTGTTATCTAGATATTTTCATTTTAGGATATCGCTTTATTCTACATTCATATGTTATTACATACATACTCACAAGTATTTGTCAAGGGTGTCAATGATGATAACAGTTTTTAAAAAAATCCAAAAAATAACTTTTTCTGTAGCTTCCCAGTAAGCCTAAATGGTTTACTTTTATGTTCCCAGTCAATCATTGTGGCAGGCAATTAACAAGACATTTTGTCAAGATATTAAGTTGCTTTGAAAGATAATGTCTCATTTTACATTTAGGTACATAATAAGACCAACATCTAGTAATGGGGACAGACAGCAGGGAAATGTGAACTCATGCCTTTCCCTAAGGCATTAGTGTAAAGTGAACACAAGTAAACTCAGCTGGAATTTAAATTCATTTTGTCCATCCTATTTTTAGTACTGAAAACCATTATGTCTACTAGTACTCATAACCACTGATAGTTTATGAAGATTGATCCTCATTGGGTGCTTCATATTTGTGTCTTCAAGTCAGATTATGGGAAGTACCCTAGGACCCATTACTGTTTATGGAAGAGATAGCAATCTTATTTCCTGGAACATTACTAGTGAAGTGAATTTGGTCTTGACCAGGTGTATCATTCATTTAGCCTGGTTTGGTTTGGTTTCTTTGTTTAATGGCATATCAACCTTTGTAGGTTATTTAATGTCAAAGCCATCCTTCCAGAAGAACAGTAGTGGTACTATTTAACCCATAGCTGGGAGGATAAGGGGGTTTATACCTTTCCCAAGAGTATTTGTCCTAAAGGGAACATAATAGCGCGACTGGAATTCGAACTCGCTTACTACGATTCTGCAGTCCATCGCTTTAACCATTACACCATTATGACAACCCCTTCACATAGCCTAGTGCTATATATATATATATATATATATATATTGTAGAGTAAATGTTAATTACTTTGAAAAGGGGACTCATACTTTATTAAGACTAAAAAAAAAAAACAAAAAAAACCCTCACCTACCCATTGAAACTATTCAGGGAATGTGGAGAGTAGTAGGATTTTTTCTTTTCTTTTGTCCCTCTTCTCCAAGACTTTTGCAAATTTCCTTCGCATTTTTTAGAATTTTAGTGAAATTTCTACCGGTTATAGCTTTTGGAAAGCAGTGGTAGTTTCTTTATTTTTTTGTATTTTAGTCAGTTCTTGATAAAGTACTATTCCCCCTTTTAAAGTAATTATATATATATAATACTTATGCTAGAAAAAGAAAATCTCTGCCACCAAAAAAAGCCTTCATCAGAGGATGACCAAGAGCTCAAAGCATCATCACCACTAAGATAGATTCATTCTGGCAGTACCTTATAATGTCACTAATCTGTTCTTTTTTTCACCATCACATTGTGGAAATGCCAGATGAAAAGTCATCCTTGTTGTACAGTATTATTATTATTTTGTATTATTCCCAACTTTCTACAAGTACAGCAATGAACTGTTAATTCAATGAGGTAATATTTCTATTGACTAAAGAGATCATTATGTCAAGACACAGATCATGGAATTGGACAAAAATTCACAGAATATGGAATAAAATATGAAATTTAGATGCAAGACCAGTGTACAAGAGCCCAATAATATTGTGTGTGTGTGTGTGTGTGTGTGTGTGTATATATATATATATACATATATATATCTATATATATATAAAAGCCTGTAAATTGAAAATTTTTCCCTTGATTGTGTCCATTTTTATTGGTGAATTCTTATTTAACTAAATGAAAAAGCAGAAAAAATTACTTGTTTTTTTTTTTTTTTTTTAATTATGTGTATAAATAAATAAATATCAATTTTATTTATCAAAGCAAAAAAACCACCTCTTCAAAAAGAAAATAATTCAAACTTCTATGTAGTTGTGGTTGCAGTAAAAGTATAATTTGTTTATACTTTTTTATATAGTTCTATTTCAAACAATTCAGTTTAGCATGAGTACATAGTTTAATTGTCAAAAACATTTCTATTTCAAGCTATTCAGTCTAGTCAACCACTTCTAATTCAAACAATTCATTTTAGTATAAGTATGGTTTTCATCCACACACAGTTAAATGTCAAAACAGTTTTATTTCAAACAATTCAGTTTTGCATAAGTACAGTTTCAATGTCAAAAACAGCTCTATTTTAAACAATTCAGTTTTGCATAAGTATGCAGTTTAAATATCAAAACAGTTCTATTTAAAGTAATTCAGTTTAGCCTAAGTAGGCAATTTATTTTAATTTGACCCATAGATAAGACCCTATCAAGTGCTACAACTCCAAGCCAGAGTGGACCTGGGAGCAATGGCAATGAAGGGATACTTCGCATTCCCCAAAGCTCCAGCATTACTGGAACCTCACCATCAGATTGTTTAGTGTCATATACTGGGCATTCATTGGTGGGAGTCTTACCCCTCTGCAGAGGTGCAGTCAGTGTATTCTACAGTCCCAGCCAACTTGGCAAGAAAGATTTATTAATTTATTTATTCATAAATCAGTTTCTTTCTGATTGAAAGAATAGAACAAATTGGATGATAGCTCTTCCTATTACTTCTTTCTTTCATCATTAAATTTTCCTAATTGAACTAACTAAATTATAAAAAAAATGAAATTTCTTTTTGTAAGATTTATGGATAGGGTTTTTGCTTATATTTATTAAAGTAAAACCAATCAGTTAGAAATCAATAATACCAAAGAAATATTTTTCAAAATCAAATTTTTAAGATCAATATGCAGATTAGCCTTCCCTTTCACACTGTAAACCACTGTTTAACAGTATATACAAATACAATAGCATTTTATTAGTATGTATATAAGGCCAACAGTATTAATAATATAAAACACTTTTCTTAATGATTGAGACTTAAATAAAAATAAAATCATCGAGAATATGATGTAAATAACTAAGGGAATTGTGACATTAGTGGCAACATAGTTTTGGTCAGAGACAGACACTCAATCTCAATTATAATAACAACATAAATTTCTGGCCACTGATAATCTTTTTCTTCTGATATTTCTATAGTAAAATTATTAGCAAAGCCTTTCTATTGAAAAATAATTTACAAGCTAGGCTAGTGGATTATGACTAATGAGTTCAATTCTCACTGGTTGCCAAACAATACTAAGTAAATGATTCTTTTACACACTTCAATCTTTGAGAGTAATCAGTCCATCTGTATTAAAATCTATAGTATCCAGTTTGGATTACTTTTAGTAGTATAATGATTATTAAGATTGGCTAGCAGATCATGACTAGTGAGTCTGATTCTCACTGGGTGCACCTTGCTTCTGGCTTTGTGTTAGACTATGCTATACTTAGTAAATTATTACAAGCAAAAGAGCAATCAGCAACTGGTTATTGGAGATATCTATCAACAATGAAGATTTAAAGTGGGCAGCCACTGCCTGGTCAATAATATGCCGCAGCATAACCACTAATCTTTGTTGATCTGGCCGTTATAGATAACCTTGGCTGAGATTCAGACCACTGAGGATATCCATGGTTACTGATTATTTAAGGCAACATGTCTGTGTTACAGATAAGCATTGCTAGTTTGCATCAGTCACTATAGTGATGAAAGGAGGAGAGTTTCTTGAATTAGTTTCTGATTCATACAGGTTTAAGTTTTCAGTTAGAATTAATGCTTCTCTAATAAAAGTAACATTTTTATAACATAGAATTATTGATACAATAGCATAAATTCTTGAACACTGAAAATCTTTTCTTCTTGATATTTCAATACATTTCTACAGTAAAAATATTTACAAAGCCTTTCTACAGCATAATCATTTCTAAGGCATATCTATAGTAAAATCATTTAGAAGGCATTTCTATGGTAAATTTATTAGTAATGCATTTTTATAGTAAAATCCTTTACAATGCATTTCTACAGTTGAATTATCAGCCATGTATTTCTATAATAAAGTTATCATTAATGCATGGATATTATCCATATGATAGCTTTATTCTATTAGTAATGTTTCTATTAATACCTGACGTATGTTAAACTTTTTCTTCCTGATTTTCAGTCCATTTATAAAGAAAAAAACGTAAATAACATTTTTATTGTAAATTTACAAATAATGCATCTTAAAATTGTTAACACAGCATTACTATAATAAATCATCAAAGCACTTCTGTAGTAAAATCATTTACAATGCATATAAATAATAAAATCATTATTAATGAATTTATATTTCATATATAAGCGATGTACTCCTGTGGACCCCCACTCATGGATGTGCAAGAGTGGGACGACCAGCACGAACTTACATACAGCAGCTATGTGAGGACACGGGTTGTAATCCTGAAGACCTGCCAGAGGCGATGAATGATAGGGAGAAATGGCGAGAGACGGTCAGGGATATCCGCGCAGGCGGCGCGACATGATGATGATGATGATGATTTCATATATAATAGCCTTGTTCTGTCAGTAATGTTTGCATTATGTCATGACAACAGACAAAACATTTCTTTTGATTTCTAACATACAATATCCAGACCAAATTTTAAGATAAAAACTGCAAAACTAAATGATGTATGTGACTATCATCAAGGCAACAATATCCAACCTTTTGGATTGATAATTTTATATATATATATATATATATATAAAATGTAATTTACAAACAGACTGTTTTGTTGCATCACAACTCTTCAGTATGGCTAGACACATGAGATGCTTCAAGCTGGGATTGAAACCAGGCTAACTTTACACCAGTTGGATATCTTACTGCAGAGTCATTGTCATCCTCAGCATAAATGAAGCATGAGTATATATATATATATATATATATATATATGCTAATGGCTACCAGAGTGCTCAATTCTTGAGAAGAGCTTTGCATTTCTTCATAAAAACTGGAAATAAATTGGACAGTATGAAAAAGTACAGATGAAAAAGCATAAGATCTTCAGAGGATAATTTATTTATAGAATTATTTGCCAACGTTAAATGTTTCTGTTTTTAGACCTTCATCAGGGCATTTGAGTTAGGTCTAAAAACCAAAACATTTAATATTGACAAATAATTCATCCAATGAAAACATTTGGTTTTTCATCTCAGTACATTTTCATATATATAAAAGTTATATTTAAGCATTTTTCATTAAAAAACAGACAAGTATCTTTTTAACTGCTTTTTATTGATATTTTTCTTGTCTTGCAAGACTTAGTTTGGTTCAATTTAATTCAGAAATGGTTAAAAAATGATCAATGATGGTAGAAAAGACTTCAGGATAAAATTTTGGACAATTTATATATAAAATTGAACCAAACTTTAGAGAATCTTGTAAGATAACAAGAAAAGAAACTAAAAAAAAAATTGTTCAGACGGATTATATATATATATATATATATATATATATATATATATATATGGTTATAGGGATTGCAATATGTTTAAATAGAGAGTATATAATATTGAAGATAAAGCATATGTTAATCTAAGTTTGAATAGTGTATAAGGTGAGTAGATTGTGTTGGGCCAATTCTCCAAATGACAATGGTTTTGTGTACCTAGAAAATTGGTATTTGAAATGCTGGATTTGATCTAGATTTGAATAATCAGCAGGAAATATTCAACTGTTCCAGTCATGTGTAATTCCTTATTTAAAAAAACAAAACTATAAAAAACAAACTTGTAGACAGAGGCATCTGGTGGAGATGTGGATATATGTCATTTGCTTTCCACCCTGAATAAACATGTCATTTGAAAATTTGAAAATAATAAAAGATTAAGGTTACTGAGATAGATTAAAGAAATTAGGATTAACTACTTTACTAGAAAGAACAATGAGAAGTTATTTAATTGAAATTTTTAAAATAATGAATGGAATTTCTAATTATAGCAGACATTTTTTCGATATTTCTCATCAAATTGGAAATTTACTGTCAAGACAGAATTCAAAAACTGTCAATAAAACAACTGGATTTTTTTTTTACTAACAGACTAATATATTTTTTAAAGAAATTGCCAAATCAGATCAAAATCATCAATAAATAGGGTAGCACAATTTTCAAGTTTAAATAGGATGATTTCAGAAATAGTGATAAGAAAAAGAATTAAGAGAGTATTTTTGTGAACCATTAGATGAATTACTTAACAGAATTTGATCTATATATAATGTATTAATAAAAATTAAAAATAGGAAAGCTGCAGGGCTTGACGAGATTCCTCCAGAAGTATGGAAGACCAGACAATTCGATGACATACTGCAATGCAGTCTATAATCAAAATCTGATAGATGGATGAAGGGATGCATCCTCCCCTTCCCTAAAAAGGGTGACCTCGGATTAGCCAAGAACTACTGAGGTATAACACTTACACCCATAGCAGCCAAAATTTACAATGCCCTACTACAAAACCGCAGAGAACCCAAAATCAACAACATCCTCAGGAAAAACCAAAATGGCTTCTGAAGAAATAGATCCACGACCTCACAAATATTGACCATCCGTAGAATCCTTGAAGGCGTACGGGCAAAAAACCTACAGGCGACATTACTATTTGTCGACTTTACCAAGGTCTTTGATTCCATTCATAGAGGGAAGCTGGAATAAATCCTACTAGCATATGGCATACCAAAAGAAACCGTAGCAGCAATAACGATTCTCTATAGAAACACCAAAGTGAAAGTACGTTCACTGGATGGAGACACAGAATACTTCGACATTGTAGCAGGAGCACTACAAGGGGACTCGCTAGCCCCATACCTCTTTATCATCTGTTTAGACTACGTGCTTAGAACATCAATTGATAAAATCATAGAAAACGGCTTCGAGCTGACAAAGAAAAGAAGCAGAAGGT
This sequence comes from Sepioteuthis lessoniana, assembly GCA_963585895.1. Taxonomy (NCBI): domain Eukaryota; kingdom Metazoa; phylum Mollusca; class Cephalopoda; order Myopsida; family Loliginidae; genus Sepioteuthis; species Sepioteuthis lessoniana. The sequence continues at coordinate 111,428,407 of OY757912.1, read as the reverse complement.
ACCCCCGCAAAAACAATAATTGATGCCGACTACGCTGATGACATAGCAATACTGGCAAATATACCCAACCAAGCTGAAACACTACTGCATACTTTGAAACGAGCCACCGCAGACATTGGCCTCCATGTCAATGCACACAAAACTGAATATATGTGCTTTAATCAGACAGGCGACATTTCCACACTAGAGGGAACCTCTCTGAAACTGGTGGACAAATTCACCTATCTAGGAGCTGTGTTTCATCAACTGAAAAAGACATCAACATGCGGCTAACAAAGGCATGGACAGCTATCGATAAGCTATGGATCATATGGAAATCAGACCTGACCAATAAAATGAAACACAGTTTCTTCCAGGCAGCTGTCATGTTGATACTGCTGTATGGATGCACCACTTGGATGCTAACAAAACAGCTGGAGAAGAAGCTAGACGGCAATTACACAAGAATGTTGCGAGCAATATTGAACAAGTCCTGACGGCAACACCCCACAAGGCACCAACTATACAGCCACCTGCCTCCCATCACAAAAACAAAGTTAGAAGAACCAGACATGCAGGACACTGCTGGAGAAGCAGGGATGAGCTTATAAGTAATGTACTCCTATGGACCCCCACATATGGCTGAGCAAAGGCAGGACAACCAGCTCGAACATCCATACAGCAGCTATGTAAGGATACGGGATGTAGCCCTGAAGACCTGCCAGCGGCGATGAATGATAGGGAGAAGTGGCGAGAGAGGGTCAGGGATATCCGTGCTAGTGGCACGATATGATGATGATGTATTAATAGTTCATACATTCTATGCAAAGATTCTTTTTGTTTTCAAATGATTTTTGAGAGAAGGTAGTAAAAAGGGGAGGTAATCAAGGAAGCATAATAAGCAAATAATAAAAATCATCATGAGGAAATCTAAAAGCTAGAACTTAATAAAAACTGTACATTAAGGGAACGCTCTCACCATTGCAGCACTATGGGTAGAATACAGAGGATGGTGCACTTATATCTTACTATCAATTCTGTTATAGAATGCCAATTCCGTAACAAGATTGCCAGTAAGATATACTCCTAATAAATTGACTCCTCCCCACTAGCTAATAGTGGCAATGGCTGTCTATAATTGTTGAGAAGTAAATTAGATAATTTAATGAAAAGGGATAAATTTGGTCTGCAGAAAATCAATGGCTGAGAGGTTAAAGTATTATTTTAGAAAAGTGTCAAAAGAAATAAAATGTACTGAAAATGAAAATGTAATGAAATTGATATATATATATATATATATATATATATATATATATATCTTTTATTCTGGTTTTTATTTATTTTATTTTTTTATGTAGAGTGCTCAATAGTAAAAACAAACAAACTAAAAAACTACATTGATAATAAAAAGTGATAACCAACCATTATCAATGTTCTGTTTTCATTCAATAGTTCATGACAGCTGTTTCACATTTTATAATTGTATTGAACATGAAACAGCTTTTATGGACCATTACACAGACACAAATATTTTAATGAAAAACTTCTGAAAGTGAAAAAAAGTGATATATATGTTGTAAACATCTACTAAAAGGGAAAAAGAAAGAAAATAAATTACATATATATATATATATATATATATACACACACACACACACACACACACACACACACACACACACACACACACACAAATATCTTACTGAAAAAACTTCCAAAAGTAAAAAACAAGTTATATATGTTGCAAACATCTACTAAAAGGGAAAAAAAGAATATATATATATATATATATATATATATATATGTGTGTGTGTGTGTGTGTGTGCGCACACCTCTCTCTCACTGTGTGTGTGTATGCATGAGAATAGTTTTGTGTGTGTGTGTGTGTGTGTATAATAAAAATGATAAATGAATCCTTGCAAAGAAGAATAAAAGTAAATAAAAACTTATAAAAATGGCAAAAGAATGATCCCCTCCCCCCCCCAAAAAAAGCAAGTAATAAAAAATAACAACACAAAATCACTAAAATATACATTTATATTTTTGAAAATTTTTTTTAGAAAATTCTTATGAAGACGAAATGAACAAAACTACATGAAACTGGATGGGAGGTGAAAAACTTACCTCAATATTTCCACGCCACCGATCTGCAGCATTCCTTGCTAACTCGAGTTCTTTCTCTTTCATACCTCGATGTCGTTTGTATAAAATCTCTACAAAGATTAGCAGAACCCCAGCCACTATCCCGCCAGCAACCATCATAAACACACCTGCAAGAAGACAATAAAAGAATTTGACCATATGGAAACCTGATCACTGATAAAATGGGAATTCTTCCAAGCAGTATTCATGTCAGTACTATTGTACAGCTGCACTATTCGAACCTTAAGGAAACACCTGGCGGAAAAAGCTAGATAGGAACAACACAAGCATGCTGTGTGCACTATTTTAAACAAATCCTGGATGCAGCACCTAAGAAAAAAAGCAGTTGTATGACCACTTAACTCTCATCTTGCATATCATCCAAGTAAGACATGCAAAACATGCAAGAAAAATAAGTATGAACTCATAAGTGATGTTCTCCTATGAGCTCCTATACATGGACACACCTGTGTTGACTGACAAGCAAAATCTTCATCAGCTCTGTGCAGACACTGGATGGGCAACAGGGAAGGATGGTGGGAGAAGGTCAAGGGAATCTATGCTGTTGGCATATTTTGGTGATGATCCTCACTTTTGCTGTTTTTATCTTTGTTTCAGCTAGAGAACCCTTGGAAGTTATTAAGGTGTACATCACATCCAGTGATGATCAAAAATGTTTGAGAAGAATCATTTAATTCATGCCCAGTTTTCTTTTTTCTTTTTTGTTGATTTTTGTCAGAAAAAAATTGAACTGTACAGGACTGAATGTTGTAAGTATGAATATGCTTTTAGATTATAATAGTTGCTACAATTAGTATATTAAATGAACATAAAAATGTATTATACTACTTTTGCTTAATGCTTGCTACATTTAGTATATCAAATGTACATAAAAATGTATTGTATTACTTTTGCCTGATAATACTTGCTACAATTTGTATATTAAATGTATATACAAATATATTTACCCAACACCTCCTCTATGAACAGTCTGCAACATAAGGTCAATTTAATTTAAGTGGTGTAGTAATGCTGGTTGGGATTCAGTTTGCCTTCTCCTTGGCTAGTTGCCTAACCAAAGCTAAAGAACATAGCCTGCCCTACTATTTACCTATAGTTAGGGTACATGTACAAATGCAGTAACTATTATAGGACAGTTAGCAAGTATGCCTAGTGTTCAACTGTTACTTTGCCCAGTCGGCTGGGGCAGTAGAATACACCGACTGCTTCTCAGCAGAGGGGTAGGACTCCCCCCCAACGAGTGTCCTGTCTATGACACTAAACAATCTGATGGTGAGGTTCCAGTGATGCTGGAGCTTTGGGGAATGTGGTGTACCCCTTTATTGCCATTGCTTCCAGGTCCACTCTGGCCCAGTGTGGTAGCACCTAATAAGGGTCCTATCTATGGGTTGAATAGAACTAATGGCATACTTATGCTAGACTGAATTGTTTGATTAAACTGAATAGTCTGAAATAGAAATGTCTTTGACAATTAAACTGTACTTACATTTAAACAGCATGTTTATGCTAAACTGAATTATTTCAAATAGAACTGTTTTTTGACATTGAAACTGTATTTACATTAAACTGAATTGTTTAACTTAGAACTGTTTTGGCATTTAACTGTGTGAAAACAAAATCTGTACTTATACTAAGCTGAATTAGAACTGCTTGACTAAATTGAATAGCTCAAAATAGAAACGTTTTTCACAATTAAACTGTACTAACATTTAAACTATGTGCTTATGCTAAACTGAACTATTTGAAATTGAACTGTTTTTGACATTGAAACTGTACTTACACTAAACTGAATTGTTATATATAACTGGTTGAATAATTTGAAATAGAAATGTTTTGAGAATTAAACTGTTTACTCATGCTAAACCAAATTGTTTTAAATAGAACTGATTATTTACATAAAAATGGATTTGGTGTTAAATAACCTACAAAGGTTGATATGTCATAAAACCCAACAAACCAATCAACCGTTACTGATTTGTTGAAAAAGAAAGTGATCCTCTGTGTGTGATATTTAAAAAGATATATTGTGGTAGTAAATTTGTTTTTACTTATTATATATTTCCCTTAATAGTTGTCACATTTAGTGTATAACCTATATATATATATATATATATATTTACCAACCCCTCCGCTTGGGTAGGATATGACACAAGGTCAATTTTTGAGTGGAGTTTAACAGGTTTGAATTCAAAGTTTTCCTTCTCCTAGACTAGTTGCCTCACCAAGGCTGAAGAACCTAGTTGGCCCTACTATTTAACCATTGCTGGAGGGAGAATAATTGGATTTATATCTTTCCCAAGGGTATTAGTGCTAAGTGAAATGCAATCCGTCTTGTCAGGATTTGAACTTGTGTCGCCATGTCTATTTCCTACGCCGATAACCATTACACCACGGGCACCTCCTTTTATATATATATATATATATATACACACACACATATGCACACAAATGTAGTAATTATTATGGGACAGAGGTAGTAACCTATATCTTTAGTAAATCTCTTAATAAATTATCACCTTTCTTAATTAGCTTCTGCAAATGCTTATTAAGAATATTTGGAAAAGAAATAGTTTAAACAATTAAACTTGTAATAATTAGTTGATTTTTTAAGCATAAAATAATTATATTCATCAAATTAGGAGAGAAATAATACTTGTGTTGTAGCATTATGTCTGTTTTCCTTATTGATCAGGTGAAAAAAAAAGCAAGAGGACATTGGTATCAGACGTTTTTGTCCCTATTTGGACTATGGTTGGACCCCTGTAATCCAGTTGGGTTGGGACAGGAAATAAGTCCCAGTGGTGAAATAGCTAAAGCACTGGGCTGAAGCCTCAATGTAAGCAAGTTCAAACTCCAATCCCACTATAATATTCACTTTTGTACAAATAGTTTTATTTACTGTTTGTTAGGAAGTAAGACCAATTTGGTAATTTTTATTTCTATTTTAGGAAAAGAATTAGAAACAATAGAATTATCTATGAGGTCATCATGGTAACCTAGTTAGGAACACTTTTATGAAACTTTAAAAAATAGGAAAGAACTCCCCTCCCACAAAAAACCCTTGAAAATTGTGTGTTAAAGACTTATTTAAGTTATGAATTATTTAAGAAATTTGAAAATATCACAGTTGTGTGTGAAGTAAAATACTGTGAGTGATAAATTATAATTAAATGGTACATTCAAATTAGTGAATGTTGGGAGGGGGTAAATGTTTGTCATTCTATTTAAACTAAGCCATTAGCACAATTTTGGACGTTTTTCATTTCCCACTTAAATATTATAACAATCAGCCTTCCTAATTATGTTGCCATGATAACCTCATAAACAGTTGTTGCTCGAAATTTTTACAAAACCCTTAACTGATGAAGCTCATATAGAGTGAAATGTTATAATAAATAAATATATAAACACTCCACCAAATTGGTTTTCATGTCTTATTTCTTTTCCATTCTGTCTGATATCTTATACTCATCAATACGCTAATTCAATCATTATTTGATAAGAAATATTTTTTTGGTTTATATCACCAATTTACTGGCAGAAAAATTTATCAGATGGATGTATGAAAATATTCTGCATTGATAACCAACAACACATCTGTAAATTCAAAGCACTACCTCTTCAAAACATGAGAGTGAATCAAAAGTGTTGCAATATTTTGGTAACATGAAGCACAACTACGGAGAGTCAAAAGTCTTGCAATATTTTGGTAACATGAAGCACAACTACGGCGAGTCAAAAGTCTTGCAATATTTTGGTAACATGAAGCACAACTACAGCGAGTCAAAAGTCTTGCAATATTTTGGTAATATACCAAAATATTACAACACTTTGGACTCATCCAAGTAGGATAAAACCAATAGGACGCCAATTTTGTATGGATCCAAGTCATGAAAATTGATTAACGCCATTACCAATGTGTTGGTTGGTTGGGTTTTATGGCATATCAACCATTGTAGGTTATTTAATGCCAAATCCTCTTTATACATATATATTAAATACAGAGGATTTTGTTTGTTTGGGTTTTATGGCATATCAACCATTGTAGGTTATTTAATGCCAAATCCTCTTTATACATATATATTAAATATATATGATTTGGTTTGGTTGGGTTTTATGGCATATCAACCATTGTAGGTTATTTAATGCCAAATCCTCTTTATACATATATATTAAATATATATGATTTGGTTTGGTTGGGTTTTATGGCATATCAACCATTGTAGGTTATTTGATGCCAAATCCTCTTTATACATGTATATTAAATATATATGATTTGGTTTGGTTGGGTTTTATGGCATATCAACCATTGTAGGTTATTTAATGCCAAATCCTCTTTATACATATATATCAAATATATGGTTTGTAAACACATTTTGTTGATAGCATTTTTAAACAAGCCTGAGCTCATATATAGAGGATTTTGTTTGTTTGGGTTTTATGGCATATCAACCATTGTAGGTTATTTAATGCCAAATCCTCTTTATACATATATATCAAATATATGGTTTGTAAACACATTTTGTTGATAGCATTTTTAAACAAGCCTGAGCTCATTTATTTTTGCAAACAGATAATTGGTTTGAAGAATTTTTATCAAATATGAATAATTCAATTAATTATTAATCATTTGTTCACACAAAGTTAAATGGTTTCAAGTATACCTGTGTAACACTAACAATTTAAAATCAGTCATTAATTTGCATACATTTAAATAGATATACATATACGATTTGTAAGTGAATAGTTTGTAGGTAATTTCATTTTTAAATGAGTTAAAACTAATTTGTTTGCACATTAGTATTGCTATTGTTTCTGCACAATTAAATGGTTTCAATTATTTGTTATCTAACACTAATAATTCTATTCAATATTAATCATTTGCTTGCAGACAAAGTGACTACAAGTATTGCTATTTACTGCTAATTATTCTATTCAAAACTATTCATCCATTTGCACACAGTTAAATATTTCCAAGTATTACTATGTAATACCAATAATTTAATTTAGGCACACATTAAAAGAGTTTCAAGTTTTGCTATTTAACATTAATAATTTTATTCAACATTAATCACTCGTTAGTACACAGTTAAATGTTTCCAAGTATTGTTATGTATCACTAAAAACTCAATTAGACAGTCCATTTGTTTACACAGTTAAATGTTTCCAAGTATTGTTATGTATCACTAAAAACTCAATTAGGCAGTCCATTTGCTTACACAGTTAAATGGTCAAACAGTTCTATTTCTAAGAATTCAATTTAATGCAAGTCGTTTGTTTTGACACAGTTTAAATGTAAAACAGTTCTATTTGACCCATAGATAGGACTCTATCAGGTGCTACAACTCCAGGTCAGAGTGGAGCTGGGAGCAATTGTAATGAAGAGGTACAACACATTCCCCAAATCTCCAAGGCTGGAACCTTGCCATCAGATGCAGTTTAATGCCATATCCAGGATACGGGGTGGGGGCGGTCTTACCCCTATGCAGAGATGTAGTCGGTGTATTATACAACCCCTGCTAACAAGGCTAATTACTAATGTGATCCAGACCTTTGTAAATAGATGCTTCTAATACATCCTGAACATCAAGTGGTTCAAAAGATCTCCAATATCAACCTATAGAAGAAAACTAATCAAAACACTATTAACTAAGAAGTGATGAAATAAAAATAGTGGAGTGGATCAGACACACCTGATATATAACAGCTCACAATGTCACAAGACTGAAAGAGAAGAGTTAGTAGGCCAAATGTAACCTTGACAGCAAAGGTCACCAAGATGATATAAACTTCGGTAAGGAAAATGGTGTGAAGGATTTGCAGCTCTATGCTCCACAAGGAGACAACAAGAATAAACTAAAGGATTGACTGATTTACAACATATCAACCCATCTAAATTTTAGATAATTGCATTCATTATATTTATAATTTTTCTGTAGTTGTTTTTTGAGAATTAATTGCACAGTTATATGACATCAAGTATTTCTATTGAATACAAATAATTTATACATAATTGTATGATTTCAAGTATTCCATTCTAATATTAATAATTATATGGTTTCAAGTGATTATTTCTATTCAATAATAGTATTTATTTGCACACAGTTATAGTTTCGAATAACTAAAAAAAAAAAAAAATCCTTGGTAAATGATTACAGCTTCAATGGTTGGTTGCAGTTTCTTTGTTTAATGGTATATCAATCTTTATGGGATATCTTATGTCAAAGCCATCCTTATGGAAGAACAACAGTGATATTATCTAACTGATTGCTGGGAGGCGGGTAAGTATGCTAATACCTTTCCTAAGGGTACTAGTCTAAAAGTGAACATATGAGGTGCATATGATAAGTTTCCAGAATTTTTCGTGTGGGCATTTAAAATTGTCATAGACTCTTGAAAATTCAGTATGTTATTGCTATACATCTTATAAGATGACTGACCAATTTTTATGATTTCAGGTTCAAATGAACAGCTACAGCAGCAATTGGAATACACCCTACTAAAGCCTGATTGTCACAGCTGGTGAATTTCAAAAATGTAATCTAGACGTGAGGAAGAGCGATATGCAATAAAATTCTGTTTTAAACTTGGAAAAAAATGCCACAGAAACTTATGGAATGCTTCAGACTGCTTTTGGAACATCTTGAATCGAGCATCAGTTTTTGAGTGGCATAAGAGATTCAAGGAAGGCAGGGAGTCTGTGAGGGATAATGAGAGGTGTGGGAGGACTAAGGAAGTTAATAGACCAGAGTTGATTGGCTAAAGTGTTAGGGTTACTATGTTGAGGTTTTAAGGGAGTTCAAGAAGAGATTCCGTCGGAAGAGGCCAGCACTTTTCAAATCGGGTCAGTGGCATTTCCACGAGGACAATGCACCAGTCCACAACTCCATCCTAGTCACAGACTATTTGACCAAGATGGGCATCAAGACAGTTGCTCAGCCTCCCTATAGTCCAGACCTTGCTTCCTGTGACCTTTGCTTATTCCCTAAGCTCACAGGCTGTCGCTATGAGACAATTGAAGAAATGAAAGAGGCTGTGATGAAGGTCATTGACATGCTCACACAAGAGGACTTCCATAGGGCCTTCCAGAAGTTGTTGGAACGGTAAAACAAGTGCATTGCAGCTGGAGGAGATTACCTCGAAGGGGACTAGAGTTTTATGTGTGTACTATCAATAAAAGTGCTCATACGAAAAAAGTCTGGAAACTTATCATATGCACCTCGTAATAATGTGATTGGAGTTTGAACTCACTCACTTTGAGGCAGCACTCCAGCACTTTAGTCATTATGTCTCAAGGACTCCTCTAATGATAAATTTAAGTAACTATTCTCAATACAGATAATTTACAGTTATATGGAATCAAGTATTCCTATCAAATACAAATAATTTTAAATAGATCTATTTGACCTATAGATCAGACCCCAACACAACTACTCTGGCTAAGAGTGGAGTCTGACCCAGAGAGTAATAGTAATTAAGGTGTATGCCAGACTCCTCAGATCTCCACAACTTAATCAGATGCAGTTTAATGTTAAACACAAGATCCCTCCACTTTTGGAGAGGGTCTTACCCCTCCATAGAGGGCAACAGTTGTCATATTCTAAGCCCAACTAACAAGGCAAGAACAAAATGATTGTATTCTTTTGTAGATTTTAGTTTGAATATTGAATATTTTTTCATGAAGACATTTTATTAAATCCTAAAGGGAAGTATTATCAAGTAAAATTTCCAAAATTGTCAAGCAGCCTGAAAGTGGCTTTTTAAAATCAAAACATTGAAAGTAATAATGCTTAAGAAAGGGTGGGGTACTGTGATTAATAGTCCTTTTGTTGGTGGTTTGTTTTATGGCATGTCAACATTTGTTGGGTTATTTAAAGCCAAATCCAGTTTTATTTTATGGACAAATATAAGGTTTCAAGTAATTATTTATGGATAATAATAATTATTTGTAAACATTATGGTTTAAATCAAATTTTCTTAATGAAAACAATTCTCCCACCTACATGGTTTCAAATATTCTTTTCTAATACAAATAATTTGCACAGTTACATGGTTTCAAGCAACTTATTCAATAATAATTTCTTGATATTTATATAGCTTCAATTGATGAGAATAATGATTTATAAGCCTTTATATGACTTTCAGTAATTATTCCAATTAATTTTCAAGTAAATTTTGTTCACTTTTATTTTAAACAGGTAAAAATTTCCTACTTATGTAAAGTATCAACGTTTTAAGAGCCAATGTGTTGATGTAGATCAAAAACATTCTTAATATCTCAGTCAAGAGGCACCCTATTCATGACATTATTCCCAGGCCCACTCAGACCTGAAGTACTATAACCAGATAGAATTTAATCTAAGGATCAAGCAGATTTGCATGAAGATTATAAGTAGAAATACTTGAAACCATATAATGGTGGAAACAAATGATTATTATCATCAAATAGGAATAATCACTTGAAAACATCTAATTCTGTACAAACAAATAATTATTAAATAGGAATGGTTACTTGAACAGTCCAGTTGGCAAGGACAGTAAAATACATTGACTGCATCTCTGCAGAGGAGTAAGACCCCCCCCCACACACACACACATACAAACATGAAACATATCAAGATATGACATTAAACAATCTGATGGAAATGCTCTAGAATTGCTGGAGCTTTGAGGAATAGGGATTACCTGTTCATTGCTATCAATCCCAGGTCTGCTCTAGCCTGGAGTGGTAGCACTTGACAAGGTCCTATCTATGGGTCAAATAAAACTGTCTCACATTTAAACTGTGTGCAAACAAATGACTTATGCAAAACAGAACTGTCTGATCATTTAACAGTGTGTAAACAAATGACCAATGTTTAAGTGAATTGTTAGTGATACATAGCATTACTTGAAACAACTTAACTGTGTGCAAATAAATGAATAGTGCTGAATAGAATAATTAGTTTTAAATAGTAATACTTGTAACCACTTCATTGTGTGCAAACAAATAACTGATGTTGAATTGTTACTGTTACATAGTAATACTTTAAATCATTTAATTGTCTGCAATGATCAATAGTAAATAGAAATATTCTTGCCAGATAGAAATACTTAAAACCATTTAACTGTGTACAAAGTACTTAAGTTTGTTAAAAAATGTATCAATATAATGAGTTTACAAATCACACACACACACACATATATATATATATAAAAAAAAAGTAAGTTGGTGACTGTAGTCGAGGGCGACCAGAAGGCTCCCTTTACACTAGCTACTACACCAATGTGTAGGGAAGGGCGTTACTCCTTTCCCTGGATTGCTCCACTTTACCCTTGATATGTACCTTATATTGCTGAGTGTTAAGCAAAGAGGTATCAAGAGCCATTTTCAAAGTCTTTGGTATGATGTAACCTGGGATTGAACCCAGGTCTCCCGAACCATTGGCGAACATT